>OX346711.1:11988946-13188946 GCA_947063395.1 Hemistola chrysoprasaria
TAAGACCAATATTACGCGTGGCACTGTCACAAGTGCGTCAATGATATCGTTAAGGGGGTCGCTCTTCAGTACAAAATAAATTTTTCCAAATATGGCGAAACGGACAATAATTTTCCACTTAATTGTTTAAGAAATCTATAAGATTTTTTTTCGTATTAAAAATTTTTATTTAACGTATTTTTGGGTAGAAAATTTTAGTAATATGAAAAGCCGTTCGGTTTTCTTATACCAAATATTTTTTAGCGCAAATAAAGGTCTGGAAAATGAATATCTCTTTCTCTATATTTGGGAAATTTCATTTTGTATGGAAGAGCCTTAACATTAATGCTCGTATAAATAGGATCGTAGATTGAAGGTCCGTTAAGGTTTAGTTAATGTTAAGTAAGCTGGTGTAACTCAGCCTTTAAGTTCAGCTGAATTTCTTAAGTGAACTTCAACTGAACATACATACAGACATAAATATATATGTATGTATGTTCACTTGACTGTTGGCAGATTAAACCTTAACATACATAAATACAGTAAGCCTTGTTCTCGATGGGGTAGGCAGAGACTAAAACGGATCTAAGCCTTGAGGTACGCGTATAATTTTGTTAGTTGAGTAGTTTTTGTGCGCTAACTTGTAGATAAGACCAACATGCCATTCGATTCGCCAGCTACTGTTATTGACTCCTGACAGTTATTGATATTCATTACAATGACACCAATGCAATTACCATGGCGAGGCGAAGCAATGTGGATGGCAGTCTGTTCCATCGGTCAGTATTGTGCGTGCGGTCGCCGGCGACGGCACAACATGACCTGCCGAACATCTGAGGCAGGCCAGGGGCTCTCCAGCCTCTGAGGATGGACCTACATGAAGTTATCAATACATTTACATATGTCCACCGCCCGAAATGGCTCCACCGAAAGGACTGACGATCCTTTCGTTTCTTTACCTCCTCGTCGCTGCAAAATCAGACGGTAAGAAATTTATTTACTTACCTACCTACTTTGTTTTGGTCCCGATTAATTTATTCGAGAAACATGCGTTCGCATAATTTCGAAGAAATACTATTTGCTCGAATAAGACGTTACAAAAATCTTGGAATATCGAATACCTCTACACTCAAGATTACTTTATACGTATCTCAAAATTCAAACGCCGTTATTTTCGTGCATGAAAAGCGACATGTCTCAATTCGCTTTGTGTCAGCATCATTATTTTTATTACTGACACTGAACGCAGATTTGTTATTGAAAAAGAACCCATTCTACACTAAGTATAACTCTTTATAGTAGACCAAATACTCTATGGAATCACTTTTTATAATACATCCCACCCTACTTATAATATTATAAAATGCGAAAGTATGAGTGGGTATGTGTGTGTATCGCGGGGTACACCTATATTAAAAATATCTGAACACGTCTGCCTCTCCTTTTTGTATTTAGTTCTAATTTTCTTTTTAATCTATCGTAAATGTTTGTTCACTTAATTGTTCATCTCTATTAGACGATACGGGCTTTTATTTTTTTAAATTCACTTAACGGCAACAAGATGAGCTTCATCTTCATCTATTTGCCATTATCCTACTCTAGATGGTGTCGGCACATGGTATCTTTTTTTCATTTTTGTTTGTTATCATTTATCTTTGCAGTCGCTCTTTTTTCACGTATATTCACGCAGTTCTTCCAAGTTTCTGAACACCCCTTCTACACAATTCAGCAATTAGGAAAAATATAATCCGCAATTTACTTAAGGATCATCATCATCATATAATATTTATGTTTTAGGTGAATTAGAAATATTCGATGTGTTATCGTCGGTGCGTGAAGGCGAGCTTCCGGATGGGGTCACAAGGGTCCCTGGGCGGTGCCAGTCGTCAGCCACCGAGTTCTCCGCCTTCAGGCTCAACGAGAACACCACCTTCTACCAGCTGGCTGCTGGCATGTTCTACAACACCTTCCCTGAAGACTTCTCTGTTCTAGCTACTGTTAGAATACCAGGTAAGAGCTCACATACCTACAAGATCAACGGCTTTTTTAAATTGCTCATTTAAATCACCGAACGCAACGTTTTAAACTGTTTTTTAACGTTGTTAATTAAGCGTTCACAATTAACTAAGTAACTTAGACTAATGGAGTCCATTGCGTATTTTTTTTTACAATTTACAATTTAATCGAGATCTATCATCTACAAGAATAACGTTTGTAATCAATAAATTTCATTTCATGGCAGTTTTAATTGATGTTTTGAGAGTTAATACGAAAATGCAAAGAAACTTGAACGAATTAACCACTCTAAAAGTGATGTTGTGAATTAAATATATATAGACGTCAACCCTCCGCATACTTATAGTAGACTTTTCACCGCTTTACTAAATGTTTATGACTTGACTGACGAGCTGTAAAGACTTGACTTTGACCTCCAGACCAGTTTGAATTGCAATATGACTTAGCTAATAGTGTCACTAGCTATACACTATTGTGTGGGTCCATCAAAAATAAATTAAAACGTTTGTGATAATCATAGTTAGTCATCACTGTTGAGCCATAAATATTCACTCTCATTTGCCATTCTCCTCTTTTCAGTGTTCGTGGATTGCATTCTGATTTTTCCAGGATTGTCAGATAGTACTATATACTTCGCCAAGTATGGCACTCCGAGATTCGATTGGTCACGTGACTGAGACATGGTCAAAACAATATTCGGGATCTACGATTCGTAGATAGTGCTACAAATGAAAAAATCGTAGCACTCACTACGAATCAACGCTACGAAAACTTTAACAATCATTATTATAATATTTTTTTAATTTAAATGCCAGAGGTAAACCCACGAGCAGTCTCTAGTCTAAAAGGATCACGGAGACCAATATTTTCGCAGCCGCGCGCCGCAATGAAATCCGATGGGATTATTTATCTGCGGCTACAAATCAAATTAAATTCCGAATTACTTATTGAGAAACTCCCTATCTCTACCATACCTATTACCAACCGAAAAATATGAATATATGAGTGTTATAAGTACGTATATAAGGTACCTATAGGTACCTGCCTGCGTCGTCATTGTCCTGCCTCACGGGTCAGCCTCTCAATATCAGAATGGCGATAGCTTTACCCATTTCTCAAAATGACTGATTAATTTGCAATGGATGGATAACAAGGTATAGATATATCTTCTCAGCCGTAGGAAGTCCACTGCTGAACATAGGCTTCCCTTCTGTACTGTCCAGTTGTAAGCGGCTTGCATCCAGCGAGTTACATGCGGTCTTTACTAGGTCATCTGCCTACTATCTACCTTGTATTAAAACCGGAAATGGAGAATTCGTAGATGTATATAAGAGTATTCTTATAAATAACGGCGTGTTATTTGATAATTATTGACGTGCAAAAGTGTCAGATTATGACCTATGTGAATAAATCTTTTTGAGTTTGAGTTTGACATTCCCAGACTTTCAATGTATTTCTATATATTTATCCCCGTGACTTCGAAATCTTTTTTTTCTATTATTTTCTTTGATCTGTACCTTAATATTTATTATGATGTTCTACAACGACTTAACACGTTTGAAGTCGAAAACGCTCGACCTAGGTTTCGGAAAACTCCAGTGTACTGCATCAGGAGCTCACGCGTGTGCGCATACAGGTCACCGGAGTTGTCCGAAACCTAGGTCGAGCGATTTCGACTTATAACATAATAATTATGAGAACCACTCACGGTAGTTTTCAAAATTGTACCATTGATATTATTATGTTGGTACACAGGTACTGACCAAAACCCCCTGTTCGTGCTGTACTCGGACGCCGGCGACGAACAGTTGCAGCTGGTAGTCGGGGAGCTAGTGGAGTTGTACTACGAGGACACACGCGGTGATCCGTCCGACCATGAGCTCCTCACCTATAGGGTCAACATTGCGGATGGCAGGTATACCATAATAATAATAATAATAATTTGAATCTATACTCTAACAGAACGGGTTACCCCAATTACACTGCTCGAGTTAATTCATATACGAGATTATGTGACTTTTTAAAATGTTATTTGAAGTTGCACATTTTCGCTGCTCTGCCAGTTTTGCCAGACCGCTCGGCAAATCTTGACACATGAAATCCGTTTAAGCCTCTGTTTAGAAATGACGTTTGTCTTCCATTTGGCACTTCGTAACACCTGGCAACTACAACTAACTGAATCTTGCAGACTAACTAAAATAAGAGATAAAAGTTGTACTCTTAATGAAACAAAACTTTTCCAGAGCTATTTTTACCTGACAGAAGTTAGCACTAATGAGAAGTAATGAATGAGATTTGGAACTCCGAATAACGTATTTTATTGGCTGGATTCGACAAAACATAACACAGTCCTTATTCTGAAAAACGGTATTTTTAAGACTATACAATACGTGTATATCATCTCAGGTTAAACGCCAATAGATATCAATAAATTGTTAAGGCATACGTACGTATGTATGCATAGTGTAGGATTCCATACCTAGATACCTAAACATAAATCTGCCGCTTCATTCGCTATGAACATACAGCGCCATCTATAGTTACAAACTACAGCGAACAACTAGATGTCCCGTGCGCAAAGTATGGAAATATGCAGTAAAATGGCCATAACTTTAAACTATTGATTGCGTTAACTTAGAAATATGAATTTTTTACAGCCACAGTAGACTATTTGATATCAATTTCATCTTGATACCTCCACGCGTTACCGTGAAAAAGTGTCTTGACAGACGGACAGACGCACAGACAGACAGACAGACAGACAGACGGACAGCAAAGTGATTCCATGAGGGTCTCTTTTTTCCTTTTGAGGTACGGAACCCTAAAAAAGAAAAATGGTGTCAGCGTCAGTTAACGAGTTATGCGTTAAGTTGACACCTACCTTTTTTTGCCTTGAAGACTCTAGCGTAGCGTCCGCGGTCCAGCGGGAATGTTCCCGCTGGACCGCTGGCCCGGCTTTAAATCCGGAGTCCCTGGATCTAATCTCACCATGTGGACTTTTCACCTGGGCGCTAACATTTTTCGGATGGCACGTTAAAATGTAGATCCCGGCTGTTTCCTATAAGAAATGTAGGGGCAGTCGACCTGAAAATGACAATATGGGTTGTCCCCATAACCCATATGAATTGACTCGAGCAGTGTAATTGGGGTAACCCGTTCTGTTAGAGTATAAATTCAAATTATTATTATCATTCTTACGTATCGTCGTTTTTGTACGACGTTGATTTAGACACAAGCTTACACAAGGTTTTTATTATCCTGAAAAGGTCAAACTGACTTAACATTTATGCAAATAAAAAGGTTTGTAAAAAGCTATTTTTCAAATCAACAAGAAACTATTTTGCAGATCAAAAGATGCCAATGTTACCTACTTAATTGACCTGTTTTCCGCGCAGGTGGCATCGTCTGGGTTTAAGTGTGAAAGGTGATTCAGCAACCCTTCTAGTAGACTGCGAGGTGAAGGAAACTCTTCGACTGAACCGCAAACCTGGCAGCACCTTCAACCTGGCCGGAGCTCTCGTAGTAGGAACTCAGGTGACCCCGGACCAATACTATGATGTGAGTTAATTATTTTTATCTATGGAGATTTATTAAAAGTTTAATAACGGCAGTTACAAGTAGCAGTGGCTTGCGAGAAGACGATACAATTTTAATGGGCTAGGAACTAAAAGGAAAGACAGTCTAGAGATACCTTATAAGTACACGCCATAGAAAGCGAAAATTTGTAAATGAACTATGGGGAAGTAACGGAATACTTATAACTTTTTTGGTCTGTTCTCTTTTACTTCTATGGTCTGTACTCGTATACTGTGGTTGAAGCAACTTCTTCGATTATTGATCAAAAAGTGTCGCCGACTGAGGTAACAATAATCGATCGACGATCGATCATCGATTGATAGTAGAATCGATCATACTCTATTTACTGTAAAAACTGTTTACTGTCCAAAAATGTTGGTACGTGTGAGCGAGAGGGCGAATTAGCTTAACACCGCGCCTTAAGCCCGAAACTTATGTTGATCAGAAGGAATTTAAATAGCTTAGATCCTGAAATAACAGGGTAGATACTTAATGAAAAGTTAATCCCCTGCTCAGAGCTGATAAGTAGGCAAGTATGTGTAGGTACTCATAACTTGTTATCGTATGGAATCTTACATAACATACAATCACGTCTATTTCCCGTAGGGCCTACCCCTACGGGAAAAAAGGTGTACCCAGGTGTACCCCAAAGGTGTACCCAGGACTCAGTCCCATAGTAGGTACACCCACATTTTGCCAGTATGTTATTGGTCCCATGAAATAGGGGACGAGCCTATTGCCATCTACCGGGCATAATTCCAGACACAAGGCTGTCACAGAGATAATTTTCATAATGGAAAAATCCAATTACTCTTTGCCTGACCTGAGGATCGAACCCGGGACCTCAGGATCGGCAGTCGATCTTTACGGCCGCGCTATGCCACCGAGGGGTATGGAATCTAGCACCCGTTCAATACAAGTTCAATAATGCATTGTGAAATCACCGAACCAGAATATTAACGGCCAATTTATGGAGACATTCCCAATCATAACGTGACTCCTTGAGTCCAATTATAATAACCCAAATCAACACATAGGCCTAACAAATAGATCATTTAAATTGAGCCTAATTTTCAGGGCGACATCGAATTGCTTCAATTCGCCAACAAACCAGACGCCGCTTACGATATGTGCTCAACCGTTGCTCCCAATTGCGATGGAATTGGAGCCGCCCAATTCATTTCAACGTTGGAGACTAATGGAAATTACTATCAAGTATCAAACAACGAAGAACAACCGATATTCAGGCCGATTATAAACATCGACACCTCAACAGTCAATCCTTACACGTTGAGTGTGGATGAACAAGGGAGGAGACAGTATGGACACTTCGACAGAAACAGATTTGATCCACGGAACCGATCTGATCTGTGGGCTGCGGCGAGTCGAGACTTGATCACGGAAAGAGCAAATTGGGACATCAATTCTTATCCTGTTACTGCACCAGCATTCACTTCTACCGATGCGGGTAAGATAATACATAAAAGACTTTCCATTATAATAAGCACGATCCTTGACAAATTTTACAATTCCAATGTGAAATTACAGTTAGCAATTGGCGAGAATTAATAAGAAATATTGGTTATTTAGGGTTATCAGATCCAGAGGACGGACAGTAGCGTCCTCTGCGTTAAGGTGACGCAGTGTTAAATAATAAATCTAAAATCGTGCGCTGAGCCCCGCAACCCGCTCACAGTCCTGTATATTACGCCAAAACAGTATTTCTCGAATAAAATAAAAACTATTGCTAATTTAATAAAATCAAATTAACACATTGAAGTCTGTGCATAGATTAATCTATACAAAAAATTTACGGGCATAAATCAGTCTCATTTCCCTGTAGAATGAGAATTTCTATTTTTATAGAGCAGTTTTTGAAATTTTTTTCTCTGCTGTAAAAGTAAACCAATCATGTAAACCAATTACCAAAATGATGTCAATGTCATGGTAAATGTAAAAACATAAACATTAGTTCCAAATGTTTTGTAGTTGCTGAGAAATATTGAGATTCCTACCGCCAATATTTTCAATTCGTCGTCTTAAACTATCGTACTGCGCTCACCAACCAAGCGTGGCGGGTAGCGTGCATTGGCAAAATCTCCTATGTGGGAGGCTTATGCTCTGCAGTGGACTTCCAACTTTTCCTTACTTTAGGGTTTAGTTAGTAAGCAAAGGCTGTGAACCCATTTCAATTCAACCAAATAAAATTACTTACCTATACCTAAATTTGTTTGATTATACAAGTACATGGAATTCGGAAAATACGCATAAACGGACAATTTCGTAGAAAGTTGACATACTGGCTTCCTCTGTAAATTCATAAGAGGATAATACAAAAGGTCAAACAGGTGGCTATGAAAAAATTACGAAATCTTTGTTTGGTATTCCGAATTCCACCGAATATAATTAACCTCGATAAAATATCCTGATATCACTAAGTCCTATCATTTTGTTTATAAACTCTTAACTTTTTTTTAGTATGGTCGACTAGTTTAATCACGCGAGCATACAATGATAGGGACATAGTCGACAAAGTCTATTCCACTTCATCTTAAAAGTATCAAGATATTTTATCGAATAGGTTAATTATATTCGGAGGCTAAACAATATATTTTATGGGCCGAATGTGGAAAACAATTTGGGATGAAAGCAGATTTTTCTATTTGGGCCGCACTTCCGAGGGACGAATATGACATTAATCAAACAGGGGAATACGGAACTTCAATTAAGAATTTTTATAGGATTGTGTTAAATTCTTTGTAGGTAGCTCTTAAAAATCATTTGTTTTTCAGATGAGAACAGCATCTTCGGAAGGTTCACAGATTCGGGCGAGTATATTCCAGCAGTGACTGATGCACCTCCGGACAATATCGATGTTAACACGCCACGGGTAAAACTTGCTTTTTTAAAATACTTTTTTACTCGTATGTATATACCTACCTATACTTTGCCCCTTAGACTTTAACATAACAGGGACTTGTTGATGAAATACTTGTCTTTTTTGACGTTTTGCAACGTTCTCAGTTAAATTTAATTAGGAATTGGGACCACTGTCGATTGGGACTATTCAATGAAAATACTTCTGTGATTGACCTTAATCAATTCGATTAAAGAGTCCACACAAAATACGAACACGTAGACGTAAAATATGTACCTACTTTATCTAAACGAACTAGCAAAAAACATTCAGAACTTTAGAAAGAAGTGGAGAAGCAATAGGTATTATTATATTTGGAACCCTTATTATTCTCGTATTTTGTGCCAGAGAACTAACAGTCCGAGAGTGTAATGCCAGTTTAAGGCTACAGTTAGGTACTCCAAACTAAGCTTTGCAGCTGTGTTACCCATCAGACTTCTGAAGTACGGTTACACAAGGATTTTCTGAATGATAAGAGCAGTTTCTTACTATGCAATCATCTGTCCCTCAAGGTTATTTAAAAGGATTATTGTCGTTGTTTACAGGATTATTTAAACAACAACCACAGGAGCAAATCATTAAGGATGGGTAGCTTACGATTTCTCGACACTCGCATTCTAGATATACTCTACTCTAGTAATATCCGACATAACATACAATCACGCTTTCCCGAAGGGATAGGCAGAGGTGTACCGAGGACTCAGTCCCATAGTAGGTACACCCAAATTTCTACTTTTTTTTATTTGCATATCTTAAATTGAAACAGCACAGCTCTCATGGAAAGGCAGTCTCACTTTGTCTAATACTTATAGTTCATTTATTTTTCACGCGTAGGGGAAAAGAGACGAGATTGATGCAGAAGTGAGTGGTGTTCTAACAACCGAAGGGTCCTACTTGCCGATGACGACTACAGAGGACGAAAGCGACTGGCTCACACACCCACCTGACTCACAAGTGAGATAACCTTCATACAAACTTCTTTTTCTTGTCAAGTCAATCGTTTTTGGTTGGCCGAAAGCCTCTGACACGACATAACGAGTAACATCTATGATGACAGCCAAGTAGCCGGATATATTGTCACTATGTTGGAGACGGCAGAGGGACATATTCGGAGAGTAGGCAGCAGCCCTCTCCGTTTGCAAGTATTCCAACTACTGCGATCACCAAGCCGCCTGCCAAGCGTGGTGATTACGGCAAATTCCCCCATATGAATAGTTTATAGTGTTCTATGGGGGAGGCCTATGTTCAGCAGCGGACGTCTTCCGGCTGATGATGATGATGATGTTACAGACTGATCCTTACAAAACTAAATCCTGAAAAGGCACACCCGAGTACTTTACGACGATTTTATGTGGGTGTGAGGGTAAAGAAGCAAGTACCAACGCGGTGTTGTGGTCACTTTTATCTCGATAGTATCTATTCTAGTTGATGGGTGTACTGATTGATCATCCATAGTTATTTATGACTCCTCCGAGTCACCTGTTAGTTATATTCAAAACCTAAAAATATCTTTATATCTTGATAAGGCCGCCCCATAGTCGACCAATAATAATTAAGTATGTCGTATGTTCTGTTCATTGTATATTCTGTTTATTATGGTCTCAATAATTGTATAGGTATTGTATTCTATCGTTTCTTTCTCTCTATCCCATTTCTTTCTCCATATTTTAATCTGTTTTAAATATACCTACATACAAAAGCTTTATCATTTTGATTTTAGGGAAACTCTTCAGGGAACTACGATTCATATGAGACCTACGACTACGGAAGCTCGGGAGCGTATTTCGGGCCTCGAGGGTACCCTGGACCTCCTGGGTCACAGGGACCCCGAGGCTCTAAAGGTGAACCCGGAAAACCCGGGGCAGAAGGCCAGCAAGGGTTTGCTGGACCACCTGGAAACGTTTTCGTTGTACCAGTAAGTAACACAAAACCAAACTAACCGAACATCCACAGATGATAGACAGGTCCCCGCGTGCGCTCCGACTAGATACCGCTAACATACTTGTCAAATGCGGCAACATAAACTACGCCGAAATCGGCGTACCCTAGTCCCTACCCCAGTCTGTCAAAATTTTGACACGTATACTAGCACTCCTTGCTAACTGTATTTTCCGCACACTAGCGTTGTGGTACGCACACTACAATTTGAAAATTACCTCATTTTCAAAGTTGTTGCTTTTAGGTAGTGCCGTATCTGGTCAGAGTGCGAGCGGAGTCTTATCAATTTATCTAAGCAACCAACAGTATTAACCGACTCGAATTTAATTAAACTGCCAACAGCTTCATCAGTCCAGCAACGATAAAGGACCAGACGCGCAATCTGAAGCACTTCGACAGATGTTGACGCAGCACATGGTAAGTATACAGAAAATACAAGAAGTGGTAAGATTTTCTCACTCCTATCTAATATATTTATGTTTTCAGTCTGCAATGAGGGGTGCAGAAGGACCTATGGGACTCACTGGGCCCCCAGGCCCGGAGGGTGAATTGGGCCCTGAAGGACCAAAAGGAGAAACAGGAGAACCAGGAGAGCCTGTTAGTAACCAAAACTCTCCCTTATTCTTCATGCAAAAGTATCAAGTTCTAATAACATTTATTTATACTGCAGGGTCCCCCAGGACCTCGAGGTATACAAGGACCTCCCGGGAGATTAGGGAGACGAGGTCATGCAGGCAGCGACGGTGAAAGAGGGTCACCTGGCCCTTCGGGACCCAAGGGGGAACAGGGTTACCCTGGAGTCCCAGGAATGCCGGGAGATAAGGGAGAGAGGGGAACTCCTGGCCTTCAGGGCGAGGCTGGTGCTCCTGGACAAGATGGTCCAACAGGAGATGATGGACCACCCGGGCCTCCTGGGATGGTAGGAGAAATGGTAAGGACAAAAATTAAACATGATATTAGAAAATTTATGAATTGATTGTCGTCAGGTTTAATTGAAATCGAAACAAACACTAAAAATTGTACAGCCAAATTAATAATATGTTTTTACAGGGACCCAGAGGATTTATGGGACCGAGAGGTTTTCCAGGGCTAATCGGCTACCCTGGGATACCAGGTGTGGAAGGGCCTCAAGGTACCAAGGGTGCCCCTGGGCAACCTGGTCTGCCAGGCCCACAGGGCCAACCGGGTACCATGGGCTCTATGGGGTCAACTGGGCCACAAGGACCACAAGGCGTTCCTGGAATACAGGTGAGCATTTTACCAAGATAAAATAAATATCAGATTGGCGTTGTGTACGATTCAACATATAAAACTAACAGATTTTAACCACCAAAGAATTACAACAGCATTCTACAACAAAATAAATGTTTTAGGGTCCTCAAGGTAAACCTGGTATATCGGGCCTCCCTGGACCTGAAGGGTCACCGGGGGCCCCAGGAAATCCAGGACAGCAAGGAGCTCCGGGTGAAACCGGTTCTCAAGGTCCTCAGGTTTGTAACAAACTAATGATTTACAACTGATTTTTAATTGAATCAAAGTTATAATAAGACTGCCTCGGTGGCGTAGTGGGCGCATGCTCGACTGCCAATCAAGAGGTCCCGGGTTCGATCCCCAGGTCAGGCATAGTGCTAAATATTGGATTTTTCCATTAGGAATTATCTCAATAGCTGCCTGGAGTCTGGAACTGTGCCCGGTATATGGCAATAGGCTCGCCCCCTGTTACATGGGACCAATAACATACTGGCGAAATGTGGGTGTATCTACTATGGGACTGAGTCCTGGGTACACCTCTGCCTATCCCTTCGGGAAAAAGGTGTGAATGTATGTTATGTTATGTTATGTTATAATAAGAATCCTATTCTACTCGTATTTACAGGGTATGTTAGGTTTTCCTGGAAGCCGTGGAATAAAAGGAGATGATGGTCCACGAGGACTCCCTGGAGATAAAGGAGACAAAGGAATAAGAGGTTTGATATATCTTCATAATCAAAATTTATTTTAAGATTTAAAACCATCTTTCTCACGAAACCTTAACTTTACAGGAATTGAAGGGGAGAAGGGTGAAATGGGTCCAAAAGGTGAACGGGGATTAGTAGGTGAACCAGGTCCTCCTGGCATAGAAGGCCCTGAAGGGTTAAAAGTAAGATTTCCACAAATAATTTTTGCTCAAATATATTCAATTTATTACACGCTAATCACAGCATTCTACCATTTTAGGGGGCAGAAGGACCTAGGGGAGAGACTGGACAGATTGGTCCTTCAGGTGAAAAGGGGGCAATAGGACCTCAAGGCCCGCCAGGGTACCCCGGCAGCCAAGGAGAAAAGGGTGACAAAGGTGCCTCAGGTCGCAGAGGAAGACGCGGAAATAAAGGAGTTATGGTAAAATTACCCTAAAAATCAGAAAACTCCCTTGAAATATTTCAACTGCATAAAAAATGAAGGAAATATTTTATCTTTTTAGGGCTTAGTGGGATCTCCTGGAGATCGTGGTGAAGGTGGACCAAGAGTAAGCTCTTAATTAATGAAACTAATATTTAAATATAATACAATTAAATTGTCTTATAATATTATGGTTTTTCAGGGCTACAGAGGTCCTAGGGGTAGAAGAGGGTCAGATGGTGCTCCAGGACCTAAAGGCGATACTGGCCAACCTGGGGGTCCCGGAGCTACTGGCGAACGTGGTCCTCAAGGTCTAGAGGGACCAAGGGGTTTCCCCGGGGCTATGGGACCCTCAGGCCCTGATGGGAAGCCTGGTTTACCTGGACCTAGTGGTGAAAGAGGGCCAACGGTATTTATTCATTTAGTTGATGTCAAAGTTAACTGGACTTGTGCAAATATTACATAAACCAAAATTAACCAAATCGATCCAGACGTTCTCGAGTTGTAACGAGACAAACGAACAGCAATTCATTTATTATAAGAATATTAAGGGTGAGCGTTTTGGAAACCTATTATTAAAAGTGGACTTGTTTTATGTGTTAGTTAATATTTGTTGTTTTAGGCTCATTTATTGTGTTGGAACCGTTTTAAAATTTAACATTACATTTTACTTCACCTTGGTTTCAAATAGGGTGGACCAGGATCTCCAGGACTACCAGGGCCATCAGGTCAAGTTGGACCTCAAGGACAGCAAGGCGAGCCTGGCCCTCCTGGCCCTACAGGCGCGTCTGGTATCACAGGCACTCCGGGCGACGTCGGTGCGCCAGGAGAAGTGGGGAAGGAAGGCCCACCGGGACCTCCCGGGCCAGAAGGGAAACCGGGGCCTGTCGGCTCTGCGGGGCCACCGGGACATACTGGAGAATCGGGCTTACCTGGATCACCGGTAAGATAACGACATTCATTTAATTCGTCCATTATGAGTACGCGATAGGTTTTTGCTGTCAGTTTTGCCACAGTCATGGCTATGATTGGTGGTTAACGCAATCAAGGAAGAAATTGGCGTCCTGCACTGAGTATCAAACATGTTTGATGGTTTTTGATTGATGGCTAAACATGTATGTAACGGACGCCTAATACTCGTTTTAATGTTTTGGGAGATGAAAATGTTTTCATGGGTATTTTGGTTTAGGGCATGCCTGGAGGCAAAGGTGATATCGGCCCAATAGGTCCAGCTGGGGTTAGAGGTGATAAGGGAGAACCTGGAGAGCCGGGCATTGAAGGGCCTCAAGGGCCGCAAGGACGGGAAGGCCCTCGAGGGCCACCTGGACCTGGAGGACAAAAGGGTGAGATTGGAGAACCGGGACCTATTGGTAAGCTATTATATTATATTTTATGAACAAACATAATTTATGCAATTACTGAAGTCTGCTTATTGATCTGTTCTGTAGTCTACTTACAAATGAATGAATACACAAATTTTCAGGTCCTATCGGTCGAGATGGTCTACCAGGGCCCAGAGGTTTATCTGGGGCCCCAGGTCCGGTTGGATCTCCTGGCGAAGACGGAGACAAAGGTGAAGCAGGACCTCCCGGGGAAAAAGGATTTAAAGGAGCTGCTGGAGAACAAGTTAGTTTAACAATTATGTATATAACATCATCGCCCCAGCTCTAGGAAATCTACTGCTGTACATAGGTCTCCCCCATTGGGGAAGGGGGGTTCACCAAAACTCGCCACTCTTGGCAGACGGGTTAACGAGTACAGTTTGATGGTTTTTACGCAGAGGACGCTGCCCGTCATCTAGATCTCATAACCCTTAGCCGGTTCTTACGGTTATCACAGGTAGAAAGGGTGGGGTATTATTCTATTGCTGTACCGTGGGACGCCAGCAACAGAATAGAGTTTCAATATGGATTGAGAAAAAAACGAATGACCTACTTGATCAGCTACATAATACTTACGTTTCTAGGGTCCAATAGGAGCACCTGGTATACAAGGTCTTCGCGGCGAAGTTGGTCCTGTAGGTCTTCCAGGAGATAAAGGCCCTCAGGGTGATCTTGGACCACCTGGTCCGCCTGGCGCTGATGGAGTTCGGGGGCTTATTGGACCAGCTGGGCCAGCCGGACCTCAAGGAGAAAAGGGCCAACAAGGGCTCAAAGGAGACATGGGAGATACAGGACCTATGGGTAAGTGCGAATTATATTATTTATTTTAGAAGTAATGGCTTTCAAATAATAATAATATTATATGGGACAACTTCCACTTTCGGTCTTCTGAACCTAAATTACCTAGCCTAGTTTGTATTATGATAACGAGAAGACTAATAGGCAGACTGATATATGCATAATTAACACCCAGACAGAGATCAAGTAAACGTGCTCATGCGCAAAAAATGTTTAACCTACCCGGAAAATGAATCCGGGCCTGCGGCTCTGAAGAGATAGAGAACCAACTGTGCCCACTGGCACAGTTGGTTGTCCAGTCAACAAATTGAACTTTACTAAGTAATTTCTTGTTTCTAGGATCTACCGGTCCACCAGGGCCAACAGGTGTGCCCGGACGTCGAGGCCCTAAAGGGATACAGGGCGAGGCTGGCCCTAAGGGTGCTGAGGGTCAACATGGAGAAGTAGGTAGTGCTGGTCCACCAGGAGTATCTGGTCCACAAGGACCGGAGGGGAAGATGGTAAGTATTTCTTGAATATCATTTTATCCTATGTCGTTATCCCATGCTAACGATAAATATGATTAATTGATGAAAATGAAATTATCGATCATAATTAATAACTACCAAGAGTCGTGATAAAAGCTACATTTCGGTAATTGTTAATAAATTTACCTAAGTACCGATAAATGTATTAAAATTGACGTATTTTGTGTCGTTTCTGTAACTTAATTCGACCTAACCAACTCAATTCGGTTTGCGTGGGCTCCCGCCAGAAGCTCGGCCATTGCCGCTCAAGTAAATCATTGCGGTGGATATTTCTTTTAACACACACTTTTAAAGCATTTAAATAAAAACGTTTAGTGGAAGCGCGAGCGCACATTTAGAGTGAAAGATACTTACACATATAATAGGCGACGGCAATGTTTTTTCAATCGTAGCTTTTATGAATAATTTAATTTTCAGGGACCTCGAGGTCCGTTAGGACCAAAAGGAGACGATGGCTTACCCGGAATTCAAGGGGAAACTGGCTCCCGAGGACCACCGGGACCAGAAGGACCTAAAGGGGACGCTGGACCAGCGGGTATGCCAGGAGAACGGGGCGAAACGGGACTACAAGGAATCAAGGGGGAACCGGGGCCGGAAGGGCCAGATGGAAGCACGGGACCTCCAGGCCCACTTGGCCCTGTGGGATCACCCGGGAAACCTGGCGAAACTGGATTGCCTGGGAACCCAGTACGTTTAATTACAACTTCATTATAAATTGTTTTTGAAAGAAATTACGACAATATAATAAACATAACATACATTCACGCCTTTTTCCCGAAGGGGTAGGCAGAGGTGTACCCAGGACTCAGTCCCATAGTAGATACACCCACATTTCGCCAGTATGTTATTGGTCCCATGTAATAGGGGGCGAGCCTATTGCCATCTACCGGGCACAGTTCCAGACTCCAGGCAGTTATTGAGATAATTCCTAATGGAAAAATCCAATATTTAACACTTTGCCTGATCTGGGGATCGAACCCGGGACCTCTTGATTGGCAGTCGAGCATGCGCCTTCTACGCCACCGAGGCAGTCAGTCGAGGCGCCAGAGAGACAATATAATGATGATCCATAAAATATCGCTGAAAATAAATAAATAGGTAAATTTCACATACTTAACATCCTTGCACTAGGATTCCCTGTCATCACGCAGGTGATATCAACTCAGGTACAATAACAAACCACAAACATCAGAGACCCGAAAACAAAACAGTCTATATCACCATTCACCATCGCATAAATATGTTCCCGGGCTGGGTATCGAATCCAAAACTCCTTTCTTCTCCACATCTTAGCTACGAAGCCGTCTAAAACACTAGCTTTCGTGTAACTGGTCCACTTTTAGGTAGAACTGTAAGCGTGATGGGTACTTAATATTAAATAAAAAATAAATATCTTCCAGGGATCAGAAGGCGCAGCAGGGGCACAAGGCAGCCCTGGAACACCCGGAGAAAAAGGCGATACTGGCCCGAAAGGATCCCCCGGAGAACAAGGACCTTCGGGGCCTGCAGGACCACCGGGCGTTGAAGGACAACGTGGCGTTAGAGGAGCACCTGGACTTAATGTAAGTTAGTTACTTATAACAAGGACTTTTTATATGTAGGTAGTTAGAAAAAACCTAATTCTCGATACTCGTCGTCATCTCAGTCATTGGAAGTTACTAAAATACTAAAATACTAAAATACGAAAGCTGCTGGACATAATAATATGCCACCCCCAGGGGGTTGCCAATACTTGTTACGCTTGACAGATGGGTAGGCGAGCGCAGTTCAATGGTGTTACGCAGAGGACGCTGCTGCCCTTATCTAGCTCTTACGGCAACCATGGGTAGAGAGGATGGGTACTATTCTAAAGCTGGTACCCTGGTACCCTACGACACATTATCGATAGTACGCTCTTACAAAAAAGTAACAATTTATTTTATGGCAAACAAGCAGACGGTGTACCTGATGCTGAGCGGTTACAGCCGCTTTAGATACCTGCAACATCAGGGTTATTGACAGTATGTTGCCGACACTTCAACACTCTATGCACTCTCCTCCAAAAAAACCCCATGTTGTAACTCAACGGGAAGACCGCAGCAGGGAGATAATTCCACAGTTTGCACGTATGCGGTAGAAAAGAACGGGAAAATCGCACAGTGTGTGACGTCCACGTATCGATTATGTGCGGATGAGCTCTCAGGTGATGGCGGCTAGTACCTACGGTGATAGAACCGTAACTATTTTAATAAAGGTTTCTTTTGCAGGGTGAAGTAGGAGCACCAGGCATGATGGGTCCTTCAGGTCCACCAGGGAAACCCGGGCCCACTGGTGCACAAGGAATCAGGGGCGAAAAGGGAAACAGAGGACCGAAAGGCCATATCGGAGATACGGGGGCTATGGGCTTGAAAGGAGACCAGGGTGAAGTGGGGAAACAAGGACTAACGGGCCCGCCTGGACCTATTGGACCTAAGGGAGACATGGTAAATAAAAATACATTCCCATTTTCATGTTGTATTTCAAGCGAATAGACCACTTAGTAAAGTGAACTACATTTAACATTTAAATTCCTTGACATTTAAATTTCTCTTATAAACTCTGTTTTTTCATAGTGAACTTCTAATAATCCCAGTTTTACTCCCGTGATTAGACGTTCACTGCAAAAAAAATAACGAGTTTAAAAAAAAACAGCAAAAACGATAGGGACAGAGTTTACTTCACCTTCAAAATATCAGGATATAAATTTAACAAATAAGTTTACTATATTCGGAGGAATAGGGAAACACAAAACATCGAATTGGTATATTTTCCATTTTTCCAGTTTGTGTCAAACTGCTAAAAGGTCCCCTTTCTTGTTAATGACTCGCAACCAGGTGAAAAAAAATATTTCCTAATTTCTTAGGGTCCCATAGGAGTGCCAGGTTCAAAAGGAGAAACAGGGCCAATAGGCTTACCTGGTCCAGAAGGTCCACTGGGACCGAAAGGCTCCCCAGGTCCGGAAGGCAGGCCAGGTCTCCCCGGACCACCAGGAACCCCTGGACCTCCGGGGCCTCCAGCACCACCTCCACAAATACCACCTGAACTATTCACGTCTTATAGGAGACGACGGAGCGTAGACACAATGGAATCTGCTACTGAAGATAATTTTGAAGAAGGTTAGTAAGTTAGTTGTAGCCCGCGGCCTCACCCTCTTATATCATAGGCACCTACTGAATTTCAGACACATAGTAACTTGAAGACTGAATTTTAGATATAAGGCCAAAAGAAAGGTGCAGCTTCAGCTACTGAATGTCCTATAAAAATCGACCTATTTTTTTATTTCTATTTCAACCATAAAAAAATAGGTTGTCTTGTTGCTCCTCTTGAGGAGCAAATCAGGTGCCTGATGGTAAGCATCATGATTGCCCATATCAGACACAGTGCCACCCAGTGTTTTAAAATTCTAAATGCTCCGCGGCACTGCACTGCGCCTGTCACCCTGAGATATTTGTTGTTTTAACTCGTCATGCCCAGTAATTTCGCTGGAAACATTGCCTTTCAGACCGGAACACAGTAATGTTTGAACATTACTGCTTGGCGGATGAATAACTGGCAAAGGTGTGGTACTTCCCCAGGCGGCCCCCTGCAAAAGAGGCCTACCACTACAGCAAAAGCCAGCCGTTTCGGAGATTAGCAGCAACAAACAGACGGACAGACACGATGTTCGCTTGATTGCGCTTGATGACATAATATTAGAACCCGATGACGTTATTTTTCTGCAATACAGATCATCCCGCAAGGTCTTACAGCTAATTAGGTATAAGGTTCATGCTTTCCTTTCACTTTAATTTCAACTGTTTTCAGATGAGGAAATAGAATGGACTCGTGAGATAATGTCAGGCGTGATATCAGCACGCTCGGCCATAGAGGCAGCAAAGAAGCCAAGGGGCTCGCGCACCAACCCCGCGCTTTCTTGTCGTGATTTACGAACTGCGCATGTTAATTTTACTGATGGTAAGAATATTTTGCCTATTCTTTTCTGCCACATACGTGCAAACTGTGGAATGATCTCCCTACTGCGGTCCTCCCGTTGAGCTACAACATGGGGCTCTTCAAAAGGAAAGTGAATAGAGTCTTGAAGGGTCAACAACACACAGGCAATACCCCTGATGTTGCAGGTATCCATAGGCGGCGGTAACCGCTCACCATCAGACGGCCCGTCTGCTTCTTATGATCTGACTTTAAAAAAACATTATACAGGGTTCGGCACTCGAAGTGTTACTAATACAAAATGCTGTAATTTTGTTAATTATGAGCAAATTTATTTTAAAACTTCAGTATCGAAAAGAAAACATATAAAATAAATAAAAAAGAAATTATTGTTCAATATGACCACCTTTAGCGCGGATAACAGCATCGAGTCTGACCGAGAAGGCTTCACACGCTGCACGAATGTGGTCTGCTGGTATTTTGTTCCATTCTCGGCGGAGAGCAATCTTTAAGGCGTCGACCGTCACATATTTTTTTGTTGACACTTTGGCTTCTAGAATTGATTTTTGGCTTCTAGAGTTTAAGTCCGGGGAATATGGTGGCCATTGTTGCGAAGAAATGAAGCTCGGAACATTTTCTTGTAAAAAAATTTGGGTTTCACGTGCTTTGTGGGATGGTGCCGAGTCTTGTTGAAAGGTCCAATGATTTCTACCAAATTGTTTACGTGCCCAAGGTAACAAAGCATCGTTTAAAATGTTTTTACGGTAGATCTGCTGGTTTATCTTTACACCCTGGTCAATGAAAACGAGAGGTGAGCGTCCCGTGGCAGTTACCGCAGCCCAAACCATCACAGATGCTGGTGCTTGCTTTCGCAAGGCAATTCGTTGGTCTAAATTGTCATTTGATTTACACTTTAACCATACGCGATCATTTTGTTTCTTCACATATTGCTAAACCGTAAAAATTTTTTCATCGGAAAATACCAAATTTTCAAGCATGCCACCAACGTGCAAGTGCTTTAAGTTCTTAGCTCTTTCTAGACGAGTTGCCTTTTGTGCAAGTGTTAGGTCTTGCACTTTTTGTAATTTGTAGGGCTTCAGTTGAAGTTTATTTTTCAATATGCGTCCTATGCTCCGGGCAGATACATTAAGACTTTTCGCCAATTTAACTGCGCTTTGTCGTGGATTTCGTTCAATTCTAGCCTTTACCTTTCGAACCATTTCTGATGATGTTGCTGTTGTTGGATGTCCACCTCCATGGCGTTTTTTGATCGAAGTGACTATTTGTATATTCATACGGCATACGGATATTATTATTTTTTTATTATTAATTGACTGCCTCGGTGGCGTAGTGGGCGCATGCTCGACTGCCAATCAAGAGGTCCCGGGTTCGATCCCCAGGTCAGGCAAAGTGTCAAATATTGGATTTTTCCATTAGGAATTATCTCAATAGCTGCCTGGAGTCTGGAACTGTGCCCGGTAGAGGCTCGCCCCCTATTACATGGGACCAATAACATACTGGCGAAATGTGGGTGTATCTACTATGGGACTGAGTCCTGGGTACACCTCTGCCTACCCCTTCGGGAAAAAGGCGTGAATGTATGTTATGTTATGTTATTATTAAATTTATTACTAAGAATTTTTTTTTACTAATAAATTTAATATAAATAAACGTGAGTATGATTGTCAAAACTCAAACTCAAACAGATTTATTCAAATAGGTCATAATCTGACACTTTTGTACGTCAATGATTGTTGTGTGTTCTTAGTGAAACGCACCCTATGGAATTATTATGTGATTGGTGGAATGTGTATTGTGATTGGTGAACAAAAGGAGGTAATTATAATTTAAATACTCAATTTTTATTTTAATAATCGATATTGTAAATTATGTTAAAATAAATCAATGAAATAAATTTCCATGGAAAAGGTAAGCTATTAATTCCTCTTTTTTCATTTAAAAATAATTACTTTTCTAGTTTCTTTGTTTATATTTCTGTCATTCTGTCATAAAGTATTTTTATTAAAGTTATTCAATTTGAATTTATTTAGCTTGTATAAAATATCTTACAAAATGGGTAATTATTCAATTAATAAAAAATATATATTTATTTCTTAACATAGAATTGTTTTTTAATTTTAATACTGATGATATATTCTTCAGATTCCGAAGAAGAATATGAAAACGATGAAGGCAAAGAGGAAGACCAAAACGGAGAAGACGCGAATGAAGTTGTTAATTCAGATGAAGCTGCTGATGAGAATGACAAAGTCATGGATGAAAATTTATTGAAGGAAGGTGACAAATTTGATTCTTTTGAAAAGTTAGAGAAAAAAGTAAAAGATTTCGAAGAAAAAGAGTACGCGTTTTTTTATCATCGAGATGCTATGACAATTGAACGATGTCGCACAAAAGGAATCAAGAGGCATGTTGAAGCGTCACTGATATATTACAGCATCCAATACTATTGTATTCATGGAGGAAAAATTTTATATCTACGTCGAAAGGAGCAAGAAAAGCGTTCTCGTTTCAGAAAAACTGTCCAGCAGCTTTCAGCGTCGGAGTGGATGATATCTTGTCATCAAATCAATTAACATGAATCACAATCACGATAGAAGTGAAAATCTTTTTCGACACTATCCACGGAGCAGAAGATTAACTAAGGAGCAAAAGGAAAAAATTGCGGAGTTATTAGATCTCGAAGCTAACCGAGTGAAGGTTAAAGATACTGATAAAATAATATTGCTAAAAGACCTTGATAACTGCAAATTAAAAAAAAATAAACAAAATTTGTTAATTCCCACCCTTCAGAAGCTAGAAAATAAATTTAAAGCACAATGGTTATTGTATGAAAAAGAAAATACGTTTGCTGGGCTGTTTTTTGCAACAGAATCCATGAAGTCAGCGATGGATTCATATCCTGAGTTTATGGGAATCGATGCTACCTTTAAACTTTTAAATATACGCGCTCCAGTCTATTTAATGGTGGTTGAGGATCCAAACGGTTGTTCTGAAGTCGCTGGCGTTTGCATTTTGGTTTCTGAAGATAGGGAATCAATTAACTGGATGATGAATTCCTTCAAAACAGCTCACCCTAAATGGGACCAAATAAAATGTGTAATGACGGATAAAGACATCAATGAAAGAGATGCCATAAGAGAAGCTCTGCCATCAGCAAACCTTATTATTTGTGCCTTTCACACTCTCAGAATATTCAATCGAGAAATTACAACCGATAAAAGAAATATCACACGCGATCAAAGAGATGCAGCAAAATCAATTCTTCAGAAAATGGTATTTTCTGAAACAGAAGAAGAATATGATTTATTATATGAAGAGTTGAAAGAAATGCCACAATCTGTCGTTGATTACTTTAATGAGAACTGGCATTCTATTAGAAATGAATGGTCACTAAATAATACCTTCATGCATGGAAATTTTCTAAATAATACAAATAACAGACTAGAGTCACTTAACAGCAAAATTAGACAGGCATGCAACTATAATAACTCCTTGGAAGAGTTTGTCGAAAAATTGATTACGTTTTTCTGCTGTCGGAACTCCGAACGGGACCACAAAGCAGCTTATGCATACCAGAAAAAGGAACTGATAAAGTTTGAAGAAAGTTCCCCATTAAAACAATATCATGACTTTCTGACACCTTATGCATTTAAATTCGTGCAAGAAGAATACGATTTAAAGAAATTCGTCAATATTGATATTGATACGCCAGAATCACAAGAATTAATTATCAGATATGATGGTCTAAGTCGAATCGAAACATCTGTTGATTCATGTGATTGTACAAAATTTAGAAGCATGACTTTACCTTGCAGGTAACAACTATGCATATAACACTTATACTAATACTATTTATAAATATCGCATCCAAAATGCCATAAAAACAATAAAATTTTTAGTAAAAAACGTAGACAAAAAGCTCTACAAAAAATTAAATAAAAATAATACTGAAGGATATGAAAATAAACTAGAGAGAAGGTACACAACAGATTAAGAGGCACAAACAGTGTGAAATTTTCAAAAAAATCGATTTTTTTTCATGTTTTGATAGATTATACCTTTATAAAAATAACATACTCAAAGTTTAAATCGATATCTCAAATAGTTTTCGCGTTTTTTTCGAAACAGAATTTTTCGAATTTGCTAGAGTGATTACTCGAAGACAAATGATCCGATCACTACCAAATTTTTTTTTGCATGTTCTGGAAATAGTTTTTCATACGATAATCCTCCAGTTTTTTGATCTGATCAAAAATCGAATTTTGGCAGGCCAAAAACGACCAAACATTTGGGTAAAATTCAACTATTTTTTTAAAAACGCCAACATTTTGTGAATTTTTGATTTTGTTTTTTCGACCGTGGGTCATCGTATGGACCATATCTTCTAGTTTAACGAGAATTTTTTTTTTTTTGGTTTTATCCACGGAGAAAGCCGGAATCACTCCAGCAGTGGAGGACTTTTTTTTAGCGTCGTCGGAGATTGCGTGTAACTCGGAAAATATTTAATTTTTTTCCTTAAAAATTTTACTTTATATTCATAAAATATGTATCAATATACCTTTAAAATTTTAAAACAATTTATACTGGAGTTTTTTTATTTTAATTCCTAAGAATCGCCTTTTTTTAAGCTTTCACATTGGTTGTGCCCCTTAATGCAAAATGAGATGGGACAAAAATTTACACGCCTTTTGGGCATTGGGAATTATTTTTTTACATTTTTAAGCTTAGAATATGTTTTCAAACGATTGTCAAAAAACTTACACAAATACTTATCATTTTATTGGTGTTTTCAGGCATATATTTGCTGTTAGAAAACTGAAAAATATTGATCTTTACGAAGAAAAGATTTGCTTGGAACGTTGGACAAAAAAATATTACTATAAAACTCAACGAGTTTTTTAAAAAAAAGATGTTCAAGCTGAGATACCAGAATGTATTATTTCATCCCATCAATATCAAAGAAAAATTCTTTCTCAGCACGAAAAGTTCAAGAAGGCTTCACTTTTAATAAAAGATCTTCCAGGCTTAGTTACAGAAAAAAGTAACGATTTCTACTTACAACGGATGAAAAATTTGAGTGATGTAGTCGATGCGTTTCGAAATGGTGAAGAGATAATGATTGTTCGAGTTAGTAATAATAATAATAATAACAAATTAGTAGACAGTAATAATATCGGAGACGTCATTAACTCCAGCGATGACGCTGACGATGTAAGTAATATAAATGTAGATAATATTGATTCTATTAAAAAAAGGAAGTAATCACCATCTCCTGGGCCTTCTACATCATTATCAAATAGCGTTAATGTTGATAAAAAAATTAAAATATTGGAGAATATAATTGTCCAACCGGCTATGAGACAACGAGGACGACCGAAAGGAGCAACGCAAACAGCGATTTGGTTTACCAAAGAAGAAAAAATCAATTCAACCGTTTGTCAAGAAAACACTATATGATAAATTGTCAATCATGCTAAATTGGTTTGTAAATAATGAAACTGTGACTAAAGTATTAAAAACTAATCATGTAATTCAAAAAGATGAAGTGGAAACAATTTCTGATAATGTATCATCTGCAGTTTTAGATAAGCAAGTGAACATTAATTTAATGAAAAAATATTTTACGGCTGATGCTTGGAAAATAGTGGAACAAGTTTACGAGACAAAAAAAAAATAAACAAATGGGAATGTCATTCGTGTAAAGAAAATTTAGATTCGACAGTAGATGATGAAGAAAAAGTGATAACAAGTATAGGATGTGATTATTGTTGTGAATGGTATCATTTGAAATGTACGGGATTAAAGCGTTATCCACGTAAAACTTATTGGATGTGTAAAAAATTAGTATAATTAAATTAATTTTAATTTTATGAAAATGTAAGAATAATTTAGTTTTATAGAATTAAACTTGACTAAAAATAAGTAAATTAAATTTAAATAAGTGTTCAAATTATTTAATGATTTATCTTGATATAATCAAGAGCAATAACTCTTGAATGAATGATCCGATTTCCACGCGGTTGGCAGCATTTGACGTAGTTTTTTAAACCTCATTAAAAATCTCTAAGTTTAAAATGATCGATCGAGGAATTTCGAAGTAATTCAGAAAAATACTTTCTTCGGTTTTCTTTTGACAACGATAACTCACGAACGAATCAATCGATTTCGAATGGGCTGGTGGCGATCGACGTCATTTTTTGATGTTAAGAGCTTAGTTTCTAAAATCGATCGGTAGAGCCGTTTAAGTTATTAAAAAAAAACACATTTAAAAAAATTTTTTTTGTAGTTTTGAGATTTCTCAAAATCTACTGGTTCGAATCGGTCCAAAGTATATTCAAAATCTAAGTTTGGTCAAGCCCTTTCGAATAGCGCCAACTACGAAGAAATCGGTCAAGCCGTTCAAAAGTTATAAGAGGGTCACGTACATTCAAATTTCAATCAAATTTCAAATTTTTTTTTTTTTTATTGTGATAAAAACGATAACCAATTACAATTATCACACAGATCTAAATACATACTTATATTACATGAATTAAAATAAAATAAAAAATAAAAAAAAATTAAAATTTAGTCACAAAATAGGATTATAGGAAATTACAATTATAGCTATTATTATACAGTAAATTGAATAAAATTACAAAAAAATTAAATTAATCAGCTAAATGTCAATATCATCAGGTTTACCTGCATAGCTCCACTGATCTTTTAAATTCTCACAATATTTTATTACTGCAGGTATAATGGTAGACCATTTGTCAAAAGAAATGTCGAAATCAGTGTTGGTATCGCGGAGTGCATTGAGGTGGCGCAGAGGTAGAACTAGAGGTGACATTGCACGCGCTACTGTCCGTCCTCTGTCTATATGAAAGAGATTATGTTGCCTATTGGGACCGCGACGCGTAACTCGAATTTCCAGCTCCTCAGGGATAAACAGAACACATAACAGATTGTGTAGGAGAAGACAATCGACTGAACCCCTCAGGACTTTAATACACATGATGAGCTGGTCTACCACCCTTCTCAATTCCAAAGAGTTGAAACCCAAGTGTCCAAGCAAAAACTTAGTTGGGTACAGGTACGGATAATGACCATACATTTTCTTATAGAGTGACCTTAAGAAGGCCTTCTGAACCTTCTCGAGCATCCGTGTATAGGTGACGTGGTAAGGACTCCAGACGCATGCACTCGATTCAAGCTTGCTCCTTACCAAAGCGCTATACAAAGTTGAGATAACGTGAGGATTTTTAAAATCCTTGGTATTGCGTAGGACAAAACCCAATCGACGGAAAGACTCTTTAGTTAAATTAATTATGTGGTCGTGGAAAGTTAAACCGCGATCAAACTGAATTCCCAGGTCCTTCACACAATTCACTCTATTAATATGCATATTGTTCAAATTGTAAAATTAATTGGATTTCTTTTACGGTCAAATGTCATTATATTACATTTAGAGGCATTAAAAAGCATTTTATTTGTCAAACTCCATTCATAAATTCTATCAATGTCATCTTGAATACATAGGCAGTCATCGTGAGATTTTATCTCAAGAAAGATTTTTAAATCGTCTGCATATAAAAGGCAATTAGCTGCGGTCAATACTTTCGGTAAGTCATGTATCACAATCAGAAACAGGAGTGGACCGAGGACTGAACCTTGACTCACGCCCGATCTAGTGTGATATGATTCTGATATGTATGTGCCATGTCTTACGAATTGACGCCGGTCCCTCAGATAATCTGAGAAAAATGTAAGAAGGCCTGGAGTAAAGCCAATATGTGATAGTTTGCGTAGCAACACATCGTTATCGATTTTGTCAAATGCTTTTTGGAAGTCAAAATATATAACGTCAACCTGAAGCCCTCGATCCAAAGCCTTGGATATATAGTCGACTAAGCATAATAAATTAGTATTAACAGAACGCCCTGGTCTGAAACCATGCTGTTCATCGCCTATCAACTGTTTAACCTGCCTATATATTTCTTTGTGCAAAATGTTCTCAAATACCTTAGCAGGCGTACACAGAATCGCAATCGGGCGGTATTCTTCCACGAGAGATTTATCGGCACCCTTAGGAATCGGCGTTACACTAGATAACTTCCACCTATCTGGGTACCTGCCGCAAACTAGAGAAAGATTAAAAATATGGTACAGAGGAAGAACCAACTGCTTTCCACATTCTTTAAAGACAAAACTAGGTACCTTGTCCGGTCCCAAGGAGCTGCTTAATTTCAACTTGCTGATGCTACGCTCTATGTCCTGAAGTGATACTGCAGTTATGTTCACATAACCTCCTTGCAATCCTTGTTCGTAACAATTATTGGCATTAAGCAAAGGAGATTCGTCTAAAAATACGCTAGAAAAATAGCTAGCAAAAGCTTCAGCTGCTTCAACGCCTACACACGATTTCCCTTTGTACAAGACACAGGGCTCGAAGCCACCCTTGGAAGTAAGCCTATGTACATGGTTCCAAAATTGCCGAGGTTTCAATCGCAAACTTTCTTCAATACAGGACAAATGCAACTTGTACGCTTCAGAAACCCGAGTTTTTAGGCTTGCGCGTAAGCTAGAAAATGCTCTATATGACGAATGACTGTTTGATGATAACCAGACTCTATGTAGCCGAGATTTTCTCTTGATATCATTTATAATTGCGGCATCGAACCATACAGGATATCTATTGGTATTGGTTGCAGACCGTTTCTTTTTGGGGACTGTCATATCAAACAACTCGTAAAGGATATTATAGAAAGCTTCAGTAGCAACAGATACATCCACAGACTCAATCACGGGCTGCCAAGAAACTCCATCCAACAATGATAGGAATAGATTTAAATCCATTTTGTTAAAATTCCAATCACGCAAAGGATTGACGTTACTGGGTTGCAATTGTTCACAATGATGATTATGGTGCAATCTGAAACTCACCACTATCTCGAGTGGGGGATGGTACAGATCAGGGGGTACGAACCCAACCCCAGCTGAACACACGCGCACCTGCTGCAACCGAGACTCAATGCACTCGCGCACCAACACTACGTCAAGAATGCTTCCATGAGAGTTAATGATATTATTAAATTCTATTAGATTACAATATGTCATAAAATAACAATAGTAATTTTTAATATTCAATGTTGCACTATTCATGTTTAAATCGCCAAAAATTTAAAAATTACCTTTCGAGCTCGTATTACTTAAAAATGATTCTATGTTACAAAAGACGTTCATATACACATCGTCAGAAGCTTTAGGTTTTACATATATAACGCACACCATAAAAGAATTACCACGGTATGTGACAGAGGCCCAGAGATCCTCTCCACGTTCAGATTCAAGCTCTTTTCGACGTCTTACAGAGACACCAGGTCTCGTAGCGAGTAAAACACCACCACAAGGAGTAGCACGATCGCGTCTTAAAACAGTCCAACCATCCGGCACAACTTCGGCGTTCTTCACCGATCCATCAAGGAATGTTTCCGTTGCAGCAACCAATATATGATCAGACACCAACATGCTGGCATGCCAGAGAGATAACTTTGTCTTCAAGCCTCTAACATTCTGGTAGAAGATGTTCATTGGCATAGTTTCTTCGACATTAATGCGTCGTTGATGCCCTGTCAGAGGGCCGCCCACGAAAGGGCCCAGGGCTGGTGGAATGCCCGGTAGCTGTGTCAGTACTAATTCGATGAGTTCGCCCCCTGCGATTCTCCCAAACTTTTATTTTGGCGTTAATTGGCCAAACATCAATCGAATAACATTTTTCGAAGCAGACAGATGGTACGCCTAGCTTGAACGATTTGTAGTCGCCTCTAGCAGTGAGCTCCTCTACTGTGCAGGTGTTATTAGGACACAGCAGGCGCAGATATTCCCGTACTTCGTCAGCACCTGAGGCCATATTCCACAGGTGTATATATTTGCGTTCTTCCACTGCTTTCAGGGACGTAACTGTCGAGTCCGCAGTACCACACAAAGGAGGTGAGCGCTTGTAGTACTTCTTTTTCCCCACATCAATCCAGTCACCTTCTTCTAAGTTCTCAGCCGCAGAATTTTTAATATTTTTTGTATTGTCCCCTGAACCAACTCGTACTTGTAATTGTGCTAGTTTCGGCCCACCCGTTAAAGTAGCATGAACATCCGTACCAATTTCTTTTGGCTTTTGCCTTTTGTGGTACATACATACATAAACACATACATACATACAGACATACGGACATCATCGCGAAAACATTCAGGGAAGCTTCCTTTAGGACCTCAAACGTCGAGATCTGATGAGAACTCAGTTTTCAAAAAACGCGGTAAAACCAATAACTTCCCAACTTCCCGATTTTTTAAAATTTTCAATTTTCTTAGCGGGACGTTAAAAAAATATTAAACTAATGTACCTAATTGTAAATTATTCGTCCGACTTCTGTACGAATAATAATAAATTGTTCGTCCAGTACCCGTATTAATAATTATAAATTGTTCGTACGGTAACCGTATTAATAGACTCAGCCTTTTTTGATGCTACCCGTATCATTGTAACGCGTGATGGTCCGATACACAAACATTTTGTTCAAATGTAAATGTCCTAGCTCATTAACGATGACTGACTGCGATTTTCCAGCCAAATACAAAGAAATGACACTGTTTCGTTTGACTTCCATCTGCAAAACTTTTTATAACAACGACGAAAAATAATAAGCTTTTGTATGTTTCAATACAATAGACCACAGATCACTATAATTAGTATAGACTAATAAGGCCCGAATTCCTCTGTCGCTGATGTCGGTCGCTGATGTCGGTCGCGCGTACGAATATACGTTGTGTTCTATGAAGCACCACACTGTGACGCTGACATCAGCGGCGCGCGAGTTGCTACGCGCCGCTGACGACGCGCGTCGGTCTCGCTCGTCAGCGCCGCGTTCGTCGGTCGACTGACGCGCTATAGAACGCTATTAATAAACGATAATTTATAATAAAGTAAAGCTAATTTATAAACGGGTTCATAATAATATCCCAAATTCAAACTCCGCTTCACAAATCCACAACAAATCCACTTGGAGACGCCTGTACCGTGGAGCGGTCAGTATCGCACTACGGATGTTTTCATTGGCGCTGATGGTCAGTAAGGAATGTGAAAAAATGGGCGCCATAAACAGTACCTGTAAACAGTTTAGTTGCTATGGCAACGTAAAGTTAGTAACACTTCGAGTGCCGAACCCTGTATACTAAATAACTAGTATTCCTTTGAACTTTCGCCTAAGAAGTCGGTACTGACGCTTCGTCGCAAAACAAGTCATAATATATAATGCAAAGACATGCTTACTGTATCCAAACACATTATATTCACTTCTTAGTATACTTTTACCTACACCCTCTCCTCATTCTCCCTTTCCTACTCGGTTGCCTGGAAGAGATTGCGCTTAGCGATAACACCACCAATTATTAACCAATTTATAGGTATTAAATTAGTACGTTTCTTCTTTGAGGTGCAACAATAAAGAGTTTATCTTTCTATCTATTCACTTCAAGGCTAGTTCGGTGGCGTAATGGTTCGCAAGCCTACTGCCAATAAGGAGGTCCCGGATTCGATTCGCAAGTCAGACAGTGTTGTTGGATTTTTCACATTGTGTTTTCTACGTGGTAAGTATTATAAGGTATTGCGCGCGGGCGATTGTATGGAGTGACAGAGCGTAATGGTTGTGGGTATGTTAACTATAGATCCCGAGTACACCACTGCCTACCCCATCGGGAAAAAAGGCGTTATGCTTCAAAAGAAACCTTACCATTTCCCCAGGTTTCTACTGGATAGACGCTCGCGGGGGTGTGGGCGGTCGGCCAGTGAAGGTGTTCTGCAAAGGATACAGCACCTGCCTCTACCCCGACGAGAGAGAACCAGCTGTCTACAACACTGACGGAACTATGCACAAGTTCTCACAGATGGATGATGGATATCGAGTACGTACCTATTACCTATATAATTGTTACCAGCGAAATTACTGGGCATGATGAGTTTCAACAACTAATATTTCAGGGTGACAGGCGCAGTGCAGTGCCGCGCAGAATTTAGAATTTTAAAACACTGTGTGGCACTGTGTCTGATATGGGCACCATGATGCTTACCATCAGGCACCTGATTTGCTCGTCTTGTCACTATAATAAAAAAAAAAATAATAATATACAGGTTGAGTCACACTTCTACGCGGGCGCTGGATGGTCTATTAATTTGTTTACTTAGAAAGACAGCACTATTTTCTTCAGCTTTAAGGCCATTATAACATAACATACAATCACGGCTTTTTCCCGAAGGGGTAGGCAGAGGTGTACCCAGGACTCAGCCCCATAGTTACTGTTGTACACCCACATTTCGCCAGTATGTTACTGCTCCATGTAATCTTGACAGTTCCAGACTCCAGGCAGTTATTGAAATAATTCCTAATGGTAAAATCCAATATTTAACAAATTGCCTGACCTGGGGAACGAACCCGGGAGGCAGTATACTATATAATATAACAGTATAATATGTATGGCAATTATACTGGTATACGTAAAATGATCGTATCCGAAGTCACAGCATTCAGCCTGCAAGCAGACGTGCAATTCCTACTAATATTATAAATGCGAAAGTTTGTGAGGATGGGTGGATGGATGGATGTTTGTTACGCTTTCACGCCAAAACTACTGAACCGATTGGACTGAAATTCGGTATTTAAAAGAATAGACCCTGGAATAAAACAAAGGGTAGGTACCTACTTTTTATCCCAATATTCCCACGGGAACGAAGACTACGCGAGTGAAGCCGCGGGGCACAGCTAGTATTATTTATACATCTAGTGATAGTAGGTAATATTTGATCTAGTGGGCAAGGTCTCATATACATTTCAATACAAAGGTCTTTTTTGCCGCTCACGGCCTTACAAGGTACCGGTATGGTGGACACAGCGCTGTTCTTTTGCTTACTCCCAGACTGTGAAACATTGAAAAAAAAAGGTTATTCCCAACTGCCAACTATGAGTGTACTACTGTTGAAATTTTATTTTAGTTTACCTACGACGGCGATGGATTTGGAGCTGTACAACTGAGATTCCTGCGATTATTATCAACCGGAGCGAGGCAAAACTTCACATATAACTGTGTTGACATCAAAACACCACAACGGTATATGCGAAAATAGTATACCTATAATAGAATTTTCTTTCTTTGGGGAACCACATTTGATATTTTATTTAATTTTTAGATCCGATATACCAATCGAACCATCTAGAATCAATGACATCAAACTTTTTGGATACAATGCTGCAGAGTTCAGAGATCCGCAACTTCTAAAAGATAGCTGCAAGGTAAGGTTGTTTTAAGGTGTCATTTGATGGTAGACTTCTCGCCAACGGCAAACATTAACAAAAATCTCCTGCAGTCTTGCAGTCTATGGAATACCTCATATTACAAATGCTGTCAGCCACCGAATGGCACCTCAATACCATCAGGAGACTATAGAGAAATAATATAAACGAATAATTTATACACATTGTTTTAGTTTTATAAATTACGCTACATTGGCAATGTATATGATCTTTGATCGAAATAATATTGTTATATATTTTCCAGGAGAGTACCGGCGAGATAATATTAGAAATTAAAACGTCAAGAACAGATCGGCTTCCCATCAGCGACTTCCAACCTTTACTCTTCGCTGATGCAGAACATCAGTTCGCGTTCACTGTGGGACCCGTATGTTTCACGTAAATTATACTAAATAAGAATAGACTGCATTATGTACTTAAGACGACCTTTGTAAATATTGTAAATAAATTAATAAATTTTGTGACGACAAAACAATGATTTTTAATAACATTCGGGGGTCAATTCAAGTGAGCAACCGGGAATAATAGGCATAACATCTGCAACGCTTTTGTGCGGTGTGTTTATGGTATGAGATATATGTACTTACTTAATAATATTGTTTTTACAATAATCTATTCGGTTTATGTGTTGACTGCCTCGGTGGCGTAGAGGGCGCATGCTCGACTGCCAATCAAGAGGTCCCGGGTTCGATCCCCAGGTCAGGCAAGTGTTAAATATTGGATTTTTCCATTAGGAATTATCTCAATAACTGCCTGGAGTCTGGAACTGTGCCCGGTAGATGGCAATAGGCTCGCCCCCTATTACATGGGACCAATAACATACTGGCGAAATGTGGGTGTATCTACTATAGGACTGAGTCCTGGGTACACCTCTGCCTACCCCTTCGGAAAAAGGCGTGAATGTATGTATTCGGTTTATTCCCCATTGGCCATTGATAAACATTAGTTAGCCCCAGATTATAAAAATAAGATATTTTTTAATCCTTAAATCAGGCATATATATGACGCAATATACAGGCACGCTCGCGCCGAAGGCGCGAGCGTGCCTCTATATATATAGCTCGATCCCCACTGACTGATTCACTCACTTATGATCGGGGTTGGAGGTCGGGGGGTTGAGGGGGGGTGAGATTTTTTGGTATATTTGGATAGTAAATTTTACGAGTACCCTCCATTAAATACGCGAGGGGGTGTGGGGAGCTGTTCCGATGGAACTGCTCGACAGCCCGCCGAAACGGTGCACATTTTCCGTTACGCCGTAGAACAAACGTTGTTCGGGACCCTGGTATGGGATGGATGGCGCGAAAAAAAAGATGGCGCCCATACAAAAAAAAAATGGCGGCCATACAAAATTTCGATTCGAGGCTCGACACTCTCGCCGCAAAAGGGATGGGTGACCGGTTTCTTTGGAAATATGATGGGAGGGGGACCGGTTTTTTTTTTTTTTTTTTTTCAAATCCAAGATGGCGGCCGAGTACTGGGTTGCTTCGATTTGGATGAAATTTTAGATTCAGGGGTTTTCGGGGGTTCTGATTTCAAATTTGGAATAGTTTTTTGGATCCACGATGGCGGCCACGAGCTGGTACGCGAGCAGCGCAGCTGCGAGCGTACCGCGAGTGCCACCACGCGAGCAGCTTGCTGCGAAGCGCACGGCGCACCCTCTGTAGTCGGACTGGGAGTGGCACGAGCTGGTACGCGAGCAGCAAAGCTGCGAGCGTACCGCGAGTGTACCCACGCGAGCAGCTTGCTGCGAAGCGCACAGCGCACCCTCTGTAGTCGTACTGGGGGTGGCACGAGCTGGTACGCGAGCAGCAAAGCTGCGAGCGTACCGCGAGTGTACCCACGCGAGCAGCTTGCTGCGAAGCGCACAGCGCACCCTCTGTAGTCGTACTGGGGGTAGCACGAGCTGGTACGCGAGCAGCAAAGCTGCGAGCGTACCGCGAGTGTACCCACGCGAGCAGCTTGCTGCGAAGCGCACAGCGCACCCTCTGTAGTCGTACTGGGGGTAGCACGAGCTGGTACGCGAGCAGCAAAGCTGTGAGCGTACCGCGAGTGTACCACGCGAGCAGCTTGCTGCGAAGCGCACAGCGCACCCTCTGTAGTCGTACTGGGGGTAGCACGAGCTGGTACGCGAGCAGCAAAGCTGCGAGCGTACCGCGAGTGTACCCACGCGAGCAGCTTGCTGCGAAGCGCACAGCGCACCCTCTGTAGTCGTACTGGGGGTAGCACGAGCTGGTACGCGAGCAGCAAAGCTGCGAGCGTACCGCGAGTGTACCCACGCGAGCAGCTTGCTGCGAAGCGCACAGCGCACCCTCTGTAGTCGTACTGAGGGTAGCACGAGCTGGTACGCGAGCAGCAAAGCTGCGAGCGTACGGCGAGTGTACCACCCGAGCAGCTTGCTGCGAAGCGCACAGCGCACCCTCTGTAGTCGTACTGGGGGTAGCACGAGCTGGTACGCGAGCAGCAAAGCTGCGAGTGTACCACGCGAGCAGCTTGCTGCGAAGCGAACAGCGCACCTTCTGTAATTGGAACTGGTACGGATCTCGGAAACTAAAAGACTTGGAGGTATGGTTCCTTAGACGAAAATGTTTAAAACCCTGGGACGATTTTACGTAATATTTTGAAATCCAATATGGCGGATGCCAAAATGCACTTCCTTATAACTCCTAAAGTAAAAGAGATGGGAAGGTGGTTCTTGAACAAAAATGTACGAGGTCGGTGATAACTACAAATTGAAAATGGAAATAATCCAAGATGGCGGATTCAAGATGGCGGCCTTTTACAAAGTCGCTCCGATTTGGATGATTTTTTGTATACGGTGATATTTTGATTCGAAAAAAAACTAATTTTTTTGGTATTCACCCACCAAAAGCAAAGGAAAGCACATCTCGCGAGCTGCTCGCAGCTCGCGCACCACCCAAACTCTAGTATATATATATACATGAATCGCAACAATATTTAAATATTATGAGAAATTTTACATTATATACCTTAATGATTAGAAAATACAAATGAATAGTGCAACAAACTAATTTAAAATCATTATAATATTACTTATATATAAAGTAAGACACAAACATATTACTTTACATTGTAGAAACGCAGAATAAGTACCTTATATTCTCAGAAGTACTATATTTATACAGATGTTACTATATTTATATGGGTACTAAACCACAGGCAAATAGTAATAATATGGAAAAAAGAAATTCAGAATAATAGCTCTAGCGCTTTTATGAGCGTATCCTAGCCACGAGAAATTTGACACAATCCTATTAAATTTTTTACAAATCGATGTTTTGTATTCTCCAGTTTCCTCCGAATTGAACCCATTCTGTTAAATTATATCCTGATATTTTTATAGTATAGTAAACTATGTCCCCACTTTAGTTTCTCTTAAAAACCCTCGGTTTTTTTCAAATTTATAAAAATCCCGGTTTAACTCGTGTGATTAGACGTTCACTACAAAAAGATGAAGAGTTTTTATGAGAACTTAAAATAATAGGGACATTGTTTACTTTATTTTCAAAATATCAGGATATAAATCTTATCAAATACGTTCACTATATTCGAAGCGAAACGAATTCGAACACGGATTCCAAACAGGGGAATACGAAACATCGATCTAAAATTTCCATAGGATTGTGTCAAACTGCTAAGAGGTCACCTTTCCTGTTAACTGAGGCTGTTCCTAAGGTATGGGAGAGGTGACGTCCGAACCTGTACCCCTCCCGTACCGCTCTCATACCTTAGGAACATATTCAGTCAAGCGCTAGACCTATACTTAGTATATTATTTCAAGTAGATTGTTTTAGCCCCTTTGGTGTGATGTTGGAAATTTACGGTCATACGACGTCTATAATAAAATTCTGTTACAATATATAAAAGGACTTACGGCTACACTATTAATAACTATTCAATTTAAGTTATATTCTAATTTATATACAATACAAATTTCTACAGTCTGTTTTTAACCCTCAAATATTTAGAATACATTTTAGAGGTTATTATTTATATTTGTTAATCATAATATAGGAAATAATTTAAGGCTTCAATTTGTCATTGTGATTTCGCCCGGGCGTCGGTAATGGGGGTAGATGGAAATAACATGGAATAGGTAGATGACGGTTAGCTTATTAATGAACAATCATAATTATTTTATTTTAATTAGCACTGAAGAAAAATCTTCTCAAAGCTATTATTTTATTGGACATAACTAGGTACTTACAAAGTAAATAAAAAAAAAATTCTAATATCTCCTTAAAGTCAAATAAAACCTGATTTTATTTGGGAAAGCAATTAATGAACAATTAAATAATGTTGGGTTTATCCATTTTGTTTTGGGTTTTTTATTTTGTGTAACTTACGAGTACATATACGAGTACCGCTTTTATTTATGTGGGGTGCCTTTTGAAATAAATATACGTAAGTTTCATGTTTCATACGTATCAACATCCATCATTTCTGTCGTAGTATTTCCCAATGTTCCGTCTTGATTGCTTATATCAGTCTTTTCTGTTATATCCATAGCATTATTATTAACGGTGTTGTCCACTTCAAAGGACTTTTCACATGAATCATTCAAATTTCCTCTATCATCTTCAATCGTTTTGACACTCTTTAATTCACATTGATTCGCTCCTTCTTTTTCCACAGAATTACTCTTTACGTCATCCTCATTTACTAAGACAATATTACTTGTTTCGATTTCTTTACTATTCAGTTCAGAATCCGCGGAATCAACTTCTATATTTTCTACAGGATCTGTATTATCATTCTTATTGAAATCTTCCGTAATCTCTTGTCTTGGACTATTATGAATATCTTCAATGACAGTTTCGTGAATAGAAATGCTGTCATCCTTCAAATTGACACACGTTTCAGTGTCTAAGTTAATTTTGTTTGATATTTCTTTGTTAGCATCATCTAGTATACTACTTTGACTGCCTTCAATTACTGTCTCATGTATAGAAATGTCATCATCCCTTAAATTGACACATGTTTCAGAATCTAAATTAATTTTATTGGAGATTTCATTATTTGTTTCAATGTCGGCATCTTTTGGTGAACCATTTTGACTGTCTTCAATGATTGTCTCATGAATAGAAATGTTATCATCCCTTAAATTAACACATGTTTCAGTATCTAAATTAATTTCGTTGGGGATGTCATTATCTGCTTCATTGTCAACATCATCTAGTTCACTATTTTGACTGTCTTCAGTGGCTGTTTCAGGGATAGATATTATGTTGTCGTCTTTTAAATTAACGCACGTTTCAGTTTTTATATTAACTTCAATAAGGATTTCTTGATTTGTTTCAATGATGGCATCACCTGGTGAGCCATCTTGACTATCTTCAATTAATGAAGAAATGTTGTAATCACACGTTTCTGTATCCAATGAAATGTCGTTCTGGTTTTCATTATCACTGTGATCTGGTACTTGAAGTGTCACTTCTTCTGATTCTATATATTCTATGTTATTTGCTTCAGTTTCTACATTTTTCTCATTAGTCATTTCACTAACATCATTCGAATTATCGGCCTCCTCAATCTCTTCTATTACTAAAAATCCTTTCGTTTCCTTTTCTTCGACATCTTTTTTCTCCTCTGATTCAGAATAACTGGAATTTTCAATACTGATGACGTCACTCGAAGGCTTCTTTTTTCCTCCTAAAGATGAATCACTCATGGTTGATCCATCAGATATAGCAATAGGAGAATCAGAATCCGATTCTAATGTTGAACTGTTGATTTCATTCTCTGAATGTAGATTTTGTAGTAAATGCAATTCATCAATATCTGACTCGAGTCTGCTGTCATCACTGAGGGAATGAACTTTGTCATTTTTACTAAGACTTTTGTCATCTTCACAATCGTCATTGATGTGATTGTCTTCCGATTCTTTATTGGGTATTGCTAATTCGACAAATTCAATTTCTACCGCTTTACCATGCTTCTCACATTCCTTGTCTTTTTCACTATCAGCATGTCCAGTATTATCAGCTTCCTTATCTTTTGTCTCTCCATCTAACGTCTTAGTCACTTGATTATATTTCTTATCAACCCTCTTCCTAGATTTCTCTTGAAGAAGCCTCTTGAGTCGTTCTTTCCGTTTCTCTTTGTTTTCTAAAGATCCATCATCCAATTGTTCTTCTTCATCGCTTTCGACTGGCGACTCATCTGCTTCCTTGTCACCTATTTCAACTGCCTCTAATTTGAGAAGATTTTGTCTGTCTGCATATCTGAAATGTAAATAATAATAATGATTTTATACTCAAATAGATTAGGTTTTCCTGCTTACGTTGCTGGAGTGACTACGAATGTGTTTTGTGAAGGCGTTTTATTTCAGTAAAAGCGTATAACCTGCTGATAACTCCATAGTCCATACGTTCAACACATTATAACACATCCGAATGCCACAGTTTATTGAATCTCACAAAATAAAGAAGCGAAGCGCCCATACATTATATATTATATGTTGTATTATATGTTACATGTTGAGTAAATACTAAAATATTATGGTTACCAAGTATAACCGAGAAGTATTGGCTAGACTTTGCTTAATTTTAAAGATCAATAACGGCACGCTATAAACGAAATACATTGGTTTAATAAGGAATTAAAACGGTTGAATAATAGATGACTAACTTGTTTAAAACTTCAGCCTCTCTCTTAGCAGCTACTCGTTTATTTTCCGCTAGTTTTTTCTGCAGGTCTTGACTGTCCTCAGCAGGGTCTACCTCTGCTTGAATCCTCGAAGCGGCTAATCTCCATTCATTTTCCTGTCGCCGCCTTTGGAGCTTTTTACCGCATCTCGTGAAAAGATCACGGGCTGAAAGATCAACACCATTTCAGGTCTGAAGGCACTAATCAAGGGTGCAAGACACCACACAGTTATAAGTGTATACAGTTATAAATAGGAATGGTGTTCGAATTCACCTTCAGTCTTCGTGTATCAGAGGTTAGGACACAATTGGTATTACAAATAGCAATCTTATTTATTGGAAGTTGTATCTTCGGTAGAAACTCCCACAAGTCTAAAGCCGTTACAAGAAGTACAGTTATTTCTGGAACACGAGGGACGAGAATTCTTAAGCGATTATCCTGTGATAACTATCCATGTGATTCTTTCATGTTGATTATAATAACTCGCAGCGATGATGCGAGTGACGCGGTAACCGAGGAGAGTTTCATCATCATCATCATCATCAGGCGGAAGACATCCACTGCTAAACATAGGCCTCCCCCACAGAACGCCATAAACTTTTTATATGGGGGGGATTTTGCCGTAATCACAATACTCTTGGCAGGCACTTATCACACACTTATCAATATTGTAATAACAAACCTTCTTCCATAATATCAGCTTCATTCCATCCCAACTTGTCCTGTTGATTGGCATCCCTAACGCACCGCAACACGTCATGGAAGTCTGGGAAAGGCAGGGGTGTCCCTATAGGCACTTTCTTGTTGATCCATTTCTCTAATCGTTTAGCCGGTCCTTTCGGCTGACCGGGGCGGGCGTCGATCTGAACACGAGGCTCTGAGGGCATCTTTGTGTTTGTGAGTTGACATAGCTTCGCGTGAACACGTACCATTCTCTCTTTGTACCTAGAACCAATAATAAGTTAAAGATTAGTACAATAAATTATTCTGATTCTGATTCTGAATACACTTTAGTGTAAATTTATCCCTATGTATCGGTATAATAAGTCTTTGTCATGACCGACATATGATTATACAGCCTAAGCTGGTTGACAAAGAGACATGAAAGGATATACTCTTTCTTTTAATGTAAAAACAAGGTAAGTATGGTTGTATAAATGAATGACAAAAGAACAGAATGGTCACCAACTTTTTTTACTTGTAGTAATTAAAGTATTAGTTAGGGAGTTAAGTGGTAAAAATAATTTGCATCAACATTTTGCATTAATATTAATAGCAGATAATTTATTTACGTAATTATCAGTGAATTGAGATAGACTTATTGGTTATTGTAAATAGTACTACCCAACATAAACCAAATATGTCCAGGCATTAGCAACATTCACAAAATAGTCAAAATTCTTGGTGGCCCTTTTTATTTTATAGTGCCTCGTAGGTATGTAATCTTTACATAAATTATTGGTACTTAAAGCACTAGATAAATAACACATACAAAAAATTTAAAAAGATGAGTAGGTAATTGAAAATAGATGAATATCAAATGATGCGATGGAGTTACCGGCTTTAGAATAGTGCTCTACTCGTGGTTGCCGTAAGAGCCAGCTAAGGGTTAACAGATCCAGAGGACGGGCAGCTGCGTCCTCTGCAAAAACCATCGAACTGCGCTCGACAACTCGCCGGCCAAACGTGTCGAGTATTGGGGTTTTGCCAAGCAAGGCAGGCGGGTCTATGGGGCAGGCCTATGTTCAGCCGTGGATGTTCTATGGCTGAGATGATGTTGATGATGAAAGAATAAACAATCCCAAAATATTTCCAGAAACGGGATTACTCAAGTCCCATACAAAAGGTCTCAATGATTAGTTAAATGGAGTACTTTGATCCAACCAAGCTGGGTTGGATCTGCACAAACAAGTAAAACATCTGACCATAATTTATATTGCTAACTTCATATATACATGCAATCAATAAAATTGAAAATAACTACACCCAGTTAAGTCGAAAGAAACAAAATGAACACAACCGTAGTATGAAATAGGGTATAAAATGGCAAAGCAAAGGTACTAAGTACTGTCTCACCAACACACCTTTGTAATAGTACTTCTTTATCTACTGGTTTATCCTTAGAGCCTTCATCACTGCATTAAAAAAACAATTCTTTAGATAATGCATGCTGCATGAATAATTTACAGGTGAAATGATTGATATGATACATATGATATGATTATTATTGATATTTGGAGGTTAAAATTCAGCAGCGGCTCTAGTGCAATGACCAAGGGACAATCTTCTTTACAATTTATTAATGCTATGTATCTAGTGCTTTTTGACAAATAAATATGATATATTGCAACAAATCAACTTGGCATAAATTCTGGCCCAAGATTTGAGCACACTTAAAATGATCTGAAGATGCTCCAAGCCTGGGTTGCTGTGCTATTTTAGGCACAAGCCCTTAAGCCCTTAAGGGGGGAGGCAACCGACAAATTGCCCATAGAATCTTTATATCTAAATCATTTGCAATCAGTGCATATTTCTGTTGGAAATGTCAAATAAGCTACAATGATGTTTTTCAAAATGAGACACTTATTATTTAGGTTTTGGAGTTATATTTCAAAATACTTTTTATTTTTAAGTATATTTTAGTCCAAGTACTTATATTTTGGATTAAAATATAATTAGGAACCTAGATAACTAGTGTCTTCTTCCCAATAACATCATTGTATGTTGGAAATATGCTCTGATTTACAATAATTTAGATCTAACATTTCTATGGGAAATTCCTTGGTTGCATAAACATACATTGACGCCATTTTCCCGAAGAGGTAGGCAGAGGTGTACCCAGGATTCAGTCCCATAGTAGATACACCCACTTTTCGCCAGTATGTTATTGGTCCCATGTAATAGGGGGCGAGTCTATTGCCATCTACCGGGCACAGTTCCAGACTCCAGACAGTTATTGAGATAATTCCTAATGGAAAAATCAAATATTTAACCACTTTGCCTGACCTGGGGATCGAACCTGCGACCTCTTGATTGGCAGTCGAGCATGCGCCCTCTACGCCACCGACGCCCTCCTGATCAGAAGGTCTAAGTAGCAAAATGTCCAACAACGCGAAACGTCTAATGAGCAGAAAACCTAGTTAGCACAATGCCCATATAGCAAAATGTTCAACTATCAGATGGTCTGTATATCAGAACATCTATTTAGCAAATCGTCAGGTTCTCAAAATGACTGGATACTCAGGCACAAAATTCAACAGACACATTACTTCGGAACTTAATTGGATACGGCATTATAATAATAAGTACTTAAAAATCAAAGTCATATCATTTATTTGACATTATGTTCAATAAAGATCATAAAAATAAACAATAAATACTAGAATCGATGTATCGCCGTAGTGTCAGTTCTGCCACTGCGTCGTACCATTGAGTAAACTCAATGGTACGACGCAGTGGCAGAAGAGCTTTACTTTACTTTACTTTAGCTTTACATTTGGGGTTAGCCTTTAGGCTCTTTTTTTTATGATAGTGAGTGACAAGACGAGCAAATCAGGTGCCTGATGGTAAGCATCATGATTGCCCATATCAGACATAGTGCCACACAAAGCTTTAAAATTCAAAATTCTGCATGGCACTGCACTGCGCCTATCACCCTGAGATATTAGTTGTTGAAACTCGTCATGCCCAGTAACTTCGCTGGTAACATTTCCCTTCAGACCGGAACACAGTAATGTTTGCACATTACTGCTTGGCGGATGAATAACTGGCAAAGGTGTGGTACTTCCCCAGGCGGCCCCCTCTGCAAAAGAGGCCTACCACTACGAAAAGGTCCCAATAACATCTTCTCAATAGACTAACTACTTACCGATAGCAAACATGAAGGTCACATATTGGCTTTTTTTATTTTTCGTTTGGAAGTACCAGGGAATCATAAGCTATGAAGAAATTAATTTAAATTATATTTTTAAAACGGAACAGAAAAAAGTAAATCTGGGATCTGACAGCTAATGTCGTTTTTCAAAATACTTGAGAATAAATCTTAGGTGTGATAGCTGTCAAAGTGACACTTGATATTGTATTTTGATTTCAAATTTTGACTACAATATACTCAAAAACACTACACCAAAATAGGGCTTAAATGTGGCACCAATGATGATTGATGTCATAATTGGATGACAGCTGTCGAACTAAAAATGGCTAAATATCGGAAATTATGAGTAGTTTCCTTAGAAACTGATCATATGACCCATCCTAGACCAGGAGTTTCTTCACAGAAGTGATCACAGAAGTGGTCTTCGTTTCGGATGATAGTTTAATGATAGCGTAATTTACAAATGAAGTTTTACTTTTCTTCATGAGTGTACATACTTTTAAAATGACGATTTGCTAAATAGATGTTCTGCTATACAGACCATTTGATAGTTGGACGTTTTGCTACATGGACATTGTGCTAACTAGGCTTTCTGCTCATTAGACGTTTCGAGCTGTTGGACATATTGCTACTTAGACCTTCTGATCAGGAGGCCCATGAACTATTATCTAGAAATACAAACCTCTCAGTCAGTAAATAAACTGAGTCTTCTTCATCATCAAAATCAACCTCCTGTTCTTCCAGTTTCTGTATAGCGCGGTGAAGTTTCTTTAGAGTCTTTTCCAGTTTACGTATTTGTCTTTGGCGTTTCATGTCAAATTCACTCTCTTCTCCGTAAAGGAACTTTTCTTGCTCTGAAAATAACATAAATAACATTTGACCGAAGACTTGGCTTCGTAGGTGGTAACTCCACATTCTGATTTGTTGGTGCTGGATTTGATCCCAAGGACATCAAAAATGTTTGTGCATAATAATAATAACATACAGTCACGCCTTTTTCCTGAAGAGGTGTACCCAGGACTCAGGCCTATAATAGGCACACCCACATTTCGCCAGTATGTTGGGTGTCGGGGGCTGTTCTCGTGAAACAGGTCGACTGCCCGCCGAAACGGTGAGACTTTTCCGTAACGTCCCAGAACTAAAGTTGCATAAAAATGCCTGGTATGGGATGGACCGGGCAAAAAGAAAGGCCGCCAAAAAAAAAAAAATGGCCGCCATACAAATTTTGCCTTTGTCGACTTATGATAAGGGCTAGAGGTCGGGGGGGGCGATCGGGGGTGAGATTGCGTGGTACCGTCGCACGAAGAATTTCGTGAGTACCTCCCGAGAACTATAGGAAGGTCTCCCGGGGCTGTTCCGGTGGAACTAAAGTTACATAAAACCTTGGTAAGGGAAGGACCGGACGAAAAAAAAAAATGGCCGCCGTACAAAAAACAATGGGCGCCATATAAAATTTCGTTTCGAGGCTCGACACGCTCGCCGCTTGGAAACTGAAAGGGATGGGTGTCGTGTGAAATATGATAGGGGACGACGAAATTTTTTTTTAAATCCAATATGGCAACAGAATAAAGTTGCTTTGATTTGGATGAAATTTTAGAGTCGGGGTTTTTTGGGAGTTCTGATTTCAAATTAGGAATGGTTTTTTGGATCCCGCCACTTTTTCAACATGGCAGCCACACAGCACGAGCTGGTATCGCTGGTACTGTACACCCTCTACAGTATGTTGGTCCCAGTGAATAGAGGGTGAGCCTATTGCCATCCCACACAGTTCCACACACACAGTTCCAGACTCCAGGCAGTTATTGAGATAATAATTCTTAATCGAAAAATCCAATATAATATAACACTTTGCCTGACCTTGGGAATGAATCCGGGACCGGCAGTCGAACATGCGCCCACTACGCTACCGAGGCAGTTGTTACTTAACTTTAGTCAATAATACTAAGTTTTTAAAATAATTTATTGTAAAATAAATTAAGTTTACTAACATAGAACCATACCTTCTTTCTTTTCCTCAGCTTGTTTTTTAGAAAGCTTTCTCTGTGCATCCAACTCATCAACAATATCCTTAATATAAAGGTACATCTTCTCGGGAGCAGCCTTCATAGCCGCAGTTTTGCTTAATACTATTTCTGTGAACATTTCAGACTCTGTATAATCTTTAGGCACCTGTCTATAGTATGATTTAATCTTCTTTTCAATTATTTTCTTCATATCATCAGAGTTTTCTAGTTTGAAGCATAGTTCTATAAATGCTTGGTATGTTGGATGAAATTCTTCCTTTTCTTTGTCTTCAAGTACTTTAAAGTCAATTTCTGCCATCTTCACTTGTGGTTTTGGCTGCTTTTTCTTTGGAGTTAAAATCTGCTCTTTTTCAGCCGGTTTGATGGGAGATTCCTCTATTTCTATAACATCATCTACAATACGAGTAATGTCTGGTAATTTAACACTTTCCACTTCATTTGGGGCTATTTTTGGTTGTAATGGTTCAATTTCTATTTCTATGACATTTTGTGGTTCTACTTCTTTTGGATAGTTCAATTTCTTTTTACTGTGTTTCTCTTTGACTTTTTCATGTTCATCTTCACTTCCACTCACTGGTGGGGTTTTATCACCTGGCTTGCCAGGACTGTCTTCAATAGTAATAGCCAGCTCAACTCCAACTTTGTAGCTTTTTTGACTTAAAATGGGTTTAATAGGGCTATCTTCTATTGTTATTTCAATAAAATCCTGTTTATCTGGTTCTTTGTTGTTTGCTTCTTCAAGACTCAATGGATCTGCTACAGGTTGTTTATCTGGGCTTTTTTTCAACATTTTTTCTGGTGATTTTTTTGGTGATGCCTTATTTTGTGCTATGTCTAGAGTTTGTTCAGTACTTTCTATGGCTATATCTGTGCTCTTTCCAGGAGATTTTTCTGTAGCTTCTTCCTTGGGTTGTTCTTCTGGTCGCATATACCACTGTGGACCAGCTGATGAAGTTGATGTTTCCGGCTCATCGTCATCTAGATCTACCGTTTCTACCGTTAAAACTTTATTTGTAAGTAGACTTGGTTTTTTCATACGCATGCCTGGTTTCTTATTACTTGGTTTGGGTTTGGCTACATTCTTTGTTGCTTTTGCTGTTTTTGTTATAGTGATACCCGGAGGAAGAATTGGTCTTTTCACAGTCAAGCCAAAACTGTTTCCAGTTTGTTTGTTTCCAATTTGAGGCATATTCGGTTTTGCTTTCATCATACTAACAGGATTTAATGCATTCAAAGAGATAGGTTTGATAAAATTTGTTGGGTTTGGTTTATTGGGTTGACCTTTCAACATGGGTTTACCAACCATTGATAAGACTTGTGGGTGTATGGCTGCTTTATTAATATGTCTAGCAACCATAATAGGCACAATCTTTGGAAGGTTTTGTTTTCCCATCGATTGAATTTTTAAACTTTTTCCATTGAGTTTGTTTTTATTGGCATACGGATTAATTACAGGGCTGTTCTGAACTTTGGTCACTGTGACAGCTTTACCAAGTGATCCTTTAGCTATGCTAACTGGATTGATCTTAGAGACACTTATCGCTGGTTTTATGGTGACACCTGGGAGCATAGGAGGAATCTGCACCATAATATTGGATGCTGACTTTTTCTAAAAAAAAAATTTTTAGTTAAAAACAACTGCTATATTAATGACAACATGATAATTCACTAAGCTGTGCCCAGCTGTTTCATCCACTGAAAATGTACCTATGTGCTAGTCTACAGTCTAGATTCTGGGGCCTAAGCTACTGACGTACGAAAAATTCTAATCACTTCAGCCGCTTTTAAGTTCGTATGCAACAAACAATTAGCAAACATACATTTTAAAAGTGGAATTATGATGTAGGCTATCCATGTAGACACTAGAAACCTACCCTTTTGGGTGCCGGCTCCGTATCTTCGTCCGATGACCCTAATTCGATCACATCTTCGCTTGACATCTTGATGCGATATTCACGGCTTGAAGCTTGGGTTCGGCAAACAGTTCAGTCAATAGTAATAAATTAGAACATGGTTTCACAGATATTCATTAAATTCTATTCAGATCTTGAACCAGCAATCTGAAAATATAGAGAACAGATAAAGAAGAGTTCGAAGGAAAAGCGAAACTCGAAGCAAAATAACAAATATCTCCCAGCAGCCCAAACTCGCAAAAATACATTTGTAATTTTTTTGTACATCAAAAAATCTAATTATTAGTGACAGTGACAACTGACTGTTCTGTGCAACTGACATGACTAGGCAAGTTTTTTTTTTCCTTTTGCATAATAGCATTGCATTAAATAAACTAAAGCCGGGTCTACAGCTAAATGTTAGTAGCAAAACGTTGTTATCTAACCGTGTTATATATAACAACTCGTCCACAGCGACTTGACACCGAAAATGTTTTTGTTAGCAATTATCATTTTCTAAAATAAGCTCCGGACAAGGGCAAGTATTTTCTTGTTTAAAATCTATTGATTCCGACTCACAATATGCTACAGTCTCTAAATATTGTATGCTACAAAAGGAGATTATGATTTTCAAATATCTAGCAGAGATGTTGACGGCACGAGCGCTAACAAAAAATGAACTACGAACCCCCTCGCAGGCGAAATCGGGTGATGTTTTCCATCCGCGACGGATAACGTGTTAGCGTGTTATATATAACAATATTTTGTTATATAACTTCAAAGCCACGCCCACTTTTCATGTTATTGTGTTAGGTAACACAAAAACATGCCGCTGCGGACCCGGCTTAAGTTCGAATAAATTTGGAAAGGATAGGATTAGGGATCATCAAGAGATTATAAAAACAAGCAAAAACGTGATGCAGCATACGACGAAGGTCTGATGATGAAGCGGCAAAATTGCCATTGGAACTAGGTACCTTACAAAATACTACTTTGGGCTTGTTTTCTTTATTTTATGGACCTTTTATTACTAAAAAAAACAAAAATTAGATTTTAATCCAGATCTCTACAGCCCCATCGGCCATCAGTTATATGTGCTATGTGCCCTGTCCATTGCCACTTTATACAGTTGTATAAATTTCATCCTTGTTTATGGGACTTCTCATCATGAGCTTATAAATTTCACTGTAGTGTTAAAATCCCATCAACTCCCAGAAATTTCTTACGTTGTTCACTTTACGGAATAAATATTAAAATAATAGGTAGGTACCTGGGTTTAAACACCGTAAAACACATGAGAGCAAAATTCCTAGGAAAAAATAGCATGTGGCATGCACCTACTCGTCGAGTTGCAAAAAGTCGCCGAGTGCGTGTTTAGATGCACTGAGTAAGCGAGCGAGACAGTGCGGGCAAGCGGAGGGAAGCGGGCTACTCGGCCTAGTAAATAGAACGGGGTCCGAGTAGCTGTCTCGACCCATTGCTCGGCCGAGTGCACGCCGAGTACTCAGCACAGAACACATATACAAGAAGAAGTCCCACTACGTACTTTAGATTTGCGTACACGAAGCGACGCTAGCGTTACCAACGCTTCGCACTGGAACTATTCAGTAGCGCGGGAGATTTAATATTTCTAACATTAGCTATAGGTACCTACCATTATTATATTTCTATATTTACTTCTATATATGCCTATTCTATATGCCATACGCAAAGGGTAAATAAATAAGGGCAGGTATTAGAAGTAGTCTTTATTCAGATGAAAATAAGGTAAATCATATATTACACATCTTTCTAGAAGGGGTTGGCCGAGGTGTACCCAGAACTCAGTCTCATACTAAGTATACTCCCACATTTCGCCAGTATGTTATTGGTCCTATGTAATAGAAGGCGAGACTATTGCCATTTACCGGGCACAGTTCCAGACTCCAGGTTGTTATTGAGATAATCCCTCACGGAAAAATCCGATATTTAACACCACAGTTTAACACTTTGCCTAACCTAGGCGTCTTTTTCGCACAATCGCAATAATAGAGTCTATGATCTCGTTAGCACAAAAACAAAACTTTCTATAGCACAATTTAACAAATACGAGAAACTTTACAAAACTTATTTCCACTAAAGATGTGCAAAGTGCAAATCAATGAAAAAGTGAAAATCGTAAACAAAAAGCAGCCATTTCTATTATCCGGTTGCCAGATGGCAAAAAAGAAATTCTTCTAACGCTGATTCAAGTAATCATAAGAATCTGAGGTCTAGATTTAACTAATTTGAACAATATATGTGATAAAATTATTAGTAAATTTCATCACTTATTTTTTGAAATCTAATGAAATTTATTGTAGTGTTTATTTCTATCTTCCGAATTAATTAAATAATTCCCATAACTTTGAATTCTACTAAAATGTTATATTTTCCTTAGTAGGGTCAGTAAATAGTGCTTTCTCTGTCGTTTGTAGATCTCCGTTTCTTTTTAACATTTCCTTCGCCGTGTTGGCATTGGCCGGGAACTAAGCTGACACCCCCTGGTACTCAGTCATGTGTTTACACATACAGGCACTGTCTCAATCTTCATTGACGTGCAAAAGTGTCAGATTATGACCTATATTTGAATAAATCTGTTTGACTTTGAGTTTTAATTTAACATTTTACTAACTCGCCACTACTCGGTAGGTGTAATCAGCCTCTAAATTTCGAAATGTTAGACATAAAATTCGATATTTCACCAATATCGATAAATATTACATAATATGACTCATCCCTATTTTGATATTTAATTTTGAAAGCTGTCAAAATACTATCTTGGATCGTGGCTTTTTTATTGTATTTTCTATTTTATCGATTAGTTAGGACAATGATTAAACTTTTTTCATTAAAACAACAAAAGAAGGATGAAGAGGGCACTGCACGAGCAGGAGGATCACAAAAAAAAGCTTCAGCAGCACAACTTCGGATCACTAAAGGTAAGTGTACATTATTCAGTTCAGTAATGCCTATTTATTTTTTTATTTATTGCTAGTCACTCTCCGTTTCCGCTCCAGGAGAACCTAAAATAATAAATATCTAATATATTGAAATAAATCCACTTGATTGGTATGTAAGACTTTTTGTTATTGTAGGCACCATTGTTTACATGGGTTGGGTACTAACTGGGCAAAAAATAAATTAGTACTTTTAATGAAAACCAAATATAGCATTGCCCTAAATATTCATGTCTTGTTTCAGATTTGAATGAGTTGAACCTGCCCAAAACATGTTCCACAGAATTCCCAGATCCAGATGATCTTCTTAATTTCAAATTAATTATATGTCCTGATGAAGGATTCTATAGAGGAGGAAGATTCGTATTTAGTTTTAAGGTAAATAGTCATATTATCTATAGTTGAAATTATAGTAACTGTGCCCGGTAGATGGCAATAGGCTCGCCCCCTATTACATGGGACCAATAACATACTGGCGAAATGTGGGTGTATCTACTATGGGACTGAGTCCTGGGTACACCTCTGCCTACCACTTCGGCAAAAAAGGCGTGAATGTATGAATGTGTGTTTGAAATTATAAAGTTACTTTTCACATAACTGTGGGCAGGGATTGATTGTGGGATAGGTCAAGTAGTTTTTGTATAGAAGACAACACACTGACATTGCGAGTGGGTTGGGTGTGTTTTCTTGTGTCAACCAACTCATCTCGCGTGTTTGTTTATAATTCATAATTCTTTATTTGCCTTTCAACATGGTGTTTAAGATGTTACAATAGTTATGTGAATCAATCTTTAGGGGCGAAAATATAGCTTATTGATTTTTTTTTATGATAGTATAGAGTGACAAGATGAGCTAATCAGGTGCCTGATGGTAAGCATCATGATTGCCTATATCAGACACAGTGCCACCCAGTGTTTTAAGATTCAAAATTCTGCGCGGCACTGCACTGCGCCTGTCACCCTGAGAGGAGTTGTTGAATCTCATCATGCCCAGTAATTTCGCTGGCAACATTGCCCTTCATACCGGAACACAGTAATGTTTGCACATTACTGCTTCGCGGATGAATAACTGGCAAAGGTGTGGTACTTCCCCAAGTGGCCTCCTGCAAAAGAGGCCTATCACTATAAATTATTATAATAGGTAACTTGTGCTAGCCCTACTGAATGATTCAGAAATCATCGCCAATTTATTTTAGGCCATAAACTCACAAAGCAAATCATAATAACCTAACTGCAGTCATTTGTACCTAAGATTAATAACTGTGATTACTTTCATTTCGATATGTTCCATGCAAGGTGTACAAAAAAGTATTTATCTATTTATTTATAGTGTGCTTTCAAAAAATACATTGTTTTATTACTAACTGAGTCCCGTGGTTTCACCCGCATAGTCTTCGTTCCCATGGTAATATCAGGGTAAAAAGTACCCTATGTGTCAATCCAGGGTCTAAACTATTTACATACAGAATTTCAGCCCAATCGGTTCAGTAGTTCTGGTGTGAACGTGTAACAAACATCCATCCATTTATCCTCACAAACTTTGTTGTACAATAAAGAGTTATAATATAATGTTATAATGTAATGGACATGTGGAGAGGATGAACGAAAAGAGATTGACAAAGGAGATTTATAAGGCTAGTGTGAATGGTCAAGTCGGTAGGGGTCGACCTAGGCGTACCTTTCATGATCAAGTTGATGTTATCTTACGGAAAGGCCAGGTCAAAAGCACCAACAACCGACGAGCATGCATGAAGAATGTGATGAAAGTGGAAGAAGCGAAAGTTGTATGTCAGGATCGTAGCAAGTGGAAAGAAATAGTCTCTGCCTACCCCAACGGGAACAAGGCGTGACTGTATGTATGTATGTATATTATAATGTTCTATCAGAAGACTGGGAGAATGCTTTCCATAACAGTGCATGTTGTGTTGTGTAAGGCTTTAATACACACACACATAACATACTCTTCATACATATACCATACTGGTGACACGAGACACAGATGTTGGTTACTTTTTTATTTGTTGTGAATAAATGTTTCACATTTTAGTTCCAACTTTGACAATAAATGGTAAATTACATTGTAAAGTCGACTGCCTTGGTGATGTAGTGGGTGCAAGCTCGACTCCTAATTATGAGGTCCCAGGTTCAATCCCCAGGTCAGGCAAAGTGTTATTTAGATCTTGCCATTAAGAATCATCCAAATGACAGCTTGGAGTCCGGAACTGTGCCCAGTAGATGATCGCAAAAGACTCACCCCCTATTTCAATTGCATTGGGGCCAATAAATGGTAACCTACTATGGTAATTGTACAGTACATGCATTTTATCTTGGCGAGTCTGAACATAGGCTCTGCGAACTTCAGCACATCAAAACTCTGTTATTATCATGATTTAACTAAACTGAACATTACATTTACAATAAACATTTGTTTGTATATTTGTTTATCTGGGAATAACAGTTTTCTTCACAAGTTTCCATGTGCTAAAGTTCGCAAAGCCTATGTTCAGACTCACTAAGACAAAATACACACATCATTACAAGAAGAACTGCTGGGTAGATGGCAATAGACTATTTATTACATAGTACTTAAAACCATAATTGGTAGTATGTGTATAACTACTATGGGACTCTGCATCTGTTAAATCTAAACAGAAAGAACCTTGATATAATGATGGTGACTATAACATAGTGTGATAAGGGAATGCTGTGGCATGTTAGAGGATGTAGTGACATAGATAGAGAAAGGAATGCTCAGGTGGTTCGGGGAGAGGATGGATGAAAGGAGATTAACAAAAAGATTTATAAGGCTAGTGTGAATGGTCAAGTCGGTAGGGGTCGACCTAGGCATACAAATTGACATTGTTTTTAGGAAAGGCCAAGTCAAAGGTACCTACAACTGACGAGCATGTATTAAAAATGTCATGAAAGTGAACGGAGCGCAAGTTGTATGTCAGGGTTGTAGCATGTGGAAGGAAATAGTCTCTGCCTACCCCACCGGGAACAAGGCGTGACTGTATGTATATATATAACAGGTCACTGTCCCTTAAACCAACACTTATTTACAATGAACACCACAGACAGTCCTCTATGCATAGGCTGTTTCATGGCTGAAGAAATTACTGCCCACATAGTCCTGGAATGTGAGGCAGTAGCCCTTCAATGTGAACAAATCCTCAGAACAGTGAGGTCACTCTGCAAAGCCTGCAAAGTTCCCAGGAAGCTTCTAAGCTTCTAGGTGGAGTTCGCCTAGCTAGATTGCCAGGACTGTAATTATTTATTTAAAGATCAATGGACTAAATAAGAGTCTAAGTACGGAAAAAAAGTCCAATTTACATTTGCCTCTGCCTAGCCCTTTGGGAAAAAGGCTTCATGTTATGTTTAACTCAGTAAATAATATTTGCAGGTAGGCCCAAACTATCCACACGAGCCACCAAAAGTGAAATGTGAAACAGCAGTGTATCATCCGAACATAGACTTGGAAGGCAATGTATGCCTCAATATTCTCCGAGAAGACTGGAAACCAGTACTCACCGTTAATTCAATAGTTTATGGCTTACAATATTTATTCTTGGTAAGTTAGTCTTTTCCATCTTTCCTAATTAAAACCACTTACAAGGCTCAAAAGAAATTTCCCCAAGAAATAACTTAATTTTTAATACCCCAAGAAGAAAAGAAAGATGTAGATGCATTTAAGTGCAGCTTCCCTGATGGCCAGAGTGTGAGGCAGTTCCAACAGACATCTATCTGTTTATGTAGATGGATTTGACGGACCCATCATGAGGAATTGGCTGGACAGGTATAATGCTTGCTGGTCTAGCCGGCCGCAGTACCTCGGAACCCGGGGGTCGCTCGCCGAGATTGTCGTCAACCTGAAAAGGCTGCTAAAATTCTTTGGAGAACTGCCTGCGAATTTGGCTTGACTTGCTTGCTGGGTCTAGTGCTAAGTGATGGGTTTGTTCGATTTGAGTTAGGTTTTCAGTTTTGATTATTTATTTGTGTAATAGAATAAGGTACTAACGTATATTGTATACTAACATTATGGGCTCTGTCTGAAATACATTAATTTGATTTTTTTAATGAGATGTAATCAAGTAAATTCATTTTCTGCAAGAGACTAACGCGGAGGATTGAAAAAACAAGTAAAAACTATTAGAATACAGAAAAAAAAAATTTACCCACGAGCGAGATTTGAACCCGCACCTTTTCGGTGCGGGTTCACCGCACCAATTCGCGTGATGGATTAGCCCGTCGATGACATTTCTTTCCATATTCATATACATAGTATATCAAGACGCTTAGTCTATAAAAATAGAAAATATTAAGTAAAAATTGTCCTCTTAAATCAAAACCATTTGAAAATCTGTTCAGCTTACATAAAGTTTATCACGAACAGACATGGGTGGGTTGATTTTATAATAATTAGTGATATTTAATTCCAGGAACCAAACCCAGAAGATCCATTAAACAAGGAAGCGGCAGACGAGCTGCAAAGCAACCGGCGGTTGTTCGAGCAGCACGTGCAACGAGCTATGCGCGGTGGATACGTCGGCGCAAACTACTTCGAACGCTGTCTCAAGTGAACTACTCAATAAACAATCTCATTCTATCTGCGGGCCATTTGATTCTATTATAACGGCGCGTGTGCACATTCGAGCAGTTTGAGAGTTTTTATATGGTTACAGATTGATAATTGATACGGCGAGTCCTGGCCTAGTAGCAAATGTCGACCATAATCATCAAATCGGCATTTCAAGCAGCGATACAGACTAAATTCTATGAAAATAAATGAGCTAAAGCAGTGTTGCCACATAAAAATTGATCGTTGACAAAAGCATTTCGATGACGAGTATTTGTCGACAGATGCGTGCATTTTTGCATCCTATGAACATCGAGAAAGTGATATTTGACTATCGATATCGACAAAACGAGTCGACAAACGGCTTCTCGCGGTTTTGCATGCCCTGCAGATGTTAGAAATGGTCACCCATCGTGACATCGTGGCGTGCTTATTGCATTTGTTTGCGTGATAATAATTGATTGATTTTGGCGTTACTTTTCGGAACTCCATTGTAGACTTCTGGAACATTAATGTTTAGTTTTTAGTTACGATTTTTAGTGTCAAAAATAACATGCACAGTGAACCGCCCTCCCAATTGCAATTTTGGGGCCGGGAGGGCAGTGCAACTAAAAACTAAACATTCTTGTTCCATTTCAGAAGTTGCGTGATAATGTAAATGTGTGCTGAACCTATTACCTCACCCCCCGCCAACGCAAAAAATTACAGAGTAAATTGAATACTGGAAGTAGCAAATGGCCATTTCATCGTGTTTTTTAGATACAATGTGTTACAAAAATGTATAATATTACTTAAGAAGGTTCATCTACCCAGCAACTTACAAAAGGTAGACTACTTGTATTAGCAAAAAAAAAATCTACTTTTCGAAATGGATCAGCTGATCGGCAAAGTAACACATTATGTTCAAAGGTAAGCAGGGACCGGTCGGTAATTAAATTGAACCCTAACTTTATCTATATGATTAAAAGACTAGTACCTAACGCTTGAAAAGCTTACAAAGGCCGCGCGGCCTCGTCGTGTCGCAGCCGTCGGTCTGAAAACAAAATCGCCCCTTCGGGAAAAAGGCGTGCATGTTATGTTGGTCTTTGCATAGGTATGGGCTGTGGTATCTATCAATATCTGTGGTTGATCCTGTTAATTCTGACTGTTATCGAATGTGTTCTAAATTAGCCCTTTTTTGTATGTGCTTGGATGGACGACTCTGTTTTACGAAATTTCTAGATGAATTGCAATTATTCTAAGAGTCTGTTTCTGAAGAATGGGAGCGAAACGGGAGGGGTATAGCGAGAACCGTTAGCACTTTAGTTATTGAACTTGGTTTTGATCGCCCTGTCACCTCAGCGACTGTACCTTGCAGTTGGCTGTGTATCGATCTGATTTTACTTTAAATTTTACTATTGCTTTAAGTAAATGTTTATATAATGGGGTCGTCTGATTCCGATCCAGCCCCTTGTATTGATAGATTAATATTGCAATGGTGCTCGGCAAAAATATAAGGTCCATGTATTTACATGGACCTTCCAAGTTTGTTAATCTGTTACATAATAAAGGTATTGCCCCAAAATAGTTGAGGATTTATGGAAATTATAGTAACGAAAATGTATTTTGTACTCGGAGTAAAATAGTGTTCAGAACGTTATTTAGAAAAAAAAAATGGGCTGGATCGCAAGCGTTCGAAAATCGATAAAGTTACTCAATGTCACTAAATATCATAGATGGCGGTATAAAATGTGTTTTGCATACGAGCCAGCAGATGGCGTTGTAATTATTTATTATTTTGTAATAAACCGAATAAGGAAAGATTATTATACATGAGATTAAATTAAATGATGAACGAACTATTGTTGTATCTTCAAACGTACTTCCTGGATGTTACGAGGGCTTTGTTAGTTCTGTCTGTTAGTTTTGGGGTCATTATGTAGCGTGCAAAGGAAAATGACCCGAATAGACGGTTGCAAACTAGAGAGCGGCACGCGATGTTAGCCTCAATAGCCCGTGAGGTTAGGTTCGTGTCTTCGTGTATCGAGGGGCAAAGCATGCACGCCGCGAAGTGAGCGGCAAGCGGCTGACTCATCGCAGTGAGTGGCAACCAACGAGTCGAGTTCCTAGTGCCTAGTAGCAAGCGCTCAGTTAGTCAGTCAGTTCGGCATCTCGGCCGCGCCAGCAGTGTTCCTCGCGCCTCCAGTCACACACGCCGCGTGCTCACAGAGCCGTTTCAACACCGCTCGGTTGCGAAAGTGTGCGCGATGATATACAAGTGAGAACCGCCAACGGACGCCAAGCAACGTTAGCTCATCGCACGCGGTGAGCCGCTTCATACGAGAGACTTTATCAAGTAACCGTGGGACGGGGGGCGCACGACGCCGACCACTCGCACGCGCGGGAGACACCCACGAGATCGCTTCACTAACTCCGAGAAAACGGAAACCAATCTTTAATGTGTCAAGTCAGTATAGCATACTGCCGCTACGTGAGATCGCAGGGAGCCTCGAGCAGGAACTACAAGGTTATGCAAATGAGTTCTGAACGTTTCTATACGAGAAATAACCAAGAGACCATTCACAATTTTAATAAACTTTAACGTTTGTCCCATTCTGTGCCAGTGCTTATCTACCGTATTCGTACCTAAATTATCATTCGGAGTCGCGATCGCTAATTGCTAATTGGTGTGAGAGTCTGTGATAAGGAGTCGGAGTGAACAATCGAGTACGTGGAGCGACGCCAGCTGGTGCACTCGCGATGGCGGCCAAACAAGAGGAGACGTTGCTCTCGCGCTGCGAAATACCCATCATCGACCTCGCACATATAGGTGAGCATTGAGCATTCATTACCATAAGGAAACACAATGCGACCTCAAACCACTACCGTCGACGGCCAGCGGCGAACAAGTAAACCCCACTCGTATTAAAAGCATCCGCATCTCAATAGAACCGAACAAAGATATAAAACCCGAGACATCTCTAAAGGTACCTGAGACGTCCCTGCATATTATTATAAGCGGCGGCTCGACTTGCGTGTTTGCGTCTGCTCCGACAGCTGTGCGACGAGGGTTTATTTGTTGTCATTAAACAAAACTATGTTCCTATCTCGCTCCCAGCAAGTTCAAAGACCGGACATGAATCCCCGTCTCGCAGATCCCGTATATAAACCGTTTGATCGATGCAACCACTGCGACTGCGGCGCGACGCAACCAAAATGAATACAAATAAACAAAGGCCGGAATTCGATGAAACGATGAGTAATAGAACTGAATCCCTGAACAAGTAGGTCTGAGAGTTGTGAAACTCGTGAATCAACAAACACTTTGTCGTCGGTTGAAAGCGAGAGGTAAATAGGAACCTCATTCGTAATTAAGATGTAACTAGTCATTTAATTATGATTATACAAACCAGTTTAGTTACTCTTATCCCATAAAATCGATGATTATAAGCAATATAGAAAGCGAGAAAAAGTCGATCGCCAGCGCAGTCGTGTTCCGATTTCTATACGTCTACTCGCAATATTTTAATTATCACAATCAGAGATTGTTATTCTGTTGCTAGCTTGACCGACAATCCGAAATCCTTGAAATTAGAAACAGGTGTCTATCAATATTACATACGACTTGAACTTAGAATAAATTAGTTTGTTCCGTTACCAACCGCGACAGTTGTTCCAGCCATCAATTTATGTGAGCTTGCTGATCTCCAAATAACTAACAATATTAACGGCAAATTAAGAATGTGAACAACAGCCTACGATCAGTTTGAATCTATTCTAGCTAGTCTTATTACGAAACAACACACAACCACATCCGTAGCTCGTATCGTGACGTCGGAATCGATCTAAAAGGGGCGAAGTGAACAGAAAAAGCAGTCTTCGCATTGGGGCCAATGGCCGGCCCTTATACCATTCCACCTCCCTCCCGCCTCTCCACTGGCTTCCCGATGTATACCCACTTCGCCACTTCATCAGTCGAAGATAACTTGAAACATCATCTTATCTGATATCTATTATTTGCTTCAGGATTTGAAATGAAGCGTAGTTTAGATTTGGATGTTTCTTTGTCTTAAGTCTAAATTAAATAAAACAAGTCCACGTATTTTCAAACACGTATTGTTAACTTAGTTGTTCAATATTCAGGACTTAGGTATCACTTGTCACCTTCTAGTTCCTTAAAAAAAAACCAGAGCAACCTGCGCTCTATTTTTGTGGGTTTTCACATGGGATGACTTTTACCAAGAGAAATCGATTGCTCAGCAAAAAATCAAATGGCGAACTTCCGATATAACTCTAGTCTGACAAAACCTGGTGTGTCGTCTTTTTGAACGATTAGTCGCTCAGTAAAAGCAAACTCTTGTAAATCCCCTATATATCTTTGCTAATAATTATGCAAGTCCTTGATAAATATGAATGCTGAAATGAATAAAAGCTTGGTATGAAATGTTATTATCAAAATATTTTCTTCAAGGTGAAACAGATAAGATAATCTACAAAACCGAAGAAACAATATTATTGACAAAAAATATTGTTATCGTTTTGTCTTAAAGACAAAGGCTGTACCTGCTTACGAAATCGAACGTAATGATTACATTGTTATTCAAACAAAATTTGATGAAGTCAATGAAAGTGTATCTACTATCTACCTACCTTCACCAAATCGTAAGATACCATACGTTTAGAACACGGTACAAGTGTATAGGTACTTAGCACTTTCATAATCTAACGATTTCTGTTTGAGGATAAAACTTAACATTCCAAGACGCCAGAATCAAATTAGGTCCAAGTCAAGGCAAGTCTTATTACTCTGTAATAGGTCAATGACCCATATGTTCAGGAATAGCTACTAAGTGCTAGCTTCCTATGTTGTGAAGACTACTTCGCGCGGTGCAAACTACACATACCGTAAGCATTAAAACTCATGCTAATTGGACAGTCACCATATGATCCGTTTCACAATCGCTGACCTACATACTAGTCCATTCATCAATACAGACATGAAAAGCTATGCAAATTCAAACTATGTAAGGCTATATACTCGCATAGGTACGTTAGTACTATTATTTTGTGGTATAGGAGGTCCTTTTAATTAGATCCTTTAAATGGCCTAGATAAAATATGGATAATTTTTTATCTTAATTTGACCCTAAAAGGTAGGTAATATATACATTTCTTTAGACTTTTCATTAATTTCTCTAAGATTTCATGGTCAGGTCAAGGCTTAGCGAAAATGGAAAGGAGTACGTTGGGGACTCATACAGTCGACAAATAAAGATTTTTTCCACAATCATTATTCACCTACATTTGGTTAGTTTTCTTTTGTGGGAATATTTTATAAAAAGCAGAACCTAATCAATGTCTTCTAGAATTTGTATTTAATGAAAACTTCCTACCTGCTAAACTGAGCACTTAGCTTGGTAGCATTTAGTTTGGTTTCTGCAATGTTCATGCCTAACTAAACTACGTAGGTACCTATACTCGTACGTATAAGTATGTACATACATATTATAATATGAATGCGTTCCTAATAGCTGCCTATCATCATCATTAGGAATTTAAACACAAGGATGCATGCTGCAAACAATTTTATAATTGTCCTATTAAGAAAACTATGTGGATGCAAAATAATTAGCCATAAGTGTGCTTATATGTTTTATATATACGTTCCCTGTTCCTAAGTATATCTCTCTTTGTGTTACGGATGATAGGTACTTATGTTTTCCAGAGATTTTCTTACAGTTTTACGAGTACTAGGTATCAGTATACAATAATTGATTTAATTGTGTCATTTTACCAAAATGCACGCGCTCTAATATCTTCAATACGACGGCAAAGTCCAAACCAAGCTCTAAATTCTATACCTATCAGTCATCCTGACGCATTGTGAATCGTGACAGATGATTTCATTAAAATATCGTTTGGTGCCCCATCACAATAAAATAACAGGCATTCTTAATACGCCTTTGAATTATCGGTAATTTGATATTATTTTGACAAGGTTCTTAAGTTAACTTAATGTAGGTGGTTGAGTGCAAACTCCTCGTCATACAGAAACCGTAACACAGTGCCGCTACTACCTCGAAATTGTTGAACCCGTTCGCTCTTTTATCTTTTAGCGTCGTGATGCAAGAGATTTGGCGAGAACTCGGTTACGCGGCCGGCGGGTTGTTCACATTTATTCATGATTTCACGTCGTTTGAACTGTGGCCGCTAATCAAGCCAACACACGATAAGGCAACATCATGAATTGTATTAAAAATCGTAGGTAAATGACAACGTTTTAATTCATTAACAACAAACTTAGACAATGTTGGACCCAGTATTGCACCCCGAGGAACACCGTTCCTTACGATTTATAATAATGTTCATGCATAATATTATCCTATATTTAGCCGTTCATTTCTCAGAAGTAGGCGTTGTCGAAGCAAACATTAGTCAATAAACCCTTCTAGAGGTAATAAATCGTCATGTACACTGTACCATAAACTAATAAAACAATCACGCAGCTGGCTTCAGTTACTGGAAAAGGATAGTTCTACTGATGGTTTACAAAGACAATATTTAGATATTTATATATTAAAATTTAAGTAAAGTGTTATAATGGCATTTGAATAACGGTTTCCTGTTGACAAGAATTTAGCATAATCAATTTGTATCACGGTAAAATCTCATTAGTCAACTAAAAATCTAAATCTAAATTGCTCAACCTAAATCGATCGCTGAATGACGTGTGTAAAGTTCAATTCCCTCAGTTTTTATTGGTCTGAACTATACTTATTATACCTCGATATGGTAAATCATAGAATCTATTGAAAGACTGCAAGGCGGGTTCTTGAACTGACTCGATATCACCTTCACGGGGCGTGAGTGCGATGACGTATTTTATGTTGGTTATTGCCTAAACTTTTTACCAAGCCATAAAAATAAACCGTTCTGAGAGCCACAACTTTAAACAATGGATTTATTTTAACTACCCACTTCTGTAAAAACATAAAGATGATTGGTAGATTCGTAAAGTCAAAAGACATTTGTAAGGCCTACCCTATTCCTACTTCTATGTAATTGCTCCTTATTACGAACAGGGTTTCAGTAATTTCTTTTCTATCGACATGGCTTCAGTCTGGTTGGTTGGTTGGTAATTGGTAAGATTTATTATTCGAATAGAAGAGTTTATTAGAAGTAGGTGAGATTGGGGTCATACGCTGACCTATTTAAAATATAAGGTGCTTTTGATCATGATACTAATATTATGTACTTACTCTATGATCTACTCTAGAGTACTAACTCAAGTATCTGCTAAATAATGGTTCTTTAATTTCAATTGAGGATGATATTTACACAATTGAGTAGGTAATTGCTAAGATATATAATTCGAATAGAGGAGTTATTAGAAATATTACCTACTAGCTGTGACCCGCGGTTTCACCCGCGTAGTCTTCGTTCCCGTGGGAATATCGGGATAAAAAGTACCCTATGTGTTATTCCAGGGTCTAAGCTACTTACGTACCAAATTTCAGCCCAATCGGTTCAGTAGTTTTGGCGTGAAAGAGTAACAAACATCCATACATACATCCATACTTACAAACTTTCGCCTTTATAATAGTATATATATATATATATTAGGAATAGGATTAGGATGTACTCTATGGCCGACTCTAGAGTGCTAACTCAAGTAGGTATCTACTAAATATAATGCTTCCATAATTTCAATGGAGGATATTTACACAATCAAATAAATTTTGTAATACCTATTCGTATTATGGATCATTAATCAAACAATAGGATGAGAGTTGTGGGTTGAGTGTGATTGTTTCACAAATTCACACAAGCTCTAAATATAGGTAAGTAAAGTTATTGTAAATCCGTAAAAGGGAATTAAGTAATGAATTGAGTACTTGCCATGCATAAAAAGGAAAACATACCCAAAAAATATAACTATGTAACATAGTTTATTAGATCCTGCATCCTTTGTGAACTCCTGATTTGGAAGCCGGATTCAAAGTATTATGTTTTTATTTACTTTTAACAATAACTTTGCCTTATGAAATGCTGAAGCCAATATAGCCCGTAATGCTCGGTAATAAAGGCTTATCACTAATCACTCGCTGACTTTTCCTGTTTGATGAATCCTTATGACGTGAAAGCATTGTGCGAGGTGTGGTATCTAACCACACAACCTAAAACCATCTGTGTACACCTTTGCTTTGGCGTCATTTATTTGCACGTTGGTACATCTGTTTGTGATTGGTAAAGGTAGGTACGTCTCTGAGGCCAACTTCATTGACGGACCAGCGTAGCCGTTGCTGTTTTTATACATTTTCGTGCAGTTTTCGTCATTAAACAATACCAATCAAAATAACATTAATTTTCTATTATCTGGGATCTAAACACACGGACCCTCTCTACCTGTTGTTGCCGAAAGAGCCGTCTAAGGTTTATAAGATCAGTAGATCCAGAAGACCGGGCCAGGCAACCCGCCCGCAAAGCGTATTGATTCACTATACACCAATAACGTTGACTAACATAATATAAAATGTTATAAATTAGTTACAAAATAACAAGGAACATAAAAAAAACTTAATTTAGTTTTTTTTATGCTCATACATCATAAACACTCATACATACACTTATACATCACGCTGACAAAACCTCAAACACACTGAAATAATCTTGCGTTGCGAGTATTGGCAAAACTCCCCTTATGGGGGGAGGCCTATGTCCAGATTCCTACGGATGAAATAATGATGCCGAGACTCACGGGTCGTCTCCTGCCTCGCATGATCACGACATTGTGTCAGCCAAGTTTTACTTAGTAACTATATTACTATGAAGGTGCGAGAAAGTCCGAGAGATATTTTAAATCTAAACATAACTGTGCACTAAGCGGTAGCCATGAAACCTCTGTTGCTAGTTGCATAACAGAAAGTGCAAGAAATAAATACATAATATTATATTGGGTAAGTAGCTATACGTTCAGCCATCAAGACATCACATAACTTGCACGGACCGTGACCACTAGAATGCTAAATTACTTTATGCAGGCACTTTGAGAAAACCGTTCTGTTATTCTCAGAACTCTAGCCGACTTGGGGGACCTACTTAGATTTATAAGTTTCAAGCTCTATACTTACCTAGCTGTATTTGTACTTATCTAAGCCTATGTATCCTTCCTAGTTAAGATTCTGTAAACACACATCAAGATTCCTTCTTTACTTAGATTGTAGAGCGACCCGCGCTATCGCCTCGCTCTGGTACTATTATAGAGGCACATAATATAAACCTTAAATCACTATCTATTGATGACAACCGCATTAAAATCCGTTGCTTAGTATGAAATATCTAAGGGTACAGATGACAGGAAGCGACTTTATTTTACACTTAAGAATAAGGATAAGGACGATATGAGAGCCAATTAGCATAACAAAGAGGATACCTAAGACCGTGCGGAGTGAAAAGGAAAAGTCGGAGAGCAGACCCTGGCTTTAGCCGGAATAATTGTTAAGAAGAATTTCTAAACACCGTGCTGTATAGAAAGGCTTAGTAATACAAAAGGGAGTGTCCGTCACACAGTCACACGGAACAACTAAAGGAATTTTAAAATTCCCGACCGATCATTACCTGAACGGTTAGTTATAATCACAATAAATAAGTAGGTAGAGAACAGTACCAAGGAGAACTAAATTAAAAATAAGCTTGTTATAAGTTATACCGCAACGCAACAATAAGTCTCAATATAATATTGGATCTTGCATCTATGCAACTCGATTGGTTCGATGATCAATTCGATGCATGTCAAGAGTGGTGCATTGCGATATAGCATTCAATTTGAGCAGATTGTGAGCACGTGGAGCACGATCGACTCCTCGTGATGGCTACTTGAAGACCATTATACAAGTAATGTACCTACCTACCCGATTAAATAGAATTATGTAGGTACCTTCTTACGTCCTGCTTTGTAGAGATCGCAAACGCTTCTGCTGCACATGAGTCCTGCGTTCGATATCCATGTCGGGCAAAGTGGCATTGGATTTTCTCATTAGGATTGGGATTTCTCAATAGCAGCCTATAGTCTGGATTTTTGCCCGGTTGATGCGACAAAAAGCTCGTACACTATTAAGGTACATATGGGACTTAAAAATTAAAAAACTACTAGCAGATAGCAGATGGATGTAGATACTGGTGTCACTTTTTGGTGTCACGTTAATTAGGTACAGGTACACCTCTGCCTAACCGTTCGAAGAAAAAGCCCTGATGTCAAGTATGTGTTTAAGTCTCCCAGGGATATGGATAGTATTTCTAAACAAATTAATTTATCAATTTGGTCACAATATTATGACACTTTTGCAAGTCAATGAAGATAAAGAGTAGAATCTACCGTGCTTTCAGAAAGATACCCTTACAAGAAGAACCCGCAAGACACTGGTAGGGCTTATACTTACTTAAATCTTAACACAAAAAATGACATGTGCTACAAGGACTCGTATAACGTAAACCTTTCTAACATTAAGGTACAACGATTTTCTTTACTATATAAGTAGACAAATAAACCCCATCTGCACAAAGAAACGAGACTATGCTTGCTCATTCTGAATTCTAAGCAAGCCAACAATAGAAGTAAGCAAAAAGAGCTGCCTATATAACATAATTAAATAGACAAGCAAAATGCAACCAGTGAGCGGTGCCTAAATAGATTTCACTTTCAATGCTTGTCTCGTTACCTTGGTTTTTATACTATTTTAACTTAGGTAACTAAATGTAGTAGATATTATTAGTAAACAGAAATAGAATTGAATACTTTTTGTTCATACCATTTCAGATCACCGACATCGCTTGTTGCCGCGCCGTAGATTTTCAAAAGTACCTACTTACTTTGTATGACTTACTGGGTTGTTCGATATGCATTTGAATCGACATACGCGTCGCTTTTGCGCGTCGTCTGCAATGTGTACAGTGTACAGATACGGAAATGTATAGATAGGTACGGAGTTACTGGTACTTAATTAGCAAGGATGCAAATTATGAGGTCATTGTATACTTATTACAACAACTTTCACCAAGTACCTATAAATTAATGTGGATATGAAACTCCGTAATCGCGAAAAAAAGAGCTGCGGTTTCATAGAAGTTTCTTGATCATTAACTATGTATGAGCCATAAATCAACATATCAATCCATTATATTTACCTATTAATAGAATTGGGAGAATAGGAAATAGAATATTAATAGAAAAAGTAATAGAATTTAGGATAGGTATAATATATAAGTATACTAGCTGACCCGGCGAAATTCGTACCGCCATATTTTATTTCTCTAATCGCAACTGAGGAATAAAACCCTTCCGGTAAAATCGAATTACCTAAATTTAAAATAAAACTGGAGTACTCAATTGAAAAATTCATATTCTTGTTCAAAATGCGTGGAGATTTTACTGAGACTATCACTTTCCGGGAGATACCTAGTATTAATTCACTCGTTTATGAACTGAACTGCGGTGACACTCGGCGCCAGTATTTATACCTGAAGCTTGAATTTCCCGAACGTTCTAGTTCGCATGCTTCGAGAAGAATCGATTGATCGATTGTTCGAAATAGTGGGTCTCGATGGTTCGAGAGGGAGCTTTGTTTACGCTCAGAGGAGGTCTCGAGAACGAATGAGATAGCAAAGCTTTGGACATTCAAACCAGAGATGGCGACTCGATAGAATTTGATGGCCATATCTTGAAACTTTGATTAAAATTTGGCGCCAAGACTTTAATAATTCTCTAACAAAAATAGTACAATTTTTTTTTGTTGGTAATAATTGTTGTAATAATTGGTAATAATGGTAATAATTATTGTAACATACGCAGTATAATTATAAAAATATCAGTCACAAACCATTAAAATAATACGGTTATATCGTGAGCATAAATAAATATAACATGAAATAAAGTAATAGAATTTATATTCTAAGAAACAGAACACAGCGCCATCTATTGGGTGTATTTGCAACCTAGATGTCCAACATTAATGAAGAATTTTATCGATGAATCAACGTACACCGCCATCTATGAGAACTTCATAAAACTAAACAGTAAATAAACACTTGCTGCATCAATGCGCCCTCTAGTACGTAGTGATTTTTTTTTCGTAGCGATTAAAATTCGTAATGAACGCAATGCCTAAGTGCGTGGTTGACGGTTGATTGATTGAGTCTGATTGATCAATAGATAGAAAAATAGATAAACACTTTATTGGTACACCACAAACAAGATCTTAAAACTATAATAACAATTCATAATAACCAGTGAGAGGTGAGAACCGTAATAAGCATTTGGTCGGTAGTTCTTTTTTTTTATGATAGTGAGTGACAAGACGAGCAAATCAGGTGCCTGATGGTAAGCATCATCATGATTGCCCATATCAGATACAGTGCAGTGCCATCCACTACAACACTGGTGTTACAGAGACTTAATAAATAAATATAGAATCAGAAAGGTATCTATACCACGTATGAATTTTAATACATACTTGGTCTTAAATACATAAATACATACATAAACATCAATCATGATTGAAGCATAACCTATCGTGGTACATTAAAAAAACTTTAATTCCACACACGTCATGCCATTCTGTTCTAATACACAAAGATAATAATGACATATCTAGTTTTTGTTAGCTGTTCCAAACAAAGCACAGCCGCGATAGACTTCCTACTTGATACGAAGATGACATCACTTGGCATTGACTAATTCTAGTTTAAGCCCAAAAACCTCATAGATAGGACATCGGTTAGAATCACTACCGAGGTAGCGTATTATTATTATTTAGTATTGTAGTGTTAGGGCTCTTTAGCAGGGGGGGCGGCTGGGGTAATACCACACCTTTCCCAGTTATTCATCCGCCAAGCAGTAATGTGCAAACATTACTGTGTTCCGGAATGAAGGGCAATGTTACCAGCGAAATTACTGGGCATGATGAGATTCAACAATTAATATCTCAGGATGACAGGCGCAGTGCAATGCCGCGCAGGATTTTGAATTTTAAAACACTGGGTGGCACTGTGTCTGATATGGGCAATCATGATGCTTACCATCGGGCACCTGATTTGCGCGTCTTGTCATACATTATCATAAAAAAAAATTAGCCCATAGTATATCAGAGAATCCTAGTATGAGGGCCAGTGTTTCTAAACCAATCTAACACAGACACTCGCAAGCTGAAATAGTGGCGCATTCTCTTCATCCAAACACCCAAGACAAGGTGAGGCCGCGCCGAGGACTGAGTGGCTTCGGGGTGTAATATAATGTCGTGAACGTACCACATACAACCTTGCAACAATGATGTGTTGAATGAGATGAACAGACTGAGAAACATAGCCAGCGATAAAATAAGCTTTTATTTAAACGCTCTAAAAAGAATAAAATATTTTTTTCCTAAAAAATTTTAACTGTCAACTTATAACTTATAACTTGTCGCGCGATTTGTAAATAAACTAGTACCAATTTAATTATGTAAATTGATCTGCTAAGTTTATTATATTTTCAATTTCAATTTAAATAAATACTGATAGGTACCTAATTAAACCTCGGGACAAGCTTTTATGATCATATAAATTGTATATAATGAGGTTATAAGTTGACAGTTAAAATTTTTTAGGAAAAAAATATTTTCTTCTTTTTAGAGCGTTAAAATAAAAGCTTTTTTTTAAAAAGTTTTTTGCTTTTAATTTATTTGAAAAAGAAATTATTCTCGTAATTATTATAAATGCGAATGTTTGTGAGGATGGATGCATGTTTGTTACTCTTTCACGCCAAAACTACTGAAGCGATTGGGCTGAAATTTGGTATATAGATAGTTTAGACCCTGGAATAACATAATAAGTACTTTTTATCCCGATATTCCCACGGGAACGAAGCTACGGTGCTACGAGGAGTCGTAGCCCGTAGCCTGCTACGATGCTACGCCACCCTTCGATTTCTACTGAATCAAAAAATAGATGCCAGGGTTTATCTTCTATGCCCACGCCTATATCGTTTAAAGAGATCTTCGCAAATAGAAAATAGTGCATAGATGCGCAATTATGCACGTATTATGGTATTACCGCATAGGATTACATAATAAGCTGGTAACTTGCCGCCAGCTAAGTATCAAGTACCTAACATGAGATCAACTATTAATTAGCACTTTAGGGTCGACCTAATGAGACGAGATACTGTCCAAGTGTAATTTTAAACTATTTAATTTTTATTTACGTAAAAGAATAAACAGGCCATTTCCGAATATAATAATAATCATTAGGTGCAAGTTTACTTAGTAGATACTTAGTTACTTAGTACCTACCTAATTATTACGTAATCAGAGGTGATTGATCTTATTTTTGGCGTTAATAATATTATTACGAATAGACGATCGAACTTGGTACGGCCGTACCACGTACTTGATTTGCCACCATGCCATGTACGATCGTCTGGCGCGGTCCAGCGAATTTAATTATTATTCTCTTTATTTATTTACGTTCTTAAAACTAATTTGTTTACAATATGAATAAAAATATAAAATAATATAAAAACATTGTAAAAAACCTAATACTAGAAGGGCCTTCGGCAGCGGGGCGAGTGGCCCACGCTACCGGTGGTTAGGGTGAGGAATCGTCGGACGATCCGTGTCGTGTCAAGGCTCGACCCAACCGCCTAGCGAGAGCCTCTCGAGATGTTGGTTGAGGCTCTTCGCTATCAACCCATTCACCAAAAGGATTATCGGTACAATGATTTTCGAATCGACATCCCACATGGCGGTAATCTCGTAATTATTATTCTTGGTACGGTGGTTGGTACGGTCGCTTACACATAAAAACGGTTCGATCGTGTGGCGTGAACATTGCGAACGGTACGGTGGTACGGTCGAACCATGTTCGATCGTCTATTCGTAATTCGTATAATCATTAGGTAGGTAGGTATTCTATATAATATAATATTTAATAAATATAAATAGGTAGGTAGATACTAAATCTATATGGATTGTTTGCTTTATCAATATTTTTTACCAGGAAAAAATACAACATAGGTAGCTATAATATATTGTACAGGATAATCAATACAGGTGAATCCACAAAAGTCTAAAAACGAGAACTCATTTTAATTATTATTATTAGTTATTGACTCAACTCAACTTGTTTATGTTGTTGAATACAGTGGAGCCATTAATTTCTTCCCTTTTTACCTTTTAATATACCTATACATGTACATATATAAGTACGAGAAGGTCTATTTACAAATGTAATGTGTGTTAATTATAATAAGTACCTATTTGATTTAAGGTTACTTTACACGTCAAAGCAGGCGCGAGACGTGTCAAGTTGTACTCGTAGATATTCCTTGTAGGTATTTGTATGAAAGACAACACACTGACACTATACACGGGTCGTCATATAATATGGGATTACTTCAACACCAAACACGGTCTTCGAGTCGTCTTAATAATTAGGCTATAAAAAGCTTGTGTCATGTTAACCAGAAGACTAAAAATAATAATATATGTACCTACAATCTTATTTAAACAATTATTTTTATACTGAGGTAAAAGAATATTTTAGGCCCTGTAGGCTATAGGGCCCTAAACGTTATAACGTACGTATGAAGTATACCATTATAGTGAGGAAAATGCTTTATAGATAAGAATCGAGTGGAATAATAAGCATACACGTTGATACACGTGTACAATACAATACAAGTCTTTATAAACACTAAACACGATTGTGTTAGGAACGTAGGAAGTAGGCAGCCTATTATATACCTACGTCAATAATATGCGTGAGCTATGAGCCTGCATGCACACTGCATCACTGGCCTTTTCCGTCTACAAAAGATGGTTTTTGCCGAGTTGCAATAGCTTACTTTAACACTTAACTGACCCTCTTATCTCGGGTGAGACCAATTTTTATTTCGTTTTCATGGACCCACACGCCCACACATTAGTGTATTAGCCATTGTCAATTGTCCAGTTATAGAGTTTAATAGATTAGTTAAAGTCATATTGAAATTCAAATTAGTAATGAAAACTGCCATAAAATGTTATCCGTTTGGTACGCCATGATTTTTATCCGCCAAAACCGTTAGACCCAAGCCACCTTACATTACAAATCCACAACACATGCGATGGTCATCAGACTGGTGATCACACGAAGCAATTATTTGAAATTTGAAAATTTGAAACGGCTTCATTGCATATCAAGATAGTCGAGGTAAGATATGTCGGTCTCTTTTTAGCATATTGCGTTTCGCATAAGTAAGAAAGGTCAAGCCAGTGCTTTTATAGTTCAACTTTTCGTTACTTCTCCAGCTTGATAATTGCTCCGAGGTTAACCCAATATTTCCTACGCGTTGTATAATTTAAAGCAACTGTCAAAATGACATAATTGTTAACGATATACGACGTGCTACATGTAATTTATAATACTGGTATGTCCAGAGTTATTATGGTAGTCTGTTAAATTACAGTTAATGTTAAGTTAGCTGACGTAACGCCGCTTTAGATTTTCGCGACTGGTATACGAGTATATATTATTTTATTTAGTATTCACTTAAAAAAATTCTATAAAATATTTTCATATTATTATTATTTTAAAACAACCTCTTTTGTTTGGGTTTCCATGTTAGGGTTAAATGAATAATGTATGAAAACTACGTATATACTACTTCCCCAAGTGTAAATAAAAATAATAAGATTCAAAATTTACACAATTAAGTTTGTTCGAACCCTTTTTAATTTTCAACAAACTTTGCAGTATTCGTGGTGACCACAGATCAGGATGACTTTTGTCTCGAACAAAGTTTGAAAAGGTATTGGATCTACCCGCCTATCATTTTATTAAAACATCCCTCTGGTGCACGCAAAAGCTCGGTACATAATCGCTTACGGTATACAGAGGTCTTGAAGTTTTCTGCGGAACTAGATTTGACTAATTTTTAACAAGCGTATTATACATACCTACGTACACGATAAAATCCGTTATAAATTGTTAAATTAAATGTTTAAAAGATGATTTAAGCAGCATATAATAAAAGAGGTTCTATTTATGAAGATATGGCTAGCAAGGCCGATGCGGGAAGCGAAAGGACGGCTGCATTTTCTGTGACTCGTCATTCTTTTTTTCGTTTTAATACAGGAAATATTATAATAATATATTATGTTTAATATAAAGATTATTACGCCTATCTCCTACATATAAGAAACAACCAGGACTTACTGTTTAACGTGCCATTTGAAACACGTAAACACGGTAACACCTAGGCGAAAAGTTCACGTGTCAATGATAATGTGATACAGTGATACTGAGTAGTCTTACTAGCCTTTAGGTTTTATAGGTATATAACTAACTGTTGCTAGATCACTTGTGTAGTTGCCACGTACTCTATATAAGTTATGCTATAGGCTATTTTCCTTGGTTATTTCCAGGACATATATATGGTAAGGTATGTTTTAAATTAAACACGATATACTTGCAAGGAATACCTAGTCATATAAGCAATTAATAGCGATATTATTTAACACACATTCCTTGAATTAACTTCCAGTATAGGTAGGTAAGTTTATTACGTATATGAATATGCCTATATGTAAGCCGTGCTCATTTTACGTATAAAAATTGTATATTCTTCGATTAAAAGTGAACGCACACTAATCCCAGCCGAACGCGTCGAACGGAACGAAGTTTAGAATTCTTTACATGGTATCCTATGAAACCACGCACCGCACCGATTCGGACGATTCGACGCGGGCAGGTGTGCGAGGTTTCATAGGATTTCATATAAAGAATTCTAAAATTCCTTACGTTCGACGCGTTTGGCTCGGATAAGTATGCGTTCACCTTACCTTTAATCGAAGAAAATTTAAAATACAATTTTTAAATCGAACACGTGTGGCTACGTAGAACGTGGAACGTAGTATATAATAGGTAAACGACTATGAAGTACTTAGGTACGATCTTGGTGTTAAATCAACAAAACGTAAGGATTAGAAACACGATAAGGAATCAGTTTCCCGCTCACCTCGCAATATCATCATATAAGTATGTATTAGTTCGAACCTTGACTCAGTAGAGTTATTTTATACTTACTAAATGAGGACGTCCCTCCAATTTTTTCACCCAAAGCTACGCCTACGCTTAGATGGAGGAGAGTGCACATTTTGATTGAAAGATTCTACTTTACAAATACTTACCTATTATAATTGACGATAAATTCTTTTATCAACCTAAATTCAAAAGTTTGTTACTTGTAACGCATTAAATATTTTTACTGTTGGTTGGGCTGACATTTCCATATAAACATTAGAACCAGTGACTATGATAAAAGAGATATTATAATTTCTTAATTAGTGTTTTATTAATCCCGCGAACCATCGCTGCTCTCAACGATCTCTTGGACATGAGACACGAATTTGATGTGTTTGCGGATGGCTGGAAGACGATCTTGTCAGTTCAGGAGTTCTGTGAGACGAATGTATTTTTATTTAATAAATATTAATATATATAATAATATATTTATGTAAGTATAATATATTTATTCACTTTTGTTACCTACCTATACTTATATCCATAAGATATTTTTAAGTTTTTATTTTTTTCGAAATTATTGTAACTTTGGTGTTATTGGTATATATAGTAGTGTTATTGGGCAACCGTTCTGTCGAAGTATAAATAAATAAATGATAACTTTAAATAACATTTTGCCGTTATAAAACGTATTTTTTGTAGTATAACTGGATAAATGCCACTTTCTAATGAACTGTTACTTAAAATAAAACACTATAATAAAGAAATTATATCTCTCCTATCATCGTCATTGGTGCCTCAAAGTTTGTATGGAAATGATGTCGGCCCACACACCTTTTTTTTTAATGATAGTGAGTCACAAGACGAGCAAATCAGGTAAGCATCATGATTGCCCATATCAGACACAGTGCCTCCCAGTGCTTTAAAGTTCCAAAATTCTATGCGGCTCTGCACTACGTCTGTCACCCTGGGATATGAATTGTAGAATCTCGTCATGCCCAGTAATTTCGCTGGTAACATTGCCCTTCAGACCAGAACACAGTAATGTTTGCACATTACTGCTTGGCGGATGAATAACTGGCAAAGGTGGTACTTCCCCAGGTGGCCTCCTGCAAAAGAGGCCTACCACTACAAAAAGCCTTAAAACATCAAACAAACTCATAAGTACGAATAGATATACCTTCCTAAGAATATAGAGGGGAAGATAAACTATAATAGGTACATAAGTAGTAAAGAGAAATAGGAATAGATAATGATACGAAAGCTTACATAAACACAAATTAATCTCTATAAACCGACGTAATTAACATTTGTTTACTGCATGCTTAGTTTGTGATGACAGCGAATTATTCTGATGAATTCAAAGGCATGTGATCCGTCTTTGCAAAAATACATTTTTAAGGCATACGTATGTATGCATAGTGTTGGTTTCCATACCTAGATATCAAGAACGTACAGCGCCATCTATTAGTTCCTTGCGCAAAGTATGGAAATATGCAGTAAAATGGCCATAACTTTTGATTGCGTTAACTTGGAAGTATGATTTTTTTACAGCCACAAGGGACCGCAGATCTGAGTCTGATATATATTTCAACTTGGTACCTCCACGCATCCCGTTAAAAGTAAGACAGCAGACAGACGGACAACAAAGTGATCCTATTAGGGTTCCTTTCTTCCTTGTGAGGTAATGATCCCTAAATATGATACTAAAGCCCAGCAAATCTAAGTACTATACCGTTTGACAGTTCATATTTTGCCATTTTTGAAGGATTTTAAATAACATTTTCAGTAATTAAGAATAAAATTGGTACATCTTGTAATAAAATTCATAATTCCATGGTTTTACGGCGAAGGTTATTGATATTGTGTGAGTTAAACCTATGCAAAGTTATTTCTTCTCTCTCAAAGATTGAAAAGACGAAACGTCAAATGGTACTTCTTAGATTTGCTGGGCTATAGATACTATTAGTTACCAATTTAAAGAATTTCGAATTCTTATGAGTAAGTTCTTATTTGCCAATCTCAGACAGATGAAAAATAGTAAGCACAGCAATCCAACATGGCAATGCCGCCAGCATTTTCACATATTGGGAACGTTGCCATCTGATTTATTATAGTGGTTTTGAGCACTTGTGCCTTCTACTTATATAGGCTGACATGGCAGCTCTATGAATTTTCAGTGTTTCAATAATTTACCTATTTACTCGTAGTTAGGGTAGATTGTAATTATAGGCTATAAATAATAAATAAATAATTTGAATTTATACTCTAACAGAACGGGTTACCCCAATTACACTGCTCGAGTCAATTCATATGGGTTATGTGGACAACCCATATCATCAGAGTTTCAGGTCGCCAAGATTCCTACAAGGCCTCCGACATGACCTAACGACTGTTAGCGTCCTAGTGAAAAGTCCACATGGTAAGATTCGATCCAGGGACTTCGGATTTAAAGCCGGGCATATTCCCGCTGGACCACGGACGCTATATAATTATTTAGTCTTATTTCAATAAAGGCACTTTTCCCTGCAAAAAAGTACCTATCTATATTATGTAGGTAAGTACCACCAACCTAAACCAACCACTTAGAATATATAGGCAATACACCTATAGACATATACCTATTTTATCTAAGACCACCTATGATAGTAGTAGTAGGTTAGGTGGGTCTACCTAACTGACCTAACCTATTCAAGCGTTAACTAATAAGATAGATAGAGCTCAATAATAATAAGATACCAGTGTAATATTTCTTGGAACCCGATATTCTTGAGAAGACATGCCTACACGCGAGGAAAACTATGGGTGGCTCTATTAAACGAGGTAATAAATAAACAATGGTCGATTGCGCGCACAGTAAGCGTGATAGGACACAAGTTTTAACAAGAAATCTATCTTTGTATTATGGCGCAAATGATTAGTCAGAACAGATTCTGTTCTGACTGTTCCGTGATAGAGTTCTCCACAAAATAAGTCGAGTTGACGACTCCCTCTCCCAACAGTCTAAAATTAGTAGCAAACCGTAACTACGTTTTTATTCTAGAACCATTTGGATAACGAGCCTCTTAGAAGGCTAATTCGAATAATGATGAAGTGTTAAGCGCAAGAAAGAGGAGACTGGACCTCCCGGGAACCCCAACAAGCCACGCATATAAGTTATATTCTAAAGAGTATTTATTACCTATATGATAGGAACTAAAAAAAAAGTAAAATATCAGATGAACTGACCGGTGTGAAGAAAACTTTCGACGGTCGGTGGCTGCGATGAATGATGATTCGATGAATCGAAGATTAAGCACCTGTACTCGTACCTAACCAAGTAATTCCATTTCGTATTTGCTTTCAACCTATAAGCAAATATAGGTATTTGTACAATTTGTATAGGTACATTAAAACAGGTAGAATTTTGAAGTTTTTTACTTAATTGTTTGGTAGGTGTACCTAATAAGTATCCATTATAGTTTTTGAGCGAATTCTAAATGGCATATTCGTAAAAAACCTACTTTAACATTATAAATAGCCGTTGCTGTTGCTGCTTAGTTTTAAACTTGAGCACAGACTTGAGTCACCTTGACTTTTCAACGGATATAATGTTAGGTATATTGTTACAAAATGGTGTAACCTACCTAATACTTAAGGAGCCCCATCTTCCAGTCAAACTGAACAACTTGCAAATGAAAGAATTACGTAATTTGTAATAAAAATTTCAACTTCTCATACAAATTTGCAGGTAAGGTATTCGATTTTGTATGTGGAGTACTTTTATGTGTGAATTACGCAAATCTTACTATTGAAAGTTGTTCTGTATGATGGGTGGATACACCTTAATACTACACCTTTTTTAACACGTTGTAGATATTTTAAATTTTAATATATCAGAACTCAGACATTAACATTGGGGTCGTGTCTTCTCTATATGCGTGGAAAGTAGGTGTATGTATGAAGTATCTTCTTCAAGTGTTAGTCCCTTGCTGCAAGTTCAAGCCACTTAACACTCCTTTCCCATCATAACATCCAGGTTATTGAATCCTGCTTTAGTGGCGTACTGGTTTCAATATTGAAAGCCTGCAAACTTGATTCTTGTTTGAACATAAGTATTAAAATAAAACCCATTAAACGCAAATTACAGTTAATCCAGTGATCCAGCTGAAAATGTATGATGCCGTGGAAATGAGCCGTAAACCCGATCCTCAGCTCTCATTTTCCAGCTTATTCCAGTCTTCCGCCATTTCACCGACGACTGACCAGAATTATAAAAGACCCGTGCCCCGCGTTTGCACCCGCGTAATCTTCGTTCCCGTTGGAATATCGAGATAAAAGTACCCTATGTGTTATTCCAGGTTCTAAGCTATCTACATCCACATAAAATATCATCTCAAATTTGAATTTGAATCTAAAATTTGAATTCATCTCAATCGGTTCGGTAGTGGTTAAATCGTCCTAGGTTCGGTAGTTTTAGCGTGTAAGAAGAACAACCAAACACACCAATAAGAACAACCAAACAGCGGTAGATGGCGCTGGAAGTCAAGTTATAACACGCTAGCGTTTTGTTTACCAGTTACAAACGTTACTTTTATACATTGTAGGTACTTACTAAGATTTGAGATTTATAATATTAGCAGGATAAAGAAATCGCAGTTATATTGTAGACTCGGGAAATTGACCTTTTCTTGGAAACTTGCACCTGGAAGACCATCATCCATAATAAGATGTTTCTATGTTAGAAGAGTCAGGCTGAACAGAATACAGTTATTTAAAAATACCCATAAGCCGTTTATTTTAGCAATCTAGAAGCTAGGTTATTCGGTTAATTGTTCACCTAAGATTGCTAAACAAGGCTAGACTACACGGTAAAGTAGGTCTTTAGGTGACTGTATTCAATCTAGAACACGATGAACTTCATAATTGGTAAAGAATGAGGTCTGTAGGCTACCTTCGACTTCATATTTCGTATGTAGGTACTTCACTGCGTAAAAAGCGGATTATCTACGCTTTGTCAAATATATTATAGCTCGAAAATAATAGAGGCGCCACTGTATTCATCAATTAGAAAAGCTTTTAAGTCAACACGTACACTTTAAATTAGTTCCGTTTCTACTCTTTTCTGTCGAGCTATACTTCAATGTAATAGGTAAAATAGCTCAATCAAGCAGAACAAGAATCATATTTCCTTAAATTAAGTTCTAAGCATTGATTTAAAGAAAAGGGGAGATGAAGTCTCATTAGGTCCACGTACGTCAGTAAAGTTAGGTCGTACGAGCAACTAATATTGTTGTCTCGGTCGCACTTCGGTTTTAGGTAAGTACGTCTTTCTATCTTTGTTGTTCATTATATATTGCATTGTGCAAACTGCACACTGAGCAAATAGCACGTGCCAGTTGTTGAGTTAGCGCTGGGAGGGCCGAATTTGCTTTGGACAGCGCCTTAACAGGATACAGGACCTCTAAGCAGTTTGACACAATACTATGGAAAATTTACTAAATCGTTGTTTTGTATTCCCTTTTTCCTCCGAATACAGTAAACCTATTTGCCTACCTATATATTTATATCTTGATATTTTAAAGTTGAAGTAAAGTATCTCCCTATCATTTTATTTTTGTTTATAAACTACATTTTTTTGTAGTGAACGTCCAATCACGCGAGTAAAACTGCGATGTTTGGAAGTTTCCTATGAAAAATCCAGGGATTTATAAGAAAAATTTAAATAACAGGACCATAGATTACTTCACTATACAAATATCAGGATATAAATTTATAGAATGGGTTAATTATATTCGGAGTAAACACGGGAATACAAAACATCGATTTGGTAAGTTTTTCATAGGATTGTGTCAAATTCCTAGAAGGCCATGTACGCTCTTAAGTCTGGACGATCTCCACATATGACAAATCTCCCAAAGAAAACGTAATAAAGACGTGAAGTTTATTATTATGTATCGGAAACAATTTTACTATCCACCTACACATCGACCAATCACTACTCTTAAATAAAATCCAATAAATTCCCTACGTAGGTGTTCATTACATTCATGTATCCCGAAGATCAATGAGTAATAAGTAATGTAAAATCTAATAAAATTGTTTATTTATTCAACTTTTATTAGCGTTATCGTTCAATTCGGTGAATCGTGTTTTCTCGATGATTCAAAATGGGAAACACCGTTTTTATAGATGACTAGCTGATGCGCGCGATTTTGTCCGCGTGGACTTTAGTTATCAAAAAAAAAAATCAAAATCAATATCAAATGTTTATTAATTATAGATAACTACGATCCATTTCTTAGGTACATTAAAATTATCATTATTATTACAAATTATTATTATTATTATTAAGGGCTTAAAGGTGGTAAAGGCAATATGTAAAAACTCAGTTCAATATGTAAAAGTTCAGGTCCCGATGCAGATGCAGGATAACCTACCTGATCAGCACCTGAACGTGGTGCCTCAACATAGGGCAGTCCCATTTGTCTGTGATGACCTCCAGAATGCTGTAGCCGCTACCAGCACTCTACTAAAAAAAAAAAGCTATAAATATAAAAATAAAATAAAAATATAAAAGTTATAAAAGCTGTGTACTCTATTCACCTACACTTCCTGTTATTTGATATTTTTTTAAAACCATCACATATTATTTCTTATGGCTGCTGCCCGCGATACTGTTCGCGTTAGCTTCAAGTTTTTGTCTCAATAAAGCAATAATTTTTAACTTTAACTTTTTTTTTATAATAATAATAATAATTCATTTATTTCAGGCAATAGTGCGTATAATAAATTATACGCACCAGAGGCCCATATTAATAAATACCTTACAGACTAACATACATAAAAAATATAAAACACTTAATTTAATTATGGCTTAGGGATATTATTGTTCGGTTTCGCCTCCCTGAAGCGACGGAAAACGATGCCTTCGGGCCAAAATTGCGGGTCCAGGAACGTCTCCTTGTATTTCGCCGGAAACCGGAGCACGTATGACTTGAAAGTCTGCGTCCGCGTAGCCTCCAGCCTCGACAGCGAAATCTTGGAGAAGTCCTTTCCCGGAGCTCGTTCTGTGCGCTTTTCGTCGATGTAGCGAGCGATCTCCTCACCGGATGTGGTTTTATCAAACCGGGAGAGATATATCGCCATCGTGGGCTCTGCGACTCGGATGACTGTAGTCGCAGCGGGAGCAGTGCCGCGTTGGTTGCGGGCGGGTCGAGGTCGACGCTTCTTCTTCTCCACGAGGGTGAAGCCGCCATCGTCGACCTTGTTCATGCGCATGACGGGATCCATTGGGCGCGGGATAACCTGCTTGCGTGACGTTTTTTTCCGTTGCTGCTTCTTATCCTCATTGAGGGACCGCTGCACGGGTGCGAGCGGGGCGGGGGCAGCGGGGGCAGCAGCGGCGGCCGCGTAGGCCATGGGCGACGTGGTCGTCTTCGCTGACGTTTCACGCGGGGTGCGGGTGGGAGCGGCGGGGCGCTGTCCATCGCGCACGGCGACAGCAGGCGACGACGCAAAACTGCCTACGGCGGCATTTTGCGCTCCGCGACGTGTGTTACCGTTAGAAGTCTCGGGTGACCTACTTACCGAATCATTACGTTTTATAGATAATAATTCGGCACGCAACTCACCGATGGTACTTTCGGAGACTTCTAACCTAAACTTAACTTCATCCAGGTTTGTCTTCAGGGTGGTAATGTCCTTCAACAATCTGGTGACATCGACGTGGTCGAACGTGACGGGTGGCAGCTTGTGGAGCTGCTTCGCCACGAATGCGGGCACGTCGTCCGGGTCGGTCGCCTTCAGCAGGTTGATGATGTCCTGAAGGCTCCGCTCCCCTTTCTCGTCCCTCCTACGGGTCGGCATCCGGTCCGCCTGGCCGAGAGTCTCATAGAGCAGCACCTAGCTCCTGCAAATCTCCTCCTCTTTAAAATTTGATTTGCAGATCTGCAAGATGCTGACCTCGTCCATAGTATCGATGGCATGCTGGATGAACGCCAGCAGTTCGTTGGCTATGAGTTTCTCGGAACTCATAGCTTCGCGAGCGTGCAACGGCAGAGCCGCGCAATACGTGAATAAATCAAGGTCAGTGCAGTGTGGCGGTACGCGACCGTCGCTGAGCGCGTCTCGCACTGCATATATGAATCGATTGAAATAAAACAACGCCACATATTCACTGATTCCTACTACAACGCATTAGTGAAAACGCAATCTGTTCTGAGATGTGCGCGTAAAAACAAACCAACTAATAGACAAACAATAAATAATTCAAAAAATCATAGTCGTGGGTTCTACTTATTACGTTGATAAAAACCCTCAATAATACCTAGTTTTGTTTCTTATGGTGTGTTACAAAAGAGTGGAATAATACTTAAGGGGATGCATCTACAACTACACCTGTCTACCTTAACATCTTCAAAAAATTCACAAAAAAATGTCGACTCCATACTAATTTGCCGAACAGCTGATCCATTGTGTTTGGAAAGTTGAAATTTTTTTGCTAATTTCGCAATTCCTTCTTTTTAAAGTTGTTCAATTTGATGGATACATGCACCCCTTTAAGTATCACTACATCTTTTGTAGGCGTGCCTTTTCCATTAAATAATACTCGAACACTTCAGCATATTTTACATGATTTATTCCAAGGCCACCATCTTCAATCTCGCTCTACAATCATCTGTCGCGCTGGCATCCACCTCCCTGTGTTGCCATCGCGCCCTCGCACATGCCATAGATCTCCGTGGAATCACACGTTGCCATTAATACTTTCCATAAAACCACCAAAACGTTCACAGAATCCGTAGCATGCGCGTCACAAAATAACATCAACCCTACACTTTATATAACACGTTGTATAATATGTATTCCATTAGGTACAGAAAACAATCTGTTACATTTTTTCATTAAGGGTACCTATTCATAATATTCAATATTTTTTATATGTATTGATTACAGGAAAACTGATAATAGCGCCCACATTTGAGCTGAACGCACACCTACCCGAGCTAACACGCCGAATGAAACGAATTTTAGAATTCTTTAGGTATACTAAATCCTATGAAACCGCTCACCTGTCCGCGTACAATCGTCGAATCGGACGATAGGTGTGCGCCATTTCATAGGTTTTCATATAAAGAATTCAAAAATTCGTTTCGTGCGCCGCGTTCGGCTCGCATAGATGGGCGTTCGCCTTTATACCTAGACAAACTATTTGCGTCTGCATCTTTATTTACCTACGGTTGTAGTTACATACTATTTGTTACATTTCTTTATGTTAATGGAAAATACGCAGGTTTTATACCTTTAAGTTAGGTATCTCGTTTTCCGTTTTTCCAGTGAATCATGCCGCCTCATGCCGCTATGAAACGGGTACTATGTTCGATCTTCTATTCGTAGTATAAGACAACACCGTTCTTAATAAATAACGATTTTCTCTAGCAAGGACTTCATCATCATTACAGAACGCCATAAACTATTAATATGGGATTTTGCCGTAATCATCACGCTTTGTGGATTATCAAAGACTTGTGGGTTGTCAATTAAGAACTAGGAATATTTTACACTCTAGCATAGTAAGCTATGCTCTACAACATCTTACCGTACGCCAATATCCCTAAAACTTACGAAGAACACTACGAATTAACTTATGTAAGAGGGCGTCCCTCAAAATTATCTTCCGCCTTCTTGAACGAATTAACCATCGTCCTAGTCCGCCCTTAATAAAATGGGCCCATGAATGCGTGCGTTTTTTTTACTCGTTAATTTATAAAGGTAAAGTCAAATCGCTTTATTCAAATTGGTCCCAATATGACACTTTTTCAAGTCAATGAAGCGAGTGAGTAGGTAAGTACTTAATTAATCGACCGTGCGTTTGGAAAGATACCTACCTCTACAAGAAGAACGCACAAGGAACTTGTAGGGCTTAATTTTCTCAATTGATAGTTTTACAATATTTGGTTTCGTTACATTGGTTTGTTTGGAAGGTGACGCGTGAGGCTATGTTTTAGTTTCCAGGCATCTTTGTCCTCTATGTCCCTACTGGTTGACTTTATAATAAGCCTCTTAATAAAGTAGATTTTATATAGGTTATTTATTTATCCTTTGAGAGCCATAGTGGGGATAAAATATGCACATTGCTTTCTATGGCGAAATGGGGGTGTATGAGGTGTATTTTTTTTTAGGTGAATTGTTTAGGGTAATATTTCAGTTTGTTTTGCACACGTTTGAAGCCCCATCAAAACACAATTTACGCAAATCGGTAGGTACGACGTACTAATTTTCACCGAAATGTGTACGCAATGATAACCGCCCGCACTCGGCACCGATTGCGTGACCGCATGATGTCATACAAGGCAGTAATAGGCAGTTACAGGAATTGTTACCTATACAAGTTATCTGTACTTAGGTAGTTGCCAAGAATATCACATCTTGTCGTTTACGGTTAGTATGAAACATTGTTAATTTTACAAATCTGGACATAACGTGCTCTTCCATAACCTACTTCTGCTTTTACATTCATTCACATAATAAGATCATAAAAGTAAACGCGAATGAATCATGTTCACGTAATGATAACCTACTTTAACTTAATATTTACTACAATTCGGAAGTATACCCATACTTGTACAATATTACAGTTAACCGCATATGATTAGTGATTATAGTGACCCAAATTACTTTTATTTACTTTGCAATTTTTGCATGTATGATTGGGCGTGTCCAGATCTGGTGTATGCGCCGCTCGCGTGCTACTTTATTTATTTATGACTTTTATTTTTATTACTAAGTAGAGTCCATAATATAAATTCTTATATAAAAAATAAAAAAAATAAACAATGAATGCAATAGTAATGGTGCATTTCTACTACTGCAATTCTGCGGCGCATTCGCCAGATCTCAAATCTAACACGCCCATAAACGTAAGTATATTGACCCATTGTGCCGTAACAAATATCTATAAAACATGAGATCAGTAGAATAATAAATAATGGAGCTACCTCACTAGCTAGGTATTTTGACGGGTTCGTTTCTTGATCCGCTTCTATAGAATGTATACCTACGTACCTAATGAATTTTAGCCAAGGGCTTGGTAGAATGCTTGCAAGCATTAAGAATTAAGACAGAAATGGATACATTATGATATGACATTGGCAACAGCAGATTTATCTGAATATTTACGTACTCCCTAAAATGTAGGCTATAGTTGTCTTTTTTTGTTTGAACATATTTTCAGTATAGGTAATTAATTTTCACTAATACTTACGCTATTTTCAATGTGTTTCAATGTATTCAATATATATTATCATGGTGTGGGTGTGGGTGTGGGTGACAGCTGCTATAATGCCCCTATGTGATACTTTGTTATGTTAATAATCATTACAAGAAAAAGAAACTACAATAATTGCATACTACAACGAAAATTTGAAAATAGCGTCCAAGCTCAATTCGTCTACATAACTTCCTACGTGTTTTCGTTATCACGACAAACTACCCGCATTTTACTGTTAAATTAATATATGTCAGTGAATATGCCATCAGCAGAACGGTGTCAGGGTCGGACCTTCAGCGGTCTTGGAACAGTGTATTTATTTATTCATGTTGCGCAAGTCGAGGTGAACTGCCATTTTAGATGCAACATCTTTCAGAAGAAACATGTACGTAGATCCTAGGGCCTTTATAATAGCACTGTGGGTATAATTTCCGCTGTATGCCATAAACTTTATCAAAAAAACTGTCAGAAACTATTTCACGCCGACATAAGGTTTACTGCATTTTCGCGTGATTATGTAAATGTGTGTTCCCCGCCTAACAAGGCACGGGGATAACTTTTTTCTCTGTGTTTTCTCTCTTTTGCACCCGATAATTGCATATCGCTAAGAGCGAGCTCTTGCAGACAAACGTGCAAGCAATAGTTCTATCCTATCGTACTAATATTATAAATGCGAAAGTTTGGTAGGTCTCTTTTGCAGGGGGCCGCCTGGGGAAGTACCACACCTTTGCCAGTTATTCATTCGCCAAACCGTAATATGCAAACATTACTGTGTTCCGGTCTGAAGGGCAATGTTACCAGCAAAATTACTGGGCATGACGAGATTCAACAACTCATATCTCAGGGTGACGAGCGCAGTGCAGTGCCGCACAGAATTTTGAACTTTAAAACACTGGGTGGTACTGTGTCTGGTATGGGCAATCTGATTTGCTCGTGTTGTCACTCACTATCATAAAAAAAAAGTGTGTGAGAATGGAGGAACGGATGTTTGTTACAGGCCAAAACCGATTGGGCTGAAATTTGGATGTACTTAGATAGTTAGCTTAGATAGCCTGTCAAGAAAATCAAAAAATCAAAAATTATTTATTTCTTAAGTAATTAATTACAAATAATGGTGTCAGCCCCTACCCCTTTGCTGTAGTTTACAAAACCGTGTTGCAAAGGGATAGTGTCTCCCCCATGTAGTACAGTATTTATACTCATTACTTGTATTATCTTAAAATGATTATATGAGAAACTTAGATATAGAACATAAAATTATTGTTAGGTGTTTATTACTGTCATTAGTAGGTCTAAATGCACGTAGTTTGAGTTGCTAGGTAAATACACTGGTTCCTTTTTACCCCGATATATTAATATATATATTTGCGGGTATATTCAAAGTCTATGCCTGAGTTGCACCTCGGCTCTTTACAAGGCTCTAAGAATATTGATATGGTTAGAGTGACAACGATGCGGAGCCGGTTATTTGTGTTTCTAAGGAAAATCACCTCCATTAGCGTTCAATGTTTTTTAGTCTATGTAAGGATGTCTTCCTTGAATTTAATAATAAAACAAAGATGCTCTGCCTAACATTGAAATCATACCTAAACAAATATTAACAAAACAGGCAAAATGTTAAAACCAAGAGATCTCAAGAACCTCTCTATCCATTTAGGTACTGAAATGTGTACCTACCTAATGTTGGTTTTTTAACTGTCGAGGAAGGATCTCGAACATTAGCTATGAATACCTTACATTACTTAACTTCAAACCGGAACACAGTAATACATACATAGATACAGTCACGCCTTGTTCCCGTTGGGGTAGGCAGAGACTATTTCTTTCCGCAAACACAGTAATGTTTGCACATTACTGCTTGGCGGATGAATAACTGGCAAAGGTGTGGTATTTCCCCAGGCGGTCCCCTGCAAAAGAGGCCTACCACTACAACTAAGTTATGTTTACTCGCTACAATGTCCTATCATAGACCTTGCTCATGGAAGATCATGTTTAATTTCAGGTACGGATGTATGCCCTATGAAGTCAGTGGTCCGCCGGATCGGGCAGCAGTTGTTCACAGCACTCAGTGGCAAGGGCATCGCTGTCCTCGTCAACCATGGCATTGCTGATGAAAAGGTAAAGTATTTTCTGTCTCTTCAGAAAGCCTTAGATTTCAAAACAAAACAAAACATACCATCACGCCTTTTCCCGAAGGGGTAGTCAGAGGTGTGTCAGAGGTGGACTCAGCCCCATAGCATACCCACAGTTTGCCAGTATGTTATTGGTCCCATTTAATAAGGTGCGAGCCAGTTGCCGTCTACCGGGTACAGTTCCAGACTCCAGGCAGTTATTAATTGAGACATTTTTAATGGTAAAATCCAATATTTAACACTTTGCCTGACCTGGGGATCGAACCCGGGACCTCCTGATCAGCAGTCGAGCTTGCACCCACTTCACCACCGAGGCAGTCTTAGATTACAGATGCCTTCATATAACGGACCTACCGATATATTATTATAATAAGCAAACAGCTACACATTTACAATTATCGTAGTATATAGACTAACTGCACTTATGTCTGTAATACCTATTTTTGTAGTGGTAGGCCTCTTTTGCAGGGGGCCGCCTAGGGAAGTACCATACCTTTGCCAGTTATTCATCCGCCAAGCAGTAATGTGCAAACATTACTGTGTTCTGGTATGAAGGGCAATGTTACCAGCGAAATTACTGGGCATGATGAGATTCAACAACTCATATCTCAGGGTGACAGACGCAGTGCAGTGCCGCGCAGAATTTTGAATTTTAAAACACTGGGTGGCACTGTGTCTGATATGGGCAATCATGATGCTTACCATCAGGCACTTCATTTGCTCGTCTTGTTACTCATGTTATCATTAAAAAAACTACTTACATATCAATTCCCATTATATATGTATATAGTCTTATATATTATATACTTATATAATTTATGGTGGGTACCTACAATTCAATAAACTATTTCACAATCATTATTTTCCCCGAAAAATGCTGCATTTACGTGACGATAAAATGACACTGAAGTTTCATCACCATCGCCCTTGAGACAATAATTGTTTAATTTACCAAATTCGTATTACACAATAATATTTGTGTTCAACAAAACTATTCATAATAATATCTATACTACACACAGACAATTCAATCTAAAGACGACATTTAATGGGGTATGCTTTCCCCAAGGTTATGCAGTGATACTGCATAACAGCCGGCCCTCTTTATCGTTTTCATTGAATTCAATGTTTGCGTATGACATGATATGAACTATGATGACACATGTTTGAATCAAACGGTCGCTCTTTCTCAAACTTTCTCACCTTCCTCATCCTGAAGGTGCCGTGAGTGAGACCCGGCAGAGAGATATATTCGGATAGAGGGCACTAGCGTTTCAAACTCTCCGTTTCCAAGTATTCCAACTACTGCAATCACTATAAATACCCCATATAAATAGTTTATGGCATTCTATGAGGGAGGCCTATGTTCAGGAGTGGACGTCTTCCGGCTGATGATGAATAAAAACTAGCACACCGCCACATATTAGCGATTTTATTTTCAATCTAAATTTCATAGATACTGAGATTATTTAGCATAGACACTATAACACAACATGTATAATGTTTTCAGCTGAAGGCAGTGTATACGGACCTAGACAACTTCTGCGCTCTGCCCGAGGGCTGCCAGGCGCAGTACCTCCGCAACCCGACCAACAATCACGGATATGTGCGCCCCGGGATGGAACAATTTGATAACACTAAGAAGGTACGCAGTACGCATCTGATTATCTTCCTTTGACGGTTCTGACTTTTTTTTGCCGTTATTTTCCACACCGCACGTCTTCTTCTCATCTATTAATTCTAGTCAATAATCCGTCATCTCTGCTCACACTGCCCACGCCCATTTTTCTTAGATACTCTTTCACGCTTTCATACTCAAATCTATTAGGGCGCTGCACCTCCCCGTAGTAAGGCAACATGTTTTCTTTTTCACAGTTTTCTTCCCTTATCCTTTAACACTACTGCTATTTCCTGATTTTTTCCTGAAATACTTATTTTATGAAACATGTTGTTATAAGTCCCAATGGCAAAATATTTATCCGAAAAATAAATCTGATTCGTAGACTTTAGAAGTTCATTCCTTCCAAGTTACAATGTGAGACGTACAATCAATAAAGGCTCATTCTGTAGGCCAAACAGTTGAAACAAGCTATTTGGGCCATATCGTGAGCACTAACAAGGATATCAACAGGCTTCTAAATGTCACAACAAAGCCTAAATCGTGTTCTATATCGTCATTCACGTGTAGAATGTGGCGTATCACTGACTCAAATGTCCTTTGTATTTGAACACAGAGGTCAGATAAAAAATATATAAACGTTTATTTTTAAGACTATCTACATACCTTTTTTATTCTTATCGAGTATGTGTGTGGTCAACCCTGATGTCAGAGTACCTATTCATGTTTTGAGTTCAAAAACCTATGACGTGACCATATCGTATACTTAAGCCATTACGTACATAGATGTAGTCACGCCTTGTTCCTGCTCAAGATACTATTTCTCTCCACTTCCTACGATTCTAAAATACAACTTTCGCTGTTTCCACTTTCATTACAATCTTCATAAATGCTCGTCGGTTAAGGGCACTCTTGACCTGGCCTTTCCTTAGCATATCGTCAACTTGACCAAAAAAAGTACGCCTTACGTTGACCTCTACTAACGCGACCACTAACACTCACCTTATCTCTTTCATCAATCTCCTACCACCCACCGCCACATGTCCGAACCATATAAGCTAAGCGAGTTCGTTATTAATAACTCTTTAATTGATTCCAGGAGCTTCGTCATTCATTCAACATCACCACGCTGACACCGTCGGCGATGCCTGCTCAGGAAGAAGTACCAGAGTTCACTAAACACGCCTTCCCTCTTGCCCATGACCTTACGAACCTGTCTCGAGTGTTGCTGCAAGCTTTGGCTTATGCACTAGGTTTGTACTATTATTGCATCTCATCTGAGCATATCGACCTACTCAGTTTAGTGTCTACACTCATATTGTAGGTAAGAAGGTTGAGAGGTTGAGAGGTTGAGAACATGAGGTAAGAAAGATGAAGGATCTTGGAATATTTGCTCATGAATTTCATGAATACTTCATGTTTCCAGATTGTTTATCATAATAAAACTGTTGGATGCACATAGCATTAGGATCACTTTCTACGGGATAATTACCTCGACGTTTCTCGAGTTTTCCGATATTGCACTAACTACAAAAATAACAGATTGTATACAATAATTAAAATAAACTAAAGTACGGTAAGTAAGTAGGCGTTAATAATAGAACACTACATATGGCGTGAAGAGAGGCTAAAAACAGAGACATGGTGAAAACTGGCGGAGGCCTATGTCTAGCAGTTTATACCCAGCACTCACACGCTAAAAATAATAATGTGGTTAGTATTATACCTTTTTTTTATGATAGTGAGTGACAAGACGAGAAAATCAGGTGCCTGATGGTAAGCATCATGATTGCCCATATCAGACACAGTGCCACCCAGTGTTTTAAAATTCAAAATTCTGCATGGCACTGCACTGCGCCTGTCACCCTGAGATATTAGTTGTTGAATCTCGTCATGCCCAGTAATTTCGCTGGTAACATTGCCCTTCAGACCGAAACACAGTAATGTTTGCACATTACTGCTTGGCGGACTACGAATAGGCAAAGGTACCACCTATCTGTATGCTTATCTTCTTCATCTACCTGTCTCAAGTATCTAAAATATTACATGTCGTGTTAACAGGCATTCCCCCAGCGACCCTGCTAGCGTGTCACTCAAGAATGATGCAGAGTGACGGCGGCAACCCGTCTACAATGCGGATCCTGTACTATCCTCCCGTGCCGCCTGAAGACGTGGGTCCGTGCTGTCAGAGCGATGCTGTGCATTACACGAGATGTGGAGCGCACGCTGACTACGGGACCTTTACTCTGTTGGCGCAGGACTCTGAGGGAGGACTTGAGGTAACTACGAACCAGATTTCTCAATCTATCTATATACAACGTATTTAAAAAAGGTGTATTGTAGTGTACTTAAGGGGATGCTATCTATCCATCAAAATAAACAACTTGCAAAAGAAAGAATTACCATAAAAAATCGACTTCCCATACAAATTTAGCGATCAGCTGTTCGTGCCACAAGTCCACAAGTTCGTCCTCATATAAGTCACGTAACGAAGAAAGCATGTATCGAGATTGAATATGATTAATACTGGGAGTGGAAGCACTCCAACCAACTATAAACCGACCAACTGGTTGTGCAGGATGGAACTCGATAAAGGGTTCTTTTCCAAACTAACCAACTGGTTGATCACATACTTCATTATGGGAAAAAATATAAATATTTAGAACGGAAGTCTATTAAGATGTTTAGATGAAATTAGTGACTTGGAAAAGATGGCGACAACATTGATATAAAGAAAAGGGGAGATAGGGTACTTTCCCCCAGCGCTTACTCAACAACGGGCACGTGCAATTTGCTCAGTGGTGGACATTATTGTACTTAGTCATTTTTCACTTTTGACCAAAGTCGTACAACTCGTGTGAAGTTTGCACAGTGACATATAATGGACAACAAAGATAGAAAGACGTACCCAAGACCGAAGTGCGACCGAGACAATAATATTATTCGCTCGTACGACCTTACTGTACTGACGTACGTGGACCTAATGGGACCTTATTTGAGCTTTCCATTTTGGAGAAGCCTCATTTCTCCTTTTCTTAATATCAAAAGCACAGGGAAAAAAATTAAAATACTCACGAATTCAAATAAAATTGTGCATAAGAAGAGATAAACCAGCCCAGACAATGACTAGGTATTTTTTTATTTACTCATGGTTTCTCATTAAGAGTAACAATGGACTATAAAAACCAGTACGAAAAGAGCACAACCTACCTGAAGTAGAGCTCATTTACCTGTTTTATTGTTACCCACCCAGAAGAATTCATTGAAATATTGCGTTACAAAGGCACACTGAAGATAATCCGAAACTAAATAGGATGAAAAATTTTGAAACTTTGAACTTTTTAAGTCGTATGTACACAATCACTTTATCCTACAAAAACAATATTTCAGTAATAAGTAACAATATCGATCCTAAACTTTCGTAAAATGTTTTGAGTTTTTTAGTATCTACTTATTATGGTTTTTTTAAGCGGCATATTGCTATTGAGTTATAGAATGGTACACGGAACGAGTAAACTTCTTTAAAGTCGACGTCACTTTATTTTTAAGGTTTAAAACTCACGAACCTTCACGAGTTTCTGAGAAAAAGTGTCTTGACAAAGTGATCTTATAAGGGTTCCTATAGCTTTCCTTTTGCAGTACGGAACCATACAAAATCAGGGGCTCGATTTACTCTTTAGTAATTGTTTCAAACTCATTAACGTAGATATTAAGGCTAGTTCAATTAATTAAGTCAAGTTATCACCAAGTTGTAATTATTTCCAGGTGAAGTTCAACGGCAGCGATGAGTGGCAGACAGTGGGCCACCTGCCCGGAGCCATCCTTGTGCAGAGCGGCGAGCTGCTTGCCGCCTGGACTGCCAACCTACTGCCCGCACTGGTCAGTTCATCATTAATCATTTCTACCTTTGATATATTAATATATATAGCTTTCGTAATGGCAAGCTTTTTAACCGACATCACAGTACAGCATTTCCTCTGTTAATTATGAACGGATTTTGATGATTCTTTTTTTGTATTTGGTAGATCATACTTCAGAGGAGGGCACATATTAATTTTATCGAAATTGATTCAGCACTTTTCATCTATTTTTATAATCATTATGTACCCTCACACACATACTCATTTGTGTGCCATTAGAACCTCAATCTCTTGATTTAGTAAAGAAAATAAGTAAGCTCTAAGATAATAATAAACTAAAATCCTAAAATCATGTCTTCTGCACTAATAACCTCAGTGTTGTTTCACTCGTACCAGTGCAGCAACGACCAAAAGTGGTCAAGCAGTGTTTGCATGTAAATGGTGTCGCTGGAGTTTTGTGCAGTTGCGATAGCGTACCTAACAAATGTAGATAATTAAAAATAACCCACGTGGTCGCTAATGATCAAAAATATGGTACGTGTGAATTCTACTTCATACAAATTAACGCCTGCCTACGTGGTTGCTGTGATTGGGATGGTGTAAAACAGACCTATAAGATTAAGTGGGTCTTTGAAACCGTGCGCCAAACTGATCCTTATCAAAAAACAGCTGAAGTTAGACAGTATTGAGTATATAATTTCATGTAGAGCTGAAAAGGCAACCACTAATTCTCAAATATCAATTCTCAGATGCACCGTGTGGTGGTCCCATCAGGCGCGTATGCTCGCGCTCGCGGAAGACATTGCGTCGCATTCTTCTGTCACCCGGACAACGACGCGGCCCTGCCCCCGCTGCCGCTCCGGACCGCACCCGCTCCCCAACCGCAGCCCTACGTGCCCACGCACATCACTCTACACCACCGCATCATGAACGCAGCGCATCACATACAGAAACGGTTCCGGGAGACGTATGCATGACTAGCGCACGACGATTTAGAGGCGGTGCAGAAAATGTCGCTGGCTCGCCGTCATACTGCTCCTTAAAGGATACAATCCACCCATCCAACGGCAGCCCTACACTCCTATGCATATATACTCTACACCATCGCAACATGAACGCCGCGCATCACATACAGAAACAGTTCCGGGAGATGTAGAAAAAAGAAAGGAGGTGCAGAAAATGTCGCTGGCTCGCCGTCATACTGCTGCATTACTTACAGATAGATTATCCGGACTTAAGACTGCATTCACGATTTTCGAGGATTGTGCAGCGAGCTTTAGATTGAAATAACACTTAAACAACATTTTACTACCTCGCTAAATAGTCGGTATGTTTCTCACGTTTTAATAACAGCAAAATGTTTTTTTTTCAACGAATGACTTAAGCAATTTGTCCGGATAATCAAGCCACTTCACTAGTTATGAGAAATTTGGAAGTGTTCAATACAACAGTAGTTTAGTCAGTTAGCTTTCAGCTACGTACTTGTACTTACAATATTTTTTCAACTCTGGTATTAAATCGTACTTAATAGTTAGATATATAGCTAATGTGAAGTCAATAGTCGAGTAGCATTTTGTAGCATTTCTAGGAAATACTTACCATTCCTTTATAATATATTAACGTCCGCAGTGCCTTAACTAGAACCTTATCATTTGAATAGATGATATCATTATTCATCATAAAAAGTTCCGTGAAAGGAATCATTTCCTATATCTTTATAACATCTTGAAATTGCACCTGATTAGGTACTAATACAGTTTATTAATACTTACGCAGAATTATATTAATAGTATTATTTTATTAAAATATGAATGTGAGCTCTCATGGAAAATTAATTCATTAGGCTGGTACAGGTCGCGTCATAGCACACCTTGAAAGCGCAGAAATCGATTTTTAGATCTGTTAGGACATTTTAGACCAATACAACTGCGAAAAGCCCCCCTCCAATTTTACCGAGCGTTGTTAAGCCGTGACGCGACCTGTAACAGACATTCGCGTATTAAGATATTATTAGTCCAATTTAGTTGAAATGGTCCAAAACTGTACACTTTTTTCATTTTAGCATGATTCGACAGCATAATGTTATACAAGACTTTCGTTAACGTTTCTACTTTCGTTGTCTAATCGTTCCTTTTCACTCTACTATTTTCGTGTTAGCATGGTGCGGGTGAGTGCTACATAAACTAGGAAAGTGACAACATTTCACTAGTATTTATCATTTGTGCGTCAAGTTTCACAAAAGCATTTTTTCATAGTAGCGAATTTTCACATCGCGTTCTTTCATGATCGCAAATTTAATTATTCGTTTTTTTTCATGTAGCGATTTTTCATGAAGCGTTTTATAATCTTCGCGTTTATTTTTTTCGCTTATTTTACTAGTAGATTATTTTATCAGTCGCATATATTTGTAGTCTTTTTTTTTTCAAATCTCGATTTTTTACACTGATATTTTCATATTAGCGTATTATAATACCTATATAAAATCTTTTTAATATCGGATCTGATGCATGTGATGCGATTTGCAGATAAGATCGAGGAAAGGAGATTGGAGGAGGTCCGGAACAAATCGCTAGCTTATTAGCGATAAGACCGCTGCTTATACATTTAAGCATAGTTTTTCGGAATCCTTTGTGTTAGTTATTTAAGTGAGTTGTAGAATAAGGTATTATCTATCGAGGTGTTACGATCCGTATCAATTCAGAAGATCTGATTGAGTTTAAAAAAACACATCCATAATATGGCGATGGCGCTATACATAACATTATTGCGAGTATTCCTGTCTCGCTTGCACACTATAAAAGTACGGAGCGTTAGACGCTTCGGAACTTCGGACGCATACATCGCGTTCTTACTTCAACTGTATTGTACTATTATTACGTGGGCGAATTGGCTAATTGACGAGTTGGCATATTGGCGAGTTGGCGTATTGGCGCCGTCGGTGATCAGTCGCAACTGTTCATACATTATTAACTTTTTTATTCCATTGATTTCCAAATAGAAGGGATCCTATGGGATGGAATCCAGGCGGGCTAGCATGTACAACTTTCGACTATCGAGTGATGCGTGCGAAAGAGACGGCAGATTCACTCTGTTCGTGCGGGAAAATGATAAATAAACGTCATCTCGATCATGTGATATAAGGTTCAAACTCCAACGGGACATATTATGTGGTCGACTAATCCCTCGTATTCGTAAAGTGAAGTAAACCGTGGTACTTCCCCAGGCGCCCCCCTGCAAAAGAGGCCTACCACTACATCTCAACAAACAGTCTCAACTGTTTCATTTAGATCTAATTATACAGATTAAAAAAATAACAGTATTGCCTTAAATTTGGCACGGATTCGTGTCTGTGGATCCGTGTCTTAAGCACGAGGGGTTAATCATACTATTCCTGAAAAGAAAAATGACAAACTGATTTACACTTACCTTGCTCCGCCGACTTCCAGTGGCAATATTATTATTTTAATTGTAGTTTTATATAAGTATAATAATACGCTATAATATGAAAATATCAAAGTGTAAAAAATCGAGATTTGAAAAAAAAAAAGACTACAAATATATGCGACTGATAAAATAATCTACTAGTAAAATAAGCGAAAAAAATAAACGCGAACATTATAAAACGCTTCATGAAAAATCGCTACATGAAAAAAACGAATAATTAAATTTGCGATCATGAAAGAACGCGATGTGAAATTTCGCTACTATGAAAAAATGCTTTTGTGAAACTTGACGCACAAATCGTATTTATGACTCCTCCTGCTTACGAAAAGATAAGAAAATACCATATATTCAATCGCAACTAGTTCGTCCTGCAAGGACGTAAAAGTTTAACCAGATACAAAATATCTTAAATAATTTTTCTTTTAAATCATTAGTGAAATAGCACAGCTCGTAATAGTAATGCTATAGCGAAAATAGTGTACATAGCTAATATTTTGTTTCTATACAGAAAGGACTGCATGGAAATCTATGGAGAAGGCCTATGTTCAGCAGTGGAATCCTACGGCTGATGATGATGATACTGAAAGGCATTGCCAGTTTTTTTTTAGTTGATCACTTTCGTATTGTCGTCGATGTTACTTAACGTTGTCTACTTAATTTTATTCTTGCCTTATGTTATTTCGCTTTTCATAGGTATAGGTAATTCCCGGTTTTAATGGCATTTATATTATGTTTTTTTATAGCTAATTTTATTAGAAAAGTTTTAGGCCATTGGTCCAGTGGGCATATCAAGAATTTAAGACTGTCTAAAGCGAATTCAGTTCGAGCATTAATATGTTATAAAATGTATAAGATTTGGCACCCCCACGACATGAATTTAATACCATCAAAGCGAATAACTATTTATTGATTTGTAAGCTCAGAGTAAGGATACCAAAGAGAACCAGTCGTGCAACAATATAGTCTGGTACTATGTGGTTAGTTGCATGGCAACCGTAGGCCGTGCGCGTGATGCCAGTGTTAGGTAAAAAGCTAACCGAATAACAACAGATACGTGCGTGAAAGCGATAGCTTTTCATAATTTAGGCATGTATTTACAATAATTTTAGGAATTGATATATCCATATTGCGTGTTTCTATTTTATTTTAATTTTTTTAACACAATAAAATGGACAATTACATAAATTAAGGTTTGGCATTAATTACCTGTGGATAAGTGGATTAAAAACATTTAAAACATTGAATTAAATATTTGTTTATTTTATCTCAATAACGCACTGTGCATTATAATATTATACTTTTTGTTTCTAATTGGTTTACATTGCATAGTCCTCGTTAATTTTACAATTTATGATAACATTTTAATATTTTTGTGACTTTCGACTATTTATTAAGAGTATAAAAGTAATCATATCACGTAACAATTTAGAATAATATCGTCAAAGACCCTTTCTACGTGCTAGAATCAGGCCCACGAACCTGTACTCACTATTAAACCGAGATTCTATCATGTAACTTAATTATCTTTACAAACATAAATACATTTTAAAACTTTTTGACTCTTTTAAATTTTATTTCTTGTAATATTTATTTATAAAAGTTAAAAAGTATAAGTGTGATTAATTTATTTAAAAAAATTAAATATTTCAATCACTAAATATTTTAGTGCATACGAGTATAAGTCTACTCCAATGCTCCTATGTTCGCCCGCATCGCTCAGTGTCAAATTTAACATTTAACTTCATAGGGTGAAAAATCGTTCAATCCAAATTAGGCTTTAAAGCAATCAGGTAAATAGAGTTTAAATTCAAATAATAGAAATTCAGCAGATGTCAAAGCGCGTAATTGTCAGTGATGGACACCTTTTTGTGAAGCTTGTTCAGAGATTGTGCGTCTGTAGAAGGAAGCGATTCAACGTCATTGTTTGTAAGTCAAATATTCGTTCAAGGCCCACTGGACATTGGTTCTATTCGTCAGATTCCCGGCGTTTTCAATTTCAAGAAGACCTTTTTTTATGATAGTGAGTGACAAGACGAGCAAATCAGGTGCTTGATGGTAAGCATCATGATTGCCTATATCAGACACAGTGCCACCCAGTGTTTTAAAATTAAAATTCTGCGCGGCACTGTACTGCGCCTGTCACCCTGAGTTATTTGTTTTTAAAACTCGTCATACCCAGTAATTTCAGACCGGAACACAGTGATGTTTGCACATTACTGCTTGGCGGATGAATAACTGGCAAAGGTGTGGTACTTCCCCAGGCGGCCCCCTGCTAAAGGGGCCTACCACTACAATCTATGACACGAGATTTTAGAAAAATCTGCTTCAAAAGCTAAAAGGCTTTAGTAATATTATAAGTTAGCAATTAGCGACGTGCAGTTAGGTAGATACCATTTTATAGTATTTTCTTTTTTAATATTGTAATTTCTTGGTGGCCTTGTGTTCTTGCTTCAGCATTTTTAATTTTAAGTTTATTTTCTTTTTTATTTATGCAACAAAAGAAAGGTGTACTACAGGAAGACCTATCAAATTGAACGACTTTAAAAAAAAATTCAATTCATGATGATTTTGCCTGGGTTTTTGGTTGACTGCCTCGATGGCGTAGTAGTTCAAGCAAGCGCTACTGCTGATCATGAGGTCCTGGGTTCGATCTCCAGGTCAGGCTTAAATTATTGTTAGACCTAAAAAGACAGCTGGTGGGTCCTGGGTACCCTGGTTACACTTCTGCCAACTCTTTTGGTATAGAAACGCGTGGTATTATGTTATGTATTTTTTTTCTATAATTAAGGTACTATACTTTTTTGTGCACCTAGTATATCGCTGTCCTTCACGACTACTTACTGAATTTTTAAGTAATTCGTGTGACTTATAGCTCAATTTTTATTCGTACTTAGTATACGATACCATGTGTTCGAACATCGAAATTATATTGTACTTAGAATAGATTAAATGATATTTACAATTAATTATTATTAAGATGTACTTAACATCCATTACGATTGACTACCTACTTAACTATGTACTCTTATGTTTTAAGTTTGATTTTATTCGTCCCCGAAATTTCCACATTTTATATGCATAACTTTTGTTACCTTTTTTCACTGTCCAACTGTTTATTCATGGTATAATTTAAGACTACATTTTTGGAATAATAAAGTTCTGTTCACAAAATCTTGTACCTACTTTTATTTTTTTTAGTTTAGTGAGCTTTACGACTTATTGTATAGGTACATATATAATGTACGTATATTATGTAACGTACGTAATATAAGTAAGAATTGACGGTCCACGCGCTTTGCTACACCGTAGACCGTACTACGAGATCCTTATACTGCGCCGTAAAGAAAGAGCCTGTAGCTTTTAAAAGAAGAGTACTTTTAGAGTGAGGCAGTTCAACCATTTTCTCTGGTCAAAGTAGTATAGTTAGAATATAACTTACTTTTAAGTTATGGTCCAAATCCTAATTAGTCCTACTAATAACATAGATGTGAACTCTACTCTAATTATTAATAGTAATATTGCAATTTTTTTCCTGACGACACCACAGAATAAATAAGAGTACTAGCTTAACGCCACTTATGTTTGATATTATAGGCGCAGGAAGAAACTTAACGTTTGCACGTGTGCACGATTCCGAAGTTTTTGCCGAATGATCTCATTTGCGGAAATGTCGCTACGAAAGTTAATTGTAGCACCGAATAATGTTCCACCGAATTTATACACCAGCTAAAACATGTTGAATCAAGAATTATAACCAATTCGCTGCCTATTTAATATTTATATTATTCGGTGCTGCAAACTTTAGATGCGACGATTTTGGAAAATGAACTTCGGAACCGTGTAGCACACCCCTCCTCATAGATATCCATATAGTCCGGTTTTACGCGGCTCGCATTCAACATGTTCCTGCGGTCTTAAATAGGTCGTCTGTCCACCTTGTAGGTGACCTGTCCGTGGTCTCCATTAGAGAACCTTACAGCCCCATCGGCCATCAGTCCTAAGTGTTATGTGCACTGTGCACTGCACATTTCACTCTTCGCGCTGTGCTTTGTCAGTGAACTTTCGTTCGTCTACGGATCTCCATATTTCTGATTCGATCATGTAGAGAAATTCCGAACATGCCCTCTCTATTGCTAGTGTTAAAATAATATATCAGGTCACAGAATAAAATTACAGTTTATCATCATGAAAATTTATTACACTAAAGTTTATTACACTATAACCTCTGTTTCACAAAATCCCTTTATGATAATAATATAATTGATATATTTAAACTACTAATGTAGGTAGGGAATGTTTGATTATAATTAAATCAAATTTCATCTAAAACATAATAGTGTTGTAATAATTATATTACGAATCTAGAAATGCTAATCAAAGTTCTAAATTACTAGATACAAAAATCAGGTCTGCTGCCAAACATGTAGCAATAACTATTATCTTAATTAAAACACAATTATTACTAACAGTAACAGTAGGTACTAACAATTAGATCAGAACAACCAAGGAATACTTAGCTTTAATTTAAACTATTCAACACTGAATTTATTTTTAAATACAGACTTTAAAACTCTATGCCAATCTGGCTTATATCTTTTAAATTATAATATAACTTTTAACAAGTCACAACGATCCACACTGCACTACACTGTCGATCGCCGACTTCACTCCAGAAAAGTGGCGCGCATTCGAGGCTCCCAAGATGGCGTATATTTTTCGTAGCGGAACACACCACATCTCAACCGCCTCGATGTGATTGGTTGATAAAGCGGAAGTACGTCCTCCAATTTATTTCCAGCAACTCTAACTCGTACTCTTAATCAAGAATAAATTTATTTTGACATCCGGTTGAGATTTTCAAGCGGAAATGCGAAGCGCCATCTTTTAAAACGGAACGTGTCATACACGTATTTTAAAGATGTTGACTGATGTATAACAGCGCCATCTAGCGAGCTGTGGAACAACGCGAATATGTTAAGCTTTATCACACTAGTTGTGATACTTTGAGCGTACTAATAAGACTCATACTTACTATGAGACCATGTTTTAGAAAAATATAAGTCATCACTGGTCAAAGAGCTTCGACATAATGCACTGAGGTAAGATTGATTTTGAACGAGAAGACGTAGCGTAGATTTCTAAGCTCTGCCCGGGCAAGTTGGATTCGACGACTGAACTCTTTCTCGTTCAACCTAACAAGTTGGATTTCTTGTCCTAGATAGGTGCTTGTACAAGTCCAAAACTTCTTATATGAGTTCCCAACCTATACAGGGGTGAGCAGAACATGGGCATTGGACTTTGCCTGTCTTTATCATGTTCATTTTAAGACCGACCCGTTCGAAAACTCGGTTTAAGTGTTCGAGCATCGGGCTGAGATCTTCCATCAATTCTACCATAACTATAATATCGTTGGCAAGCCGAAGATGAATGAGTGATGTATGGCGAATATTTATGTTAATATTAAGTTAATATTTATGTCGCATCCTTGCAATTGCAGGAGTTTAAAAGCATCCGCTACTGTGGCAGTAAACAATTTCGGATATATGACGTCTCCCTTTCGTACGCCTCTTTTCAATGGGATCGCCTTCGAACTCTGGTCCTGCACTCGGACCGACATAGTGGCGTTACTTAACAAGCACTTCAATACTTCGATAGTAATTATGGCCTCGCTGGAGAGACTAAAGCACCGCCCATGTCTCATTCGAATCGAAGGTATGTCATAGTTCACAAACGCAAACATAATGGAAAATTAAGTGTATTTTGTATAATTTGTGGATGTGATCAATGTAAAAAAAAGATACGATGGTGTATTTGTTGTACCAGCTTACATTTATCGACATCCTACTAACAATTAAAGATCGAAGCGATGATACCAATCTACAGACGAAATGCAATGTAAATAGTATACAGGTGTGACCAAAGTACAAGGTAAGTAATAGATAAGATATAAAAATGTGTCCGGGTATGAGTTATTATAATGTATATGTACAATATTATGTATATGCTTTGAGCATTAAGAACGGAAGTTGTTTATAGTAAGGGGCTCTACGAACCTGCCGAGATACATGAAAAATTTGGTTAATTATATCTCTACAGGTGTCAGGTGGTAGGCAAAAAGTATTATTAGATTTTCCATTAGAAATCCATCCCCATTCTTCTAGCTCCATGATCCGCCCCTGATCACCATATATCTGTAACAAACTCATTGAGAAGATTTAAATGAGCCCATACACGATATATTAGACCACTTGAAACTGATGATGGAGCATCAGGTTGAGGTCAATATTGATGAAATAACAGGATTCTAAATTTCGAGTCAGTTGAAGTTCAGTCAAGTCAGCTACTAAGAACTGTTCAAATCCCTTCAGCCGATAACCTTGCCGTCACAGATATAGATTGGTATGTGCTTGCCGTGGAGTTACCGGCTTTAGAACAGTGCTCCACCCTCTCTCGTGGTTGCCGTAAGAGCCGGCTAAGGGTTAACAGCCTATGTTCAATAGTGGATTACCAACGGCTGAGATGATCGATGTTAGCCTTGCAGCTAGAAAAGAGCTAATCTTCAAATGGCTGAACCGATATTATTAGACATAGCTATAAACACTCGATCAGGTCAGCTTTGGAACAAAAAAACCGCATCAAAATCGGTCTACCCATTTAGTAGCTACGATACCAGACAGACACACAGATACGTCAAACTTATAATACCCCTTCCTTTTTTGGTCGGAGGTTAAAAAGGTGTGATGTTATGCATGTGCTACCAACCCAGTGAGTGTGTACTACCTAATTTATGCTGTAATGGTCGAAATATTCATTGATTTAAAGAAAATCGGACATAGGGTACGTTCTCCCAGCGCTTACTCAACAACTGGCACGTGAAATTTGTTCAGTGTGCAGTTTGCACGGTACAATATAATGAACAATAAAGATTGAAATACGTACCATAGACCGAAGTGCGACCGAGACAATATTAGTCGCTAGTACAGCCCCACTTTACGACGTACTTGGATCTAATGGGACCTAATTTGAGCTTTCCGTTTTCGAGAAGCCAGTAAGTACCTCATCTCCCCTTTTCTTTAAAATAATGTAAATACTAATAAAGATTTAAAAAGTATTAAAAAGTATCACCCTCTCTCTAGGACGATTTATCCACTCGTTCAAGCCTTCTCTGTAAGGGGAAATATCAACGTCGCCTCGTCACAATACTATATTTAATTTCACCGCGGCATTATCGATGCGGCTATTTTGGATTTTTTATTTTAGCGCAGTTCGCGTGTGGTCGAACGCGGCGTTTTTGGCGGAAAAACTGGGATCACAACACTTTGTGGTGGTGAAACGGTGCACTCGTTCTACGTAAACAAAAGATAAAAAGAAAAAGGAAGAAGATTATTCCTAATGGTGCTTAGTTAACACATTGAAAATCAAAATACATTGAACGTACAAAGATATCACAGGCAAAGAAACAAGTATATAGAGAAGTATAAACTATATTAAAATCTAAAGTGAAATATAATAATAGTGAACTCTAGTGATGGTAAGTGCTTTTTTCCTAAAACTCTCATAGAGGGTAGAGAATTATCAACCCAATATAATATTAAAATGCAAAAGTTTTGATCATCATCATCATCAGCTATAGGAGGTCCACTGTAAATAGGCCTCCCCATAGACGTCGATCTAGTCCGGTTGTAAGCGGCAAATCCAACAAATCCAAAGTTTAGATTTGTGTAACCATTTAGTGCCAATTGAGTATTTGATTTTTTTTTCATATATGGAAAGATCATAAATAATAAGATTCGTAAGAAAACTATTCTTAGTTCTTTTTTTATTCGCTATAATAATTACAAGTTATATAAAATTAAAAAATCATTTTCAATCCAGTACCGATAATACGCCGATTGTACCAGAAAGAGCTCGGGACCTGTAGTGACGTCACAACGTAAAGTACCATACATAGAATATATACATAACTATAACATTACTACGTCACAAAAATGGCGATCAATCGTGGCGCGTTCGTAATCAAGTGACTCAAGTAGGATTTCCACAGAGCGCATATAAAATGTCCTTTACCAGTTGTTGTCTAGTTGTATGGCAAATCTCTCCATGTCGACCAATAATGCAACTTTATCAATTTTTTGAAACGCTTATAATTAATTAAAAAATATATTTTTAAAGTGGTATTTTGAATCAGATGATACATAAAATTTTAAGATTTTTTTCAATTACTCTATTGGGGGTTTAATTCGAACTTAGGTACTTTCAAATGAGAAAAGCCGCGAGGCGTGTAGCTATTTGTCTCATATAGCATTTTAATGCAATCTACAAGACCTACATTCGACTATACTAAAAGATTTGGCTACATTGCTCGATAAGATTTATTGCAATTTTTATTTTTTATGATAGTAAGTGACAAGACGAGCAGATCAGGTACCTGATGGTAAGCATCATGATTGCCCATATCAGACACAGTGCCACCGAGTGTTTTAAAATTCTAAATTCTGCGCGGCACTGTACTGCGCCTGTCACCCTGAGTTATTAGTTGTTGAAACTCGTCATGCCCAGTAATTTCGCTGGTAACATTGCCCTTCAGACCGGAACACAGTAATGTTTGCATTACTGTTTGGCGGATGAATAACTGGCAAAGGTGTGGTACTTCCCCAGGCGGCCCCCTGCAAGAGGCCTACCACTATTACCTACCTAAAACTTGTAGGTCCCTACTTGTAGGAAGAACTCAATCGAGTTTCTCAACGGGTCGGTCTTAAAATGAACATGGAGAAGACGAAGGTGATGTCTGAAGCCCATGTTGTGCCGATATGTGCACTGGTCGATGACTCTGCGAAGCGGTTGCCGACCCCAGTATCGGTTGGGAACACGGTTCTAGAAGTAGAAGTAGAAGTAGGTTCTAGAAGTTCTAGAAGTACCTAGGACAAGCAGTCCAACTCGGTAGGTCCAACTTCGAGAAAGAGTTCAATCGCCAAATCCAACTAGGCTGGGCAGCGTTCGGAAAACTATGAAATGTCTTCTCATCCAAAATAACTCAGTGCCTCAAGTCAAGGTCTTCGACCAGTGACTTACGGATCTGAAACGTGGTGTCTGACTGTGGGCCTTATCAATAAGCTCAAAGTAGCGCAATGAGCAATGGAGAAAGCTATACTCAGGATTTCTCTGCGAGATCGAATCGGGAATGAAGAGATCCGTGGACGAACGAAAGTTACCGACCTATAGGCCAGTGGATTAGCAAGTTAAAGTGGCAATGGGCAGGGCACATAGCACGAAGGACTGATGGCCGATGGGGCCGTAAAGTTCTCGAATGGAGACCACGGACCGGCTAGCGCAGCTTAGGACGTCCACCCACAAGGTGGACAGACGAACTGATAAGGACGGCGGAAACATGCTGGATACAGGCTGCTTACAACCGAACTGGATGGAAATCTACGGGGGAGGCCTATATTCTGAGATGATGATGATGATGATGATGTAGGTCCCCCAATCTAAGTAGTCATAGATTTTATCAATGGCTAAATCGCGGCAAGAATAAATTTTCCATTACAAAGCCTAAGTACCTACTTTTACGAATATACTTTTTATAAAACGCGGAAACAGATAACAAAGTAGTCTAAAGGTGGGCTATCTTTGACATCAATTTGACATAATATCTCCGTCGCGGGTTATAGTATAAGAGCTGGACGACGGACGCTGCGCTTGCCGTGGTCTCCAATCGAGAACTTTACCCCATCGGCCATCAGTTCTGCATGTAGGTACCTAATGTGCCCTGACCATTGCTACTTCAACTTGCTAATCCACTTCTTGTGGCTAGAATACATCTAATCCGCTATCGGCCGAATTTTCTCGGGCGACGTCGACCAAACTCTGACAAAACAAAACATAACATCACACCCTTTTCCCGAAGGGGTAGGCAGAAGGGAACTAGTCCCACAGTAGGTTCACCTATACTTCGCCAGTTTTCTTTTGTTAGTCCAATCTAATAGAGGGCATGCCCATTGCCTATTGCTATCTACCGAGCAAAGTTCCAGACTCCCCATATTCCCGTTCTTTCCTATCGCATACGTGCAAACTGTGGAATGATCTGCGGTCTTCTCGTTGAGCTACAATATGGGGCTCTTCAAAAGGAGAGTGAAGGAGAAGAATCTTGAAGGGTCGGCAACATCCTGGCAATACCCCTGGTGTTGCAGGTATCCATAGGCGGCGGTAACCGCTCACCATCAGACGGCCCGTCTGCTTGTTTGCCACCTATGGCATAAAAAAGAAATAAGAAATTAATTCCTGAAATTCCTAGGTACCGGAACGAAGTCGCTGGATCACTAGTTGGTTCATGTAATTTTCATGAAAGCCACGCGTGATCGTCGCATGACGTATGTGCAGACAGTGAATTAGGCTTCTTATCTCTTATCAACTACCAGCTTACACCGAGATTGGTGTCTGGATATCTCGCTAAAATTAACCGACTATCAATATAGACTATCGATGTGAAGCACCACCCCGTAATGCGCACTCGTTTAGCACGTAAAAATGTGCGTGTACTTTTTGAAGATAGCCAAAGTATCCAAAGATACGAGATCTATGATTTATTTAAATTGGTGTTTATATTTCCGTATTTTGACGTACTGTAGGTAAATTAATGGCCTACATTTTATACTTTAAGTTTACAGGATTTAGGTAACAAAGACTTGTTATTAATATTTTATAGGGAAGAACAAATGTCTAAAACATGATTTTTCTAGATCATCACCAGTAACTATGGGTGGGGTGCAAAAGTGTCAGATTATGACCTATTTGAATAAATCTGTTTGAGTTTGTGTTTTGAGTTTGGCCGTATTTCAGTATGTAGGTAGGTACATGAATGTGTCTGACTGTCAGACCTATTGGAATAAATATCATTGTCTGCCTCAACTGGTTTCACTCCAAGTGTTAATTAAGAAATTTAAAGAACCCGCCCCTTCCCTTTTTCCTGCTCTATCATTAAACCCTGGTCAATATCTATCTATAACATATTATATTAATTGAATATATTGATATACTTAGGGCCTTTTTCACCATCCTCGAGTGAAGTGCTGAGTAAGCTACTCGTCTATTATAGTTGCGAGTAAGGAGCAGTGCTAAATTCATAATGTCTGAGTTATTGTACTGTAATTGGCACATAAACTGGCTTTTTTGTGAAACTGTCAAAGTTACTTGGGACTTCTACTTGCCGAGTAGTTAATCGGCGAGTAGCTAAGGCGCTGTCCAGAGCAAATTCGCCCTCTCGCTCACACGTCCTCACATTTTGGAAGATCTAAAAAATATTACATAAAATAAAGACAACTATAGGTTCTAGAAAATAACAATACAAAGATTCAGTAAAGAATCCAATTTAATCCAAACAGTTTTCAGTGCCTATTTTCTATGATTTTTTTTCTTTGTGCTGGTTTTTGTACTCGTTTACGTGTATTATTTTTTATATCTACAAAAATGTGGGTACGTGTGAACGAATGGGCGAATTTGCTTTGGACTGCGCCTTAATCAACTTCAATCACTTTATCTTAATCAATCACTTTACTCGAGGATGGTGAAAGAGGACTACATAAATTTACTAAATTTACTGGCCCATCTGAACCTGATGCAGCATCAGGCCAAGGTTACGAAGTCATTGCAATATTGTTGAAGAGACAGTTTACCAAATTTTAAATCGATCATACCTCTAGAAGTAGCTTATGGAATATAAGCCAGCCGCTATAAAAAAGCTAATAATCGTCAACCAGATGAACCAATTTTCTTGAAATAAAGCTCTCGCACACTCGTCAAGTCGGCTTTCAAAAAAAAAACGCGTGCAAAATAGATCCATACGATGCCACATACAGGCACACAGAATACACCAAAACACGGACATGTCAAACTTATAACACCCTATCATTTATTTGGGTTTAAAATACATAGTAGAAAATTATGGCTATTATGATAGTCACACTATACTTAAACCCTTTATATGTGTCTTTATAAGTAAGGGAGTTTTGAGACATAAATACTATTTCCTTTTCACCAACAGTCAATTTACAAAGGCATATCTTTCAAGAATGAATGAATGAGAAAGAACTCTTTATTGGTACCACATTAATACAGAAAATAACAAAAATAAAACTTAAAACTAGAAAGTGTAACAACTGGCGGCCTTATCGCTCAGAGCGATCTCTTCCAGACAACCATGCAGAGATAGGGAATACGGATACTAAAGGGACGGTGGTTTAAAAAACAAATAGTACTTATAAATGATAAAAAACATTACAAATAATATATAATACCAACTTATAATACCATACTGTAACCAACTCACTAACATATACATAATATACTAAGATTATACACACATACATAAATGTAGAAAAAGGTACACAATTTTATAAAGGCGTTGCTTTATACCAGTGAGACAATAATAAATAATATTCGTAACAAATTACTTATTATGAAAAGAAGTAGTCCTTGACACGCAGCTTAAAAGAGGCTAGTGATCATTACACAGACGAATAGCTTCGACAGTGAAAAATCCATCGTAGAAATCGGTGCCGTGCACTGGAAACCTCAACGTCAGGTTCTCCGATGATCTCAATGAAGGAGAATGGAACGCATAAAGAAATTCAGAACGTTCCCGAAGATAGCGTGGTGCAGATGATTGTTTTTACAAACTGAAGCGGCTATCGCAGCCCAGCCGAGCGGGGGGCACTGGTCGCCGGCGGCACTGGTTCGAACCGGCCGGCTATCGATGCATCATCACATTACATTACAAATCATAACTGGACCATTACATCATCTTTAATACGTGTTACATCGACTATATTCGATATGAATCGACTTCGGACCCAGGTCGGCCGCTGTAGACAAAACTTGTGTAAATGGGGCGCGAGAGGCCTGGTCTAGAGCAATGTGACTGTAGGGCTCTTGGTAGACATGACCTATCTGCTCGCATGTGCCCAGTGCCCGAACACCTGCTAGGGAACACTAGGGAGGACCTTTACAACGCCAAAAAAACGCAATAGACGTTGCTGCATTCTGGGCTAACGCATTATAAACTTAATATCTATCAATGATATTAGGTAGTTTTTGTAGTGGTAGGCCTCTTTAAAAGGGGGCCGCCTGGGGATGTACCACACCTTTGCCAGTTATTCATCCGCCAAGCAGTAATGTCAAACATTACTGTGTTCCGGTCTGAAGGGCAATGTTACCAGCGAAATTACTGGGCATGATGAGATTCAACATCTAATATCTCAGGGTGACAGGCGCAGTGCAGTGCCGCGCAGAATTTTGAATTTTAAAACACTGGGTAGCACTGTGTCTGATATGGGCAATCATGAAGCTTACCATCAGGCACCTGATTTGCTCGTCTTGTCATTCATTATCATAAACAAAAATGAACTATTGCCACTATGAGAAGAAGATCGGCTATACTTATTTGATGTATTCGAGTCCACGGATACCAATTACCAATACTGTGATCATGAATATATACTTACTACTTACTTATTACATAAGGTTCGTATTAATTAGTGAACAGTTGGCTATATACCTGTGACATTATGCGATCAGCAATTCAGAAATTAACAAATTGTACAGAAATACGCCATGATTGCGTAGATTCTGATAATATATACAAGGTGTAGTAATACATAAGATGTGGTTTCGATTTCTTATTTTCTCTAATTCTACCTAAAGTCGAAAATCGAAAACGCAAAATGGATCAGTTAAATGGTATTCAACTGAGCCATTTTGTATACGGGACGTTGAAAGTTTCTTCGCGATATTAAGAGGATACATTAGGGGTGATTTTTCCATACAAACGTATTCCCGTGTTTCCTCCCTAGATAATTGCGTCAGAGCAATGGTTTTTTTTTTATAAAATCTAGGTCTTCAGTGAGCATGTCCCTGTTATTTTCATTTTTCTACCAACTCATTATTAAATGAAATATGACCCTTTAAAAACATGAAAAACTGTCCCAGTTTTACTCGCGCAATTAGACGTTCACTAGAAAAAAAGAAGAGTTAAGGAAAAAAAATAAAATAACAGGGACATAGCCTAATCTATTTCCTAATTTTCGAGATATAAATTTATGGATAAAACTAATTATTCTCGGAGGGAACACGGGAATACAAAACATCGATTTCGTCATTTTTTCGTAGTTATAATCGCTTTGAGCTGCAGTTGTCCCTTTCGCGTTCTACGGGGTGCGGCAGGCGGTGAGGGGGGGGTTCCACTCACACTTATACAACTAGGGAAAGGACTCATAAACATAGTATTTTGAAAAATCCTAGTGATGTTCATAGAAAACGAGTTTAAACCAATACTTCTTACGAAAAAATCTATTTTTTCGTCTTCTTTTTAAGTCTTCTAAGACTAATAGTATGTAACAATATCGATTTAAATGCAATTCAACTATAATATCAATCTTCATATGGCCCATTCTCGTTCATTTAGACCTTCGGAGAACCTAATTATGAGATGTCTAGTGCATAGCACTTGTTTTTATGGTGATCTTTCATTGTCTTCTATACTGTTAAGTAGGTAATTTGTTAATAAATATTATATAATATGTAATTGTATTAAAATGTATTACTTTATCATCATAATCATTATTGGCCTTGTACGAGTAGATACATCTTTAAAAAAGAGATGGTTCAAGAGCATTATCGCAAGCTACGGCATTTGCGTTCATGGGTGAAGACTCAGTGAAATTTTCTAACACTTTGCCAGTAATATTTTAAATCTCTTGTAGTAGAAGTCGTACCTATTGTCATCTATTGGGTTCAGACTCCAAGCTGTCATTCAGAAAACCCCTAATAGAAAATCCAATTACACTTTTTGGCTGACTTGTGGATCAAACCCGGGTTCTCATGAACATATGATTGGCTCAAACACCACCTAAATGGTTTTCAAGTTTGTAGTTGATAGCGATCAACGGTTCGAACGGATCGAATTTTTGCGGTCGACATGACTATTAACTGCTCACCCCTAACATCACTCATTAGGTTGAAGAAATTAATTTGAATTGCGTTTTATCGTAATTTCATGATGAAAAACACAAAATAATTAAGTATGTATACTTATGTATACCTATACTCAAACGGATGGCAAAGGCGCAAAATGTATTTGCCGTTTTATACGTAAATGGTGTATTTTTCGTAGAGCGTTAAAAAATAAACGTCCTGCCCCTTTTGCTTTTACCCATTTTCAGAGCAAAATACTGAAAGAAATTCATACAAACAAGCCAAAACCGTAAGTACTAAAGCAAAAGAATCAATACGAATAAGGAAAGAAAAATTTCACCCAGGGGCGGGATTTGAACCACGCACCCTCCGCACCAATCCGTGGTGGGCGCGCTCTACCACTTGAGCTACCGTGGAGGTACTAGTCGTCGGTGAAATTTTTCTATCCCTTCTACCTAACGCTCTAGGGGCGTGTGTTTATCTATAGGTGATGCATTTCGCAATCTACCCACCGACAAGTCTAATGTTACAATTAGAATTCATATCGAAATTGATAAACACTTCCTTTTTGCTTAATATTTTAAATTTTTAGACAAAGCGGTCTACTCGCATGAAATACAATACGAATACAATAATAATTCTTTCCTTATCCGTATTGTATTTCATGCGAGTAGACCGCTTAGTCTAAAAATTTAAGATTATATTTTCAGCAAACGTCTAGACTGACAGGATGAACTGAAAAAGTCAATACTTACCTTCGAAGATAATATACACATTGATATGAATTTTTAAGCGCTGGGCGACTGGTGTCATATATACCATAAATATATATTATAGTATCTATTTTTTATTATATAATATCACAATAATATAGAATAGAATAGAATAGAATAATACTTTATTGCATACCAAAAAAAGAAACAATTTCACAAAAAAACACAATACAAAAGACACGGTAAACAACCGGCGGTCTTATCGCGTAAAGCAATTTCTTACAGACAACCTGGGGATGGAAAAGGACAGTAAAGAAATACAGATAATGAAGAAAAAAGTTCCTAACAAAAAAATATCCGGGCAAAAATTACTCCTGGGACTGGATTCGAACTCGCATTCGTTGATAGATGACACGATTTTGAGAACGCTGTCTGAACACTGCAACCACTGGTCCATTTCATACTAGACGTAGCTAATGAATTTAAGCAATCATCTTTACGAGAATGTAAATAAAAACAAAAGTCTTAAATAATACCTAAGATAAGTACCTACCTAATTTGAATACAAGCGTCACAAACTTTACTACTGACATGAATATGCGCGCGAACAGGGCCGTCTTTACCAGGGGGTGCAAGGGGTGCATTGCACCCGGGCGCTCCGCGCCCGGGGGCGCCTTTCGAGCGCTGAATTTTTGGATATTTCATTGAACTTAACGCTATTGCACAGTTTTATATACTTGTTACTTACGACAAATTGTATGCGCAAGCAAAAAAAAAATAGTCATCAACAATAATATTTTTTTACTTTTATTACGCTTTCGGCGCTTGTCATACCGCATTACTACACTACACAAATAACAATTTTATTTAATACAACACGCGCGCAGCAAAATCTCTAATCCAAAGAGAGTGTATGTATGTACATTTGACACGTTGCCACCCGGTAGCCCGCATTTGAAGCAAAGTGATCTCTAAGTCAATAGAGTGTAAGTTCATTTCAAATGGGCGCGCGGTGCGGCACCTGTGCGTCTGTCATAGGCGAATTTGGTTGACTAGGACCCCTTTCATACTGCAGTGTGTCATCGGTCGCGCAAAACGAGGGCGCTGTCTGAGTCCCGCACCCCGGCGCAGAATAGACTTAAGACGGCCCTGCGCGCGAAGTCGCAATAATAATCTTCTTACACACACATTCATAGCTCATACTTTCAGGAGCAGAGCGACGGCGATAGTTTTTACAAAAACCGAAATTTTAAATTCTTCGTCACTCAGGTTTCCCGTTAAAACATTTTCTTTTGCTGAAACTGAGCCACTTGACGGGCAGTGTGACGCCATTTCATTATCTATTAGACCTAGCATAGAATACTAATGATAGTTGCAATTGTCAATATATCTACATATTTCACAGGATATCAAAATCAGTTTTAACCCCCGCAGTGACGACCAGAATATCTAAATATACTCGTACCTACCTATAGCTCTGCGGGTGAATTTCATACTGATTGGAAAATTGGCTGCTAAATAAAGGTAGGTATACCTACTAAGGGTACCTATAACTGAATCAATTTAGAAAGGAAAACGTAAGCAGAAACATTCTAGAAAAATAAAATAGAAGCATCCGGTTCCAAAGCATGTAATTTCAAATGAAACTACCCAATTTCGCCAGCCTTTATCATCAAGGAAAGGGTGTCTACAGCGTTGAGTAATCTTGATCTAAGCACGTAGCAATGTTTATCTATAAGAAATAATTGTTTTACTTAGCAATAAACCGTAATATCTTCTGAAATAGTCTAGATAAATTCCGCAATAAGCTGGTTTCTTCCGACATCCCGCCGTGGTTGTCACGTTACTCTATAGATTATATGGGAAATAATCACGTTACCTACATACCTACTTGTATATTTTTATCGCGACAATAATAACTGTAATACATTTAATGAGTCCTTCATTAAGTTTAGTTGCTTATATCGGGCGCATGTAGACGACAAACAGCTCGAGAGATAAGAAAACCGGTGCGAACTGGATCGCGCTTCGGCCGCAGGGGGCCGCGCGCCGGCTGCCACACACACATGCACGTAACATACACGCCCACGCACACTAAGCTAGTGATAACACAATCAGAACAAAGTATTTAGTGACGCACAGTTTGCACTTTGTCTACGTTCATAATGAATGTGGGCGAGGCGCTAATGTCTATCGGCGATAAAGAGCAGATGTATGGCAGGAAGTGTAGTTCCTTTATCGGCCACGTTTGGCATGATCGAGGATAGATTATTTTTAATTAGTCGGTAGATGCAGGCATTATCGTGCAGGTTTATTCAACTGATGTCCCTATTAGACCGTGGTATTGAAATTCGTCAGTATTTTTCCACGAGGTTTTCCTGGTTTTTATTTCTCAAAAATTGCGACCAGTACATGCACTTTTCAAACATTTTATTCTACTATACCAACAGCTACTTATGCAGGTGTAATAAGACTTATAGCATAGAATAAACAGTATACCTACTCATAAAGGTGCATCAACTTTGGTAACAAACGAAAGAATTTTTTTTTTTTTTGGTTAAAGCCTATAATGACTAAAACAACCAAATGGACACTAAGACTGATGTTACGGACTCGATCTGCAGAAGACGGCAATCACACACAATTCTTTTTCTTCTTAATGTAAGATTCGTTCTGTATCCAACCGTAGTTTTGGAGTTTTCAGGTCACCCAAAAGCCTCACTAATATTGTCTATAACTACAGCCAAGGACCAACGCAATTCAAATATAATGAAAGTATTTTTGATCACGCGCTCATATAGATTTTTGAAAATGCGGTGAGCTCACGGTCCACGGTCTCAGAGTCTCAACTCCAAACGGTTCCAATATGTAATTGCTTCCGAGGTTTGCATATTTGCTTCGCTTGCGTTGCTCGACATTACCCGCTGCTTCACAAGCCATGCCTTGAGTACCTATCTAAGTAGTAGTACCTACATGCGACGACACCAGTGGTCAAAGTTATTTTCCTTATTATGCAGCCCAAATAGTCCTGATCGTCAGCAACCAGCATCAAGCACTAATATAGCGCATGCCAAACGTACGAGTATACGACATGTGATAAGATATCTCACGGCGTACCCTCGACACTCGACTGATGCACGCCACGCCGCTGGCAAATGTTCGATCACTACGAAATCTTATCGTAGGCAGGATTAAGTCTGTCTGGACGTGCAATCTTTGATGACTTAGGGTGATGCGTAAATTTTTTAAATGACCTTTCTGATGTAGATATTTGCATGCCTCTGATGAAAAAGAAAAGGGTGTACCTGCCTACTGGTAATCAAAGCATCCTCTTAATGGTTCTTTAAATCATTTAAAAACAACTTTGGTGCCAACTCTGAATTCATGCAGAATCAGCTGGTCAATTTTCCATATCTTACATCTAAACTCACGTAGCTCGTCAAGCCAAATTAAGTCAAAGTCAAACCATCGATCTAGGTTTCGGAATTTATCAGTCCTTTCTCAGGAGTTCACGCGCTGAAATCACGACGGAGACTGGCCTGCCGCGATCAATGAGATCTTGGGTGAAGTCGCATTAATATGTTATGTAAAATAGGATGCTTACTGATGTTCAGTAATCCTGCAGAATATGTAAGGAAAGCAAATGAATAGCTCATAGTGACAAGGTAATTTAAATCTTCTTCATACATTATGATGAAAATAAACTTGAAAATGTAGGGTCAGTAAGTAGTTCAACAATTAGCCACTCGTACACAGTCACAGCCTAATAATTTCGACATAATATCAAATAAGTAAGTGGAGTCCGTAGGTAACGAGTGAACGTCAGCATCATATTGAAATACAGACACGTCCTATTAGCTAGGCATATAGGTAATATGATAGCATAAAGTACGTCCCTTTATCAAGTCTAGACATCTGTAGATAAGCTTAGGTATATCGCATTTTTTAGATGAAAGTTATCGATCGGTTAAGAGCTGTGAGGCGATGGCGACCGCACTTCCTCAATTCATGTACTTAATATAGTATTAACGTAAGATTTGAATTTGCTAAAAAATACATCTCTCTCCATGTACCTAAAGCCATAGATGATCTACAGCTCTATAACAATTAGCATAATCAATATAGCTCTGTCAAAACAGACAAACTTATCAAGTTGTCTTATTGCAGCATCGTTAAAGTACGTACTCAGTGCCCAGTGGGTAAATAAGAACCAGTAAGAGGTCGGTCTGAGCCGACACCACGCTATCAGTCACCTATTGAACCGCGGCCTATCGCACCGGTAATAACCGGACAGCGGCCGCGACGAGCGGCTTCTGATAACACCACATCGCTCTATAACCAACGCACGCTAACAATCTAACACATCAACGCTAACCGCCGTCTAAAACAACTACAAACCATTAAAAAAAACATCAAAAATCTCAGAAAAGCAATAATAACCGCCAATTTACCGAGGAAACGCTACACGAAAGCGGTGTTAGCTTGTTCGCAGGGGAGTCATTTAGTCGGCTTATCAGTGCGTTGTCACACCGAGACGTTTTATAAGTACGCGAGTAAAGCGCGCCGCATCATTGTCCGTGGCGACCGCGAGGTGACCACAGCTATATTAAAATTTAAATTGGTGATCGTGAAATGTTGGTGTTTCCGCATTGGAGGTCGGAGTTGCCGGGCGAGGGTTGCAGGGTCCAGCGATGGATGCCAGCGGAACGGTTCGCTCCGTACCTCGCCCGAGCCCTGCCGCTACCACCACCGCCACCGCAGGTGTGAATTGTCACTCTAAACAATCTACTGTACATTCTAGTTGAAACTAGATCGAAGATGACCAATGACCAGTATAACATTAGTTTTTCTTTTGAAATATATTCTTGTTTAGCGTTTTACTTTCGACATTATTCACACTAATTTTAATGCCATGAGCATTCAATAGATTGAATTTTGGCTTTATCATTTATCATCATATCATCGTAGAAGATTATTAACGATCGATTTTCCACAGTTTGAAGACGATGACTCGTCAGGCGGTTCATCCCCGGAGCGCGAGCAGGAGATCACAGAAGGGACATGTGGATGGCGCGACTGTGGAGCCCAGTTCCCGAGCGTAGCGCGTCTATCCGCGCACGTTGCTCGCGCGCACGCACACGCACATAGAGACGGACTCTTCTACTGCGGGTGGAAGGGATGCGCAAGACCACAAAGGGGATTTAATGCTAGGTTAGTACTTTAATTTGTTTGTTCATAAGTATTGTTGGATTTTGCTTTGTGCTTTTCAAGTGATTACAACACAACACCCATGTGACACCTGTAGGCTTAACATGACACGGGATTAATTTCCTGCCCCGTCTTTTTACGACTTGCTGACGATTCGGAAACAAAATACTCGGACAAAGTGTCCGTACTCTTCAGCTGCCAAAACAGAACGCTTCTGCTGTTTCTTCCACACTTATCATTCTCCAGTGGGAGATGCTGCCCTTGATAACCTTGTTGGATTATTAAAGTGCAATGGATGAGCATCTTAGTTGGCAAAGCTATTGTATTTGAAGAAATCGAATTGTCTAAGAACTTAGTAATTAACGAGTCATTTCTTTGTCAACAGATACAAAATGTTAGTGCACGTACGCACACACACAAACGAGCGTCCGCACATATGCAACCAGTGCCAGAAGAGTTTCTCCAGAGCAGAGAACCTGAAGATACATCTCAGGTCTCACTCCGGGGAGAAACCCTACGTGTGTCCATATGAGGTAAATATGATATACATCATTTTGATTTTTATTGCAACGTCACAAGGTTGGAAATACCTTGCTACACATTAATAAAGTTTGGAGTTACATTTATGCAACGAAAATTGAGTCGTAATCTTATGCACTTTTGATCCAAATTCCAGCATATTATCGGATAGGGCACGCACCGATAGCACGCTATGTTTACAACAGATACGTTCCGCTTATCTGAAAACACAGTCGTAAAACAAACATTGTAAAAAAGCTAATTAATGTTTATTTGCTTTGTCAACAGGGGTGCGGGAAAGCGTACTCGAATTCTAGCGATAGGTTCAAGCATACTAGGACCCACGCCGAAGAGAAGCCTTACTGCTGCAAAGTTCCCGGCTGCAACAAGAGATACACAGATCCGTCCAGCTTAAGAAAGCATGTGAAGACTTATAAGCATTTCACAACCGAGCAGACAGTCCGGCGAGAATCTTCGGAGGAAGCCACTTCAGAAAAATATACACCCACCACTAATGCGTATATCACGGAACCAGCGTCGCCTCTAAGTACCTACATAGTCAAACCTGCTTCACCACATATTGTTTATTCTCCTAGAAGCCCCGTATCCCCATACAGCCCGATCGTAGCAGACCATCTAAGGTACAACCACGAACACGTCTCCTACGTCAGGCCTTTGGAGCAGATATATCCAATCAGAGTTCCAGCAGATGAGATGTCCTACGTAGAATACACGCAGATGTACGACCACGCGTATAGAAACAACTATTCAAACATAACCTACCCAGTATTAAGACCGACTATCAGTGAGAAAGTATTTTATGAAGAGCAGAGAATCGAGGAAGTCCCGATGGTTGATATCGTAGTGGACGAACCAGAAAGGAGAGTTGACGACGATATGCCACTGAACCTGATGACAAAGAGGCTAGAGTGTAAACCAATTGAGGAGCTAGTCAGACGTACAGATTTGCCTTTAGATTTAAGTACTAAGTGTTGATTTTGTATTAAATATTTATAAGTTTAACTTTAGAACTTTTATTAACCCAGTCCTAAAACACAATGATCACTTGAAATTTTTAGTTAAAGCCTTTTGAATTGCATTTCGTGGTATAGGCACGGTACAAAGTAGAGCGAGAGAGCTACATGCGCGTCTGGCTCTACCCGGCCCGTACCACGAAATGTAATAATTGGGTAGACGACAAGAAAGCGATACGTACAAGTACAGGAAGCGATAAGATCGTTTAGTTTCCTAGTGCCGTTTTTCGTTTGGAAGACTACCTTAAAAATGACATAAAATAATAAGGTAACAGCGGCGGATATATGCGAGTTTTATATAATTTATAACAATTTAAATTTAACAGAACGTTAAAAACTTTAAAATAAAATAATAATATAAACCTCAAATATGACAATATGGACTATCCATATTGTCAGAGTATCAGGTCGCCAAGATTCCTACAAGGCCCCCGACATGACCTAACGACTGCCCCTACATATCTTATAGGAAACTATAGGGACCTACAGTTTAACGTGTCATCCAAAACACGGTAGCGCCCAGGTGAAAAGTCCACATGGTGAGATTCGATCTAGGGACTCCGGATTTAAAGCCGGGCATATTCACGCTGGACCACAGACACTACATAATATACCAAAATTTTGACGCCCTTTTTGGACTCCTTGGAATTTAAATTTTTAAAAAATCCTTTCTTAGCAACACGTCGAGACAAGAAAAAGATCCTACATTTCAAGTTTCAAGTCTTTAGGATCAGTGGTTTGGGCTCTGCGTTGCATGTCAGTCAGTCAGTCGTTTATGATTTTATAATATTAAATAGTGATTTCTCCACAGTTACAAGAAATTTCAGTCTTTTTCTAATGTCCTTGAGACAATGCAAGACACATTGAACGACACCTAAAAGCCTATGTCACCAAAGACAATAAACTCGGAGTTAAATATTAGCACTTGTTTAGAAGTGCTATTCATCATACTCAGCACATCTTTATCAGTTTGTTAGGCAAATAACATCTATTTCAATTTAGGAGTATTATCACAATAAATATCGGCCGGAGTTCTAAAACTTATAGTTGTAAAATGATAACTAGTTTACTGTGACAAAGTTCCAAATGGTTTAGGAACACAAAGGCGTGAACGTGGCATGACAAAGAGGCGCAAACTTGTGATGGTAATATTCAAATCATACGGTGTAGGTACGATTCGGATTTTCGGATACACAAAATAATTAAACTTCTTAATACCGAATGCTCTTAAGCAGTGCAGGTTCTTGGCGGCTGGGGGTAGGCCTATGTCCAGCAGTGGACCTCCTACAACTGAGATGGGACGCGAATCACAGGTGGTTTTTGGAAGCATCCAGCGTCGTATCTCTATTTTCATGTAGTCTATATTTATATGAGAAGCATTGACGAATTAGTCACATAGCAAGAGTAGCAAACTCCCACGGGCCCCGCGCACTAACGCTTTCTGGCCATATAAAAGTATCTAATTACCTACGAAACATATCTATTATTACTATATATACCCACTGAAAAGCTGACGTAATTAGGCAAGTACACAGGTACGTACTAATTATTAAAATAAACTTTTATGCTTTATAAAAGCTTCATGCTGCGCTCGGTGCAAGCTGCTCGCACCTCAAACAGTGGAGAAAGGAGGCGCCAAAAGTTTTGCTGTATTTAATACCAATAACTTTAAGCGATCCAAGTGCCCTTTGATAGAATTTGCTACGATCCCCGCGCTGGCATAATCCAGCACAGATGTGACGCTTGATGTGAAGATTTGTTATATTGAAGCTTTATCTTAAGCGTTCACTATCAATATCAATATCAATATCTCAGAAGTAGGAAGTCTACTGCTGGAAATAATCCTCCCCTCACATACATATATATATTTCCATCTGGTCCGATTGTAAGCGGCTTGCATCCATCATCCAGCGAATCCTGCTGTATTTCTTTATTAGGGAATAAATTGTAGTTACCGCGGCTTTAGAATAGTGCTCCACCCTCTCTACCCGTAACAGATCCAGAGGGCGAGCAGCGTCCTCTGCAAAAGCCATCGAACTGCGCTCGACAACCCGCCTGCCAAGCGTGTCGAGTATTAGCATAACCCGCCTTTATGGAGGAGGTCCATAAAGGGGGGGTTTCTCCCATCTGAAAGCACTGGACTCAGATTCACAGGAAGTACTAATTAGCTATCCATGATTCCATGCTCCCGTCTTGTTCCGTCGCCCCTACTGCATAATTAGTGTGTCATTTTCTTTCGTTTGACATTATTTCATAAATTTTTAATAATTTAATTTATTATATATTTAAACTAATAATAATAATATTAGTTCATTGTAGTAGTAATCAAAAAATATAATTAGCTGTTGTTTTATTTATTTGGTATTAATTTTGATATTTTAGGTATTAATTGAATTTTCACATACATATTGGATTATGAGTGAATTAAGGCGACAGATATACAGGTGACCTTGGAAGGCGGGCGAGCATGGGCATGCAACAGTGCCTGACGCTATACTAGTACTATTTATTATTCTGTGTCTATACTCGCGACCAACGATTAGTGCCTGACCATAATATTTGAGGTAACGTAAGCATAATGGATGTGAGCATAGTATTGTGATCTGTGGGTGTAAGTGTAATTAAATGTGTCTTACCTATATATAAAGTACAAAAAGTTTATATAAGCGGGTTTCAAAGAGACAGATTCAATAAAGAAACGAATCTAAACTGGCGGCGCTAATCATGTCCTCTCGCTTACACTCTAGTGCTCTAACTAGTGATGAGCGTGTGTGTGTGTCTAGCACAGAGGAGATGAAAGTGATTAGAGGGGCCTTGTGGGCGGGGCCGGCTTTGCTGCCCTCTTGAGCAGACGCTCGCAATTCCGCCGAAATTAGCTTTACCGGCTAATAGTCGCGCTCATGTGGTCACAACGTACGTAGCTCCGCGAAGATAGTGTATAATGCCGTCCTGCGCTATTATAACTTGTCGAAAAAGAAGCCAGGTGTGTAGTGTAGCCCGACAAGGGATTTCTTTTCACCGGTAAGTCCTAAAACCTTTAAATTCAAGTGATATTTGTAATTATTACAAAAGTATTATGTAATTGTTAGACAAAAACGACACACTTGCGAAACATATTGGAAATTATACATTGCTTACTACAATACATAGGTTCCACCTTGTACTCGTAGGTGATCGCGCAATGAACTGCGTTCTTTGCGAGGGGTCGCGTGCGCCAAGGCGATGCTTGAATTCCGGGAAATCCCCGCGCATCGATAGTGTTGTACCATGTTGTAAACATTTTCGATATTAATAAGTGTCGTATGCAAATGATTATTATGAGTAATATTTTGTAATCAAAATACCTCTTTGTAGGCGTACTTTTTAGGAACAAGTTGATGTTGTCCTAAGGAAAGATCAATAAAACAATAGTACCTACAACCGACGTGCATGTAGTATGAAGAATTTCATGAAAGTGGAAGAAGCGAAAGCCGTGTGTCAGGATATTATCAAGTGAGTGTGTGTGTCTCTTTCTGTCTGTGAAACAGCGTCTAAAGAAAAAAGTTGTTCTCCTCTTTGTCACGCGAAGTAAATACGTGGCATCTACTGTGGTCTGTCACCATGTTAATTGTGATTATCAATTAAGTTGTAAAGTGTGGGTTTTCGTCTAAAATTTTGTTTGATTGTTCCGTTTATAATGAAATTAAAATTTTATTTTTAGGTTTCCAAAAAATCCAGATATAAGAAAATTGTGGATTGAGGCAACCGGTAGAAATAAATGGATTCCTACTAAATTTAGCACAATTTGTTCTTTTTGCTAAATTTTGCAGAAAATGATTATGACATAACAAAAGAGTCAGGAAAAAGATACTTCAAATCAGGAGCTACGCCGCTCAAAAATATCGTTATGACTTTTTCAGTAAGTAAGTAGTGTATGATTTATATCCTACTAGCTGTGCCCCGCGGTTCTTTCCCCGCGTCCCCACCTAGTGTGAGTTAAGGGAAATGATAATTTAATATATAGTTACGCTTGTATTTTTAACTTGTGTCATTTATATACTTACTATAGGTTTAACCCATGTCTTTCTATGCATGAACGACGTTTTTCGCGGTAACTCTCTATGAGTTACCGCGAAAACTAAAAAAAAAATAGAATTAATAAAATTACAATAAGTCACAAAATAATAATAATATGGGACCAATTCCACGCAAGGTCCTCTGGTTCCAAACTAGGCTAGAAGCATGTGCTATGGTTACCAGATGACTGATACACATACCTCCTTTTATAAGCTTACTTATATACACCCAGACACAGAAATTATATAGTAACAACATTACATTGTAAGGACAGTGTGTAGTAGTTAATTAATTAATTAGTATAATACTAGGCTATGAAGCCGTATTAGTTAATAACAAATAAATAATTATAGCGAAAAGTTAAGGTAATAATGTTACAGTAATTTTATCGATATCGATAATCGACCTTTAGGTGACCGTAACATGTATCCCACCAAAAACATACATGTAAAAAAGGAGAGCCAAGTTCAATACTTTTAATGTTTGGCTATGGGCTTCGCCGCAAAAAGATTGGAGATCTAAATGAGTGCCAAGTTCTATGAAAAAAACCAAATATGTATTTATAGGAACAAAATAACATTATGAACAAGTATTAAACTCTATATCTTTGCTATATTGCCTATAACAATTGCTGTTATTCAAAAAAAAATTGAGATTTAACAACATACATTTACGCCTTTTTCCCGAAGGGGTAGGCAGAGGTGTACCCAGGACTCAGTCCCATAGTAGATACACCCACATTTCGCCAGTATGTTATTGGTCCCATGTAATATAGGGGGCGAGCCTATTGCCATCTACCGGGCACAGTTCCAGACTCCAGGCAGTTATTAATATAATTCCTAATGGAAAAATCCAATATTTAACACTGCCTGACCTGGGGATCGAACCCGGGACTTCTTGATTGGCAGTCGAGCATGCGCCCTCTACGCCACCGATCAGGATATAAATATATCAAATAGGTTTTATATTCGGAGGGAACAAAGGAATACAAAACATCGATTTGGTAAATTTTCCATATAGCATTGTGTCGAATTGTTAAGAGGTCGCGTTTCTTGCTAAACACGGCTTTCCATTTTACAATAAAAGACGAGTCACAATGGAGACAATAACAAACTATTCTCATCTTTTCCTGGTGTAACAAAGTAATTACACTAATTGATAGCCTAGGCAGTTATTAATATAATTCCTAATGGAAAAATCCAATATTTAACACTGCCTGACCTGGGGATCGAACCCGGGACCTCTTGAATGGCAGTCGAGCATGCGCCCTCTACGCCACCGAGGCAGGCAAGTAGGTAGGATTTAAAGTAGGTTAGATTTGACTTGGCCAGGACACCACTTATTTTTTGACTTTACTTTATTTTTATATTTCTGTTATAGCAAATATATTGGGATAATTTCAAATATTTGCGTGTAACGTTGTAACGGTTCCAACGCTACATTTAAAAAAGAATTATTAAAAAAGAATAGGGGACCCCCCCTATTTTTTAATTTTTAGATTTTTTCCTACAGTTAAACACAATTACTGAGCTGGATTCCAAATTTCATCCTTCTAGGTCATCTGGAAGTAGGTTAGATTTAGGTACTATATGTCAGTCAGTGCTAAATTTTACGACTTTTAGACCTTCATAATATCTTTATAACCGTTTGAGCCAGCTTCATGAAATTTGGGCTACTAGATGTCCTTATGGGTATAATTAAACACACGTAGTTTTATGTGTGAACGTTCAAGAGATTTTGAGTTATAGAAGGATCAAAAATGGCACTCGGCGCTGGCTAGCCAGTTCCTTAACTTGGCTTGACACGCTGCCGCGTGTCTAGATGAGCTTTTGCGCGTGTGTGAGTGCATGTCAAACGCAGTGTTTGCGCTAGATGATAATCAATAGCAAACTCGCGATCGATGTGTGTATGGTTAATTTGTGTGCGTAATGCGTGCGCGTATTGGTCTCTTGCTTGTAGTGGAGTTGAGGAGTGGGAGACAAGCGGCGACGAGCGTTCTGATACAAATCAGGAACTATTTCCAATCTAACCTCTTTCATCCTGATCTGTGGTGTCTAGTGTACATAATTTTAGAGACCATTTTATTTTCTTTATTGAACCGGCGTACAGCGCTTAACACCTCTGTGCTCTACATTTTAAGCACATTAAACATTATGAATTACTTGTTGTAGAGATTCTTAGTGCAAGTTGTGTAATATGGACTAATAATAAAAGAGAATCATGTAATATTTATAGGCTTTCGAGATAGCATATTGAAGTGGATAGTTATGTCAATATACATAGCTATATAATATCCAGGATATATACCGCTTTTGTATTGCGCAATGTTGTTCAATGATGATATATAAATCTCAGTAAAATTGTTATTTTTATGCGTAGTAATAGATCGTGTTTCAAAAAGGTGTAGTAATAGGTACTCAGTACTCATGGGAGTGCATGTACCCGTCAACCTAAATAATTCATCCTTTTTAATTAAAAAAATTAATATATATAAAAGTATAAAATTTCAACCTCCCTATCGCCTAAGAGCTTATCCGCACATAATTGATACGGGGTCGTCGCACACTGTGCGATTTTCCCATTCTTTTCTGCCGCATAAGTGGAAACTGTGGAATGATCTCCCTGCTGCGGTCTTCTCGTTGAGCTACAGCATGGGGTTCTTCAAAAGGAGAGTGAATAGAGTCTTGCAGGGACGACAACATACTGGCAATACCCCTGGTGTTGCAGGTATCCATAGGCGGCGGTAACCGCTCAACATTAGGCACACCGTCTGCTTGTTTGTAACGAGGTTGCCGTAAGAGCCGGCTAAGGGTTATCTATCAGATCCAGAGGACGGGCAAATAGATAGATACCTGTCTGCCGTAGATAAACGCTTTACTGGTGCACCACAAACAAGAAAATCTTAAAACCTTGTCTTGATCAATGACAGCTGAACAAAAATCATTTTTTTTGTCACATTTCCTTAAATTTGGTGCATAAATGGTATCTTATCGGGTAATATAACATTCAATTGATGAATTAAGAACCCTCTCAGAACTTAATTTACGGAAATATGGCTAAAAAATTGATTTTTGTTCAGCTGTCATTGATCAAGCTACATCTTGAAAGAAAATACATTTACATCTGACAAAGCGCAATAACAATTCATAAACTAGTGTAACAATAGGCGGTCTTATCGGTAAGAGCAATATACTACTAGCTTAGCGCCGCAGTTTCACTTGCTGTATAATGGTAAACCTTTAGCGAAATTAAACTAATCTGGTACTTATAACGAATCTTTATTAAATTTTACTTAAATTACATAAACAGTGTAATGACTTACCAAGAAACCGATATGACGTCACGATCAAAGTTTGAAAGGTTCAAAGTACAAAGTCTTTCAATATCATATCAATTTCGAGGCTGACAAGGATCTGTTAGAGCGCGCATTAAAATGATAGAGAATGCGGATGCACAACCACAGACAACACAACCTAAAGACGATACGCTTTAGGGGGATATGCTTGCGCCAGGTTATGCAGTGACTGCATAAACGACGGCCCCGCCCCTTTTCATCTCTTATTTGATGTATGCGCATTAACATGAACTATAATAATAATTTGAATTTATACTCAAACAGCTCGCGTCATATGGGTCATATGGGTTATGAGGGTTATGTGGACAACCCATATTGTCACAGTTTCAGGTCGCCAAGTTTCCTGCTGATGACCTTACCACTGCCCCCGAAATATGTTATAGGAAACAGCCGGGACCTACAGTTTAACGTGACATCCGAAAGACGGTAGCGTCCTGGCGAAAAGTCCACTTCCACATCCTCTTTTTTTTTTGATAACATGATTTTGTACGTCATTTTCTTGTATGTACTGGCAATAAATATTTCTTTATCTTTCTTTATGTTATCACTGTAGTAGGATAGTGAGATTCGATTCAGGGACTCCGGATTTAAAGCCGGGCATATTCCCGCTGGACCACGGACGCTATAACTATGACGTTTGAAGTCTGAACAAACCAATTAAACTTGCCGACCTCTCCTTTACAAATTGGAGATTTTTTTATTATACAAAGATTCATGTAAACGGGGTTGAATTTAGGTTGAATTGTCTGTGCGTTTAACACACAGTGACAAATAATATGGAAGTAATAATTAACAAGGGTGGTTATTTTGTGCTAGTTAAGTCTACGCGCCAATAGATCCATGTATAGGAATGAGTTGCAAATTTCCCTAAAGTTGGTAATTTTTGTAATGGTGGTAATTGGTTGGTAAGACTTGAGCAATTCCTAGTAATGCACCATTCGTGCGAATCGTACAATACAGAGAAAGCCCAGAATAGAAGAGCATTTCCTTGTAACATACCTTTCTTGTGAATAATTAATGCTCCGTCCGCCGAAATGCTGACGGTTAGTGAGCATTTAACGACGATTGCTCGATGTTCTACTTGAGGAAATGCTCAAGTCTATCACCGGTCCACATGTACCGCACGCGAAAAGAATAACTGACATTTTGCCTTTCGCCTAGGGTCAATGCCCGTTTTTCTCTGTGCATTTGGAACGGACTATAGTTTACAAAAAATAATAAGCATGTAGTTAGAAGTCTTATCTGGGGGTGTAGTAGAAGTCTAGCTCGTAGTGTTATGCTCTTACAAGCTTGGACATTCCTTCGGCGATGGTGTTTAGAGCGGCAAGGTCCTTCCGCGCCGTGTCCAGGAGGTGAGCCATCCCCCGCTGTTGCAGTGTTAGGAACTGTTTCACATCCTCTTGAGCACCTGCAGTTAAGACGTATTAGTGTTGTTATGAGGTAATCACAACAATCTGACACAATCCTATGCAATCATTACGAAATCGATGTTTCGCACTTCACTGTTTCCTCATTTTTAGATTTAAGATTACACGTTTGAGATAACAAGTGTGTACCTATTACGCTTTATGAGATAGAGTCCTGTAACAGACGGGCGTATGGACGGATGGACGGACGGACGGACGGACGGACGGACGGACGGACGGACGGACGGACGAACGGACGGACGGACGAATAGCGGAAGCTTAGTAATAGGGTTATTTCGACACCCTTTGGGTACGAAACCATAAAAACGAGCTGAGGATGCCAAGCGCAGTTCACTGGTGATTGAAGATGGCGACTGGGGTGACTGAAATTATAATAAGCCAGCTAACTTACGAACAACATAGCATGTTCATATTTATTCTTGGCATAGAAAAACAAAGAGTTAAGTAGAAAGACACCAAAAGTAGTCCTTACCAGGGTCAAGATGATATCTCTCCTGTGAAGCGCCACCACTTGCACTACGCTGCAGGCGAACTGCACACAGCAACTCGTTTAGACGACCCTGTTGAAACAATCTGTATTAATAACCTAATATCCACAGTATAGTACACACAGTACACTACACTATAATACAGTACAGTATACACTACAGTATAGTGTAGTATAGTATAGTAGCAATATCTATATATATGGGCTTTGAGCCACAGGTCAGGCAAAGTGTTTGATAAAGGGTTTTCCTTTTATCTCTAAGACAAGCCTGGAAATGTGTCCGGTAGATGACAATAGGCTCGCCCCTTACATGGGATTTTATTTTTTTCATTTTAGTTTATTTGGGACAATTAACAACCACACATTACAGCACATTATAACTTATAGGATAGCGTAAGTATACATTAATGTGCAGCCTATATCATTATCCACATATGTCAATAGGGATGAATAACACACTGGCGAAATGTGGGTGTACATACTATGGGACTGAATCCTGGGTGCATCTCTGCCTACCCTTTCGGGAAAAAGTTATGTGACTTTATATTGTGAACAACTCTACTGGATAGCTCTATCCAACAGACAATTAATTCAACCTAAATACGCCTATGGTTTGATTTCCATACAGTTAGGAGTTACACAAATATATATAAAGAGACAATAATTTTTCACTCAATTGATCGTGGTTGCCTTTATTTGCGGCAAAACATATTTGGTTGTATAGATTTCATCATCATCATCTCAGCCATAGGACGTCCACTGCTGTACATAGGCCTCCCCCATAGATTTCCATCCAGGCCAGTTGCAAGCGGCCCACATGCAGCCCGTCCATGTTTGGATTTATTATGATAATAAAATCGCCTATACGGCGGTGCGCTAGGAAAGTCGTCGCGGTCGGCAGTTCTTATTGGTTTGACTTCAAATATTTCATAGTTCATTTCATAGGTCATGTCCGGCGCAAAAATGTTTGTAACATTGTTTACTTTAGTAAAAAAACTTTAGAAAATCTTGTGCAACACAAGTTCCATAGTTCAGTCGCCATATTGATAAGTTCAGTACCCATGCTTACCGATGACTTTTCCACGCAGCGTGAAAAAGATAAACACTAACGTTAGACATAAATCACTTTATTACTATTTTAATGTCCCACGACAATTTGGAAAAGGATTAATTTTATTATGAATATAACGGCTTATGGCATGTGGCCCATAAGCCACACGACATAATTAATGTATTGAAGTGCATATTTTTTATCTGATCTTTACACTTGAGCAAATAATGCTAAGGAATAAAAATTAAAAAAACCGGCCTTAGTAAGTACCAAGGGCCGGTTTCTTGCTCGTTAGTTATATATAGTTAAGATAATTGATTGAATTTGGCGTTACTTTTCGGAACTCCATTGCAAACTCCAAGAACAAGAATCTTTAGTTTTTAGTTTCCATTTTTTAGTGTCAAAAACAACATGCACAGGGCACCGCCCTCCCGCCCGCAAAATTGCATGCAAAGAGGAAATGCTATTAGGTATTATTTTTTTGACACGTTTTTGACCCTAAAAAATCGGAATTAAAAACTAAATATAATGTATTCTTGTTCTAGGAGTTTATATAATATAGTTAAGTTAACTAGGTATATTTTTAATCTATCTATAGTTTAATTCCAAAGCAATAGTTAAATTGTGTTGCAAAAACAAATTTAGTTCAATTTTAACTATTTGTCAACAAATTTTAACGATTTTTCGACTTAACCAGGGATCAATAATCCAGCCTAAAGTACATTTTAAGAGAGCATTACGAGGCAAAGAAATTGTATCATGCCATCTGTCTATTTCAATTTCATTCAAATCTTCACTTCGTTATGTGGCCAATCGTGGTGACAGGGGTATACATTTTTCCCAAAAGCCTTTGGCATGATCTTACGACTAACGCTATATCGACTGCCGGACATCGGACCAACGGCTTTAAGAGCCTTCTAAAAAGCACGATAGCGCCCAGACTTACGTTTTTTTTAATAATTATAACCCATCCGAATAGTGATCGGCCAGATTTCACTTAACCCAATCAAACAAAACGCATGAGTAGCTAGCCACGCTACCTACAACGGCCTACGACTACTTTTATCGAGATAATATAAATTTTCCATGAACCTAGTAACAAAATTCATTATAATTTATTGATCGCACCACACGTTGAACGCATGCTCCTAATCTTTTTCCAGCGAGTGAACCGGTTATAAGCAGAATGATGATAGTGGCTCCACATTTGGTAAGATTAGAGGACTATAGATAAAGTCTCGAGGACGCATACTCTATTTTTATTGCACGTCTGTGAAAAATGTTTGCACGACGCCGATGGGTGAAACTGCTAGTAGGTACAATTTCTTCATTACGTAACAAAACGATAAAACTATCATGACGATGTCATAAAATAAATCAATATTATGTTCTTCAATGAAAACTTATCTTTATCACACGGGGTACGAAAAATTAATACAACTTTGAAGGAAGGTTGACGAATGAAAAGATTCTCCAAGCAGAATTTGAGATGTATCTCCTTGAAATAAGATCAAGTCGTGAGGGTAATTGTTTTTGACAATATAAATATTTTTTTAACGTTTTGTGCCGTTTTAAAGCTAATCTTTCCAACATTAGTTTAACTAGAGTTAACGGGCCACACAACACATGGGCTGACTTCATAACGATTTACCGTATCGCAATTCCGTGTGCTACGTAGGTAACGTAGGCCACGTAGGTCCTCGAATCAGATTTGGACAATAATATTTACTACGAAAACGGGAGCATCAATTTGGGGCAATTAAAAATGTGATAAGTAAACATAGTACTCGTATATTGCAGTTTGTTTGATAGTATTATAACGGAAAAATATTATTAAAGTGATAACTTTCGTTTGTTATGTTTATGAATTATTTTGCACATATCATGTTCCCTGGTAAATCAATAAAGCTATTAAAACATAACCATATAATTTCGTAATATATTATTCTTGTAAACAAAGAAATAATTTAATTTAAAAAAATGACACAAGCAACAATTACAATAAATTCCAATTTTATGAAAATTAAACAAACCAAAACAATAATAAATTCTACAGCAACTTGGGCAGATTCGATATCAAATAAATAAATCAATCGCAAAAAGAGCATAGTGACGTTTCCTCGTCGGCAGTTGAAGGCAATATGGGGAGAGCGCTTTTTTTTTTTAATGACCTGTGCTGTTGGCCTCAGATGGCCTCTACAGCTTTACCGGGCAGCGGTGAGCGCTCGACACAAAAGTTTAAGGGCGACTAGCACAAGGGCACCTAGACGGTACGAACCTCGGCTTGGGCCGTCGCCAGAATACGTTGGGTCAGACTTGCCCTGGCACCCCAGAAGGGGAGTGTCCTAGAGCCCTTTCAATGGTTTGATCTATTTGATTATTAGGAAAGAATCTAACGATCTGGAGGGTCTGAGAGATCTAATCAGGTGTTGTGATTGTGTGAGTTGGTAGATCTGGTAACCGGCACCAGTACCGAAAACGGAGCGACTATTGCGTATATTGGTAGGATTGGGCGAGCCTAGCGCCGCCGATGTGACGGCGGCGATAGTGTCGTCCGGGTCGTCCAGGACATTGCGAGGGCGTCTACGGAGGGGAGGAGTTCCAGCTTGAACTATAGAGTAGTTCGAGGCTTGGACTACTATGGGGTTGGGGTGGTGGGGAGCCGCGTCAAAGTAGCGGCAGGAGAGAAGTTCCAGGTCGCAGTGCAAGTCGGCGTTTCGCTGGTACCAGCAAGCGCCGACCGCCTTGCGAATGAAACCACTACGCCCCTAAGGCAGTCCTATAATTGGATATCGAGTATTTTTATAACAGATTCATGCCGTTCGTTAGTTGTGCGGAACACAAATAAATTTCAATCAATTTGCTTTAGGTCGTTTTGCCTGGAAAGTTTTCAGGGAGTTTTGAAAATTGGCGACTTAAAAGATTTCTACTTCGCCACATTGTATATCTACCCCGGATCCCGCACCCGCGGCCATATTGGAAAAATGGTGCTTAAAACATGTAACGTGTCTAATTCCGACCAAACTATGAAAGTACCTATTGCTAGCGTCATTGTTTCCCGAAAAGTACAATCTGGAGGTCTACAAGTCAAGAGTGAATAGGTATCTTCTAGGCAAGCACGCACCATCATCGTCCGCGTCGACACTTACAATCAGGTGAAACTGCGGTCAAATGCTGGCCTATTCAGTAATTACGAAAAAGGTACCTATATTCTTGGATACGAATTTAGTAAAGAGTGATCAGCACAAAGTACTAAATTTAGCATACAAAGGTCAACATTGGCGCGATTATCATTCATGAAATCCAATCTAAATCTAATATTAACGTAGCAGTACATTTGCAAGTCAACATCATCATCTCAGTCGTTGGTAATCCAAATGGTAGTTCATGGTAAATTGGGGGTTTTGCCAATACTCGACACGCTTGTCAGGCGAGTTGTCGAGCGCAGTTTGATGGTTTTTTGAAGAGAACGCTGCTGCCCGTCCTCTGGATCTGTTAATTCTTAGCCGGCTCTTACAACAACCACGGGAAGAGAGGGTGGAGCAGTATTCTAAAGCCGGTAACTCAACGACATAGCTATGTTGCAAGTCAACATAGTTAAAATTAATTGAAAGCAATATCCAAAATTATCAGTACCATCCAACATTATGTATTAGACCAAACTACGTGGCGTCTGGCGATAACAGGTGATGAGATAAAGGAACACGCCAAGGGCGAGTGGCTTTGGACAATACTTTTCTAAACAGTACATGAAATTCATGTGTTTTGGTAACTTCAATATAGATACATTGGAACATTGCATCGAAAAAGATATTTTCACTGTTCCAAGTTCTCTGTAACCGGACCCTTAGACTCTCTACTAAGGTGCGTTTAGCACGGTGCTACGTGTTTTCAGTTCTTTTGTACGGCGTCGAATCATGGACCCTAACAGAAACCACCAGTAAGCGGCTAGAAGCTTTCGAGATGTGGGTATACAGAAGAATCCTGAAAATATCGTGGACGGATAGAGTGTCTAACGAAAGGGTATTGCAGAAATTTGGCAAAAAAGTAGAGGTGCTAACCACCGTCAAGACAAGGAAGTTGCAATATTTTGGGCATATTATGCGAAACGAAAAATATGAACTCCTCCAGCTAATAATACAAGGTAAAATACAGGGCACCAGAAAACCTGGAAGACGACGAACCTCAAGGCTCAAAAATCTTAGGACATGGTTCAAAATGAGCACTAAATCCTTGTTCCGTGCGGCTGTCTCCAAAGTTAGGATAGCCATGATGATTACCGACCTCCGGAATTAGGAGATGGTACCATAAGAAGAAGGTAAGAAACCGGTTATAAAATAAATCAAATGCTATCTTGTGGAACTTGAAAATCAGACAACGGACCTTGAACAAATTTTTTTCAGCTGAACCGTGTTCGAGTTAAAGCGACGCGCCCGAATACCAAAACTTCCTTTCCTAGCCTACTTCATAGAACTTGCAAGTCATACATACAATTTCAAATGTCAAATTACCCGATGCCAATATTTTCTGCTCTAATACCCACCAAAAAAAGAACTAATTTTTTATTCAAATAACGTATTACAAAAAGGTGTTTTAATACTTAAGGGGTGCAGCTCCCGATCATTACTGTTGAACAACCCTTAAAAGAAAAAAATGCGAAATTCGCAAAAAAAATTCCATTATAGACTTTCCAGCTAATCCATTTTGTATGGGAAGTCCATTTTTTTGCTAATTTCGCAATACTCTCTTGTGCAAGTTCTTTAGATTGACGGGTAGATCTTTAAGTATTACTACACATTTCTGTAACACGTTGTACATGTTTGTTCTTCATGCCAAAATTACTTGACCGATTTGGTTGAAATTGGTGAGTAGACACCAATAATGAGCCAATACAATACCACAATAAATAGAGGTTAATTTTCAGCGGGCGCATATTACACTTATTAGTACAGGTCGCGTCACGGTTTAATAGCTGCCTTGAGGGGGACTTTGCGCAGGTGTATGTATTTGTCTAAAAGGTCCTAACATATCTAAAACTCGATTACGCGCATTCAAGGTCAGCGCTATTAAACCGTGACACGATCTGTACATCATAATTCTACAGTATAAAATGTACTCCTAGAAGTCTTCAATTAGCGCAAGAAGCATAACCAACGCATCATCACACAATCATCGACTCAAATAATCTTTAGCCATTTTAAACTAACCTGCTCTTTTATGCTATTTTAGATTTTGATCACTGGATTGCATATTAATGTTTAGACAAGGTCATTGTATCTAACACGCAGCCATTGAACAAACCTAATCTTACATACGAGGCCCACCAGTCTAGGACTGATAATAAATATATTATGACATCACATATCAAAGTTTTTTCAACATCATCTTCCGTAATCATTTCACATACAGTATTGAAATTAAAGTCTAGGGCAATAAGAAATAAATATTCTAAGAATATAAATGTCTACAATTATTTGATTTTAAAATTAGTTTAATTATAAAATAAATAAATTACAAATGCAAAAGTCTGTCTAAGTATAACGTTTTCGCGCATAAGGTAATACACCAATTTTGATAAATTTTGATCAGTATAGAGATATATGTGACCTGAGAGAAGGACAGTACATTTAAAGTTAAGTACATTTAATACAGATCTCGATAATCTCGGTAACAAAATCTAAGCGGGTAAAACCGTAAATCGCAGCTAGTAAAAAAATAAAGGAATCATGCAATATTTAATGAATGAAGACGATGGTTTACATTATCTTGTGTGTATCAATATGGACATAATATACAGGAACACACGCGAATACATATATACGTACTCACACACAACACACACACGCACGCACCCACATGCGTTTCGTAGTAAAGGGTTCGTTTTCACTGTTTCACAGTTCATGTAATCATAATTTAAATTCTATAATTAACTAAATATTAGAGTAATTAATTGTACTCAAAGTTATTCAAACTTAACTGGAACAATTTGTATAGCTTTATGGAGGAGGGCGTTGGTGTCTGCAACACAGTTTTCCAAACTCTCGCAGACATCATCGTTCACACTGTTTATAAACCAATTTTAAGTTCCAATAAAGATAATTAGAATAAAAAAAAATACAAATTGTGTGTCAAAAGCTAAATGCGTACCTATACCCGCTGTAAAACCCGATGTATCCCATGTATCGTAATTCAGTAGATGCCGATTTATTGCGTTCTTTTATTCTAAACATACATCCATCTAGCAAAATATGTATAACCCTATAATATGTAAGAATACTTACTATTTATTAAAGTATATAAAAATAACATTATAACCACAAGTAAATAAAGCAAAGCCATATTTTTTAACAGTTATGTAAACGTAACTAGTAAACGCCCAATTTACCCCTTGACCTAGGTAAGTGACACTCGCGACTTTGCGTTGATAAAAACAAATTGTTCTCATAATACGTATGTTACGCGATCTGTGTCAATCCGAAGCTTGATGAGCGTACGGAGTATGGTTAGATATTTATATGGACTGTTTTAAATGCCTCTGTAGTCACATCATCTAATTTGCTCAGTTACCAGCGTCGCTAGTGGAGAATTTGCTATAGTTTGTCAGAAAAGTGTAGAAAAAGATAGAGGCGCCACTAATTTTTTTAACAATAAAAACAAATGAATCAACACTTACACTCTAAATTTGTTCCGTTTCTCTTCTTTTGACTACTTAATGACTTATAATGATTCTCTGTATAGTTCCCGATGTAATGATACAATAAAATACTTAGTAATAATTAGGATCGGTATTTTTTTTGATTCTCCAAAATTCACCTGGATTTTTCATAAAATCTCAATTATTTCGAACATTGTCATATTTTGCAGAAGATAAATAGTCATATTTATCTTCTACATTGATAGCCAATGAGCTCCCCTTTAAGCTCCTAATAGGGAATTACCATTCAATCTGTATATAATGACGTACCTTAAAATGGCGGCTGACGGGCCGTATTTCCTACTTAGCCCACTGAACGGCTCAGCAAGCACGGTATAAGCGGGTTCAATAAAGAAACATATTTAAATGGTCTCTAAAATCATGTAATAGCTCCTCTCGCTTGCACACTAGTTAGAGCACTAACTAGTGTGCAAGCGAGACGACATGAATAGCGCCGCCATTTTAGATTCGTTTCTTTATTGGACCGGCTTACGAGTATAGCACTGTACAATTCTAAGCCGTCGACAGTCGGTGACTTTCGTCGGAATTATGTCATAAGAGTAAGTAAGCCTACACAAGTAAGCCGCCGACAATTCGTTGTAAAGGCCCCTTAAGCCATAGATCATACTCACATTGTAGAGTGGAGGTGCGGAGAGCTGCGTGGCCAGCTCGTGCAGTCTGGCTCGAGTCGCTTCTTCTTCCGGACTCAATGCGGCCCCCACGCGGCCTAACACTTCTTGCCGGGCTATCACCTGGTAATATTTAACATAACATTATATCTTGTTCCCCCAAAAGGTCAAGCTACACGATTCGAAGTTAGTTTTTGCGCATAAAATGTTTCCGACTTCCGATGGACATCCTACGTAAAAGAGCAGCGGGATCACACGGACCAGTGTGTATTACGAATACGGAAATTTAAATACAAGGAAGACGTAAGTTTGAAACCACTTGTGGTCAGCTCTCCTCGCGCGCCTTGTGCAGCCACTGCGCTTGTAGCCGAGCTAGTTCGGCTCGACAACTATATACAATATGAACACTCGCCAGTAACAGAGTGTGTCGCAGCTGATGCAGCGTGGCGGCGAGGTTGGTGGCGCGCGCGGCGGCGGCGGCGCGGCGCGTGCTCAGCTCGCCGAGCTCCTCGCGCGCCTTGTGCAGCCACTGCGCTTGTAGCCGAGCTAGTTCGGCTCGACAACTATATACAATATGAACACTCGCCAGTAACAGAGTGTGTCGCAGCTGATGCAGCGTGGCGGCGAGGTTGGTGGCGCGCGCGGCGGCGGCGGCGCGGCGCGTGCTCAGCTCGCCGAGCTCCTCGCGCGCCTTGTGCAGCCACTGCGCTTGTAGCCGAGCTAGTTCGGCTCGACAACTATATACAATATGAACACTCGCCAGTAACAGAGTGTGTCGCAGCTGATGCAGCGTGGCGGCGAGGTTGGTGGCGCGCGCGGCGGCGGCGGCGCGGCGCGTGCTCAGCTCGCCGAGCTCCTCGCGCGCCTTGTGCAGCCACTGCGCTTGTAGCCGAGCTAGTTCGGCTCGACAACTATATACAATATGAACACTCGCCAGTAACAGAGTGTGTCGCAGCTGATGCAGCGTGGCGGCGAGGTTGGTGGCGCGCGCGGCGGCGGCGGCGCGGCGCGTGCTCAGCTCGCCGAGCTCCTCGCGCGCCTTGTGCAGCCACTGCGCTTGTAGCCGAGCTAGTTCGGCTCGACAACTATATACAATATGAACACTCGCCAGTAACAGAGTGTGTCGCAGCTGATGCAGCGTGGCGGCGAGGTTGGTGGCGCGCGCGGCGGCGGCGGCGCGGCGCGTGCTCAGCTCGCCGAGCTCCTCGCGCGCCTTGTGCAGCCACTGCGCTTGTAGCCGAGCTAGTTCGGCTCGACAACTATATACAATATGAACACTCGCCAGTAACAGAGTGTGTCGCAGCTGATGCAGCGTGGCGGCGAGGTTGGTGGCGCGCGCGGCGGCGGCGGCGCGGCGCGTGCTCAGCTCGCCGAGCTCCTCGCGCGCCTTGTGCAGCCACTGCGCTTGTAGCCGAGCTAGTTCGGCTCGACAACTATATACAATATGAACACTCGCCAGTAACAGAGTGTGTCGCAGCTGATGCAGCGTGGCGGCGAGGTTGGTGGCGCGCGCGGCGGCGGCGGCGCGGCGCGTGCTCAGCTCGCCGAGCTCCTCGCGCGCCTTGTGCAGCCACTGCGCTTGTAGCCGAGCTAGTTCGGCTCGACAACTATATACAATATGAACACTCGCCAGTAACAGAGTGTGTCGCAGCTGATGCAGCGTGGCGGCGAGGTTGGTGGCGCGCGCGGCGGCGGCGGCGCGGCGCGTGCTCAGCTCGCCGAGCTCCTCGCGCGCCTTGTGCAGCCACTGCGCTTGTAGCCGAGCTAGTTCGGCTCGACAACTATATACAATATGAACACTCGCCAGTAACAGAGTGTGTCGCAGCTGATGCAGCGTGGCGGCGAGGTTGGTGGCGCGCGCGGCGGCGGCGGCGCGGCGCGTGCTCAGCTCGCCGAGCTCCTCGCGCGCCTTGTGCAGCCACTGCGCTTGTAGCCGAGCTTGTTCGGATTGACAACGTGCGCGAAACTTTATCTGGTAAAATGACAGTATTGCTTAATATCATCGATACTATAGTTTCATCGTCCTTGGGCCAGTGCAGTCGCGTGCACAGATATGTAAACATGGACAAATTTTCACATGACATACAAATACAAACATGAGGTACCCACAGTACACCTAAAAGAAATTGTCGCGTTGAAAAGCACGTTTTTAATAAGTAAGCCTTCGACGCGCTATTTATTGGCACGCGCCACCGGCCCTCCGGCCGGTACCGCCGCAGCCGCTATATCCCTGCATTTTAAATCTGTAATATCTTCTAAAATATTCATTTAAATTACATGGGGTAGGGGACCATATTGATCTATATTAAATGTATGTAAGGTGCTTAGTTGGATAAGGATTAATGCTGTATTGTTTAAAATGGCTTCGTAAATAAGCCATTATTTCTCGTAAAAAGTAAAGGATAAAAAATGGTTATTGTGGATTATCCCTAAGACATAGACATACACTATCGTGGTCTTTTTTGTAGACCTTTTTAAGGTGTACAATACTGTAGTACATTATTTTAATGTATCTCGTAGGGTTCAGCCAGCGTTTGCAATGTAAGCGCAAAGAAATGCGTTTATTTACGACATCACATTAGAAACCTCTAAAATTATCAGTGTTTCTCTACTATATTATGCATGTATTATATATATAAACCTTCCTCTTGAATTACTCTATCTATTGGAAAAAAGACCTTATCTAAATCCGTTGCGTAGTTTAAAAGATCTAAGCATACATAGGGACAGAGAGATTTATTTACGACATCACTTTAGAAACCTCTAAAATTATCAGTTTTTCTCTACTATATTATGCATGTATTATACATATAAACTTTCCTCTTGAATCACTCTATGTATTGAAAAAAAACCGTTCAAAATCCGTTGCGTAGTTTAAAAAATCTAAGCATATATAGGGACAGACAGACAGTGTGAAGCGACTTTGTTTTATACTATGTAGTGATATTGATCTGCAATAATACGAGGGCTATGTTTGGGAATATTATTGTGTATAACATTCTCTAACCGGCAATATAGGATAGATAGTGGAAGGGCCTAGCTGCCTTGGATTGCAAGCCTGTTTCCTTTTATAAATAAGATAAAACTGACCTCTGAAAAGCCAATAATCGGCACGGGTATATAGTTATCCGGGTCTGGGTTGTCGGCCTGAGCTTGCTTCCAAAGCCTCATATCCATACCTAAACAAAGTAAAAAAAACTACATGGTCTGAATTAAAGTTATTTGAATTTGGTTTAAGCGGTTAAAATTATGTAACCACTAAAAAAATTTTTTTTTACTGAAGGGGTAGAGGTGTACCCAGGACTGAGACGCATAGTAAGTACATTTCATTTCATTTATTCAATTCATTCACAATCAGGATTGTATTTTATTCTATTCTATTTTTCTATTGTATTCTATTCTATTGCATTTCAAATTACATAGTAATATAAATATAAACAAATTAAAATACACTTTCACAACACCCAACACCCACACCCACATTTCGCCAGTATGTTATTAGTCCTATGTAATAGGGGCAACCTTGCTGCCATCTACCGGGCATAGTTCCAGACTCCAGGCCGGATAATACCTAATGGAAACATCCATTAACACTGCCCGACCTGGAGATCGAACTCATGATCGGCAGTCGAGCGTACGCCCACTACGCCAACGAGGCAGTATATTATGCTATTCATTTAATAATTAAAAAAGCGGTAAACACACTGCTTTTACATTGTTTTAAGGTATCATTTTACTGGAAAGTAATATAATACTAGGTACCAGGTGGTGGCATAGCGAGATATAGCATCACAGCCTAGGACAGAGGCCCGACGACAATTACTCGCGTTAAAAAACTAAGTTAAAAAGAAAAAATATTAAGTTCCTAAGGTCAATGGCCGTTATTCTCTCTGCACGGAGCAAACTATCCTGCAGGTCGCGTCACGGTTTAATAGTGCTGTCCTTGAATGCGCTGAAATCGATTTTTAGATCTGTTGGGACTTTTATGACCAATACACCTGCGCAAAGCCCCCCCCCCCTCCCCCACTTTTGCCGAGCGCTATTAAACAGTGAAGCGACCCGTACTTACAGTAAATACACATCGATCCGAGCCGAACGCCGAACGAAACGAACCTGTCCGCATCGAATCACCCGAATCGTCCGTATCGAACAGGTGTGCTAGTGTTTATATTACAAATCTCAACTCTCAGTACAATGTAAAGAAGTTAACTTTTGATCTGGCATACAAACTCTAATCCCAGCGCCATCTAGATCTGTTTTTGTGCGTGTATGTTTGTTACTTCTTCACGCTAGAACTGAACCGATCGAGCTGTAATTTGGTATGTAAATAGCTTAGACCCTGGAATAACACAAGGTTTTTTCTATCCCGATATTCCTACAGGAACGACGACTACCCGGGTAAAACCGCGGGGAACACCTAGTACCCGCATAGTTACCGTTCCGGGAATGTCTACTAGACAATGAAAACCTATGTGCAAAATGCTAGCTCTCTATGTCCATGTGTGGGGGCTGGGAGTTGATGAGTGTATCAGTCAGACAGGACTTTGATTTTTTATAAACATGACATACATTCACGCCTTTTTCCCGAAGGGGTAGGCAGAGGTGTACTCAGGACTCAGTCCCATAGTAGATACACCCACATTTCGCCAGTATGTTATTGGTCCCATGTAATAGGGGGCGAGCCTATTGCCATCTACCGGGCACAGTTCCAGACTCCAGGCAGTTATTGAGATAATTCCTAATGGAAAAATCCAATATTTAACACTATGCCTGACCTGGGGATCGAACCCGGGACCTCTTGATTGGCAGTCGAGCATGCGCCCACTACGCCACCGAGGCAGTCAATCAAATGGATTCTTTATAAATATAAATATGTACCAGGCGGTGGTGTAGCGAGATATTGTACCAAAGCCTGTGGCGGGGGCTTCGTGACGGCAGCGAGGGCGGAGCACCCCGCCCCTGTGAGGGCTGTCCGAGCATTGCCCGCGTTTAGGAACGCACTGAGTTCCGCCGCCGACACGTGGGAGTTGTTCGCGTTCTTGTCGACCACATATATCACCACCTGATGATAACAGTAAGAAGAAATTAGCTTGCAGCAACAGCCCTTCAAAATCTATACAAATATATAGGTATAAAATTGACATGTAAACACTAAAATAAACCTAACACAAAATACTAAAGGGATAGAAGGGACGCTCTTCTAAATTATTGAAATAAATAGCGACGCAATAAAGTGCAATTCAAGTTGCACACCTCTCTTTCTATTGCGTATCTCTCTATCTGTTCATACCTTTATTGCAGAATGTCCCAGGCCTGCTAACAATGAGAATGTAATCATATATGCGTTAAGACAGAAGACAATGAAACGCTGCGGTATTTTTTACCTGATAGCGACAGCAAGTGTTCCAAACAGGCTAGCGACGAGCGCCGGGTTAAAAACTTTATTTTACCTATAGCAATCAATTGTTGTTATAATGGATTTCTTATAAACAAAGTCATAAGTCATAAGAGTCACGTTTCAATACACACGAGTCGCAGTAGCGGCCGACGAAGCGCCAGAATCAATTGGTTACTAACTTGTCATAGAGTACAGAGACAAACTCACCTGACATTTAGTTTCAGAAACAGCTTTGACAGCATCGATAATTACCGCCAAATTCGGTTTATTACCGAGAAGGCTTTGGAATGAGGTTACCAGTGTTTGTTGATTATTTCTGAAAAAAAAAAATTATGTTTCTTCTGTATCGTCAAAGACGGTTTTACGTGCCTTTGTACCAAGCACAGTAGCATCCAGGGCCAGATGTAATACCACATGTTAAGAAATTCGAACCAGGGGCAGGGGCAAGTTCTTGGCAATTTGTTTTACAAAAAAAATCTTGAGTAAAAAAAACCCACTTGATTTCTTGTTCAGTCTTGTTAAACAGCAGGGCAACATGTCCTTCCTTATCTTCTTTGCTGCAGAGTTTAGAATAACCAACTGCTTTGAACCTGCAGAGGGGGTTCTGTTGGTTCAGCTCTAAAGCAGGCGCATTGCGATGATAGTATGCTTGACCTGAAATATTGACAAAAACAACAGTCACTGAAAGCAAAGGCTAAGATAAGGACGGCAGGAACACGATGGATGCAGGCCACTTACAACCGGACTAAATGGAAATATACGGGGCAGGCCTATGTTCAGCAGTGGACGTCCTATGGCTGAGATGATGATGATGATGAAAGGCCAAAACGGACTTAAAATTTGAGTATAATTTTGTTGCACAGTTACACTGCCAATTATAAATTATTTTTTAATTGGCAATTTATAATTTACAGTTATCATATTATTATGGCCATTTCACTGCATATTACCATACTTTGCGCATGGAACTAAAAGATGGCACTGTATGTTCTGTAGGCGGATTGTTTTTCGGGATTGGAAGAGTTTTGTTGAGGTTCTTTTCTGCTGCATATGTGCAAACTTTGGAATGATCTCCCTGCTGCGGTCTTCCCTTTGAGCTACAACATGGGGCTCTTCAAAAGGATAGAGTGTTGAAGGGTCGGCAACATACTGGCAATACCCATGGTGTTGCAGGTATTCTTAGGCGGCGGTAACCGCTCACCATCAGGCACACTATTGGTGGTAGATTAATGGAATGTACTAGGGGTTTGTAGTACTTATCAATATCTACAAAATAGTCCACGGACATTATATCCATCTATATTGGTTTAATCACAATAATCGAAGCAGTCAGTAACTTACATGCGCTGGGAAAACTATTGATGGTAGCATAAAGTAATGTACTAGGGATTTGTAGTACTTACAAATATTTACAAAGTAGTGAACGGACATTATATCCATCTATTTTGGTTTAGTCACAATAATCGAAGCAGTCATTATTTTTCATGCAGTGTGAAAACTATTGGTGGTAGAATAAAGTAATGTTTTAGGGGTTTGTAGTAATTATCAATATGTACAAATTAGTGAACAGACATTATATATATCTATTTTGGTTTAGTCACAATAATCGAAGCAGTCATTATTTTTATGCTATATGAAAACTATTGGTTGTAGAAATAATGTACTAGTGGTTTGTAGTACTTATATACCTTCAAAATAGCCCGGGGAAAATTTATACATCTGTTAAGGTTTGGTCACTATAACAGAAATAGTAATTTGCGTGCGCTGCGTAAACCATTAGGGTTATATCTATAAAAATACAATGTATCACGAATTTACTCCTATTAAAACGTTCACTATACCTACTTCTGCTACCCGCGCGAAGCCGGGGCGGGCCGCTAGTATGTTGATATAACGAGAATTAGGCGCTGTGCGACCTGAACTGCACTTTATTGCGTAAGAGTCGCTATTTATTTAAATGATTTTGAGGAGTGTCCCTACGGTCCCTTTAGTCAGCGTGATGCAACTGAGCTTAAGATATAAATATCATCTTACCAGTCCCCCACTGAGCTTGTAGTAAATTCCATTTAGCTAGTACTTGGTCCCTCTCATCTCCAAACACACAGCAGTTGAACACTGCAGCCACTAACGCCTCCTGAGCTGTCTGAGGGCCTTGTGGTTGTTGCTGTTGCTGTTGCTGTTGCTGGCAAATAAACAACTATTTAATTTTTTTATTTTATTATATTAGTTAATTAATTAGAAAACTTACAGCTAGTATACAAATAGGAAGAGACACAGGTACAGAAGGCCAATTACAAGTTTTCACTTATAGTACAAGAATATAAAAAAAAAAAATATCTATGAAACAACAAAACAGATAAGTTAAAGTGCACACTAATAACAGACGATATTAAAAAAAATAGCATAGCATAACATACGTACATTATCATAAACAGATATTACCTAAATATATAAGCACTAAAGAGGAAATTTACTAAAGCATAGATAAAATTTAAGTACTATACTACGTAATTGAGTCATAACAAAACTTTCTCAAAGAATCTCTTAGTTAAAAGTCGATTTAATTGTGCCATTGACGTAGTGAAGAGATCAATATTGCACTCATTAGCCAATTCGTTGTAACACTTTCTCGCTCTTATAAGATATGTGTTCCGTCTGTATCTGTTATTAGTAATTAGCTAGTGGAATGTGTAGCAACTTAGTTGTGTTGGCTTTTTCGAGACAGACCACTGACCAAATGATCAGATGATACCGCAGATTTGTCTGAAACCGCTAGATAAGATTCGCATAGGGCTGAAGAGTTGCATAAGGTACAGTTATATCCAGCAGTAAGTTGATGTGGGCCGAGTAGATAGATCAATGTGATTTACTGTATTCTCCTCTCCCTGCACGGTTAGTCTGCAAGAGATCGCTCTTAGTGATGAGATCGCCAATTGTTACATTATTTGCTATACATAATTATATTTTAAATTTAAGGTTTCTTGTTTGTGGTGCAACTATAAAGAGTATAAATAGATAGATAAACATTTTATTGTACACTTTAGAGAGAACATATTATTATGTGACATATTACAGACATCATATTACAAGTGGCCGTCTTATCGAGCGATTTCTTCCAGACAACCAAATTTTTATAATCTATAAATAGATGAACAATAAATTAGGGAACTTAATTCTGTTAAGTTCTTTTGTAAGTATAAATGCAACGATTAATGAATTTGCAATGCATTCGGAAAGAAGCCTCTAGCAGAAGAACACAAAAGGTACTTGTAAGGGCCTTCATTTCTTTTTCTCATATTATGTTGGTAACATTTGTTAAAAGGTAGTAGTTCTAGCTGGTGGCTTCTTCCATAGGCATCTTTGTTCTCTATAATATTGGCTTATTATGCAAAATGACAATAAATACAATAAGACAATAAACATTACAAACCTGTGGCTGTCCAAATTGATTGGCCCCTAATCCAGTGCCCAGTCCAGTTCCCAGTCCAGTGCCAAAACCACCAAAACCCGTATTTGGTTTAGTACCGAATGCCCCAAGGGCACCAGTGCCAAATGTATTTGCACCAAATGTATTAGTTGTAGCTCCTAGCGTATTGGTCCCGAATGTAGGGGCAGCACTGCCAAATGTAGACGTTCCGGCGCCAAATGTGGACGGTCCGGCGCCAAATGTATTAGTGCCGGTGCCAAATGTAGAAGTGCCGGCGCCAAAGGTATTGGTGCCGGCGCCAAATGTAGAAGTACCGGCGCCAAACGTATTAGTGCCAAAACCTGTTCCAAAGCCTGTAAAAAGTTCAGTATATGTATAATTCATCATTATCATCACCATCTCTACCGCAGGAACTCCACTGCTGAATAAAAGGCATCCCACATAATGGCTGCTTTTGCCGATACTCGCCACGGTTGGCAGGCGGGTTGGCGAGTATGATGGTTTTTGCGTAGAGGACGCTGCTGCTCGTTCTCTAGATCATTTAGTATTAATTAATACCGCCGTTATGTTTTGGCAAGCCAATATAAATAATACGTATAGTCCGCGCACGAGCTATGTGACAACGGCCTTGTGCTATTTTCTCTTTTATAAAACTTAAATAAACATAAACATACAATCACGTCTTTTTCCCGAAGGGGTAGGCAGAGGTGTACCCAGGACTCAGTCTCATAGTAGGTACACCCACATTTCGTAGTATGTTATTCAGTCCTATTTTAATAGGGGGCGCCCCTTTTGCCATCTCCCAGTAACAGGTCTAGACCCTAGGCTGTCATTGTGATAATTTCAATGACACCTTGGACACCCAGGGATCGAACCCAGAATCTCATGATCTTGTGGAATGATCCTAGTACTAAAACATTACCTGTAGCAGGTTTAGCAGCAGTATTACCAAAGCCCGTGCCACCAAACAGTGTGGGTGCAGTAGAGGCTGGTGTTGTGCCTAATGCTCCAAACGGAGTCGCTGAAAACAACCGTACATACAAAATGGATGAGCTGAACTTTGCATGGAAAGTGGTTTTTTTTTGGTGAATTTCACAATTCTTTCTTTTGCAAGTTGTTTAGGATGACGGGTAGATGCACCACCTCAAGTATTACTTCACTTTTATGCACTTAGTATATTGACAGAGTAAACTGAGGTGTTATTTTCGTTCTTCATAATCACTAGTCGCTTGAGTCAGCTTGAGTTACTAACAAAGATGTTTTATCCTTCTAAGACCGTGTACTGTCAAAATTTTACAAATTAAAGGAGTTGTTTTGGTTGAGTTTTAGGGCAACATCGACCTTACATTATAATTTTAGTTTATTTTAAACATTGATTTCTCTAAGAATTAAGAATAATTTTCTGGTCACCATAGTAGAAAAGGGCAGACACACTGCGAGTGATTCTCACTCAGGACCGTTTTTTTCAGTTTCTTCACAGATTTTTTCGGTCTAGTTAGTAGGTATAACATATTTGGTTATTAGTAACTGGACTTTTGACATTTGTAGTTAATGTCAAATCAAGATAATAGCCACTAAAGTGATAGTCACAGTGTTTCACAATAGCACCGCTGGCCAATGTATGTCATAATTTACCTGTATTAGCTGCAGGTGCTCCGAAGTTTGTGAATCCAGTAGAGGTGGTGGTCCCAAACCCCGTAGAAGTGGATGTGCCAAACCCAAAGCCAGCTGTACTTGTAGTGGCTGTGTTTGTACTCCCAAATGAGAATGAGGCTATATAAACAAACAAATAGTTTTTGGACCACATAATATCTACTGGTTAGAGGAAGTTATATAATATTATAGTTCATGAAATCTAACAAGTACCTTAAGATGTTTTATATCAAATAACTTTGCATAGCGTAACTCACACAATTTCAGTAACCTTGGCCATAAAAGCACTGAATTTTAAATTTGTCACAAGATGTACAATTTTTTTTTTTAATATGGGGCAACTTCCACACATGGTCATCTGGTTCCAAACTAGGCTAGAAGCCTGTACTATGGTAACCAGATGACTGATATACAAACTTATATATGCTTTAACACCCAGACACAGATCAAACAGACATGTTCATGTACACAAATGTCTGAGCTGGCCGGGGATTGAACCCGGAGCCTACGGCACAGAAAGCAGAGTTACTACCATCTGTGCCAACCAGGCTATTAATTCTTAATCACTAATATTAAATTCAAATCCTTCAAACAAGGCAATATAAAAACTGTCAAATGGTACTTTTTAGATTTGATGGACTATATTTGGTAGCCAGTGACAGAAATTTTAGAGTGCAAGTAGTCTTAACAGGTTACGTGCCTGGCATGGACGTTTTATGTGAAGATTTCCATGGTGTTGGCTGTTACATAAAAATACCAGTTTTTTACCTGTTCCGATATACACAACCCTAACTCCATATGGGTAATTTGCAAACTATTATGATGAGGGTTTATCAGAGATTAGAGATACTCGTACCAAAGCAGCAGCGTTTATTCCTAGTAGTTCTTTTAGAGAGTTCCTTTGAAGGGACTAAAGGAACTTTTTTTTTTAATTTGTACATCAGACATCTCCAAACAAGAGCGTTTGGACCTTTTTTGACATAATTATTTGCATTATTAGGCGTATTGGACTAACTTAGGCTATCTTGAGGGGTGGAACTTTAACAAACTAATGGGAATAAAAAGTTCAGGTTTGGCCCTTTCTAGGATGACAGGTTAGTGCTGCACGTAACATAGGCTACTTTTACGAAATCATAATTGACTTATAATAAGGAAGTGGGTTTTTTGGTCTGATGAGTATTCCGCTGAACACCGGGAGTATTCCAGAGTATACACATTAAAATCTACTCATAGTTGTATTGAATTGTATTATTATTTGTATTATCATGAAAGTGGAACTCAGTTTTAATAGCAACCCAATGGTAAAACAGATAAAACCCCATCGGTTGAAATAAATTTCTCAACATAAAAAATTGCCAATGTTGCAGCACTAACCATGACGTCGCCGGCTTAAAGGGTCAAAGTGAATTCCCAGTAGTTTCTTCGAAATGATTAGAGGAACTAATGAGAAGAAATAGCATTAATTTCTTTGAAGGAACTGTTAAAAGGAACTACTGGGAATAAACGGGCGGCAAAACTTAGGTTAGCAAGTAGGTTTAATAAACTATTTCATAATATAGCGTAAATTATAACAAAGTTTAGCACTTTCGTGAAATATATTAAATACTTAAATTGTTTATTTTATTACTCACGTTTAGCGGCAGCGCCAAAAGCCGACGGTTGTGTTGCATTGGAACCAAATGAAAACGACATTTTCGCCTATCTTCTTATTTACTGTGCTGAAATGTAATCGGTCAATTTAAATTATCACTCTTCATTTCATTCTATTTTTTGTTTTCATATATTTAATATTTTGTACGTTTCCCTTATATTTAAGTACAAAAATAAATTCTGTTTCTGTTATTTACTATTTACGCCAATAGTACGCAAAAAATTTTCTGCACAGGAACCATAGATAATACATATAAACTGCCTGGACCACAGAATAAAAGTAACAACCGGACAGGAACCATTGACATTGAACGAGAACATTTTCTAATTCACTCAGCACCGCAGATCAAAGGCAGCACACTTCTTCACACTACCACAGAAGAACCACACTTTTGTTCTATGCACACTGTTCAGTGTTCCAGCTGGGCTATTGGCGTTCTTCATAATCACCAGTCGCTATCAGGCTTAAGTCTTTCTGTTCTGTGGTTTGAGTTAAGCCGGGTCCGCAGCGGCATGTTTTTGTGTTACCTAAAGCCGAGACTACAGCTACGTGTTAGCGTGTTATCCTATCCTAATCCTAATCCTAATCCTAATATACTATTATAAAGGCGAAAGTTTGTAAGTATGGATGTATGTATGGATGTTTGTTACTCTTTCACGCCAAAATTACTGAACCGATTGGGCTGAAATTTGGTACGTAAGTAGCTTAGACCCTGGAATAACACATAGGGTACTTTTTATCCCGATATTCCCACGGGAACGAAGACTACGCGGGTGAAACCGCGGGTCACAGCTAGTATAACAATATTCTGTTAAATAACACCAAAGCCACGCCCACTTTCCATGGTAAGCCGGGTCCGCAGCGGCATGTTTTTGTGTTACCTAACACAATAACATGAAAAGTGGGCGTGGCTTTGGTGTTATTTAACAGAATATTGTTATAAACCACGCTAACACGTATCTGTAGTCCCGGCTTCACACAATAACATGAAAAGTGGGCGGGGCTTTGGTGTTATAATATAACAAAATATTGTTATATAACACGCTAACACGTTATCCGTAGCGGATGGAAAACATCACCCGATTTCGCCTGCGGGGGGGGTTCGTAGTTCATTTTTTGTTAGCGCTCGTGCCGTCAACATCTCTGCTGGATATTTGAAAATCATAATCTCCTTTTGTAGCATACAATATTTAGCAATTTTCTATTATTTAGAGACTGTAGCATATTGTGAGTCGGAATCAGTGGATTTTAAACAAGAAAACACTTGCCCTTGCACGGAGCTTATTTTAGAAAATGATAATTGCTAACAAAAACATTTTCGGTGTCAAGTCGCTGTAGACGGGTTGTTATATAACACGTGTTATATAATGAGTTACAAAGACGTTTAACCTTTATAACAAGACTGTGCACTGTCAAATTTGGAGGAAAGAAAATGAAAAGGATAGACACTGCGAGTGGCTCTCACTCGGGACCGACACAGTGCACAGTCATAAAGTACCTATCATAATGTCTTTGGTTAGTAAATAGACTTTGACATTTGTAGTTAAATGTCAAATCAAGATAATTGCCAATAAAGTGATAGTCACCGAGAACGTCAATAGCCCCACATGACTATAAGAAGTTCCCTCCAACTTTTCAGAAAACGCCCATAATAATAGCTTTATGAAAAAAAAAAAACCCCGAAAAAGATATCAGTTAATAAAATTAAAAAATTAAAGTTAATAAAATGAAGCAAAACCATTCTTTTAAATTTTAAATAATATCTCCCATAACTTCAAGTATTATAGATTTCACACAACTACAATTTCTCAACTTTCTGCAGCTCCCACTTACGACCATTCCTCTTTCGTCTTTACTCAATTTTCCGCGAGCGATGTTAAGAAAAGCATAGCATCCATTACTTCAAATGCCGTCGGCAGTTATAGCATCAGTCGTAAGATGATTTATCTTATACTTGATGAGCTTTTACCCGTCATCTGTTATATACCTATTAAATTCCTCTATCACTAACGCTTCCTTCCCTTCAACTTGGAAACAAGCTCAGATTATTCCACTAGTTAAGAAATCCAAGCATTCTTCTTTCTCTGATTTTCGACCTATTTCTATTCTTCCATTCCTCTCTAAAGTTCTTGAGCGCCTTATACACCAACAACTGAATTCCTTCCTTATTCAAAATTCTCTTCTGAACCCACTCCAGTCCGGTTTCCGACGTGGCCACAGTACTATGACAGCGCTAGTCAAAGTTACGGATTACATACGCTTTGGTATGGCGACCGGGAAACTAACCGTGCTATCACTGCTGTTGATTTTGATATTCTCCTCAGTCTTCTTCGCTCTCTTTACATATCTCCTCCGGTTATTGATTGATTTCGCAGTTACCTGTTTGGGCGCCGGCAGTACGTATAGATGATAAATATTCATCTTGGTGTAATACGACTGCGGGTGTCCCGCAGGGCGGCGTTCTTTCTCCTCTTCTTTTTGCAATCTTTATAAACTCAATTTCAAATCAATTATCTTCGTCCTACCACCTCTACGCCGACGACCTGCAAATATACACTCAGGCTCCAGTCGATGACATCGAGACAGCCTTAAGGACTACCAATGATGATCTACAGCGTATCCTTGATTGGAGTAAATCATATGGGCTCAATGTGAATCCTCTCAAAACCCAGATGATTGTCATTGGTAGTTCTAGGATGATCTCGAGGATTGACTGGTTCCGCCTACCACAAGTTGTTTTCGACGGCACGGTCATTCCTATTAACAGGACGGCAAAGAACCTAGGAGTCATTTTCGATAGTCATCTATCATGGGATGCTCAAATAGCAGAGGTGAGCCGCAAAATCTATGCCTCTGCTGGTTCTTTGCGAAGACTGCGTAATCTCTTGCCTATTTTCACCAAAACTGCTCTAGCACAATCTCTTCTTCTTCATATTCTAGACAACGCGGACGCTAGCTATCTGGATTTAACCCAAGAGCAGCTGAACAAGTTGGAAAGACTACAAAATTTCTGTATTCGGTTCATTTTTGGACTGAGAAAATATGATCACGTTTCAGAGTTCCGCAATAAGCTGAAATGGTGACCCATCCGTCTTCGCCGGGATACTCACATTCTTTTACTTCTTTATAGTATTCTCTTTAATCCATCTACGCCTCTCTATCTCAGAGAACGCTATGAATTCGTCTTTCAGTCTCATTCTCATTCTTTACGTTCTTCCAATAACTTTCTTCTCAAATCTACGACCCCGACCGTATCTTCTCAATGTACTCACAAATCCTTCACAAATTATGCAGTCCATCTTTGGAATGCTCTTCCTGTTGCCATAAGATGTGCTAAAACTCTTGAAGGTTTTAAATGTATGCTAAAAGACCACTATTTGTCGCAAACTTAGTGTTCTGATATCCATAAACATTATAGCTTAAATTTATTTATTATACTTAAGATAAATTATGTATGTAGTACCTATCTCTAAGATATATTTCTATATGTTTTATTATCTGTATATTATATTATTATTTTATTTTATGTAAAAGTAATGTTTGCTAATAAGCTATTCTCCTATTTTTTCAAATATTTTTTAAAATGCTCATATATATCAGATAATCAAGGATTATTTTTATTTCTGCAAAATATACCTGCTAAATGTTAAAAAAAATATATCAAAAATTTGACTTAAAATATACGCGCCAAAACACCGACCGCCATGATGGTGGCGGCGACTGACGTCATATAAACTAAAATGAAGAAATGTCAAAATGCCAGTTTGTCTTGTACTCTTGTAGTGATTTAATATAATTTAATTTCAAGTAAAAATGAGTTTTTATAGCCCATATCGTTGGTGTGTAGCGTTGAATTGTAAAAATTCTACGTTGAAGACTCCAGAAAAGTTATTTATTAATGTGCCGACCGACGTTTCTATGAGAAATGTTTGGTTGGAACTCGCGGGACGAGATCCTGTAAAATATTCTAAGAAATCTCATTTATATCTTTGTGAGGATCACTTTGACGTAAGTACATAAGCTTTTTTTATTGATTTTTATTTAAATTACGATATTACTCTCTTTTTTACTATGTAAACGAGACTTTGAGGTTATTTTTACTACATAGCTCGGTATCATTGCTCTGCTTAGCTAAATAACCTACAATAATTATTAACATTTGTTTTTAGCTAGAGCAAGACATGGAAAATTATATGCAATATAAAATAATGGGCTCAGTAAAGAAAATCAGAATGAAACCTGGCATTATACCATCTAAGTTTAATAATATACCCATTGTGAGTCCTGGCCAGGAAGCAGAGAGCTCTTCAACAAGTGTACAACCTGGTTCATCAACATCACGTAAGTATATTTTATTTACCAAGCTTTGATGGTGCTAAAATGATAAAATATATTTAAACCTAAAGGGAAATTTTGTTTCTAACTGAAATCCTACCATTTACATCGTGTCATAGAGAGGTTGTGAATCTCAGCCAAACACCATTTACATCATGTCATACAAGAGGTAATCCCAGTCAAACAGAAGAGAGTGCTTTAATAAATAACCATACAGCCCACTTTATTAACTCAACTTAAGTTTAATGATGATCACTCACCATCGCATTACTTTAAATTATTACAATGGAAAGGCTGCTCTACAGATTCTTATCTATTGTTTTCAGATGTTGTGGAAGTGGAGGAAGATGAAAATATTTCACACAAGGCAGATAAAGAAGTTCAAGTACAGATAATGCCAGTTATGGAATACAAAGCTGTCCAAGTGAATTTATCTGCCCATTATAGAAGCAAAGCAACACAAATAAATTTAAAAGTGCGGCACAGCACTACATCTCCAATAAAGTTAAGCACCTCAGTTGCCACTTCACCACTCATTAAAATGAGCACTATAGATGTACCAAGTACATCAGGTATCACAAGACCAGCAAAAAGGAAATTGTCTACCTTGTTCGAAGACCAGTCTGATAGTGAGATATCATTTACTCCATCAGTATCTGGATCAACGAGTCAAGACTTCTCTCCAATAAAAGTCACAACATCTGACAGTAGTTTGCCTGAAGAAATTCAGAGGGACAAGAAAACGAACTTAGAAAACACAATCTTAAAAATAAAGAAAAAGCCTAGACTCTATATTGGTATCCCTAAGGAACTTTATTTTTTACTAAATATCATACAAACACAGACAAACATTTCTGAGGCAAATATTTTGTTGTGTTTGACAAAAATTAGGCTAAATAGCTCATTTTCACAAATATCTGATGATTTTGGTTTGTCACTATCACAAGCAAGTAAACTTTTTTCAACCAACATAATACCAATCAGTAAAGTAATGTTACCTTTTATTAGATCGTTTACAACGGAGTCAATAAAATTAAATTTACCAATAGCATTTAGACATAGATATAATAAAGTAAGTTGTATAATAGATTGTTTGGAGATAGAAATACAGAAACCCACTAATGCAGTCCACCAAGCACTGACTTGGTCCGAGTATAAGAAGGCCAACACAATAAAATATTTGGTTGCTTGTACTCCAGATGGATTAATAAGTTTTATATCTGCAGGATATGGCGGAAGAGTAACAGATGTACATTTATTCGAACACTCCAAATTTTTAGATACTCTCCCATCAAACACATGTGTCTTAGCTGACAGAGGATTCAAGCACATTGAAACATATTTGTCTAAAAAGAACATAACTTTATTAAGGCCCCCAAGTGTTGGTAGTGGTTCCAAACTGTCAAAAGCTGAGGTACTTCAGACAAAAGAAATAGCAAGCCTCCGGATTCATGTGGAAAGGGTGATCCGAAGAATCCGGGAGTTTGCTTTTTTAAAACCACATTCTGTGGTTAACATAAATTTAGTTCACCTTCTTGATGAATGTATTACTACTGCATGTGCTCTGATTAACATACAAGATAGTCTTATTAAATAAATACATATACAATTTTTTTTTAAACTTTTATTTATACCCATAATATCCCAGCCAACTGTTCAAACCAGATATTGACATATGCTATTTATTACATTAAAGTGGACAGTATGTAATTGATATAACCATGTAGTAGAAATATTAGGTTTTTCATGATTTTGGTAACTTGCATGAGCTAGTTAGAAATGCAAAAGTAACTCTGGCAGTCTGTCTGTTACTTCTTTTCTCTTTATCCTATGAACAAGTTTGGTTAAAACTCAGTATAGAGGAGATAAGTTTGAGGATTTTATCTAAGGTGTGGTTTGAGGTCCGGGGGCATAGGTAATAAAGATTCATCCTAAGACAAGGTACTGTAGCTAGTGGTAGAAGCCTTGGGCTAAAGCATATAAAATAAAACAATACACATAAATACTTACAAGTTCTATATTTTGGTACTTTCATACAAAATTGGATATATATTATTTTTCCAAAAAGGAACAATTTTGTCCAAAAGTTCCTGTACTACTTTTCTATCATACTGCACCTCTACAATACTGACATCATTGGAAGTCTCAAAATCACTACTCGCAACACAAAAAAAACTTTTTTCTGCTTTTGCACAGAACATTTGCATTTGCACTTGTGCCATATATTTTTTGGTCACAGCACCATCCTTAATATAATTTGTTAAAGTTTTTACACTTGTTGGGCACTTTATTTCTACCAAAGTACTTTTTTTATAGATGCCATCAGGTGAGCCTGCAATCATAGGATATGTTTCTGAAATAGAAAGACCACATTTTTCAATCTTATGGCCCAATTTTTTTTCTACTGTTTTCCTTACTTTTTCTTCTAATTTTTGCCCTCTTTTCATTGCTGAAGTTAGTGGAGTCCTTGCTCCAAGAATAGCCGCTACTAAGGAGCCATCCACAGTTTTGCATTTGCTCACTTCGTAGCATTTTGATGCTGTAACTCTTCCATAACGTAGCTCATACCAAAAGCTTGTTTGATGCTGGTGCCTTGTCTCTTTTTCAGCATTTCTTAAGTTAATATCATTAAATACACTACTGATATTATTTAAAAATGAATTACAATCCAGTCTTTCATTAAATTTGCACATCAAATAATGTAAAGAAAGCATATTAATTTTTTTTTCAGCATAGTTAATCTCATGTTTGAGCAGCTGGCATGAGCTTATTTTTCTTTTTTTACATTCAGTCACAAAGATTTCTGCGACACTTTTATGTGGTGCTACTTCTGGGGTTTGAGTACTACTTCCTTTTCTTTTCTTCAATATGTCCTTAGCAAGTAATATTTTTAGAGAAGATCCAACTTTAGATAAAGTAGATTTCCTCCAATAGCACTCAATAGCAGTGCAAGGTGGCTCTTCACTCCGACGATGACACCACATTAAAAAAGCAACAGCATGCTTACAACCACCTTCAGATGCTGGACAGTCATGGCATACTACACTTTTAATTTCTTCTTCCTGTTCATCAACAGTAAGTGTGCAAGAGTATGGCTTGGAACGCACTTTGTGTTCAGGACACATTTTGCATTTGACAACGCATGTCTGCTGATCTCTTTTCAGCTGCACATACCCAACAGCATCATCGCCATACGTTTCTCTGGCTGACCTATAAAAAAAGATGAAAAGTTACGATACCTACTTATTGTTTACACATAACCTCAAAACACGTAAGGATACTTTCATACACAATAAAACTATTTAGTTTTAAATACAAGTTGTAATTTAAATACATTATACTTACATAGCTGTTTTGATATTTCTGCATTCGGCAGAAAAAAAGTCGGTATTACACGCAAAGAACTTTGCAATCATTACCGCATCTATTTTCGGGAGATTAGTACTTTCGGCTTTTACAAAACCGACATCCATTTTAATTAAGTAAAACTAACGTATTAAAATATTAAATCTTTTAAATTTAAGCTTCAAAACACATTAAACTCAATAAAAATATTAAATTTCTATGAGCGCTGGTAGGTAAGTAGTTTGTTGTTTGTAAAACGAGTGACGGACGACGAGCTTTAGTGAAATTGACGTCACATCATGGCGGTCGGCGTTTTCAATCACGTGACATACAGATAATGAAACCTCAATTTTAATTTTGAAAAATAAAATTAACCTTAGGTTTTCATGGGAAAATAACTTTATATTTGCATTTTCCGTGATGAAAACTATCCAAGTAATATAATTTCATAATTTATTGTTGATATAAGAAAATGGCCTATGTATGAGTAGGTACACATAAATATGTATATTAGGTATAGTATAATAAGATCTTGTTTTAAGAGAAAAATGTGTACCCTTCCCCATCCCCTACTCATTCTATCTTTCCCCTATCCGTCCAGACTGGTTGCCTGGATCGCTTAAAGCGATAAGGCCGCCGATTGTCAACCAAGAATTAGTTTTATATTACCTACTTTAGTTTGATATGTATTATGTTATTTTGGTGATAATAAAGAGATTCTATTCTATATATTTTTTTTTTCAAACTCAAACTCAAACAGATTTATTCAAATAGGTCATAATCTGACACTTTTGTACGTCAATGAAGATACAGTACTGAGTCCGTAGTCTATACTTCTATACTAATATTATAAAGAGAGAAACTTTGTTTTTTTGTTTTTTTGTTTTTTTGTTTGTAACGAATAGGCTCCGAAACTACTGGACCGATTTTAAAAATTCTTTCACTTATGGATAGCTTAATTCAGTGTGAGTGCCATAGGCTATATGAGATTTTGAAAAAAAATGGGGATCCGTAAGAAAACTGCAATATTGTGAACCAAGGTGTTACATAATATAATTACCATATTCATAAATTTGCGTGCGCTGTGAAATGCATTGATGGTAGAATAATATAATGTACTAGGGGTTTGTAGTACTTATCAATACCTACAAAACAGTATACATAGATTATATCCATCTTTTTTGGTTTAGTCACAATAATCGAAAAAGTGATTATTTTCATGCGGTGTGAAAACTATTGGTGGTAGAGTAAAGTAATGTACTAGGGGTTTGTAGTACTTATCAATACCTACAAAACAGTATACATAGATTATATCCATCTTTTTTGGTTTAGTCACAATAATCGAAAAAGTGATTATTTTTCATGCGGTGTGAAAACTATTGGTGGTAGAGTAAAGTAATGTACTAGGGGTTTGTAGTACTTATCAATACCTACAAAACAGTATACATAGATTATATCCATCTTTTTTGGTTTAGTCACAATAATCGAAAAAGTGATTATTTTTCATGCGGTGTGAAAACTATTGGTGGTAGAGTAAAGTAATGTACTAGGGGTTTGTAGTACTTATCAATACCTACAAAACAGTATACATAGATTATATCCATCTTTTTTGGTTTAGTCACAATAATCGAAAAAGTGATTATTTTTCATGCGGTGTGAAAACTATTGGTGGTAGAGTAAAGTAATGTACTAGGGGTTTGTAGTACTTATCAATACCTACAAAACAGTATACATAGATTATATCCATCTTTTTTGGTTTAGTCACAATAATCGAAAAAGTGATTATTTTTCATGCGGTGTGAAAACTATTGGTGGTAGAGTAAAGTAATGTACTAGGGGTTTGTAGTACTTATCAATACCTACAAAACAGTATACATAGATTATATCCATCTTTTTTGGTTTAGTCACAATAATCGAAAAAGTGATTATTTTTCATGCGGTGTGAAAACTATTGGTGGTAGAGTAAAGTAATGTACTAGGGGTTTGTAGTACTTATTAATACCTACAAAACAGTATACATAGATTATATCCATCTTTTTTGGTTTAGTAACAATAATCGAAGCAGTGATTATTTTTCATGCGGTGTGAAAACTATCGGTGGTAGATTAAAGTAATGTACTAGGGGATTGTATTAATTATCAATACCTACAAAACAGTATACATAGATTATATCCATCTTTTTTGGTTTAGTCACAATAATCGAAGCAGTGATTATTTTTCATGTGGTGTGAAAAGTATTGGTGGTAGAATAAAGTAATGTACTAGGGGTTTGTAGTACTCATCAATATCTTCAAAATAGCCCACGATAAATTATAACATGTGTTAAGGTTTGGTCATTGTAACAGAAATAGTCATTAATTTGCGTGCGCTGCGTATAAACCATTAGGGTTATATTTATTAAAATACAATGTATCACGAATTTACTCCTGATAAACGTCCACTATACTTACTTCTGCTACCCGTGCGAAGCCGGGGCGGGTCGCTAGTACTAAATAAAGTGATCTGTGACTGAGTCTACCGTGCGTTCGGAAAGATACCTCTACAAGAAGAACGCACAAGAAACTTGTAGGGTTTAATTTTTTCAACAGATAGTTTCACAATATTTGGTTTGCTTACATTCATTTTCCTTGAAGGTGCCGCGAGGCGACTATGCAGAAGTTTCCAGGCATCTTTGTCCTCTATGTACTGGTTGACTTTATAGTATGCCTTCTTTAGTAAAGTAGATTTTATATAGGTTTTGAATTTACCCTCTGAGAGCCCAGTTATCTCTTTTGGGATTTTATTATAGAAACGTACACTATTTCCTAAGAATGTCTTTTTATTTGTTTTAGATAATCTAAAGCTAGGTACAGCTATTTTGTCTTTATTCCTAGTATTAAAATTATGAAGGTCACTATTTAATTTTAATTTATGTAAATTTTTACGCACATACATGATGTTCTCATAAATGTAGGATGGTAGGGTCAGTAGGTATGTTTATTTCTTTAAATAACTCCCTCAGGGATTCGCGTGGACGCATCTCATAGATGGCACGAATCGCACGTTTTTGTAGTATAAAGATAGTTTCTATATCTGCAGCTGACCCCCACAACAGAATCCCATAAGACATCAAGCTATGGAAATATGCAAAGTACACTAATCTCGCCGTGGCTACATCTGTTAGTTGCCTAATTTTATAAAACGCGTAAGCTGCAGAGCTTAGTTTCCCTGAGAGCTCGGTGATATGAGTGCTCCATTGCAGTTTAGAGTCTATATTTATGCCAAGGAACAAAGTTGCATTGTCAATATTGAGTCTTTCACCGTCAAGAACTAAGATTGGTTCTATACTTCTGACGTTAGGCAACGAAAATTTCAAACATTTAGTCTTTTTCGCATTCAATAACAGATTGTTTGCTGTGAACCATCTGGATATACTTGCTAAAGTATTATTAACATGTACTAGTGAAGTATCCTTCCTATCAACTTTAAAAATCAATGACGTATCATCGGCAAATAGAACTATTTTATGGTAGTAACAAGACGAGCAAATCAGGTGCCTGATGGTAAGCATCATGATTGCCCATTGCAGACACAGTGCCACCCAGTGTTTTAAAATTCAATATTCTGCGCGGCACTGCACTGTGCCTGTCACCCTGAGATATGTGTTGTTGAATCTCATCATGCCCAGTAATTTCGCTGGTAACATTGCCCTTCATACCGGAACACAGTAATGTTTGCACATTACTGCTTGGCGGATCAATAACTGATTAATATTAAAAATATGTCATATTAGATATTAATAAAACTAAAAAGATTTTGTATTTATACTGAAGTTAAAACTAACGTCTGAAAGCGAAAGCAGAAAATCTAAAGTAATTTTATCTGAACAAAATTTATATATCAAAATGATCATAGTGAAAGTTGGATCCTTTCTGCTTTACAGTGGCCAATTTGATTTCATAATTTACCACATGCAATCCTAATACACAGCTCTTGCTGTAAATTGAAAAGAAAAGTGCAACCATTAAGCTGACATACTACCACTACTATTTTTGTTTTACCTTTTTTTGTGCGTTTATGACTATGTAGGTTATTAATCTGTTAATTTATTCACATTTCAGTGAAACTTAAAGGATTTCAATAAACAATCAAAATTCCAATCAATAGATGTATGTGTCTATTTCTATTGCATAATATTACAATCACCTTCTGTTGTTAAAAACAATAAATTTGAATTTATTTCACTGGCAGAAACACACTTCACTCCAGAGAAATAAACATTTTATATTATGTTACATTAGTATGCATTTATATTATTATTAATCAGCAAATACGAATCAAAAATTGTAAGCATTAGATAACTCAGAGTGTAGTCTTTGCCTCCCAGAGAATCTGTTATTTTTTTCCTCCAGGAGGCTGCAGCGGTTGGCCCCTTTCTTTTCCACGGAGTTTTATTCCAATTGCTCTTTCTATTTTTCCAAGGACAATGTTGTTTGGTATCCCACGACCTGCTTCATAATCGTTCACGATCTGCGGCTTCTCACATATCTTTGTGGCTAAATCCTTCTGACTCATACCTTTAGATTGACGACCTTGCATTATCAGTTTCCCCAGATCAAGTGTTATTTTGTCATGCTTCAGTTCTTCAGTCTCTCTATCGAGTTTAGCGGTATTTTTAGTGGTACCGTGTTGTTTATTAGTTCCAGCTCCATACTTTTGTTGGGTGTCAACAGGCAGACCCTGGCGGCGCGCAGCGTTGACTGCTTGCTCAGTCTTCAGTGCTGAAGCTTTCGGCGGCTTCTTGCGGAGAATAGTAACCGTGTCCCAATCAGTCATTGTGAGATTGTTTTTTTGCTGGATTCTCAAAAACTTGAATGAATATTCTAGACGGATTTCCGAATTGCGAAAAAAATTTGTGTCTCGTGTCGTGGACCTTGCTGTTAGCTCGCAATTTTCACAGATTAAAAAGCGAATTGACATCGAATTTTGATAGTTCACATTGCATTACCGTAATGTCAAAACTATTAGTAGTAGTCAGTGTCAAACAATGACATTGAATCGCTTTCTTCTACAGACGAACAATCCCTGAACAAGCTTCACAAAAACGTGTCCATCACTGACAATTACGCGCTTTGACATATACTGAATTCCTATTATTTGAATTTAAACTCTATTTACTAGATTGGTTTAAAGCCTAATTTGGATTGAACGATTTCTCACCCTATGAAGTTCAATGTTAAATTTGACATTAAGCGACGCGGGCGAACATAGGGGCATTGGAGTAGACTTATATGCACTAAAATATTTAGAGATTTAAATAATTAATTTCTTAAAATAAATTAATCACACTTATACTTTTTAACTTTTGTAAATATATATTACAAGAATTAAAATTTCAAAGAGTTTAAAATTAAAATGTATTTATGTTTGTAAAGACAATTAAGTTACATGATAGAATCTCGGTTTATTAGTGAGTACAGGTTCGTGGGCCTGATTCTAGCACGAAGAAAGGCCCTTTGAGGATATTATTCTAAATTTTTACGTAATATGAATTCTTTTATACTCTTAATAAATAGTCGAAAGTCACAAAAATATAAAAATGTTATCATAAATGTAAAATTAACAAGGACTATGCAATGTAAACCAATTAGAAACAAAATGTATAATATTAATGCACAGTACGTAATTGAGATAAAATAAATAAATAAATATTTAATTCAATGTTAAAAATGTTTTCATTTCACTAGGTAATTAATGCCAAACCTTAATTTATGTAAAAAAAAAAATATATTTATGTTCGGATAATATTATGCAAAAATATTTAAAATATAATCGACTTCATAGTTTTTCATTCGAACAAAGCGCTGTTGTCCATTTTATTGTGTTAAACAAATTAAAATAAAATAGAAACGCGCAATGTGGATACATAAATACCTAAAATTATTGTAAATACATGCCTAAATTATGAAAAGCTATCGCTTTCACGCACGTATCTGTTGTTATTCGGTTAGCTTTTTACCTAACACTGACATCACGCGCACGGCCTACGGTTGCCATGCAACTAACCACATAGTACCAGACTATATTGCGGCGGTACCAGACTTGCGGCTTGGAACAGATTTTTGCGCGACTGGTTCTCTTTGGTATCCTTACTCTGAGGTGTCAAATTGAAAATTTATGTACCATTCTAAGACAATTTTACTTATTAAGACCGCGCACCGTCAGCGTCAGATTTGGCCATAAAGGTGCCTCCACATATAAAGTTTTAATTAACACCATAATTATGCCTAGAATTATGCTGTTGACCCAGATCTGCATTAAGGCAAACCGGGGGGTAATGGCCCCGGCTGCATATAACACGGGGGCGGCCAAATCATGGGTAAAAACATATTTACCGATGCTCATCTATTTCAATTTACTATGTACCTTTGGTGGTACATAGTCTGGTACAAAAAGGTGTAACAAATTATTAATTATTCGAGAATGACTTTATGTAACAGCACCAAATCCAAACATACATAAACTAAACTTGGTTTAATCAAGCTTACCTCTTCGTCTCACACAGAAACTTAAATTTACTATATAATAAGTTTGGGTGAGAATACGATCAATATTATTAATTATGCCCCATTTAAATTCCTCGATCCGGTCCCTGTGTTTCGGCCAGAATAGTGTTCACATTGACTGACTTCCGGTGCTGCCATAGACAGTAGCCTGCTTTTTTCTTTCTTCTCAATTAAACTCACACGTTAAAAGTATTTGCCAGTGTCAAATTAAACTAATTTTCAAGTTTAGTAAAGTTCTATTAGTCAAAATTATGGCAGAAATAGTCTCTGCCTACCTTTACGGGAACAAGGCTACAGGGAACAAGGCCCTATAGCCTTGTTATCGTTTTTACACATAATAATACGGTTGTTTTACAGTGGGAGCGTCTCGGCCGGGGGCATAGCTGAATAACAAATTTTTCACTGTGGGTGTGTACCGGAACGGGTAGAAATTAATTGAGGGCTAATATAATTGAGGGCGCCATTTGCTCTATGTATGGCAATACATTACTGTGTTCGGGTCTGAAGGGCAATGTTACCAGCGAAATTACTGAGCATGACGAGATTCAACAACTCATATCTCAGGGTGACAGGCGCAGTGCAGTGCCGCGCTGAATTTAGAACTTTAAAACACTGGGTGGCACTGTGTCTGATATAGTCAATAAATAACAAATCGAACTTGGAATCCTATTTCATAAAAATTAGGATCAGGATAAGGATTGGTAATATCCTCAATAGTGAGCGCAAGCGCTACTGCTACGAATTTTCTCAGTCTGGATTTGTGCCTGGTTGATGGCAATAGTATCACCCCCTATTACATGAGAAAAATACAATTCACTAAGACTTTCGTGGTCAATAATAATATGGCACAAGCCTCGTTGGCTCAGATGGTAGTAACTCTGATTTCTGTGCCGCAGGCCCCGGGTTCGATCCCCAGCCACGTCAAACATTTGTGTGCATGAACATGTCTGTTTGATCTGTGTCTGGATGTTATAAGCGTATAAAAGTATGTATATCAGTCATCTGGTTGCCATAGTACAAGCTTCTTGCCTAGTTTGGGACCAGATGACCGTGTGTGGGAGTTGTCCTATATTATTAAATATTATTAAAAAAAAAATCAATAGTTTAAATTTTAATAGATTCAAATTTTTAGTGAAGGGTTCATTTTATAAAATTCTAAATTTATATTAGCTCTTGTTTTAAAATGACCCTAGACAAATTAACTCTATATTATTATGACATGCCAGGTTGTATGTGTGTAACTATATAGACTTCATATCTCTATAATCTTACACCAATAAAAGTTAAAATGCTAGTAATAAAATGCAACTTTGTTGCAAAACGTCATAGTATTTAGCTATATTACTGTGTATTGTGTTATGTGAAGCTAAGTTTTACATAGTGTACCTACCTACAATAACTAACTGTTGATCAATAAAGTGATTGATGACATTTGTGTAGTTTTATTTTCTTAATAAGTTAGTATAGTATGAAGTAAGGGGCAAACTTAATGCTAGGTGTGAAGAGTGAAGTGTGTTGCAAGTATTGACTGCCACCTGCCTGACTGCCCAGTTTCTGAAGTGTGCTATTTTATTTATGTAAATAATTTGTTAACAGGTGGAGTGATGATCTGCGAGTCCCAAAAAGTAGGAAAGGTATATGTCCAGCATGGGCTAATGGAGAATAAAGGACCCATCACTCTGACAGTATGTCCTGTGAAGCACAGGACATGTTATGCGCCACAGTTGGTTTCAACCTTTAATTATTTTGCTATTGTAGTCTCAGACAGGTTGTGCATTCAATCTGAGTAAATAAGTAAAAAAACTTGAGGTTACTTTATATTATGTAAATATATATTTGAAATTAAATTAAATATGTCGTTAATCTAATTTTTTTTTAATTAGATGTCGCTTTCACTGGCATCCAGCCAATCATTATATACATCAATTGGTTAGGACAATATATTTGTAGTTGTTTGAAAGTCTTCTAAATATACTCTACATATTGTATCCTTGCTGTATTTCTTCGGTTCCTGAAAAATAAGCTTTTTATATTAGATAATGATTTATATAGATTTGGATTTTAAAATACATTTGTAGCGTACATGGATATATGTACCTACTTTACCTACCTCCGCATTACCTCACTGTGTCCACATTACCGGGACGCAGCTACTCATACCGCTACCGATTACCAAGCACCATCACCTCTTCACCATTACCATAACAAGTTACCAGGATGTACCGGGGAAAGCAATAAATAAGAAGCACACACATTTATTTACATCGTTTGCACATCTCGTCATTCATCAAGAAACACGTGAAGCAAGCCGCCTTGAAAAAGGCGTATTACATTTGAACGCACTTGTTGAATTCGTAAGAAACAGCAGACACAACCATGATTTCACACGCCGCACATCTTCGTCTTCAATCTTCATTATTCAAGCACTGCACGACGACGCCGCCGACACACGCACACGCCGCGGCCGCGATGAGCGAAATGAAAGCCGCGAGTGTGTGCAAGATATTTATATCAGCGCCGACGCCACGTACACACACGCGCACTGCGCATGCGCGAAACATCACGTGATCAGCGATTATAGCGCGCATGCGCGGGTCTATCAATTTGTATATATATTGCGTATTTTGTTATAATAAATCATCCTCCCCTCCGTAGACGCCCTCGCAACGTCCTGGACGACCCGGACGACTCTATCGCCGCCGTCACATCGGCGGCGCTAGGTTCGCCCAATCCTACCAATATACGCAACAGACGCTCCGTTTTCGGTACTGGTGTCGGATACCAGATCCACCAACTCACACAATCACAACACCGACCTCGCCGGCGAGGTCGAAGATCTCTCAGATCCTTCAGATCGGTTAGTTTCTCTCCAAATAATCAAGCAGATCAAACCATTGATAGGGCCCTAGGACACTCCCCTTCTGGGGTGCCAGGGCAAGTCTGACCCCACGTAATCTGGCGACGGCCCAAGCCGAGGTTCGTACCGTCTAGGTGCCCTTGTGCTAGTCGCCCTTAAACTTTGGGTCGAGCGCCTCCTGCGCTCACCACTGCCCGGTAAAGCTGTAGAGGCCATCTGAGGCCAACAGCATAGGTCATTTAAAAAAAAAAAAAAAAAAAAATATAATAAATCATTCGTATTTCAACCTTCTGACTCGACTTATTATTTACATTTCTATGATCAGTTAGGAACACTTAGGCTACTATATACGACCTAAACACTCCTAAAGTGGTGACCCACGACGAAGAACGAATCCTGCGACGACTTCACCAACACTCAGCACAATGAATACGGAAAACGCACCAGTCGTCCCAACTACAACAGCTGCAGCAGCTTCCACCTCCGCTACATCGACAGCCACCGTCACTGCCCGCGAAGTTTCCGCCATCGCTCTCGCCATGCGTATCCCGCCATTCTGGAGAGACAAGCCTCGCCTATGGTTCATCGCATTTGAAGCCGCCACAGCCGAAGGACACCGCACCCAGGCTCAATTAGCTCAAATGGTCATCGCGCAGCTTGACAAGTCCGACGTAGAACAGATCAGCGATCTCCTCTACAATCCGCCACAAGACGACAAGCTCTACGACACACTGAAAAAGAGGCTAATCACTGTCTACGAAGAGTCCGACAACCAACAGTTCCAGAAGCTACTCTCAGAAATGGAGCTCGGCGACCAAAAGCCGTCACAGCTACTCCGCAAAATGAGAAGCCTGGCGAGAGACAAGGTTCCTGACAACACTCTCCGACTTATGTGGACCAATCACTTGCCAGCACACGTTCGCTCCGTCCTCGCTGTGAGCGAGACCTTTAAGACGCAGACAGCCCTTGACGAACTCGCACTTCTCGCCGACAAGATGATGGAAATGCACAGCCCTCAAATCGCCGCTGTCACTAACATCATCCCATCACCACCGCCACAACAAAAAACCGACACACAGTTCCTGATAGAAGAAATCCGCAACCTCACCTTAGAAGTTGCCGCCATCAAAACTCAACAGCAAATTACGAATAATAATCTCAACAACTACCGCCGTGGAAGATCTCCTAGTCGCGACGGCTACAATAGCAACAGATCCAGAAGTAACACCCTATCACCATTCTGCTACTACCACCGACGCTTTGGCGCACAAGCGCGCCGTTGCACTACTCCATGTACCTACAAACAAGAAAAGTCGGAAAACTAGCACATACGTTGGCAGAGGCGGAACCCAGCGTAGAAGAAAACTCATACCGCCTATTCGTCGTCGATAAAAACTCACAATATCGATTTCTTATCGACACTGGCGCCAACATCTCCGTACTACCGCGGAAAAAGGGCGCAACACCGAAGCCACTCGATTTTCAACTCTACGCCGCTAACAATACCGTCATACCTACCTATGGCGAGAAAACGATCACATTGGACCTCAACCTTCGTCGACCATTCAAGTGGACTTTCATCGTCGCTGAAGTCGGCAAGCCGATCATTGGGGCCGATTTTCTCAGACATCACCATTTAATCGTCGATTTACCTAACCGAAGATTAATCGATGGTAAAACAAGCCTTACGTCGATCTCATCCGTACACATCAGCAACACACCTACAATCAAGACCATAGATGACAACCAGAAATATCACGCCATACTAGCTGAATTTCCCGGAATCACTCGTCTTTCATCAACATCAACTCCGTCAATAGAACCGAACGTCGAACATTACATAGAAACCAGCGGCCAACCTGTACATTGCCGCGCACGTCCTATCGCACCTCACCGTTACGACGCCGTTAAAAAGGAATTCGAGAACATGATCGAGCAGGGCATATGCCGACCAAGCAAAAGTCCCTGGGCATCTCCACTCCACATCGTACCGAAAAAGGACGGCAGTCTACGCGTGTGCGGGGACTATAGACGACTTAACGCCTGCACAAAACCTGATCGCTATCCTATACCGCGAGTCAAGGACTTCACATTCCAACTCACCGACAAGACTATATTCAGCGTCATAGATCTCAACCGAGCCTACTCACAACTTCGAACGAGAGAAGAAGACATAGAGAAGACAGCAATCATCACTCCGATGGGACTATACGAATTCCCGCGAATGGTACCCGGACTTAAGAACGCCGGCCAGACATTCCAACGCTTCATACATGAAGTACTACGCGGACTCGATTTCGTTTTCCCATTCGTCGATGACGTCATGATAGCATCTCCGAACGAAACTATTCACCAAGAACATCTTCGCACCGTACTCCGACGACTGGAAGAAAACGGCATCACCATTAATCCCGCCAAATGCGTACTTGGACAGCCTGAAGTCAAGTTCCTAGGCTACACAGTGTCTAAGGATGGCATAAAACCGCCTACCGAAAAAGTCACTGCAATAACTGACTATTCCAAGCCCCGCACAATAGAAGAATTAAGGCGCTTTCTCGGAATGATTAATTTCTACCGAGATCACATTCCCGAGGCCGCTACAATACAAGCACCGCTTAACGCCTACCTACACTGCGTGAAGAAGCGAGACAAGACTATAATAGACTGGACCGACGAAGCGACACGTGCATTCGATGCGTGCAAAAATGCAATCGTAAACGCAACTTTGCTCGCACACCCATCCCACACCGCACCTATCGCTATCTTCACCGACGCCTCAGACAAGTCCGCCGGATCTGTACTTCAACAACACGTCGACGGGAAATGGCAACCACTTGGCTATTTTTCAAAGAAATTCAGCGACGCACAAAGACAGTACAGTACATTCGACAGAGAGCTACTGTCCATCTACATGTCAGTAAAACACTTCAGAAAGACATTCGAGGGAAGAAATCTAATAATATTCACCGACCACAAGCCGCTTACATACCTACTACAGAAGCCGCCGTCACCGTCCGAGACTCCACGCCGTGCACGACAACTTATCTTCATAAGCGAATTTACCACCGACATACGACACGTCAGCGGCAAAGATAACGTAGTTGCCGACGCACTCAGTCGCATCGAAAGTATCACCTGCCCTTCGACACTCGATTATAAGAAGATCGCCGACGCGCAAGAGCGAGACAGCACGATAACACATCTCCTGCAACAAAGTAATTTGGCGCTAAAACCAATTACTTTACCCGGATCACCGCTTCCCATTTACTGCGAGACTTCTACTACTTCTATCAGACCGTACCTACCAGAGGAATTTCGACGCATCGCATTCGACGCCGTGCACAATATAAGTCATCCCGGCATTCGCACTACACGAAAACAGATGACTCAAAAATTCTTCTGGCCTTCAATAAACACAGATGTCGCCACTTGGGCGAAACAATGTATCAACTGCCAACAATGTAAAACAACTCGACATACATGGAGCGAAACTTCAAAGTTCCCGCCAACGGACCGTTTCCAACACATACATGTCGACATCGTCGGACCTCTACCTACATCGCCGCAAGGTCACCGGTACCTAGTTACAATCATCGACCGTGTGACTAGATGGCCCGAAGCAGTGCCCACCGAAGACATATCAGCAGAAACAGTCGCCAAAATCGTGTACGAGCACTGGATCACTCGTTTTGGTTGCCCTACACACCTAACGAGCGACCAAGGACGCCAGTTCGAGAGCCAGCTGTTCGAAAAGCTACTTAACGCTATGGGGATTAAGCGCAACCGTACCACGCCTTACCACCCCCAAGCGAACGGTATGGTCGAACGCTGGCACCGCACTCTTAAAACCGCGCTCAAGACTCGACTCTGCGGAGGCTCGACCTGGATCGACGAACTACCTACCGTGCTCATGGGTCTACGCGCCGCCGCCCGCAGCGACACAGGCGTGAGCGCCGCCGAACTCACTTACGGCTATAACATCCGCCTACCCAGTGACTTCTTCACAGAAAGGTCAACGACCGACGTAGACGGCGATTATGTGAGCCGACTTAGAAGCGCAATCGCCGCCGTCAAGCCCGAACAGCCGAATACGTCGCATAGCAACAAGCGACCAATATTCGTGCACAAGGACCTACTTACGTGCGAATACGTCTTCATACGCACAGACGCTGTGAAAAAGCCACTACAACCAGCATATGAAGGTCCCTTCAAAGTCATCAAGCGCACCGATAAAACTTTCACACTGCAAGTTACTAACAACAGATCGCCCACTATATCAATCGATCGCTTGAAGCCTGCTTACACAGTCAACCCCGACGCGCCCGCAAGTACTAGTGCAGTCACTCCAATCAACAATACAAGAATCGAACCTGCACTTAAGCCTGCGCTAACAACACGAACGGGTCGCGCCATCAAGCTACCGGTACGCTTCGCTTGAGGGGGAGTCATGTAGCGTACATGGATATATGTACCTACTTTACCTACCTCCGCATTACCTCACTGTGTCCACATTACCGGGACGCAGCTACTCATACCGCTACCGATTACCAAGCACCATCACCTCTTCACCATTACCATAACAAGTTACCAGGATGTACCGGGGAAAGCAATAAATAAGAAGCACACACATTTATTTACATCGTTTGCACATCTCGTCATTCATCAAGAAACACGTGAAGCAAGCCGCCTTGAAAAAGGCGTATTACATTTGAACGCACTTGTTGAATTCGTAAGAAACAGCAGACACAACCATGATTTCACACGCCGCACATCTTCGTCTTCAATCTTCATTATTCAAGCACTGCACGACGACGCCGCCGACACACGCATACGCCGCGGCCGCGATGAGCGAAATGAAAGCCGCGATTTTTTTTTTTTTTTTTTTTTTTTTTTTTAAATGATCTATGCTGTTGGCCTCAGATGGCCTCTACAGCTTTACCGGGCAGTGGTGAGCGCAGGAGGCACTCGACCCAAAGTTTAAGGGCGACTAGCACAAGGGCACCTAGACGGTACGAACCTCGGCTTGGGCCGTCGCCAGAATACGTGGGGTCAGACTTGCCCTGGCACCCCAGAAGGGGAGTGTCCTAGGGCCCTATCAATGGTTTGATCTGTTTGATTATTTGGAGAGAAACTAACCGATCTGAAGGATCTGAGAGATCTTCGACCTCGCCGGCGAGGTCGGTGTTGTGATTGTGTGAGTTGGTGGATCTGGTATCCGGCACCAGTACCGAAAACGGAGCGTCTGTTGCGTATATTGGTAGGATTGGGCGAACCTAGCGCCGCCGATGTGACGGCGGCGATAGAGTCGTCCGGGTCGTCCAGGACGTTGCGAGGGCGTCTACGGAGGGGAGGAGTTCCAGCTTGAACTATCGAGTAGTTCGAGGCTTGGACTACGAGGGGGTTAAAAGCCGCGAGTGTGTGCAAGATATTTATATCAGCGCCGACGCCACGTACACACACGCGCACTGCGCATGCGCGAAACATCACGTGATCAGCGATTATAGCGCGCATGCGCGGGTCTATCAATTTGTATATATATTGCGTATTTTGTTATAATAAATTAATCATTCGTATTTCAACCTTCTGACTCGACTTATTATTTACATTTCTATGATCAGTTAGGAACACTTAGGCTACTATATACGACCTAAACACTCCTAAACATTCATACGTTGAAACTTAAAAAATGGATGTAGAAAAATTTATTAACTTGGTTTTCAAAGAAAACTTCACAAATACGATGTTACTAGAACGTTACCTATTTGACTAATAAAAACGTATTCAGTGTGCGCACTCAATAATAACTCTAATGTTATAATCGTATCGGCCTATCAGTCACGTCGGAATGGTCGTGAAATAAAGGGACCGTTAGGGAATTGAGCCCCTGATTGGTACGGTTCGCCGTCCAGACGATCGAACCTGTCCGGCCCGTACCAAGTTCGATGCCGAACCACCGTACCAAGTAATAATAATAATAATGTTCGCCGAACAGTGCGCCAGACGATCGAACATAGTATGGTGGCGAACCAAGTTTGGGTCACAGATTAGGTAGCACTGTGGTTCGGCCGTACCAAGTATGATCGTCTGTTCACACTATATTAATACGAGGTTGTGTCTTTAATGGTGTGAACAGACGATCATACTTGGTACGGCCGGACCATAGTGCTACCTAATCTGTGACCCAAACTTGGTTCGCCACCATACCATGTTCGATCGTCTGGCGCACTGACGGCGAACATTATTATTATTATTACTTGGTTCGGTGGTTCGGCATCGAACTTGGTATGGACCGGACAGGTTCGATCGTCTGGACGGCGAACCGTACCAATCAGGGCCTCAATTCCCTACCGGTCCCATTATTTCACGACCATTCCGACGTGACCGATAGGCCGATACGATTATAACGTCAGAGTGACTTAGGGGCTGCAAGCGTTACATAGCGCGTCTTGCAAGTGGGCTACTCAATTGAGTGCGCAAACTGAATACGTTTTTCTAAGTCAAATAGGTAACGTTCTAGTGACATCGTATTTGTGAAGTTTTCTTTGAAAACCAAGTTAATGAATTTTTCTACATCCATTTTTTAAGTTTCAACTTATGAATGTATTTTAAAATCCAAATCTAATGATGTAAAACCTACAGCCTCGATGGCTCAGATGGTAGTAACTCTGCTGGCTGTGCCGCTGGCAGCCTCGGGTTCAATCCCCGGCCAGGTCAAACATTTATGTGCATGAACATGTCTGTTTAATCTGTGTCTGTGTGTTATAAGCTTATATAAGTATGTATATCAGTTATCTGGTTACCATAGTACAGGCTTCTAGCCTAGTTTGGGACCAGATGACCGTGTTTGTAAGTTGTCCCATATTATTATTGACCACCACGGTCTTAGTGAATTGGGTTTATTATTAAGAGATCAACGACAGCTCAAATGTTCATTCTGATTTCATCCGTTGTCCATAGGTATTATTTAGCGACGTATAGTTTCGTATTTAAAAAAAACTACGATTGCGCTTATATTTTAGATCGAGAATTAGGCCCCTAGACAGACTGTGGTTCGGTGCGATCGTGTGGCGTGAACGCCGTACCGAACAATTCGGGTCACAGATTAGGTAGCGGTAGCACTGTGGTTCGGTCGTACGAAGTATGATCGTCTGTTCACACTTTATATCTTGTATAATATGTGTTCTGTGCTTTATATGCACTTTCACAAGCCGAATTGTTACCCACCAGCACTCCCTCTCTGTTCTGTGCAGCACTCGGCACAAAATAAGCATCTATTACTACTTACTCCATCTTTGAAATATTTTGGCAAAAATAAGTATGAGCAAAGGAGATTCTGATGCCGAAGAGGAAATCCTAGTATATGCTGAGTTTGAAGATAACGTAACCATAGATAAATACAGAGCCATACATGTTCTAGGAATTGATGATAAGAATCCTATTATTCAATTAGATGAAACATTTTTCATGGGTATGTACCTATATTAATTAAATAATTTAATAAATATTACTACTTGTAAGACTGCCTCGGTGGCGTAGTGGGCGCAAGCTCGACTGCCTATTATGAGGTCCAGGGTTCGATCCCCAGGTCAGGCAGTGTTAAAAATCGGATTTTTCCATTATGAATTATCTCAATAACTGCCTCCAGTCTGGAACTGTGCCCGGTAAATTGCAATAGGATCGCCCCTTGTTAATGGAACCAATAACATACTGGCGAACTATGGGACTAAGTCCTGGGTACACCTCTGCCTACCCCTTCGGGAAAACTATACAACCTTTAGCTTTACTTTTTAACCTTTAGCTTACTAACCTTTTGATTTAGCCAGCTTTCACCTTATTTAGTTATTTAGCACAGTTTTATATTAAAAATTATTTTTTCATGACTGAACAGAGGCTAAAAATATTGTAGTGGCTTTAGGTGCCTCAATAATGACTCCCGGACTTCTTCAGAATAGGTATGACTGAGCAAGAGAAGTCTTTTTATTAAAACCTCATTCATGATTTGGTTATACATTTTATTTATTATTATGTAAATGAAAACATAGCACTGCTCATAATGCAATATTTAATCAAAAATAAAAGTGACAACCATTAACGTCAACACAAGAGTAGGCTATTAACTCGCCGACCGGCCTTAGATAAACTACTGTTCTTAGTGTACTGTATAATGGTTAGATAATTTTGAAGCATGGGTTGTATAGCTTCTTTTGCTGTTCATTGTGTTGACACGAATTCCATAAAATTTCTAAAATCTGTTGGTGTTTACATAATTTGATCAGACGTGACTGTGCACCTCTGCCAACTCCTTCAGGAAAAAGGTGTGTAATGTTATCAATGAAAATTTCAGGTAAATATGAAAATTCATTAGGAACATATATGTTTTTTGACTCTGATCCCGCACCGCCAAGCAAGGACCCATTATTTGACAAATATCCAGAGAAATGCTTAAAATATGTTTGCAAAACAAGAAAATTCTTGAACATGGAGCAAGCTTATGTTACTCCTAAAGAAGGAAAAGGTATGTGTTACCACAGAAGTGTTACCATTAAGATGGATCCAGACTATGAGCGGCAAACCCTTGAACACCGCCGCGAGTGGCAGCCGCACCCTGCGGTCAATGGGGACAAGCTGAAACTGTTGGAACTGCCGTGCGTGGCGACTCCTTCTATATTGACTGCGACGGTATTCGAGGGTTTGCCCGCACATAGTCTGGATCTATCTTTATACTGCTAATAGTATATAACAGATTAAAAAAAAATCTCCACTCACTACACTCCACTCCACTTTTTCCTGCACCATGCATTTGGAAAGATACCTCTACAAGAAGAATGCACAAGAAACTTGTATTTTTTAATGCTTCCACAGAACCTAATTTCCAAAGTCAGAGCCAGCAAATAAATGACGATGTTGAACCGGTGAACTTCGAAAGTGTTGAGCAAGCGGCTGAGGCTTTCAAGTATTATTTCACTACACCAACACCCATGGACACAAGCACAGCTAAACATGACTGATCTTTCAAAGGAATCAGGTAATTTTGTATTATAACTCGCAGTGCATTAGATACATAACTGCATAATGCTTTAATGTGTCTACCATTATCAGCTTTAGCATAGTACCCCACCCTCTCTACCCGTGGTTGCCGTAAGAGCTGGCTAAGGGTTATCAAATCTAGAGGATGGACAACAGTTTAAAACCATTGAACTGCCAAGAGTGGCGAGTGTTGACAAAACCCCCCTAGTGACCCCATTAGTCCAACAGTGGACTTCCAATGACTGAAATGAACTTACTTTTGTGATTTAGAACTGTATAGCCAACGGTAAACTTTATGAGCTCTCTGAAGATTAGTCATTTCTGCTGCACAGTACAAAGGTCTCAACTTCCAATGCATAATATGCATCTAATACAGAAAACTCCACCTAAAAGTCAATGCTGCGAGGCGCGAGGGGTATGCTTCTGCCATCAAGAGGAACAGGCACATACAGTGATACTCTGTGATACAGCAAAACAATTGGATCCCGGGCGCAGAACAGATAATAACACTACATACAGAATGGACACTGTCGTTCGCCTACCAATCGGGCCTTCCTTACAACGTGAGCGAGATTGAGCTGTCGACGAGCCCCTGTGAGCTCGGAACGCACCTCACGCACACTCTTGCGCGTGTACAAAACTCAATGTGTGCAGTGTCTGTGTAGTAGGTAGTTAGACCGCGACTTTTGTATGGAAATCGAGTCGAGTGTCCAGGGTGTGCCCAGGGGGTAACTGGGAATTTTATTCCCGTTTGCCACCTGGGGGCTATCCATTTGGGGGGTCTGGGAGTATTCCAACTCATCAAGGTCCCAGTGTGAGTAACCCAAGAAAACACTTCTTCCCAAACTGTGTACCAAAACTATGGAACATATTGCCAAGAGGCTGTTATTAGTGCTACTTTAGTAAACAGTTTTAAAAACAGACTAGATAAACATTTAGAAACGAATAAACTTTTGAATACACTAGGGCAGTGATAAAGTGATATGCACGCATAAGCGTATGCAGCTAGTGCATTATTAAATAATAATAATTAATTAGCCTGATAATTTAAAGCTAATCCCACCAAAAACATTTTGTAAAAAACTAGCCAAGTCTCGATGGAGCTGCTTGTTTATCTCTAAAAAGTAATGAAATCTAGACAAAGTCGTGCCAAGTCTAAGGTTCCTTACTGCGATTTCTTTATTATTATAGTTAATGTGTGACTTGGCCGATTTCTTTATTATTATAGTTAATGTGTGACTTGGCCGTTGAACATTCTTTATACGTTAGTGGGTATCAATTTTGTTTACACGTAATGTTATATCTGTTGTAACTACCTATGTTTGTTAAGCGAGATAATAGCCCATACTGGTATTGGTAATTGGACGCTAGTGTCTCATTTTAGGTCTCATTTTAATTTTTTTTTTGTTTATTGTGCATAACATGCATTCAGCATTGATTGACAATGCTGACTTCTGCTCTCTTCTTTTTGGAGCGTCAAATCGACCACCGATCTAACATAAAATAGACGTACAGACGGACTTGATTAGAAGTATCCCTTCAACGGCCAAGTCACATAACATTAACTATAATAATAAAGAAATCGCAGTAAGGAACCTTAGACTTGGCACGACTTTGTCTAGATTTCATTACTTTTTAGAGATAAACAAGCAGCTTCATCGAGACTTGGCTAGTTTTTTACAAAATGTTTTTGGTGGGATTTCACTTCTTTTTGTAGAAACGTGGGCATATTGACTTATTTTATTAATCGACATTTTTTACTTGCGAAACTTTTTTTTATCTTGCGAAATCAAACACAAATAATCTCAACGACCTTTAGTATATGGATAACAAACCAGAAATACCGATAATATTTAGACTAAAACAATACCTAATAAAACCTATATGTTTAAGACTTCTTTTGTCTTAATAAAAAAAGAAACTCAAAGAAAATATTTTTAGACAAATTATTAGACAAGTGTCAATATAATTAACTATCAATGAACGTTGTACCAAAGGTATTACCTACCTAGTACTGAAATACAGCTAAATTAATATTTTTAAACGAAACGAAGTAATATCTACCTAAATAAACTAAACCTAGAATACTAGAAAAGTACTTACTTATAAACACGAACGCGATTCGAAGTACTGCCTAACTGTAAATAAAACCGAGAAAACTATAATTAAAAAGAGTACTAAATAACTAACAGTTAATTAAAGTATTCAATTTTAAGTTCTTTTAAATCTAATAATAATTAAGGAATAATCAGTAACCGTCACTAATCATAAAATCCCTAACCTATTCAAATCTTCGCAAACGTCTTGAATTATAAGCGAAATCAACGAAATCACAAACGAAATGCAAATAATCGGAAAAACAAACGTAAGCGCGTTTTTAAATAAGTCAGCGCCATCTAGCGACGGGTGTGGGTATCACCGCCACTCTTAGTCCAATGAATTATATTTTGACCAAATTTTGATCTTCGATTATCCTAGTTTTTATAGTTTTCCATTTATGTGGCCATTAAACCCTAACTCTGTACCAAATTTCAGCTCTCTGAGTTTATGGGAAGTACTAGTTCTTTTTGATGATCATGAGTGAGTGGCTGAGTGTCATAAATGCGAAACTTTGCTTTCGCTTAACTTCGGAACTAAATGACCTACAGACTTGAAATTTTATTTTAAGTATGTGATCCTATAGCTTACTGGATGACGAAAATTTCTGCGTTCTGGTCTTATCCAGAGGTTCTCAAATAGGGGCCTGAAAATGCGGCGAAATGGTTCCAGTAAAGGATGGTACGGCAGTGTTTGCTTCGCGCTCGACTTGGCGGGGGCACTGCCGTGCCCCCCGATATGCAGATAATTGATTATTAATTAGAGTAGTGTCAGCCCCAGATTTACTATGTTTTCGAACTGTGGCAGAAACAAGACAGTAGTGCCCCTCTCCAGGGTTTGAGATAAGTTACTTAAAATTCATGTGGTGTGAGCCTGTTATAAGCCCGTCACACACGCAGCTATAATATATATTAATATACCGTCCTATAATATATATTATAGCAAGCTAACACACACGGAGACGATGCTATAATATATATTTTAGCCTTCATTTCATTGATACAGTAGTTTATATTAATATGCAATAATATATATTACGGTATATGTTGGTGACGTCATAGAAATATATATTATAGCTGCGTGTGCGGTCAGTCGAATATTTGTATAGAAAATATATCGTAATATGCCGTGCTATGATTTATATTGATATATATTATGTCTACGTGTGTGACGGGCTTTATTATTATGGTGCCTTTATCTTACTTGTCGACGGTGAGTCAACCAAGCTTCCGTATGCTAGGCGCTTCGTAGAGCAAGTTTATTTTCAATCAAATATGAATCACCAATACACTAAATACCCCCTCCCCCTTGATCCGGGGCTGAGTAGTGTAAAATAGGTGGAAAGTGGAACCAAAGGAAGGAACTAGTTTAGTTGTAGAGTTCACCAACGAACACAAAAGAGTACATTGCCTAAACACATTGCTTAAAAAAGACAATTATAAGAAACTATGTTTTAAAAATAGAATCAGTCTCTATAAATGGTAATTCCCCTACCAAAGAATCAAATCAATATAATAATTATTTTATTGTAGGGTTCCCATAAACATGTGGAAAGGTGATTTGTATAGAAATAAATGCCGTGCCATATTAGGGTATTCCCCTTTCACCTATTTCATCCACAAAAATACTACTGACTACTGACCTTTCATTATGTGTAGTAAGGCAGAATAGATAAGACGTTATTTTTATTCGTTTGTATAGTTCTAAATTATTGAAATCTGCGCTTTTATTTGTAATACATAAAGTATGGTGAAATACATCCCTGTTGAAACCTCTACCTGTGCAAAACATTCAGGCTCACAGAATTATATTGGTAATTATTAATTACTAGAATATTATACTATTAGCGACCCGCCTTCGATTCGGTCTAGGTACCTTTATACATAATATTACAAACTCACTCATTTGATGTGTCTATTGATGAAAACCGCAATATTTTTTTTTAGGGTAAAACGTCTAGTCTATACGTACAGACAGCGGGAAGCAACTTTCTTATAGACTTAGGGAATTATGGCGTGTCCAGATTACCCGCGTAAAATCCTTTAACATTGCCTCGGTGAACCCGCGGTGCGCGGCAGAATCTAGACACGCCATAAGAATAACAAAGGTTCCGGTATAACTGGCTGCTATAGTTACCTTGCTGAAGTTAAAGCATTATAATATATTTTATATTCGTAGTGCGCAGCCAAAACGGCTAACTTCTAAGTAAGAAGCATAAAGTTTTGCATAAGCAACAGTATACTGTTGTGTATAAACTGTGTTACATTATGAAGTATCTACTTACTTACTACTACCTACTTCTATTCACATGTTGCAGTATTCAGACAGCGTTCACAAAATCGTGTCATCGATCAACGAATGCGAGTTCGAATCCCGTCCCAGGAGTAGTAATTTTTGCCCGGATATTTTTTTGTTAGGAACTTTTTTCTTCATTATCTGTATTTATATTATTGTGATATTATATAATAAAAAAATAGATACTATAATATATATTTATAGTTTATATGACACCAGTCGCCCAGCGCTTAAAAATTCATATCAATGTGTATCAATGTGTGTTAGACAGCCTCGTTGGCTCAGGTGATAGTAACTCTGCTTTCTGTGCCGCAGGCCCCGGGTTCGATCCCCGGCCAGGTCAAACATTTGTGTGCATGAAGATGTCTGTTTGATCTGTGTCTGGGTGTTATAAGCTTATATAAGTATGTATATCAGTCATCTGGTTACCATAGTACAGGCTTCTAGCCTAGTTTGGGACCAGGTGACCGTGTGTGGAAGTTGTCCCATATTTATTTATTTATTTATTTATTTATTATCTGGTTACCATAGTACAGGCTTCTAGCCTAGTTTGGGACCAGATGACCGTGTGTGGAAGTTGTCCCATATTATATTATATTATTATATTATCTTCTAAGGTAAGTATTGACTTTTTCAGTTCATCCTGTCAGTCTAGACGTTTGCTGAAAATATAACTTTTCATTGTAATATCTACCTAATAATAGTTCGCCTAAATAATTTTCGACCTGCGCTGTTGTTTACGGACTTGATTCTTTTGCTTAATATTTTAAATTTTTAGACAAAGCGGTCTACTCGCATGAAATACAATTCGAATAAGAAAAGAATTATTATTGTATTCGTATTGTATTTCATGCGAGTAGACCGCTTTGTCTAAAAATTTAAAATATTAAGCAAAAAGGAAGTGTTTATCAATTTCGATATGAATTCTAATTGTAACATTAGACTTGTCGGTGGGTAGATTGCGAAATGCATCACCTATAGATAAACACACGCCCCTAGAGCGTTAGGTAGAACGGATAGAAAAATTTCGCCGACGACTAGTACCTCCACGGTAGCTCAAGTGGTAGAGTGCTGACCGGGGTTGGTGCGGAGGGTGCGTGGTTCAATTCCCGCCCGTGGGTGAAATTTTTCTTTCCTTATTCGTATTGATTCTTTTGCTAGTACTTACGGTTTTGGCTTGTTTGTATGAATTTCTTTCAGTATTTTGCTCTGAAAATGGGTAAAAGCAAAAGGGGCAGGACGTTTTTTTTTGAACGCTCTACGAAAAATACACAATTTACGTATAAAACGGCAAATACATTTTGCGCCTTTACCATCCGTTTGAGTATAGGTAATACGTACATACTTAATTATTTTGTGTTTTTCATCATGAAATTACGATAAAACGCAATTCAAATTAATTTCTTCAACCTAATGAGTGATGTTAGGGGTGAGCAGTTGATAGTCATGTCGACCGCAAAAATTCGATCCGTTCGAACCGTTGATCGCTATCAACTACAAACTTGAAAACCATTTAGGTGGTGTTTGAGCCAATCATATGATCATGAGACCCGGGTTTGATCCACAAGTCAGCCAAAAAGTGTAATTGGATTTTCTATTAGGAGTTTTCTGAATGACAGCTTGGAGTCTGAACCCAATAGATGACAATAGGCACGACTTCTACTACAAGAGATTTAAAAATATTACTGGCAATGTGTTAGAAAATTTCACTGAGTCTTCACCCATGAACGCAAATGCTGTAGCTTGCGATAATGCTCTTGAACCGTCTCTTTTTTCTCGTACAAGGCCAATAATGATTATGATGATAAAGTAATACATTTTAATACAATTACATACTATATAATATTTATTAACAAATTACCTATACATAACAGTATAGAAGACAATGAAAGATCACCATAAAAACAAGTGCTATGCACTAGACATCTCAACATTAGGTTCTCCGAAGGTCTAACTGAACGAGAATGGGCCATATGAAGATTGATATTATAGCTGAATTGTATTTAAATCGATATTGTTACATACTATTAGTCTTCTATTTTTTCGTGAGAAGTATTGGTTTAAACTCGTTTTCTATGAACATCACTAGGATTTTTCAAAATACTATGTCTATGAGTCCCTTCCCTAGTTGTATAAGTGTGAGTGGAACCCCCCTCACCGCCTGCCGCACCCCGTAGAACGCGAAAGGGACAACTGCAGCTCAAAGCGATTATAACTACGAAAAAATGACGAAATCGATGTTTTGTATTCCCGTGTTCCCTCCGAGAATAATTAGTTTTATCCATAAATTTATATCTTGAAAATTAGGAAATAGATTAGGCTATGTCCCTGTTATTTTATTTTTTTTCCTTAACTCTTCATTTTTTTCTAGTGAACGTCTAATTGCGCGAGTAAAACTGGGACAGTTTTTCATGTTTTTAAAGGGTCATATTTCATTTAATAATGAGTTTGTGTAGAAAAATGAAAATAACAGGGACATGCTCACTGAAAACCTTGATTTTATAAAAAAAAAACCATTGCTCTGACGCAATTATCTAGGGAGGAAACACGGGAATACGTTTGTATGGAAAAATCACCCCTAATGTATCCTCTTAAGGTATAGACACAGAACAGATAATAATACTGCGTATAGAATGGACACTGTCATCCGCCCTCCAATCGGGCCTTCCTCACCCCGCCAGCGAGACTGAACTCTCCACGAACCCCGCTTCTATGGGAAATCACCTCACACACACTCTTGCACGTGTACAAAACTTCATGTGTGCAGTCTCTGTATAGGTAGTTATAGCGCGGCTTTTGTATGGGATTGAGTCGAGTGTCCGGAGTGTGCTATATAGTATCCACGCTCAATTCCACAATCAATCCACGCCAAATTAATCACTCCATTCATTGGCAACATTGGCAAACACCGCATCAAATTCCGTTGCGAGATTTTGGTTTATTAGAGGATATACAAACAGAAAGACGCGGAAAGAGAATTTGTATTAACTCCATTAACTATTTATGGATTGTAATTTTATTTGTTATTATTTACAGCGCATCGAAACAAACGGCGGCGCAAAAACACTAAGAGAAAAGAGACGATAGAAGATGTACTACTAGGAGTCATCAAAAGCCATGTCAAAATTGACAAAGAAGAAAGAAAGAAGAACAACACAATACTGTATTCAGTACTTGAAGAGTTCCTAAAGAAGATGAAAGCCTGTGACGGATTATTTAAAAGTTTGAAGCCAAAACTAGCATACTTAGGGAGTTACTTTGAAGGTCTTCGCGTCGGCCACGCGACCGAGTACGATATCAACGTCGTCCTAACATTACATCTAAATTACGATAAGATTTTACTAAATGCCGATGATATGCAAGGCGCTTACACGGTCATAAAGATGCCATCGGAATTTCGCAGGTTGTCTAAAACTCCGGCGACCGCAAACAAAGGATTCAAGGAGACCGAACTATGGTGCGACCCTTCATACCGCCTCTCAGTTACAAGATTCCGATCTTGGATGCAACGTGTCGTTGACGCCACGCTTAACACCCTACCAGTAGAAAATGGAGCGAGGGTTTTAAAAATAAAGAACCAATCTTATCAAATCGCCGCAAAAACGTCTGGACCGGCGAATACTTTGACAATAATAGAAAATTATGACAACGTTATAGACATTGATCTTGTCCCGACCCTGGAATTTAAGCTGCCAAAGATACCTGAAAATACAAGGGTTGATGTATCAAGAGCCAGTTCAACAAAAACAAAGGAATATTTTGTTGTTCCTAAGCCCAACAACAGTGATTTCAGCTGGCGTTTAGCTTTTCCGTTCCAGGAACGTGACTACATTTACAACAAGGACAATATGAAGAACACCATAAAAATCCTGAAACTACTGCGAGATGTGCAAGGGTTCAACAAACTGGCCAGTTATTATATAAAGACAATATTTCTGTGGGAGGCTGCGGAGAACACAGATGGCTTCTGGAAAAACAACTCTTTGTCATTTCTTGTAATATACATGTTTAAAAAATTGCAAGAATGCTTGTCCAACAAAATTATAAAGAACTTTTGGTGTCCTAGTCATAATCTGCTTGAGAAAATTAAACCAGAAACTTGCGACAACTGGGCCAACCGACTTGCGCGCATAATCAGTGTTATAGAAGATAAGAAAAGATCTGAACCTCACATAATTCTTAATTTTTTTACCAATAAGAATACCTCTTAAATATTTAATCCATTTTATAAGGTATCCTAAGAAGACAGGTAATTTATTCTTTGGATTTAGCGTAGTTAATTGAAAATGAATAATCTACAAATATATTATTATTCGTAGTGAATAATGGAACTGGTTTTCGTTATTATTACTTGTACTTATTACAATGATAACTTTTAAATCTACCTCTGATTATTGTTTAATATATATATAATGGCCACTTCAATTCTATCTTTTATTTACCTATTTAAAATGTAACTGTGCCCGGTGGATAGCAAAAGGCTCACCCCCTAAACATGGACCAATAACATACTGGCGAACAGTGGGTGTAGCAACTATGAGACGGAGTCTTGTGTACACCTTCCTTTCCCCTACAGGATAAGGGCTTGATCGTATGTTGTGTTATATTGGGTTATTTTCTTACAATAGTAGTGAAAAGTAAAGGTTAACTCTGTTTCTCTATTTACTCTCGCTAAAGCTCGGGAGAAAATTACCTCGAATAACAATGGGCCCTTTTAGCCCCTCGTGTAACTATACAGCACCACATAAATTAGCACTAGAATGTATACCTAATCCAGTTAAGTGACTGAATTGCCGGTCTACTTTCCATTCCAGTCAGGTAGGTAATTCTCATTTCTCTCAGTTATTTATTTATTATATTGAATTATTGGAATAATGTAAACGATATGATCCAGTCAAGCACTGGACTAGATTGATTTGCTGGATTACTGGACTGGAATACTGTAAACCGGGCATTCCTTAGCAAAATAAACAAAGAACAGTCATAAGCCGCAAGCAGTCCTCTAGGACTGCTTGGGGCTTCTGGGGCCGAAACCGTGGCTCCTGTCGAAGCCTAGAACTGAGCCTGATTTGAGCGAGGCTATTTTATTCTGTGACCGGAGTTTTAGCGTGCGCGGCTGTGGGTGAGGGCGGCCGTTTTGTCTGGGGATGCTTCCTGCTGATGCGCGGCAATGGGAACTACGAAATCGAACAGGCCGCTAGTAAATTTTCTACAATTTACTAGAGGTGTGAATTTTAGACTGGGTGAGTTTTGAACTGTTCTGTGTTTTGAACTCGTCCCGACTTTGACTTGACTAGAACTTGAACATTCAAGATTTCAATTCAATTCAATTCTTATTTTGTGGCTTGTGAAAGTGTTTTTAACACCACAACTTTGCCAATATCACGTTGGGAGATTGGACATCAAACGATGGAAATTAACCATTATGTGCTTTTGAATTTTGAACACAATCAACAATATATGTTCAAGATTTAAAATTGAAATGAAAATGAAAAGAAATAAAATTTTTTTTTTATTTGACACAGGCAATACATTCGTGTGGGTCCGTAAAATGAAGATTTTTTTTCTACTGGCGTCACACGGCTCGCATATGCACTAATCACGCAACGGAATCTGTTTTGCGCAGAGCAGCGCGCGCCACGCCGCTTTAACAGCGCCCTCTACATCGTGTTTGAGCTGTCAAATTATTACGTCAATCCGCCATTTTCTTTGTATCGCCATTTCATTTCTGTCGTGAGATGGAGAATTTGAGACGAAAGTGAGATAGAAATAAAATATTTCTGTATTCCGCTGAAGAAAAACATCTCCATTTTTGGAATTACAAAATCAAATATTGAATTTATCTCAGGTAAGAGGGGAACGTTTAGAAATGTCTAGCAAAATTAGTTCGTGGACGGGCTTGGCGTCTTGTGTTCTCTCCTGTTGAAAGAGGACAATGGCGTCAGTTTGTCGGAGCGCCTATAAACGTTCCGTCATCCTTTTCTTGCATACATCGGTTATTCAGGAGACACTGCTTACATCAACGAATGATCTTTTTACGAGTAGAGTAGACTGATAAGAAAATATGTCCTGTTACCTTCGCACATTGTGTTGTGGAGTTTCTGTCTTCTAGCTTTATTAATTCGCCGCGCTTTTGAAAATATATACCGATGTATCTCAAAATTAAAATTATCATCACATATCAACGTTACTATGTTATTGCAGATAGAATGCACAGATGATTAAGGCATAGAATAACGGTACATATTCGAGATGTTTACGACGAATACGGTGCAAGCCGGCTCTGTGCCGACGCTTCAGTATCAGGAGCATCCTACACAGAAGTCCCAGGGAAAGAACATTGAGAATGTTCAACAAAAAAATCAAACTCAACAGGGACAACAGCAACAGGTAAGAACATACCAAATTGTCTTGTAACTAAACATCATTAAACATCAATCTTTCATTAATATTATTTTACTTCTTCCTCTAGGCTATCTAAGGCTGGATGTCATTTCGCTTGTTGTTGATTATTTATGTTTAGGTGTACCAAGTGTTAATTCGCAAGATCAGCCTTATAGATTCTCAATATTATCGGTCTAGATTATTGCTTTCCAAGTAGAAGCAGAGTACTTTTTTTCCCGATATTCCAAAGAAAACAATGTCTACGCAGGTGAAACCTCAGGGCACAGCTAGTGTAGACAGATTATTCCTTTCCAAGTAGAAGCAAGTGCTATCATCCTAATGCAACTTACATCTTCCACTTATTACATTAATCATTATTATAATGACAAAAGCCTACATTTAATACAATATTATCTTATTAACATTAAACTGCCACCGTGCTCCCATCTGTGTGACTCTTGGCAAAGGCCTCTTCCAATTACCTCCACTGTGGTCTTTCTTGAGCTTTTCTGGTTTATAAGTTTGTTGCTACAGCCCTTATTTCAGATAATACTGGGAATAGAATGTTGCAGACAGTTGGGAGAGGCCTTTGCCAAAGCACAAATAGATTTATTTCATATTATATGTATTATTACAGTAATACATATATCTGAATTGAAGTAGAATGAAGGCAATTTTTTTATATATTTTTTCCAGGAATTCCCAACATTTTGTTACACAACAAACGTAAACATGATCGGCAAGATTGGGTCGGCAGCCACCAGCGGCAGCGGGGGTGTTAACATCACCCAACTGACTACAAGTGATGACAAGACCTGCTATATAGCCCAACCGTTCTCTTACAACTATGCATTGGTCAACCAAATGCCCATAGCCAATGGCATACAGAATACAATATCAAATATAAGCTTCAAATGTGATGTCTGTGGGCTCATGTTCGGACACCTCACTCTACTGAATGCTCACAAAAGGATACATGCTCAGGACACAGGTATATTCAGGTTTTTCTATTGCACTATGATGTAAAGTTGGTTAACTATTTAGTTTTTTATTTTTTTGTACAAACTCTTTATCATTTTTAGGGTCCTGTACCTCTAAAAGAAAAAAAGGAACCCTTATAGGATCACTTTGTTGTCTGTCTGTCTGTCAAGACCTTTTTACTCGGGAACGCGCAAAGGTATCAAGTTGAAATTGATATCAATAACTCCGGCCTAGGAGCCCTTGCTACTGCAAAAAATCAAACTTTTCTTAAAAAAAAACATGGCCCTCTTACCGCACATTTTCATACTTTGCGCAATGGACTGAAAACTTCTAGGGCCCAGGATACTTCCCGTCATGAAATTGGGCTATTGCCCAATTAATTAATAATTGCTTATTAGCAAGATCTTAATTACAAGTAAAAGACTAAATCCCAAAACCATAAAATTTAAACTACTAAAAAACTACATCTAACATCAGCTATTTGCTTGTGAAGACTCGTTAAAATCGGTTCAGTTGTTTTGGAGATGAACCTAAATGTAAAGATGTAAAAATAAAACTTACATGGAACCCTCAACCTTTTTCTAAAATAAAAATAGCTGAAATTACGCCTTAGAACATTAGCTATCTGCCAGTGAGTGTCATTAAAATAGGTTTTTTGTAGTGGTAGGCCTCTTTTGCAGGGGGAAGTACCACACCTTTGCCAGTTATTCATCCACCAAGCAGTAATGTGCAAACATTACTATGTTCCGGTCTGAAGGGCAATGTTACCAGTTACCAGGGTGAAAGGCGCAGTGCAGTGCCGCACAAAATTTTTAATTTTAAAACACTGGGTGGCACTGTATCTGATATGGGCAATCATGATGCTTACCATAATCAGGCACCTGATTTGCTCGTCTTGTTAAAAAAAAAAGGTTTAGCCGTTTTGGAGATTAGTGGGAACATACAGACAAAAATGTTTTATTTTTGTTATTATTATTAGTATTGCTATATTTCTGTCTACCATTTTTGATACTGATGCATATTAATGGTTGCAAAAGCAGCAAGTCTATAATTTTACTATTACTTGAAAATGCATATAAAAATAATTTTTGAATTGGAGCTGATTGTTAAATCTCTTAATAGAGAAGAAAAACTACTTGGAGCCTGGAAAAAGTTAAAAGTAAAGAGCTTCTTTGAGGCGCAGTGCAAAGCAAATTCGCCCTTTCGCTCACACATACCCACATTTTTGAATATATAAAAAATACTAAATGTAATTACGTAAAATAAAGACAACTATGAACTAGAAAATAACAATACAAAGATTCAGTACGTGTGAGCGAGAGGGCGAATTTGCTTTGCACCGCGCCTTAAGGAGTTTCGTTATTTGCGTAACTTTCATCTTATGCTCCATTTTCTTATGTCTGTATAATGGTAACTTATAAGTGTGTTACATTCCAGAGGGCAATATAACAGTGGTGGCCACAGGAGTGAACGCAAGCAATGAGGTTGCGATACCGCCGCACATACAAATACTCTCAACCGATCCTATTGATCAACAACAACAACACCATGTGCAGTTACAGGACAGTAAGTTAACACATAACATAATATCATAGTGGCTTGTTTCCTCTGAAGGGTTAGGCAGACATAACTAAATGCTACATGCGGCCCCTTTTTGATTAATTAGATTTAATGTCCCTGTGGGAGCCGTGCCATCTGGCAGAGGCACATATTCGGAGAGTGGGCAGCAGCGATCTCCGTTTTCAAAAACTACTAATGCGATCAGCAAGCCGCCTGCCAAGCGTGGTGATTACTTCTTGAACAAGAATATTTAGTTTTTAGTTCCGAATTCATTATACAAAACTTCATAAATAACATATATTTCAGCCAAACCTGTAATAGTGGACAAAATCCAGAAGTGCATCACCTGCGGCGGTACTATAGCCACTAATCCTAAAAGGAAAGGGCCGAAGCTTATAAGATGCGAGAACTGCATTGCTCAAGACTCTGTCGACCCACAGAGGACTAATCAATGTAAGTTTTATGGCTATGTAACAGGATTCACTAAGGGCCGATGCACAATACATTTTTAATGGCGCCGTCGACGCACGCTTGTACCGATACGCACAATTTGATCGATACAAACGCAAACTGCTTTGTGAGATAAAATGGCTCACCGCTAGAAAAACGTGGTGTGCACAGGCCCTTTTTACAACAAAATGGACAAGTATCAAGTGCTTTTCTCAGAATAGATACCCTATTAAAACTCAAATTTATTTAAGCAAATAGACCTTAGCATTTTGCATGTCACATAAGGAAATGATTAATGAATCCACCATGCTCTTGGAAAGATTAATGCACAAGAAAGGTGATAGATTTAAAATGTATGGAGCTAGTTTCTGTGTAATGTTAATGCTGTGTAGAGCAAATAAAGAATAACTAAACTTACAAAAAAAGTCCATCGTAAAACAAAATGATATGTGACTATACTGCCAAAATGAATGTGAACTGTGAACATTTTGAATGGTCTGTCATAAACGTTAACGGCCAATGATGAGTGCCAAAACTATATTACCTCGGACAGTAAACATGGACAGATGTTGAATTAATGAATGAAACCACCGATGAATGATGAATGTGTTTGAAACCATCGTCCTTTCATATATTATGTATTTCCTTTCCCTGCATGGTTGCCTGGAAGAGATCGCTCTAAGCGATAAGGCCGCCAGTTGTTACTTCTTTCTAGTTTTAAGGTTTTCTTCTTTGTTATTTTCTGTTATATTGTGGTAGCAATAAAGAGTTTTCATTCATTCATTCAGATGTTGATATAAAGAACTCCATTCATTATGTTTCCATTGCAGTGTCATCAGGTCAGATCTTCGTAGCAGAAGAGAACGTGAAGTTCGAGGTAGGTGCGGCGCAGAGCGTCCAGCAACCCGCCACCGACCCGCTCGCCACCGCGCCCATACAACACACGCAACCTCAACCACAGAAACCATGTAAGGATAACTTGTGAAACTTAGTTAAGTGGGACCTGGATAGGTGAGTCACTTTAGCACTGAATTACCTCTGTTAATGGGACAAAGCAAACCTCTATATATACATATTATATATTAACTAATAACCTCTATTATTGGAACCCGCTGTAAATGAGACAGATATTTATTTATACCTGGATGATATCTGAGAGACTGGGTCAGTGAAATACCTCTTTAAGTAAGAGAAATTTGCAGGTCCCTTAATGTTCCAGTTATCTAGGTTTTACTGTAATAAGGCTTCTAAAGGGGGGTGCTTCACGTTACTGAAGTTCATTTTCCGAATATGAGCTTCCGAAAGTTTTCATTTCCGAAAATTGCGCGTCGAAAGTTTATGATGATTCGGTAATGTGAATATTCTGAAAAATGTGTTTCGGAATTGTGTAGCACAACTAACCTAGTTCAATTTTGATTTCAAAAATTATGAATACCAAGTGGGTTATCGCAATATGACAAAGCCCTTTCAATTGATCAGAAAAAGCTTTTTTAAAGGAGAAAACCACATCATGTACGAAAATATAACTTAATAGAGACTGTAAATAGATAAAAATCAAATGCTCATTAAAGTATTAGTTGGATAGGCCACTGTGCACATACCACTGACGAAATGCTATGCAGAAACCCAAACTCTCGGTCAATGCCAATTAGGCAGATTGCAAGAAGCATACAGTATAAAAAAACGCTCATTGCCGGCAACAATATTGCGTTTACCGTACAAAGATCAATCCACTTGTCGCAAGAAGTTACTAAACAAATATTCTATTTCAGTGCCCGGCCACCATCCCGTGAAGAAAAGAAACCTAGCATCAGTAACAAAATGTCAGAACTGCAATGGCTCAGGCATCATATTCGTAGGCGGCATCAAACATAAGATGCACACAGCCAACTTGGACAAGCCATTCCATTGTAACATTTGTGGAGGCTCATTCTCTAGATATTCATCACTATGGTCACACAAAAAACTGCATTCAGGAGAGAAAAACTTCAAATGTGGCATCTGTGGAATTGCATTTGCTAAAGCTGTTTATCTCAAGAATCATTCTAGGATACACACTGGGGAGAAACCTTATAGGTAATTTTTTTTTTTTTCAGAATCTATGCGCAGAATCTATCTAGTAATGTGTTATCTCTATCACACAGTTGCATACAAAAAAACACCATACAAACGCCTTTTTCCCAAGTGGGTCCCATGTAATAGGAGGCGAGTCTATTGCCATCAACCGTGCACAAATCCAGAATCCAGGATACTATTGAGAAATCCCTAATGGAAAATACTAATTACACTGCTTGACCAAACGAACAAATCGAACCAAGGGACGTCTTGCTCAGCAGTGGCATTACAAAACCATTTTCTTTTTACCTGGCTACAAAGTCGTAAAGTAAGGGTTTAGTTTTTAGTAGAGCACAACGTGCAGAAATTTCACCTAAACCACTAAACCTGTAGTTTCGAAGATAGCCTTAAAGACCCTTAAAATATTCAACCTGTATAATATTATAATTCATAGAATGTATTATTAATTGATAAACAAACTATTTCCTATGTTGTCAGGTGTAATACATGTGGGATGCAGTTCTCTCAATCACCGCATTTAAAGAACCACGAGAGAACACATTCTGGCGAGAAACCATATGTTTGTGAGGTCAGTTAACAGAAATATCTATAGTTTTACTGTGTTTTAAATTCAGAGAGAAAACACACACGGTACAAGATAGAGAGCTTGACGCGCCTCTCGCTCTGCCCTGTACCACGAAATAAAGTCAGGGAAGTAGCCAAAAATGTCGCATTGAATGTGTATAACAATATCAATCAGAGATCAACGAGGCTGTCGTTGGCGCAGATGGTAGTAACTCTGCTTTCTGTGCCGCAGGGCCTGGGTTCGATCCCCGGCCAGGTGAAAAATTTGTGTGCATGAACAAGTCTGTTTGATCTGTGTCTGGGTGTTATAAGCATATATAAGTATGTATATCAGTCATACTGGCGAAATGTGGGTGTATCTGCTATGGGACTGAGTCCTGGGTACACCTCTGCCTACCCCTTCGGGAAAAAGGCGTGAATGTATGTTATGTTTTTATATCAGTCATCTGGTTACCATAGTAAGTTGACCCATATAATTAATAAAAAAAAAATCATCAGCGAAAACATGTATCTAAGGTTTGACTCCCTGCAGAAAGCATTTCATTTAATATTCTTCTGTGCGACATTTTACACTACTTTTTCTACTACTATAATGGGTTTTTAATCACCGTGTTACAATCTTTACTTCATAACATACAATCACGCCTTTTTCCCGAAGAGGTAGGCACAGGTCTAGTCTCATAAATTACTATGAAACTAGACCTGTGCCTACACAGGTACACCCACATTGCGCCAGCATGTAATTGGTCCCATGTAATATAGGAGGCGAGCCTATTGCCATCTACCGGGCACAGAAAAATCCAATAACTATTTGCCTGACCTAGGGATCAACCTTGGGACCTGAGGATCGGTAGTCGAGCTTTTACGCCCACTACGCCACCAAGGCACTACGATTATGAGAAAATAAAATAATCTGTTTTATATTAAACAGTTTCTTTTATTAAAAATTAAACTTCCGCATTAGGCCCAGAGCACACTTGACAAAGCGCAGCTCAGAGCACTTTCACTGCCAAAGCATAATCGTCTTTATACGCGTTGAAATAAGATCAAACATTAATTAATACAACATATAATCTACTAGTCCTAAGCACCTAAGAAGGTGCTCTAGAAGATTATTAATTTTCGATATTATTTCAACGCTTATAGAGACCATAATGCTTTGGTAGTGAAAAATGCTCTGCGCTGCGCTTCGTCAAATGTGCGCTGGCCCATAGGCCAATAACTTTCGTTTATGTAGGCTCGTTATTTAATTAATGGATGTTGTCCTCAGGTATGTGACAAAGGGTTCGCGAGACACGCCACGTTATGGAACCATCGCCGCATTCACACCGGCGAGAAACCTTACAAGTGAGTTGCAATTGGATTCCATTTGACCATGAATTTATTACTCTTCAAGTAGAAAATTATATTTAGACTATAACTGTGGTTCTCAAATTTGTGATGACCATTCAACTAAGTGGCTGTCTTGCAATGGACCAGTACCGTACCTTTTTGTAGTGGTTGGCCTCTTTAGCAGGGGGCCGCCTGGGGAAGTACCTCACCTTTGCCAGTTATTCATCCGCCAAGCAGTAATGTGCAAACATTACTGTGTTCCGGTCTGAAGGGCAATGTTACCAGCGAAATTACTGGGCATGATGAGATTCAACAACTCATATCTCAGGGTGACAGGCGCAGTGCAGTGCCGCGCAGAATTTTGAATTTTAAAACACTGGGTGGCACTGTATCTAATATGGGCAATCATGATGCTTACCATCAGGCACCTGATTTGCTCGTTGTCAGGTTTTTTTTAACCTAACTTCTGGATCCTTGGTTCTTCTTCGTCTTATTGTGTCAATGGTTCATTTATTCTATTAGACTGTGCTAGCCCGGAAAGTAGCCAAGAAATAATTCACAGAACAAATTAGAACTGGAAGTAGTGTGGGGCCATTCCTTACATAGTGCATTACATTGAAAGGCTCTAGATGGTAGTTATATTATGTACGTTTGCGAACGCTCACGAACAATGTAAACACTTGTGCAAACATCACTAACTAACACACCTCTTAAAACGTCGTAGCTTGGCATATATAATATGGGGAATAGGGTTGCCATTTCATGTTTTCAACCACTGCAGAATCAACTTGGTCAATTATTAAAGTAAGCTTTGTTTATAATCCTTTTTTCCAAACTTTACAATACTTGAATAATATAAAGACTAAAGACAAAGAAGACCCGTCGCGAAACAAACTATTGAGTGGATAATTATTCTCTCCTTCTCCATATTTGCAAAATTTCATTTTGTACGGAAGAGCGACGCACTTAATAAAAAGATTTGTGCCATTACCACTTACCACAGAACAGATAATAATACGACTTCCCCGTTACTCTGCTTGGATGTAAATGTAAAGTGGACTCCTTTTCCGCACTTAGACTCTAATCTGGTCCGTTGTGCGTGAAGATCTGCTCTGACTCTGCTTGGATTGTCTTTGGGTATTTTAAAAACATTTTTCATGTTTTAAAAGATCTAATCATTTGCACATACAATGTTCTTCTACAATGCACTAAGTGCTTATCACTTAGGTATTCCAGAAATAATATGGATGTGGTAAAAAAGACGGATGTTGGTTTTAGGTATATATCTGATAATAAATAATAAGTCCCAATAACATTTCATATAGGTACTTAATTATTTATAAAGTGGGGAGAAAGGACCATAAATAAACTTTGAACTTTGATGGTGTGTAATAGAAATGAATGCAGAGATGATAGAGTGGAAGAAGAGGTGCTGTGTCAAACTTACTAAGTGTGGAATAAGGGCAGAAAGATGATAATGACTTAATTCATCATCATCATCTCAGCCATAGGATGTCCAATGCTGGACATAGGCCTCCCACATAGATTTCCATATGGTCCTGCTGTAAGTGGCTTGCATCCAGCGTGTTCTTGCTGCATTTATTAGATCGTCTGTCCACCTTGTGGGTGAATTTACGCCTATACCAGTTTACTAGCAGTTTACCAGCGAAATTACTGGGCATGACAAGTTTCAACAACTAATATCTCAGGGTGACAGCCGCAGTGCAGTGCCGCGCAGAATTTTTTGAATTTTAAAACATTGGGTGGCACTGTGTCTGATATGGGCAATCATGAGGCACCTGATTTGCTCGTCTTGTCACTATCATGAAAAAACGGCCGATCCGTGTTCTCTATTGAGCACCTTACAGTCCCATCGGATATCAGTTTACAAGCTATGTGCCCTGCCCATTGCCTTTTCAACTTTGGAATACACAGGGCTATGTCGGTAACTTTCGTTCGTCTACAATCTTTTCGTTTCTAATTCGATCGTGTGGAGAAATTTCGAACATATAACCCTTTAAATAACTCGTTGAGTTAGACTCAATTATTTATCATCATTTTATCTAAAACAGATGTGAAACGTGCGGTTCAGCGTTTAGCCAAGCGGCGCATCTCAAGAACCATGCAAAAGTGCATTCTGGGGAGAAGCCATTCAAGTGCGACATTTGTACGGCAGCGTTCGCCGATCGATTCGCTCTCAAGAGGCATAGAGGCATCCACGATAAATATGGTAAAGTATTGTTATTTAGCAAATGGCGTGATGGTTTAGAAAATTAGAACTATTTATTTTTAGATTGACCTGTTTATTAAAATATTAGGGTCAAATATAATATAATATGTCAAATACCCCTATGACTGCCTCGGTGGCATAGTGGGCGCAAACTCCACTGCCGATCATGCGGTGCCGGGTTCGAATCCCAGGCCACGCAGTGTTAAATATTGGATTTTTATATTACGAATTATCTCAATAAAACTGCCTGGAGTCTGGAACTGTGCCCGGTAGATGGTAATAGGCTCGTCCTTATTACATGGGAACGATAACATACTGGCGAAATGTGGGTTTACCTACTATGGGACTGAGTCCTGGGTACAACACCTCTGCCTACCTACGGGAAAAGGCATGATTTTATGTTATGTAGTTTCAATCAATAAATGGACAGACACTCGTAGTATTAATTTAGAATATACTAAAACCTCGCCCATCTTTCAGGTCAAACCACCCCATTAGTATCAAGACAAGTGACAGTGACTGTGCCGGAACAGTCCTCACAAAACAATGACCAGAACTCACAAGCCACAGTTGAAATTGAGATACATCCTGAAGCGAGTCTCTGAGGAAAGCATCAGCGGCGCAAACCTCAGAGATACACGTAACTTGAAGGCTTTTAAAGCCAGGTTCACATGACAGATCAGCGTAAATTGATAACACGCGTTTACAATTAGGGACGCGTTTTTAAAAGGCGTTTACATCCAATTTGTGACTTGTAAATGTTAAGGACCGTACAAAGTAAAGACTTCTAGCAATGTCTGTGGCTTCGCTGTGTATGACCCCCTAAAGAATGTCTTTATTCTGCGACATTATCCTCCTATATTTCACTTTAAATGGAAAGACCTGGCGTTTCGTAGCTAAGGCTCCGCAAACTAACCAATGGGCGCATGGTGTGGACTGCTTGTCTCTAGTCACCAATGGCTCTTGAACGTTTGCGCCGAGCCTAACCACCAGTTGCCACAAGTAGGATGTTCGTTTTCTTTGTACTTACTCATATATAACTCAATATAACTGGGAATCTTCATATAAAATGTTCAGGCACTTTTGGCCCGACATCAGAAAAGTGGGAACTGGAGGCACAATACTGCCAGGGAAACTTGGCGAGTCTGAATATAGGCTTAGTGAACGTTAGCGCATGTAAACTTGTGAAGAAAACTATTAACGCCAGAAGCACAAATATACGGACAAAATGTATATTGTTAATGTAATGTTCAGTTCAATTATAATAATAACAGTTTTGTTCATGAGTTTACACGCTCTAAAGTTCGCAGAGCCTATGTTTAGACTCGCCAAGACGCCGGCCGTATTGTAACGCGTATAACACCTGTACCTGTCATATGAATCAGGCCTAAACTTCACATTGTGTCTACAAGTGGTGATGAGAACAGTGTTGCTTCTGAGCAACAGGATATTATTTATCCTGCTAATGTTTAGCAGTAGTGTTTAACTTTTACACTAGACAAGTTATTGTCCATAATGTTAAGTGAAATCATTAGGAAAATTGAATGAAATTGGTGTATAAAATATCTGAAATTGTGATATCGGGCAACATTTGAACTGTGCACTTGTACTTTGGAATTAATTTGTTTCACTACAATTTCGAATTTGTTGCTAAACCATGACTTATTTTCCCACAAATAGTCCATAATATTATGTAGTTTAATTGTACAGTACATAAGTAATTGAAATAGTGCTTTTATGTATTATCTATATTCATCTTCTAGAATCAGCTATCACTGCCAGTGGAAGTACAATTTGACCATTTACATATCAACTGGTCATTACCTACTTATACTCGCGCAAAACTGTGAGCTCGCCGAAGTAAGCCGTTTTGACTATGCGGTATGAATCATACTGCATAGTCAAAACAGCTTCAGTATGAATAACATTGTAAGGTATCATATATACTGTATGATTTCTTCATACAGTATGATACCTTACAATATTATTCATACTGAAGCTGTTTTGTTGCTGCCAAAACGGCTTTTAGAGAGCTCAATGATTTGAGTGAGTTATGCAAGATATTTTGTTTTTGTATATATTATTGTTATTTGATTGAATTTGCAAATTGGGCATTGATATATTTGTAAATATAGACCGTGATAATATAGATATGAATGCAAAATTCAATATTTTAATTGGCTGTAGGTATCTATGCTCTACCATGTACTTAGTTCACAATATTATTCATCCACCTGTACTTATACAAGGTTACTGGGTTACTGGTGATGATAATCAGTTGAAATTATCTGAAAAGATCATTATATTCAACATTTGGGACAACTCATTGTGAGGCTAACTTCTAAAAATGGAAAAAAAACTGCAGTGGGTGGATGGATGTTTGTTACTCTTTCACGTCAAAACTACTGTATCGATTGGGTTGAAATTCGTTATGTAGATAGTTTATACCCTGGAATAACACATAGGATACTTTTTATTCCGATATTCCCACGGGAACGAAGACTACGCCGGTGAAACCGCGGGGCACAGATAAAAGGTTTCTTGACCTATATATTATATGTTTTTTTTATATAGGAATAGTTGGCACAATGAAAGTTGTTCCAAATGATGTCAGAGGAAAGTAACTTTACCAGTAATTCTGTATAATTATGTCGTCAAAGTTTTTAATATGGGACAACGTCCATGAATAGAAGATATGACTTACTGTTAACTTTTCAAAGAAATCTTATTGACTCACTGTATAATACAAAGTATTTCGTTTTCGTGCTACCGTATCTATAATAATCAGCAACTTATAAACTGCTGTACACCCTTTATTCATGTTTTTTTTTATGTTACAGATGAAGAAATATGAAAAAAGTAATATAGTGAAATATTAGAATGATGAATTTGTTTTATTTGTTCTTCATATATGATATACGGTACAATAACAATTATGCCACACCCAAATTGTCGTAAATATACCTTTCGACCATTGATTTAGAAAGATACTGGAGAGATGAGGTACTGGCTTCTCGAAAATGGAAAGCTCAAATTAGATCCCATTAGGCCTGCATATGTCAGTAAAGTTAATTATCTCATTCACACCAACTTCAGTCTTAGATACGTCTTCTACGTTTCTATCTTTGTTGTTAAATTGAACATGCCAGTTGAGTAAGCACCAAGAGAATGTACCCTAACTCGTCTTTTCTTTAAATCAATGCTTTTGACTTGTATAGGTATGGTACCCAAAAGCTGAAAACTGTAAACAAAGATAAATCAGAAAATCTTTGTGACAATCTCTTTTTTTTGAGAAAAGCTTTATTGCATAATATCTGCACTACATAATAAATGAATTTCACATATCGTAGTTGGGTTTATTCCCTCATCCCCCCTCCCTTTTAACAACTCATTATTTTTTTAATCCGGAGAAATCAGTTTTGGTACTTTTCATTTTACCCTACCATGGCTAAAATTAAAAACATAAAAATTATATTAAGTGGTTGCAAAGATTGGTATACCTACCTAATAAGAAAGACGCAAGAAATAGTAATAATTAATAGTATTGACACAAATGTCAGCCTTAAAATTTACCTATAATATAAAATTTCCTAAAAAAAATACTAACTTCAACTGAGAGATACCTATGGTCGGGTCTTAGGACTCTTCAATCACATCTTTTTGTCTTTACAGTCTATTAGTATGTCCATACTGTACTTTATGTATGAGTTAGGTAACCTTGAACTTGCTATGAAGATTATCTTGCAATGTCAATAATAACTTACATTAGTCTATATATTGAAAAAAGAAACCTACCTACCTACTAATAAACTGAGGTTAACATTTGAGATTGAAACAAAAGACTGATTTTTAAATATGTTTATTGTTCTTTTACAGAATTACCTTAGTTTATGGAATTATTGTACTTAACAGCTATGGATTTTATTCGTAAACCCATTTCTCTGCAGCCGGAGACCAGCCGATGAGCTCCTTTTCAGCAAACCAGAGACCAATTTCCTTGTTGGCCGATTCTACACTGTCTGATCCGTGAATGATGTTACGCCCAACTTCGATGCACAGATCACCGCGGATGGTGCCTGGGAGAGAGTCAGCGGGGTTTGTAGCGCCGAGTATCTGTCTTCCAGTCTTGACCACGTTGAGGCCTTCCCATACCATAGGTACTACGGGACCTGAGCTCATGTACTTGCAGAGACCGGGGAAGAATGGTTTGGTTGACAGATCGCAGTAGTGCTTCTGGAGCAGCTCCTCAGAGGGCCACGTGAATTTCATACCGACCAATTTGAAACCCTTCTTCTCAAAACGCTCGATGATGGTGCCGATTAGTCCACGCTGAACGCCATCGGGTTTGATCATGAGGAAAGTTCTTTCACGCTGCTCCGCCATTATAAATATCGAGTAACCGGTACGTCTAAGTTGGGTTAGGATGTAGAACAAAGTGGCCAATGTGGCGATCATTCGAAAAAGGAAAGCAAAGAGGCATTTACGATCATAAGCTGTCACTTTGACAAATCAAACTAAGCTCACTTGTGATTGGCCCATATAAATAATAAATATGAATGGCGATTAGTCATTGGTTATTACTATTTTCAATGTTACCATCCTATTATAATCGACTAAAATAATCGAATAATATAATTTGTCAATAAAATATTTGTTATACGTGACGACTGAATAAAAATCAAATTTTAAATCAATTTCCATAAATTAGGAACTTATATGGTATCATATCAGGTTATATATATTCCACGTGATTAAGCAAATACTATATTACCGAAATCTATTGTATATACCTATCTATCTTTTATAATGATCTGTGGGTCAGGGACTTCATCGATAATAGTAGGTAGGTAATTATTAACAAGGCCACCTACTCAACTAAAAAACTTGAAACTACCGCGAAATTCAAAAAATACTGAAAAGACTTGTACATAAGTGGTTTTTATAATTTTAATCTGGATCACATATTTGTGCCGATTCGCTCGCCGAGAATATTATAGCAAGTTATTTTGAAAAACAAATAACATCCTGTTTATTGTTCCATTTAAGTCAAAAGTATAGATCAATTTCTGTGAAAAATTACATTATGCGGCAAACTAATGAAAACTATTAATTTTGGATAAAGTAGCATATATTGTAGTAGTTTTTTCAGTGCGGTGCACGCACTAAACAGATACTGTTGCTGATGAGAGTATAAGATGTGGTATCGGTGAGGAGTAAGGCACAGAACAAAGAAGGAGTGAGGATACTTTACGTGCTCAGTGGATACTTCGCCTGTCTGCACACACTCACGATGAGCCATTTACATTGTGGCAGTTTGCCACATATTATGTTACTTCCACAGAATATAGAAAAATCTACTAAGTTACTTCTTTTAGAAGCGACATTATCAGATGGAATGTAATTCATATAAATTTGTAAATTTGAGTATGAAGTATTTCATCAATGACTGTCTTGTGAGACAGTCATAATTGATAAATAAATACTCCACCACAGCCACGTTGATAGCGAATATCGATCAACGGTCGAGTTTTATATAGTCTTATTAATAGTGGTAAAAACAAAATTAATAATACAAGTAAGGTAGGCACGTATCTACATGTTCTATGAATACGGTTTTTTTTTCAACATTATCTCGTTCTATTCTTAGCGAGGGAACTATTTTTCCAAAAACGTAATGAATCCTATCATCATTTTAAGAAATTATCTCTACAACACCTCATACTCATTTTCTCCTATTACCTAATTAAAAACATAAGCCACAACACGACTTGTACTATAAATAATCTAGTGACAAGGATATAAAATTAATAAAACTTGTACCGTGTTATCTCAAATCCTAACCCAAACAAATTTTAACGATCACATTGTTCATTGTAAAACGAATAAACATTTATGAGATGACCGGCAAACTGTAAAGAAATTACTTATTCATCCGTGAGATTGAATAGATATACGAATTAACCACTTGGGCTTGTATCAGATACGTCCATTATCAAACTATGCGAGGAATTAATTTTTTATTATTAATTTTGTATTGGGTATGTTCCGACCTAAAAATAATTTATTAGTATAATAAATATAATGGTAATATTAATTAAAAAAATATTTGTTTTACAGCTAAATACAGTAAATTCTATGGCTTTAGTAAAACGTCCGCTTTTTAGTTATGGTGATTCTTTTGACAGCGAAGTTGTCCAGATTTTGAATAATAACAATTACTTCCCCAATGAAGACAATATGCCCAAAACATCAATGAAAAATATCGGTAGGTTACTTGAAATATTGTACGTAGAATAATACATAATAAACTTAATACTTGTTCTATTTGTTCGTTACCTTTTTAATACCTTTTCAGATAACGATGCTACATACATTCTTTCAAAATTGTCTGACGATGTATTACTCAAATTATTGAACCAACAACCCAAGAAAAATGAATACGATTTAAATGATGTTCTTAACATAATTGGTAACGGTAACACGGAAAAAGCAAACAATTTGGATATGAATGATAAAGATAGTAAGTTTTCAATGCTCCTACTTACCTAAAAAACTCAAAAAACTCAAACAGATTCATTCAAATAGGTCATAATCTGACTCTTTTGCACGTCAATAAAGATACAGTACTGAGTCTACCGTGCGTTCGGAAAGATACCTCTACAAGAAGAACGCACAAGAAACTTGTAGGGCTTAATTTTTTCAACAGATAGTTTTATTATATTTGGTTTGATTACATTCGTTTTCTTTGAAGGTGCCGCGAGGCGGCTATGCAGAAGTTTCCAGGCATCTTTGTCCTCTATGTACTGGTTGACTTTATAATAAGCCTTCTTTAGTAAAGTAGATTTTATATAGGTTTTGAATTTACCCTCTGAGAGCCCAGTTATCTCTTTTGGGATTTTATTATAGAAACGTACACTATTTCCTAAGAATGTCTTTTTATTTGTTTTAGATAATCTAAAGCTAGGTGCAGCTATTTTGTCTTTATTCCTAGTATTAAAATTATGAAGGTCACTATTTAATTTGAATTTATGTAAATTTTTACGCACATACATGATGTTCTCATAAATGTATAAGGATGGTAGGGTCAGTATGTTTATATCTTTAAATAATTCCCTCAGGGATTCGCGTGGACGCATCTCATAGATGGCACGAATCGCACGTTTTTTTAGTATAAAGATAGTTTCTATATCTGCGGCTGACCCCCAAAACAGAATCCCATAAGACATCAAGCTATGGAAATATGCAAAGTACACTAATCTCGCCGTGGCTATATCTGTTAGTTGCCTAATTTTATAAACCGCGTAAGCTGCAGAGCTTAGTTTCCCTGAGAGCTCGGTGATATGAGTGCTCCATTGCAGTTTAGAGTATATATTTATGCCAAGGAACAAAGTTGCATTGTCAATATTGAGTCTTTCACCGTCAAGAACTATGACTGGTTCTATACTTCTGACGTTAGGCAACGAAAATTTCAAACATTTAGTCTTTTTCGCATTCAATAACAGATTGTTTGCTGTGAACCATCTGGATATACTTGCTAAAGTATTATTAACATGTACTAGTGAAGTATCCTTTCTATCAACTTTAAAAATCAATGACGTATCATCAGCAAATAGAACTATATCTGCTAGACCGTGGACCATGTAAGGCAAATCGTTAATATATGGCAAAAACAGGAAAGGACCCAAAATTGATCCCTGTGGGACTCCCATCTTGACAGGAGAACTAGCAGATGTGATACCATTGACGCTAACCCTCTGCTGCCTACTAGACAAGTATGATTCCACCAGGTTCAGGGCATTCCCATGAATTCCATATACTTCTAACTTGCGCAGTAACGTGCAGTGTTCTACACAATCGAATGCTTTGGAAAGATCACAAAACACTCCAATGGCATCCTGTGAACTCTCCCAAGCCTCCAAGACAAGAGTCATGAGATGACAGCCCGCATCGGTTGTTGATCTGCATTTGGTGAAACCATACTGGTTTGAATGCAGTATTCTATTTCTATTGAAATGTGACAGCAGTTGGTTTAGCATCAATTTCTCAAAGATTTTACTTAGTACTGGCAAAACAGAGATTGGCCTATAGTTTGAGGGATCTGTCTTACTTCCCGATTTAAAGATAGGAGTGATTTTACTTATTTTCATTAGTTCTGGAAACGTGCCTTTATCTATGCATAGGTTAAATAATTCTGCTAAGTAAGGAGCAATTGTGTTAATTATAGAATCTAGCATTTTTTAGATAGACCCCATAGATCTTCAGTAGCTTTGACATTTAAACTCTTGTACGTCTTTTTGATATCAATTAATGAGATGTGTTCGAACGAAAATTCAGGTATGGTGCGTTGGAAGTTTTCTTTAAGAAAAGTCTCCGCCAAGTCTGGGAATTTTGTCTCTAATATTTATGGCTATTGCTTGGATGCAAACAGCTTTAAAAATTTTTGAATAACATTTAACATACTCATGAAATGATTCTGAATTAGATTGGGCTTTATCCCTATACAACTCATACATATTATCTCTACTTTTCCTGATACCCTTGGTAGCCTACTTTAAATAAGAGCTGATCATAGATGGACTAACTTTGTTCAAAAATGGTTGATTTTAACGATTAGCATCACTCAAGGAATTGCCAAGATAAATAATCTTATATTTTTGCTACTCTAGATATTTATATCTAGATCGTGTATATTGGTATATACACGCATAAATAATATGCACTTAAACGGAAATAGCCGTTGTATTACTGAATAGGTGAAAAGTGCGTAACAAAACCATTATTTTACAGATAAGTATGAACCTCAAGGAGCCGTCTTCAGATTAGAAGACCAAGAAGTACAACCTTACAACTACAATAATGCTGAAGATCCAAAGCAAAATGCATTTAAGAAATTAAACAATATGTTATACAGTCGTCCCCAAGAACTAAATTCTGACGACGATGATAAACAAAAAGAAATGCTTTTTAATGTTCTGGTATCGCAATTAAAATCACTTTGTTGTAAAAAATCAAAGCCTAAAATCAATAAAAATATACAGCAGCTAAATAATCTAATGAAAAAAGAAACACTGTCCCAAAAAAGTTTGACTAAATTGCTTCCTAATTATAATCAACAGACGGATAAATCAACGGAACAGTTGTTTTTGGTAATCAACGATGAAATCAGAAGTAATGTTACAGATGACTTAGTTTCAGTGGATCCAGATACCTTATCAAGAAATAGCAGTGTCTTATTGCTCGGCCCTATAAACACACCATTGACAGATGTTCAGCTTAAATTAGTAGTAAGTATCACGCCTTGCTTTTTTACTGACTCAAAAAAAGAGAAGATTCTCAATTGGACTGTATGTTGTTGTTGTTTTGTATATTATGTAAAATCCTCGTCAATTATTATGAACAGATTTTCAATATTCTTTTTAAGTGGTGATATCTCAGAGGTACTACACAATTTTTATCGTCACTTTTTGAAACAATCAACAAAAATACTTTTCTAATGATAAAATAATGATATCAGAGTTATCGATAGGGCTACGGGAGCGTAGTTCGCAACAAGCAACTATTCTATGCTAAATAATATTTGTTTCAGATGACTCGCATTGGAAATGAATTATCTAAACCAGAGTACTTACCTCTCCTACAAAGATTATCAGAAGGAGCTGTGGACGATCTTAGCTGGGGATTAACGAAGAGTCTTCTGACTGGTCCTGACTCTCGTAGATACATCAAACCTCACAGATGTAATCATCAATCCAAATTAGCAAGAGTTTACGGAGGAGTTAAGTGGTTGCTATGTACTGGCTACTTAAATTTAAATGGTCCAAGTTTATATGACTGAAGCGTTTAGACACTCATAACAGTAAAATACCTACGAATAAAGTGCTCTTATTGAATGTTTTATTTATCAAACAAATGTATGGTGTTCAAGGCAGATTTATATTCTATTGGCAAATTATGTCGGCTAAGGGTCTTCCATATCCAGAGAATGGCCAGCAGCACAGAACAGATAATAATACTACGTATAGAATGGACACTGTCATCCACCCACCAATCGGGCATTCCTCACTCCGCGAGCGAGACTGAGCTCTTGACGAGACCTACTTCGCTGGGAAACCACCTCACGCACACTTGCGAGTAGGTATACAAAACTCTATGTGTGCAGTGACTTTGTAGTAGTAGGTAGTTATATCGTGACTTCTGTATAGGAATTGAGTAGTGTCCGGGTTGTGCCAGCAGCGTTCTCTGCGTGAAATTCACCAAATAGCGCTCGACAACCTGCCTGCCAAGCGTGGTGAGTCTCACTGAGTACCCCATAAAAAAGGGGTTTTGCCTTTTTTTTATGGGGGAGGCCTGAACGAAAGTCTGCATTCGGGGAACTACCCGCATGCGGTATATCGACCAAGCTATAGTTAGCCTACTTTCATTAGTCGATAGACCGCACATGGAAACTCCCCGCATGTGGTATAATATAACGTTCAATGAAAATGAGCCTTTAGTCAACAGCCCGCAGGTCGCTAGTCGCTACAGTAACTTTCATGTCATTTGCACAAAAGCTGTTATTGTGACTAAACTAAACCATAATAGGTGCAAATATTGTTCCCGCAGACTTTCTTGTAGACATTGATGAGTACTACAAACCCCTAGTAGATTATTTTACTCTGCCACCAATAATTTTCACAGCGCACGCAATGTAATGACTATTATTTTTGGGAATTATTTTAAACCCTGGTTTACGATATTACGGTTTTCTTACGGATCCTTGAGAATTTTTAAAATCGGCCTTAAGGATAGATATAAAACGGAAGAATGACTCTTTCTGACGTTTATCTTTATTTGCAAATAAAAATGCCCATTAGTTCAACAGTTGAATTAATCGGATGTAATGTATATTATATACATATATATATAAATAAATGTTATCTAGTACTAGTAGTGTGAACGAGTGTATTCGTGGGTGGAATGAATGAATGAGTTTCATTTTGTCTATGGTCTGAAGTTTGAAATGATGATGGATGGATGTTTGAGAGGTCTGAGGTCAGCGGTCAGAGCAATTAAAAAGAGCTAGAGGCTATCTACTCCTATACCTGCGAAATTTTGTTCTGAGAGACAGCAAAAAGCAGTTTTTTCTTTCATATTCAGAACAAATGCATAGTCAAGTACAATATGTAAAAGTATAGGTTAATTTACAAAAGGTAAAGCAATTACAATATGTTAATATGAAGAAAACTGAAGTAAGATGTGCATGGTTAAACGAAGACCCCCTCTATGTAAAATATCACGATGAAGAATGGGGTAAGGCAGAATACAATGATATTCGTTTATTTGAAATGATTTGCCTCGAAGGGCAACAAGCAGGATTATCTTGGATAACAGTTTTAAAGAAAAGAGATGCTTATAGAAAGTTATTTTTTGACTTCGACCCTCGAAAAGTATCAAAACTTACTAATAATGATGTCCAGGAATTGGCCAATAATTCTAGTATCATTAGGCATAAGGGAAAAATTAATGCAATTATTAATAATGCAAAATCTTACATAGAAATGGAAGAGAAAAATGAACGTTTTTCTAAATTTGTCTGGAGCTTTGTTAATGATAAACCTATTATAAATTGCTGGCGTCATAAAGAAGAAATCCCTACACAAACACAAACATCACAAGAACTGTCAAAAGCACTGAAGAAACGAGGTTTTAAATTCGTGGGCCCTACAATTTGCTATGCATTTATGCAAGCGAGTGGCTTAGTTAACGATCATTTAACAGATTGTATTTCATATACAAAGTATAAATAAATAACGAGACAGTAATACTATATACAACGTTTATTGGGGATTATGCATGTTATATACAACCTGTATTTAATTAGTAATAATAAATGCAAGTCGATTAATGAAATGAATGAACTTGGTTAGTAACAGCCACAGAACACATATAGTAACAGCACAGGTAATAGTAACTTAAATAATTTACAGACACTATTATTTTAAAATTGCCAGTATTATAAGTTAACATTGTTCATCTTAATCCAAAAAAAATAATTATATGAGCTTACTTCACAGAGTACTTTAATAAACTGGCTTAGGTACTTTTTGTTTATTCATTTGCTCAGAGTAAGGATACCAAAGAGAACCAGTCGTGCAAAAATCTGTTCCAAGCCGTGAGTCTGGTACCGCCGCAATATAGTCTGGTACTATGTGGTTAGTTGCATGGCATCCGTAGGCCATGCGCGTGATGCCAGTGTTAGGTAAAAAGCTAACCGAATAACAACAGATACGTGCGTGAAAGCGATAGCTTTCCATAATTTAGGCATGTATTTACAATAATTTTAGGAATTTATATAGCCATATTGCGTGTTTCTATTTTATTTTTATTTTTTTAACACAATAAAATGGACAACAGCGCTTTGTTCGAATGAAAAACTATGAAGTCGATTATATTTTAAATATTTTTGGACAATATTATCCGAACATAAATATATTTTTTTACATAAATTAAGGTTTGGCATTAATTACCTAGTGGATTGAAAACATTTAAAACATTGAATTAAATATTTGGCTATTTTATCTCAATAACGCACTGTGCATTATAATATTATATCTATTTGTTTCTAATTGGTTTACATTGCATAGTCCTCGTTAATTTTACAATTTATGATAACATTTTAATATTTTTGTGACTTTCGAATATTTATTAAGAGTATCAAAGTAATATCACGTAACTATTTAGAATAATATCGTCAAAGACCCTTTCTACGAGCTAGAATCAGGCCCACGAACCTATACTCACTTTTAAACCGAGATTCTATCATGTAACTTAATTATCTTTACAAACATAAAATACATTTTAATTTTAAAACTTTTTGACTCTTTTAAATTTTATTTCTTGTAATATATATTTATAAAAGTTAATAAAAAAGCGTGATTAATTTATTTAAAAAATTTAAATATGTAAATCACTAAATATTTTTGTACATATAAAGTCTACTCCAATGCTCCTATGTTCGCCCGCGTCGCTTAGTGTCAAATTTAACATTGAACTTCATAGGGTGAAAAATCGTTCAATCCAAATTAGGCTTTAAAACAATCAGGTAAATAGACTTTAAATTCAAATAATAGAAATTCAGCAGATGTCAAAGCGCGTAATTGTCAGTGAAGCTTGATCAGGGATTGTGCGTCTGTAGAAGGAAGCGATTCAACGTCATTGTTCATTTGCTATTCGCTACCACAGAATAAAGAGGAGTAGTACTTTTTACAGAACACAAAGAACGTTAAAAATCAAAACCACAGAATAAAGAGGAACATCAACATTTCCTTCGTTTGAAGTTGTAACTCCCTACCTACGTGTCTAATGGCAAAGTTGTGGTGTTTTATGCACTTTCACAAGCCACAAAATAAGAATTGAATTGAACAGAGGAACATTCTTGTATATGTGTTCTGTGGGAACATTAACTGTCACTGTCAACACCTGTGATCAAAACCAATAGCCATCAAAACAAATAATTAATATCGAAACATATCTTTCGACTTTCACATTCACAAGCAGGGGGTGTCAGCTTAGTTCCCGGCCAATGCCAACACGGCGAAGGAAATGTTAAAAAGAAACGGAGATCTACAAACGACAGAGAAAGCACTATTTACTGACCCTACTAAGGAAAATATAACATTTTAGTAGAATTCAAAGTTATGGGAATTATTTAATTAATTCGGAAGATAGAAATAAACACTACAATAAATTCATTACTTATTTCAAAAAATAAGTAATGATATTTATTAATAATTTTATCACATATTGTAAACGTGCCTTTTCCATTAAATAATACTCGAACACTTCAGCATATTTTACATGATTTATTTCAAGGCCACCATCTTCAATCTCGCTCTACAATCATCTGTCGCGCTGGCATCCACCACCCTGTGTTGCCATCGCGCCCTCGCACATGCCATAGATCTCCGTGAAATCACACGTTGCCATTAATACTTTCCATAAAACCACCAAAACGTTCACAGAATCCGTAGCATGCGCGTCACAAAATAACATCAACCCTACAATATATTGTTCAAATTAGTTAAATCTAGACCTCAGATTCTTATGATTACTTGAATCAGCGTTAGAAGAATTTCTTTTTTGCCATCTGGCAACCGGATAATAGAAATGGCTGCTTTTTGTTTACGATTTTCACCAGGCAGGTGACAGTCTGGTACTTGGCAGCCGCACGATTTAAATGTATGGAAAGTAGCACCATCTACCGCTGAGGGCATTCAGTTTCGCAGCATAGTTACATGTAAACAATACTAGATGTCGCTTTTGCAGAAAATGGCATAAAATTAAAAAAAAAAAATTTAACAGCTGCCTTTAACGTTTTATTTCCGAATGTTGTGGAGGAACATGTACGTGTTTTATTAGTTTTCTTTGGATTTCTTCTACTTTCTACAACCCTGGCGTGTTTTTCGGACTCTTTAGTGATTTGTGATGATAATTTTGGATCTTATACGGGCACCGACGTATCCTTCTCCTCGGGACAGCGAGGAATTCTCCTCTCATATAAATTTTCAAATATGAGCATGGGGATAAATTCATGTTCTAACTGCTATTTCGGATGTAAAGGAGGTAAGTACCCATAATTATTTACGTTATCATATTGTTTCTAAAGCCAATGTGAATGCATTGATATAAAGAAAAGAGGAGATGAGGTACTGGCTTCTCAAAAATGGCAAGCTCAAATAAGGTCCCATTAGGTCCACGTACGGTCTCAGGAACATCTTTCAATCTTTGTTGTTCATTATAATATGTCACTGTGCTACTTCTCACTGAGCAAATTGCATGTGCCAGTTGAGTAAGCGCTGGGAGAATGTACCCTATCACCCCTTTTCTTCATATCAATGTGTGAATCTCCTATTTTTGAAACTTATTTGAATATTGCTCTCCATAAATAAAACTAAGTAGTTCATATTATTTCAGGTCCTCCTGCATCACTTTCCTAAGCTTCATGATACTGAAAGATTTAATGGCTGGCCAGCAGTACTAAACTAGGAACTTAAAGAAAAAGGGAGATCAGTACCTGGATAATCAATTAAGACCATGTGTAATAAACATTTTGAAAATTATAATATATCATTGAGCGGGCGGCTCACTAGAAATGCTATTCCAACTCTGCATATAAAAAAGGTGAGAATTTGGATTTTATCATCCTATATTATTATCTCATATTTTATAATATCAATCTGTCAGTGATTAAAAACTAAGAGGAAGCTTAATAGGATTTAATTTTCTTCTTAGTAATAGTATTTACTATGTAGAAACATAACTCTTTTCATTCGTAATTATCTCTCTGAAATCGGTGGACCAATTTTAATAAATAAATACTTGATGCAATTTAAGCATTATTTGATTATTATAAAAATTAAAACTGAATTAAACAAAGATTAAAATTTCTTTCCTAAATGTAAAGTCACGGGTCACCTAACCTACCTAACCTCCTACCTAATAGATATAATTACATATATTTTTTCTTACAGATTCTGATAATATTGCACCTGTACCTACAGAGACATGTACGGTGTCAGTACCTACAGCTCCTGCAGTTCAAAATACAAAAAAGGGCCTGAAACGAAAATATGAACAAGGTTAATAATGATTTATTGTACACCAATAAAATTTATGTATATAATCACTGATCATTGGTGATATACCTGTTTGTTCTTGGGTCTTAGAATGTGTGTGCATTAAACTGCATTAAATCTAAGAAGTAATGTTGGACGTATCATCTTTTCAAGGGGAAATAACTTTGCATAGGCTACTTCAAACATTAAGGCAAAATAAGAACTGTCAACAAATGGTACTTTTTAGATTTATTGATGGGACTGTAAGTTGTTTGCTAACATTGTTTTATGTTGTTCTTCTCATAGAGTTGCATACTGTATTTATGTGATACTTTGTCATACTATTAAGGACATACGAGTAATAATAATTTAAGTATCGAAATACCTTTATAATATTGATTTTAAAAGTTAGATAGGTACTAAGATTTTTATAAAGTATCTAATAAATTAACATTAACAACCGGTGTGTTTTTGTTACAGTAATTTATATGTAAAAAAATATTGGGCTAGAACAAAACTACTAGTTTTCTATGGATTTTTTGGAAATATGTATAGAAAATCTGCAATTAAATTTATTTTTCTAGCCTAGTAGATTTTTTACATTATTGAATTCATTAAATACCTATCTAAGTATAATGTATATACGAACAGAAAGCTATAAATATATATACCTATATATATACACCTATATATATATAATATATATACCTATATAGTATTACAAAAATAACTAACGCCATCTATTGGAGAGGGCATGTAGTTTAATCGAATGGATCGTGACCTTGAGCTTAAGTGGCGCATCTATACCAGTTTATATGTATTATCTATGATTTTCACTTTTTCATTGATTTGCACTTTGCACATCTTTAGTGGAAATAAGTTTTGTAAAGTTTCTCGTATTTGTTAAATTGTGCTATAGAAAGTTTTGTTTTTGTGCTAACGAGATCATAGACTCTATTATTGCGATTGTGCGAAAAAGACGCCTAGGTTAGGCAAAGTGTTAAACTGTGGTGTTAAATATCGGATTTTTCCGTGAGGGATTATCTCAATAACAACCTGGAGTCTAGAACTGTGCCCGGTAAATGGCAATAGTCTCGCCTTCTATTACATAGGACCAATAACATACTGGCGAAATGTGGGAGTATACTTAGTATGAGACTGAGTTCTGGGTACACCTCGGCCAACCCCTTCTAGAAAGATGTGTAATATAAGATTTACCTTATTTTCATCTGAATAAAGACTACTTCTAATAGCTGGCCTTATTTTTACCCTTTGCGTATGGCATATAGAATAGGCATATTTAGTAGTAAATATAGAAATATATTATTGGTAGGTACCTATAGCTAATGTTTAGAAATATTAAATCTCCCGCGCTACTGAATAGTTCCAGTGCGAAGCGTTGGTAATGCTAGCATCGCTTCGTGTACGCAAATCTGAAGTACGTAGTGGGACTTCTTCTCGTATATGTGTTCTGTGTTCACAAGCCACAAAATAAGGATTGAATTGTTATTTTACTTTTTGGATTTTGTTGTTCCTCTTCGTTCTGTTTTGTTTAGAAAACTAGTTACTAAACATGAATATTCCTTTTCCAACATTGACTCCACGTTTAACCGATCCTAAATGGTTTAATGCCGATAGCCCCTGCGATGAAGAAGTCGAATTAGCAGCTCTTGAACAAGCAAACCAACAATGGGTAAGTATTTTATAATTTCCATCAAATTATCAAGTTAAGTGCAAGATAATCAATGAAGTTAGTTTCGTATCTCTGAAAATATGTACACTATGCTAATGTTCTTTAATTTAAAGGGCTTTTCCTCGGTGGCGGAGTGGGCGCAGGCTCGACCGCCGATCATGAGTTCCCAGGGTCATGCAAAGTGTTAAATATTAGACTTTTCCATTCGAAATTATCCCAATAACTGCCTGAAGTCTGGAATTGTGCCTGGTAGATGACAATAGGCTCGTCCCCTATCACCAATCTGTAGCATGCAACCAATAACATACTCTCGAAATGAGAGTGTACCTACTATGGGATCAGTCCCAGGACTCAGGTCCTGGGTACAACTCTGCCTACCCCTTTAGGAAAGAAGCGTGATTGTATGTTATGTTAATAATTTTTCAGTTGAATTCAATCGGCCAGCAATATATGAAGCGAGCTCCTCTGGGAAAAACTGAGCCTGAACCCATGGAAGAGGAAGCTGATACTGATGAAGAAGAAGGTATCTACATAATTTTATAACTATAATACTAATTTTGTGAGTTCATATCTTTTAAGTACCTACTAATGTATAGAGTGAAGAGCAGGATTTATGGTGTTCATTATGTCTCAGTCCAGAACAAAGCCTCTTTTTAAGTTGTTTCTTATATAATTATTAAAATAATTAAGGCGATGCACAATACTTTAACACATTCCGGACACTCTACTCAATTCCCATCCAAAAGCCGCATTATAACTATCTTACACAGGCACATGCAGTTCTTGTATACATGCAAGAGTGTGTGTGAAGTTTAAGGTTGACATCGTATGAATAACTGTTGTACAATTAAGTAAAGGAGAAGTATATAGTATAAGAATATTCAAACCAAATCATCTTTCAACAATAAAAAAATACTAACTTGGTTCAGCATGGGAGCTACAACACCCCTCTTTCATCATAAAAATTAAGAACCGATAAATGCAAAAATTGCTGAGGATGGATGGAAGGTTGTTAGTTGCTACTCTTTTATACCAAAACTACTAAACCGATTGAGCTGCAATTCAGTATGTAAATAGTTTAGACCCTGGAATAACACATAGGGTACATTTTATCATGGTATTCCCACAGTAACCACTGTAGGAATACCATATAATATGACTATGTTGTTGAGACTGTGGGGGCTAGTTTCATTATATTTAGTAATCAAATCATTAATAATGTACTTACAGGTAATGATGAAACAGATGAATCAGAGGAGTCTCACGATGAAGACGAAGAGGAAGATGTCCCTACGTCATACTCACCCGCAAGAAACAATAATGAATTAGAACCAGACAGCTTGGACGATCTCAATGAGGCACCAGACCTTAACACCTCAGAACAAAGTGCTTTGTGGCCTATACAATAACTGTTAATATTATAATATAATATTAACAGAATATATGGTGGTTAATGTTGTTTAGATGATTAAAGGTGAACGAACATCTATCAGAGCAGAAAGAAACGAATTTTAGAATTTTTTATATGAAACAATATCCACATAGAATCGTCAGAATCGGACAGGTGTGCAAGGTTTCATACAACCATCTTAATTGGACATTTGTAAATGAATTTCGATTATAAAAATCACATGGTAATGTTTTTTTGCATTCAAAAACACATGGTAATGTTTTTTTGCATTCAAAAACACTTCTATTTGACAGATTGACAGCCTCGGCTCAGATGATAGTAACTGTGCTTACGTCGCGTTCGATCCCCGGCCAGGTCAAACACCTGTGTGCATGAACATGTCTGTTTGATCAGTGTCTGGGTGTTATAAGCTTATATAAGTATGTATATCAGTCATTTGGTTTCCATAGTACGGGCTTCTAGGCTAGTTTGGGACCAGATGACTGTGTGTGGAAGTTGTCCCATATTATTATTAATATTATTTCTGAATCTAGAAACTCTTAAAATTCATCCTGTAACAGGCTGAGGTTAATTTTTGTTTATGGTAATGTAAGATGGAAGTATATAGTTATTCCTACCAGTACATCATTTTGTGTGATTAAGCATAAGGTCACACTACGGTTTTCTGCCGCATGCAGTTTTTTGTTATTAATCTGCGGGAAAAACCGCCAGTGCGTCTTTAAATTATAAAATACAGCGGCTAAAAATCTGCCTCGACTGCCTCGGTGGCGTAGAGGGCGCATGCTCGACTGCCAATCAAGAGGTCCCGGGTTCGATCCCCAGGTCAGGCAAAGTGTTGAATATTGGATTTTTCCATTAGGAATTATCTCAATAACTGCCTGGAGTCTGGAACTGTGCCCGGTAGATGGCAATAGGCTCGCCCCCTATTACATGGGACCAATAACATACTGGCGAAATGTGGGTGTATCTACTATGGGACTGAGTCCTGGGTACACCTCTGCCTACCCCTTCGGGAAAAAGGCGTGAATGTATGTGTAAAAATCGCGCACATTTTACCGTAGTGTGGCATGGCCCTAATAGTAAAGACATCTTAATAATACAATATGAAAATGGGAAGAAAAAATGCACCCAACGAGCATACGATTGCTCAATTGGCATAGTGCCCACCATGCTATAGTGCTCACTACGAGCAGGATTTGAACCTTTCGCACTAATCAGCGTGGTGGGCACTATACTAATTGAGCAATCGTATGCTCGTTGGGTGCAATTTTTCTTCCCATTTTCATATTGTATTTCAACCAAATAGACTGCTTAGTTTATAAAACATCTTAATAATTTATTATAATAAAACAAGTTTAAAATTAATCAACAAGTTTTATAGACAAAAATGTTAATTTTAAGTAATTCACTTACCAGCAAAACTCGGCTTATAGCTGTAAAACACTGATAGGTAGTAAATTATCACAATATTGAGTTATTCCTAAATGCCTTCACTGAAGATGTAACTGGTTGCTCTAGTTATCATTCAAATCGTGTAGGTATTCATTTTCCAGGGTGCCATCTAGGAATAACTCGCAATAATAATATCGTTAATTATAATTAGCATAATAATATGACTGACATAATCTATGTATAATTTTATACATCTAATAAATCCAGAATGATGTTAACATGATGTGCTAACATAACATTATAAAATTGAACATGCATTTCCAAAAACATTTGATCTTGGATGTAAAATATGACTGGTTACAATCACAGGTTAAATTTTAATTTTGGTTACAAAACCAACATTAATATCGGTAATTGGAAACACTACCAAATATTCATTCAGGTACATGCATAGTTGATATTATAATTATTTTCAAGCCACGGCTTCACATCCATCGGCGATATTTGTTTCAAAGAATCTAAGTGACTTCAGGCTCCCTAACTCCAGTTATTGAGAAAACTAATGGAAAATCCAATAACAGAGTATAATGCAGACTTCCACCGAGGAAGCCAATTCAATATTCTGCCATTAATCATATCAAAAGCCTCTTAAGCCAAGCTGAGATGCAAAGTTGAGTCCAATATGAAGCCATGGCATAAAAGGGGCCCATAACCTATTACCATATCAATACGTAACTCACTGGCATTCAATTATAGATTAATAAAAAACTTCTCTATCTCTCCTTCTTATGTATTTCAAGCGAATACCCCTTTTGTATATAAAATATTAATAAATACCTTGTTCAAAAAGATCTCTATACAGTACATAAAAACCCCCCTCGCATTTTGCGTTTGACTTGTGCTTGAGTAGCCTCAATAAATAAAGCATAAATAATTATCTCATACCAACGAATTTGGAAGACATGGAACTGTAACTCCACTGAAAAATCACGCGAGAATCGGTCTCAGTAACAGAAAAAATAATAGCATGGTATATGGCGGCGTGATTGGCGTACCTCGAGTGTACGTACGCATGGATTGTATGTTTTGCTTACTTTTGTATATGTTATGTTACTGGCACATAGTTTTGGTTTGGTAAATTTTTCGCCAGTTACATTTCCATGTGATTCAAATTCTTTGTCTTATACTCAAGAAATAAATAAAAACATACTTGTTCATGCAAGTTATTACGTAAGTTAACTTTGTGTGAGACACTTCAAGACCTTTTCCATTTAACACAAGTATCTTGTAAAAACAATAAATAATGAAGGAAGCACCTAGATCTCTACATTTACTTAATATATTTTTACTTGAGCCACTGTTGGCTTTCGAACAATTTATTATTGTTTTCTTTTGAAAACAATATAAGTGTACAATTACTGCGCTCTATCTCTTTTTAAAACACATGACCAGACGAGAGCAGTGACTAAAATTATATTATAATTGTTTAATACTTGACAAATAAATACAATAAAACTTAACGTGGCGGCCGTATGTACCATATTTGCATCAATGTTGTCATCGGGTCTTGTCCTGCACGGTTGTCTTAAAGTGATCGCTCGTGGCGATAAAACCGCCAATTGTTACTTTTTTTAGGTTATAATATATTTTAATTATAAAGTCTTTATTTTGTGGTGTACCAATAAATAATTTTAGATTCATCTATGCACCAATATAACAATCTGAGGGTTGGTTTATTGGACCCAAAATTAACATTGTTGCAAATATAGCTCATTTCTAGGTGCTGGCGGGGTTATTGCGAACTTGCAATGGCGAAGCAATAGCAGTAAAAATGAGCAATAATAATATTCAAAGATATTTTTGGTATTACGTTATAATACTTGGTGGTCCACATAACTTGTGTGAAAACATTGATTAGAGCAGTGTTGGCTAAACCAGCCCCCTTATTACGGAAGCAACAGAAGTGTGGAAAGCGTTTAATTGCTTAATGTCTGCTGTCAAAAGGTATACAAAAAATGATGTTTGACAGCAAACATTTAGCAATTTAAACGCTTTCCACACTTCTGTTGCTTCCGTAATAAGGGGGCCATTCAAAAAACACAAATTGTGCAATTTACGCCTGTCACGCAACTAAGGCAAAGTGCGTCATAACCCCGCGGATTATACTATTCAAAACGCAGCGGTAACATCAATGACTACACTAATAACCCGGGTCAGTAGTGGTCCGATGCTATCGGTCGATACTCCGCTCCATTTACTCTTCAGGCAATTCTCTATCAATGCATGATTGGATTTTTGAACTGAAAATGTGAAATGTCTCAATAAAAATAGTGTATGTGACAGACACGTAACGCGTCTGAAAACAGCAATGGACGCAATGTGTCTTTGCATCAGTCTTCATAAAGGAGTACGTATACTATGTTCGTCAATTTTTAAGGTTCCTCAAGAGAATAAAAGATACCTTTATAGGATCACTTTGTTGTCCGTCTGTCTGTCAACTTTTCTCGGGAACGCGTGAAGGTATCAATTTGAAACTCATATCAACAACTTAGGTCCACGGTCCCTTGCTGCTGTAAAACAATCAAACTTCTATGTCTCTGTTCAAAAGTTAACAATAAGATAATGATGACAAAATCAAATCAGAGAATTTATCGAACATTCTCATTACTTTTAAGTCTGATTTTTTTTTGCATATGGAAACCGCTATGGATAAAAGATAAAGTTACAACTTTCTAAAAAGGTTTTTCAAGAAAGGTGTAGTAATATTTAAGCTAGTAATAACATATTTTCCCCTGCCGACTTGATCAGCTGACATCGAATCGGAAATCGATTAATTTGCGAATTTCGCTATTCATTTAGGTTGACGGGTAGATACACCCCTTTACCTAAGTGTTTTGTGAAACGTTGTATAAAATATGAAAATGAGAATGACTAGTACCTACACGGTAGGTCAATTGGTAGAGCGCCCAGCACGCGGATTGGTGTGGAAGGTGCGGGTTTAAATCCTGTTCGTGGTTGAAATTTTCCTTTCCACTTTCATATTGTATATCAAGCGAACTGCTTAGCGTCGGTTTTTTGATCGTTAGTTACGGTTAAGTTAACCATTTGTCAAACTAACTATAGTTAAATTTCTGACCAATGGTTAAATCGTGTGGAAAAAAATAGTTAACCAGTGATGAAAAAACGAATTTAATCGAATTTAAACTATTTGTCAATAAATTTAACCATCGGTCGATATAACCAGTGATCAAAAAACCCAGCCTTAGACTATATAAAGCCTTAGATTATATAAATAAATCACCTGGTCCTTGAGGGCACTTGGCAAGGTTGAACGTGAAAAAAATAGCACTCTTCTTGACGAGCGGGTTGTATTCATCGCAGTAGTAATGGAACGCCATGGCCAGCTCGGAGGGGACGTCCTCTACATGGCGGACCAGCATCAGGCCGGTGCGTTCAAGATCTAGCCGGTACCTGGTGATCAGCTCGCAGTGTTCTTTCATGTCTAGTTTTGTACCTTCTACTGTTGTGTAGTGAAGTGGAGTGCTGTCATTACCTGATGGATCATTATTATTGTTACTATTTTAAGGGTTCCGTACTCCAAAAGGAAAAAGGAACCCTTATGGGATCACTTTGTACGTCTTTCTGTCTGTCTATCCGTCTGTTAAGACCCTTTTTCACGGAAACGCATTGAGGTAGCAGTTGTCACTTACAACGCATAAGACATGGCCATTTTACCGCACGTTTCCATACTTTATGGATAAAAACTTAGAACCTAGAAGCAAGATCTTATTATAGGTATAACTTATAACAAGTAAAGGGAAAAATTCCAAAACCGTATAATTTTATACATTTTTTTGTCATTTTTAACATGTTTGCAACAAGGTGACGCTGCATGTTCTTAGAACGCGGTAGCGTTTTGTTCAGGTAAGGTATGGAACCCTACTTAGCATATTTATTAACAATTAATTTTTTGATGCCATAGGAGGCCACATAAGCAGGCGGCTGCCTGATGGTGAGCGGTTACCGCCGCCTATGGATACCTGGATGCTTGAATATTACAGCTAGCAACAACCTGTCCCACTGCGAGTCTGCGAAGCATAGGACTCTTTTCTACCCCCGACCGAAAAGGAAGGGTGTTTTAAATCTGACGTCTGTCTTTGGCATCGTAGCGAAATGGATTTGTTTGAAAGCTGACGTGATCAAGACGATTTTTATAACTTAATTTTTTATTTTGTCATTCCTTCCTCTAGGCTAGGCAGATATTCACAGGTCTAGATCGTTTCTCCATCGCATTCTGGGCCTGCAGTAACGTCGTTTATATACGACTTTGACTTAGCACAAATAGCCTCTGCCTTCCCCAACGGGAACAAGGCGTGACTGTATGAATCAAACTCAAACAGATTTATTCAAATAGGTCATAATCTGACACTTTTGCACGTCAATAAAGATAAGAATGTATGTAATAAGCTAGAAGTCGCTCAATGAGCTATGAAGCAGCCTTTGCGTGATTGAATTATTGAATCAGCAACAGTAATCGGGCACAATAATAAATTAGATATTCGTAACTCGCCTAATATAAATATACCTAATGTTGTCTTCGCCTATAATTACTATTGTATTATTAATCATGTATAAGTCATAGTATAATTTTTATATGAATTTATATTCTACTAGTATTATAAATGTGAAAGTTTGTAAAATTTGTGATGGATGGATGGATCACGCCAAATCTACTGAACCGATTGGTCTGAAATTCGGTTTGTAAAGAGTACTTTTTATCCCAAAATTCCCACGGAAACGAAGATTACGCGGGTGAAACCGCTGGGCTCAGATCGTAAATAAATAAATTAGGCCGTTTGGTATGTAAATAGCTTAGACCCTGAAATAACACATACGACAGTATTTTTCAGCGCTTGAAACTTTTCGGCGCACAGCCAGAATTACTCATTTCAATAACTTACGCAAGTATTTGGAAGCAGTGAAAGAGACATCGTGCATGAATTTATTGAACTCTCCCTGGTTGAAATTATCCACATCACTGTTGTACACAAATATAAATGACCCTGTATCTTGCTTCTCAGCTATTGTTGCGATACCTGGAAAATAGTGCTTATTTATTATACTACTAGCGGCCCGCCCCGGCTTCGCACGGTAGCAGAAGTATAGTGAACGTTTAACAGGAGTAAATTCGTGATACATTCTATTTTATTTACTACTAGCGGCCCGCCCCGGCTTCGCACGGTAGCAGAAGTATAGTGAACGTTTAACAGGAGTAAATTCGTGATACATTCTATTTTATTTACTACTAGCGACCCGCCCCGGCTTCGCACGGTAGCAGAAGTAGGTATAGTGAACGTTTAACAGGAGTAAATTCGTGATACATTGTATTTTAATAGATATAACTCTAATGGTTTACGCAGCGCACGCAAATTAAGGACTATTTATGTTACAATGACCAAACCTTAACACATGTATTAATTTATCGTGGGCTATTTTGAAGATATTGATAAGTACTACAAACCCCTAGTACATTCCTTTATTCTACCACCAATACTTTTTACATCGCATGCATATAATGACTTTCGATAATTGTGACTAAACCAAAACAGATGGATATAATCTATGTATATTGTTTTGTAGGTATTGATCAGTAACAAACCCCTAGTACATTACTTTACTCTACCACCAATAGTTTTCACACCGCATGAAAAATAATCACTGCTTTGATTATTGCGACTAAACCAAAAAAGATGGATATAATCTATGAATACTGTTTTGTAGGTATTTATAAGTACTATACAAACCCCTAGTACATTACTTTACTCTACCACCAATAGTTTTCACACCGCATGAAAAATAATCACTTTTTCGATTATTGTGACTAATCCAAAAAAGATGGATATAATCTATGTATACTGTTTTGTAGGTATTGATAAGTACTACAAACCCCTAGTACATTACTTTACTCTACCACCAATAGTTTTCACACCGCATGAAAAATAATCACTTTTTCGATTATTGTGATTAAACCAAAAAAGATGGATATAATCTATGTATACTGTTTTGTAGGTATTGATAAGTACTACAAACCCCTAGTACATTACTTTATTCTACCTCCAATACTTATTACAGCGCATTCATATTATGTCTGTTTTGATTATTGTGACTAAACCAAAATAGATGGATGAAATATCTGTGGACTATTTTGTAGATATTAGTAAGTACTACAAACCCCTAGTACATTATTTTATTCCACCATCAATAGATTTCACAGCGCACGCAAATTAATGAATATATGTGACACCTTGGTTCACAATATTGCAATTTTCTTACGGATCCCTAATATTTTTCAAATTCTGATATAGCCTATGTCACTCACACTGAATTAAGCTATTCATAAGTGAAAGAATTTTTAAAATCGGTCCAGTAGTTTCGGAGCCTATTCGTTACAAACAAAAAAACAAAAATTCTCTCTTTATAATATTAGTATAGACGAATAGACGATCAAACATGGGACGGCCGTACCATTGTACTACTTAGGGCCGGTTTTTTGATCGTTAGTTACGGTTAAGTTAACCATTTGTCAAACTAACTATAGTTAAATTTCTTACCAATGGCTAAATCGTGTGGAAAAAAATAATTGACCAGGGATGAAAAAACGCATTTTGTCGAATTTTAACTATTTGTCAAAAAATTTAACCATTGGTCGACTTAACCAGTGATCAAAAAACCCAGCCTTAATCAGTGACCCGAACTTGGTTCGCCACCATACAATGTTCGATCGTCTGGCGCACTGTCCGGCGAACATTATTGTTATTACTTGTGGAATTGTCGGTTGCACATCTAAAGCGGTTCGATCGTGTGGCGTGAACATCGCACCGTAATAAAATATACATACATAGACCAAAATAAAATACATAAGATATACCCACTATAATGATTAAAATAACACACTTTTGAAATCCAAGAAAGCCTCGAAGCAAAGCTGTGGCAAGTAACTATTTTTACTTCTAAAAAGACTTTTCAAAAGAAATCTTACACGCCAACCATAGTCCCATTGTGTTCTAAACTCATTTGCCATCATTGAATTACTAGCGTGTTGTTTGATGTGTAATAAATATTTACCATGCAGAAATTGCTTGATCATTGTGCTGAATCAATAAAAAATCTTCAGGAATTAGATTTCCATAGATATGTAAATAGTTTTATTTCCTTACCAGTTTGCACCTGCAGAATAGAATCTTCATCCACATTATACTTCTCTCCCAGACCACCCAACTCAGTGTAGAATTTAAACTCATCATAAGTACTTTCGTTAGAAACATTTGAAACATTAAAGCTTTGCGTACTCAAGAATATAGAAACCAGAATAGCAACTACAGATAAAATTGTTATTATTGAAGTGCTATTTAAACTCGATCGCTCCTTTTGGATATACATATGAGATGTTTCAAGTATTTGTTGTGGGACATAGTTACTCCTGGTAGTACTTCTGTATTGAGTTCGATCTGATCCAGGGGAGTTACTGGAGTAGTATGACAAGTTGCTTGTATTAAATTGTTGGCTTCTATTGGGAGATGTGTTTTCATCTTGAGAGTTTTGTGAATCTCTGTAACGTGAATATGACGGGAGTGCTGCAGGCACTGACTTTGATAGGACATTGCTGCAAACAAAACGTACATTACCAGCTCACTTTTGTAGGCATTTTAGTCACTAATGAGTTAAGCTGATCTTAATAAGCTTCGGGCTTTGAATTGATATTGATAAATTTATGTAAGATTGCGAAAAATGCATTAATATTGACTCAGCTAGCTTTTTTCTGGAGTGTAAGCCCCAAAAATTCTTTCAAAGCACCAAATATTCCCCTTTTTTCCAAGGCCAATGATAAGTAAGAAAGAAATCAACATGATGTGTGCTGTGCACGGTTAGCTGAGCGCAGCACATGCTGAGCACAAGCTGATTACCACAACCACTGTCTAAATATGTTCTAGCAGATGTAATGACGTGTTTGTTAATAAGGTTGGGTAATAAACGCATTTTTCTTTCTTATGAAGATAATTTGGCATAATGTTCGCTAAAATATTGTGCTTATAAAATTGTAAATTCTTAATAAAATTTCAGTTTTTATCAGTTTTTCTGTGTTTTTATTGCAAGCAATGATTAACGATAGTGATAGCGTACTGATAATGATTAGTGAGATGATAAGATGGTAATGTTCATTTTATTTGCATGCATGGTATAAGAATATAACACCAATATAGCATATTATTATATACAGGGTTCGGCACTCGAAGTGTTACTAATACAAAATGCTGTAATTTTGTTAATTATGAGCATATTTATTTTAAAACTTTAGTATCGAAAAGAAAACATATAAAATAAATAAACAAGAAATTATTGTTCAATATGACCACCTTTAGCGCGGATAACAGCATCGAGTCTGACCGAGAAGGCTTCACACGCTGCACGAATGTGGTCTGCTGGTATTTTGTTCCATTCTCGGCGGAGAGCAATCTTTAAGGCGTCGACCGTCACATATTTTTTTGTTGACACTTTGGCTTTTAGAATTGACCATATAGAAAAATCCATTGGGTTTAAGTCCGGGGAATATGGTGGCCATTGTTGCGAAGAAATGAAGCTCGGAACATTTTCTTGTAAAAAAATTTGGGTTTCACGTGCTTTGTGGGATGGTGCCGAGTCTTGTTGAAAGGTCCAATGACGTCTACCAAATTGTTTACGTGCCCAAGGTAACAAAGCATCGTTTAAAATGTTTTTACGGTAGATCTGCTGGTTTATCTTTACACCCTGGTCAATGAAAACGAGAGGTGGGCGTCCCGTGGCAGTTACCGCAGCCCAAACCATCACAGATGCTGGTGCTTGCTTTCGCAAGGCAATTCGTTGGTCTAAATTGTCATTTGATTTACACTTTAACCATACGCGATCATTTTGTTTGTTCACATATTGCTGAACCGTAAAAATTTTTTCATCGGAAAATACCAAATATTTCAAGCATGCCACCAACGTGCAAGTGCTTTAAGTTCTTAGCTCTTTCTAGACGAGTTGCCTTTTGTGCAAGTGTTAGGTCTTGCACTTTTTGTAATTTGTAGGGCTTCAGTTGAAGTTTATTTTTCAATATGCGTCCTATGCTCCGGGCAGATACATTAAGACTTTTCGCCAATTTAACTGCGCTTTGTCGTGGATTTCGTTCAATTCTAGCCTTTACCTTTCGAACCATTTCTGATGATGTTACTGTTTTTGGATGTCCACCTCCATGGCGTTTTTTGATGCTACCCGTATCATTGTAACGCGTGATGGTCCGATACACAAACATTTTGTTCAAATGTAAATGTCCTAGCTCATTAACGATGACTGACTGCGATTTTCCAGCCAAATACAAAGAAATGACACTTTCGTTTGACTTCCATCTGCAAAACTTTTTTTAACAACGACGAAAAATAATAAGCTTTTGTATGTTTATTAACAATACAATAGACTAAGGAATGTGAAAAAATGGGCGCCATACTGTAAACAGTTTAGTTGCTATGGCAACGTAAAGTTAGTAACACTTCGAGTGCCGAACCCTGTATTGTATATACATACATTTGATTGATTTGTTAAACCCATTTGATAAATTTATATCCTGATATTTTTAAGATGAAGTCATTTTATTTCATTAACTCTTAATTTTTAGGAAAGAAGGAACCAAATCACTTTGTTGTCCATCTATTTGTCTGTCTGTCCGTATGTCAAGACACCTTTTTCGGGAACGCAGGCATGCATGAGGCATCAAGTTGAAACCTATATCAACTCAGATCTATGGTCCCTTGCTGCTGTAAAATCCAGATTCTAAGTCAACGAAAAAAAAAAATTATACGACCATTTCACAGCACATTTCCATACTTTGCGCAACGGGCTAAAACCACTAAGGTATTTCCCGTTGGTACAGCATCATGAAATTTGGCAAATAGCCTGATCATATATCAAAAGTAAAGGAAAAATCCCAAAACCGTAAATTTTTCCAAAATAAAATTGTGATTCCTAACATGTTTGCGGTATCTATAGGTATGGAACCCTACAACTAAGCATACTTATCAAGGTATCCCTTAACAGTCTATTTCTACGAAAATCTAATCACAGAAGTATAAAAAAGGTATTTTTGAATGTTGAAGAAAACAAGACATAAATAATAATAATATGGGAAAACTTCCACACACGGTCATCTGGTCCCAAACTAAGCTAGAAGCCTGTATTATGCATCTGCACAGAAAGCAGAGTTACTACCATCTGAGCTAACGAGGCTGTCAAAGATGACTAAATACCATATTTTTTTTTTTTTTTTTTTTTTTTTTTTTTTTTATGATAGTGAGTGACAAGACGAGCTCATCAGATGCCTGATGGTAAGCATCATGATTGCCCATATCAGACACAGTGCCACCCAGTATTTTAAAATTCAAAATTCTTCGCGGCACTGCACTGCGCCTATCACCCTGAGATATGAGTTGTTGAATCTCATCATGCCCAGTAATTTCGCTGGTAACATTGCCCTTCATACAGGAACACAGTAATGTTTGGACATTACTGCTTGGCGGATGAATAACTGGCAAAGGTGTGGTACTTCCCCAGGCGGCCCCCTGCAAAAGAGGCCTACCACTACAAAGATTAAGATTGTGTTAAATTACTAAAATGTGTAGTTTTCTTTAATGTTGGCACTTGACTTGAGGTGTGTGACCAAAAACCGACAAGCGCTAGGATGCGCGTATTTGTTTTGTTTGTGCAAATACAGTAAAAACTCCTCTACACATGTTCATATTGGGGTAAATAAGGCAAATAGGAAAACACGAAACGCCAAGTCAAGTGCCACCATTATAAAGCTCTTTATATTTGGACTCAGTTAACCCAAAATGTACCAATTCATGTCAGATGCATTAATTGATGTTCTGTTGAAATAAATTGTTAAGGCATACGTAGCAAATGCATAGTTTAGGGTTCCATACCTAGATACCAAGAACACTCAGCGCCATCTATTAGTTCCTTGCGCAAAGTATGGAAATATGCATTAAAATTGCCATAACTTTTGATTGCGTTAAAAAATTATAATTTTTTTTAACAGCCACAAGATACCGCAGATCTGAGTAGTTGATATAAATTTCAACTTGATACCTCCACGCGTGTCCGTTAAAAAGTGATCAGACGTACAAAAAAGTGATCCTATCAGGGTTTCTTTTTAGGTACGGAACTTATAAAAAATAATTAAGGTAAACCATTTCCTTAGCTTGATTTGCTAAACCATAGTACAGTTATGCATTGTATGAGGATGAACATTATGACTTTTGTGCATAATTGACTGAATGGATAAAATCTTACGTATCATCGTCCTCTGTGTAGATGGGTTGATTGTGAAGCCTATTTTCAGAGGTTAACGAATTTCGCTTTATATTTCGTTGTTGAGATAGGGAGCCAATCTGGTGAGTGGGTTTGCTGAAATAATAAATCAATATGTCTAAAATTTTATACTTTATTTACAATGTGTTAAGAAAAGGCGTAGTAATACTAAAAGGGTGCATTTACCGAAACTGAACCACATAAAAAAGAAAAAAATTGGGAAATTCAATATTTTTGGCGATTTCGACTTTCCATATTGAATGGATCAGATGATCGGCAAATTTGTATGAAGACGAGATTTTTTTTGCAAATTTTGCAATTATATCTTTTGCAAGAGGTTTTGGTTGACGGAGAGCGGGAGAGATGCACCTCCTAAGTATTACCAGTCCTGGGACACTCCGCATTAGAGGTATAAAGCTACAAGTAGCTGGGGCGTCCGTCTTGACAGGAAAATTTCTATGAGCTAGACAGAGAGATCCGCGATAGAAGGAGAGGCAACTTGTAAGTTAATATAAAGATAATTAGTAAGGCGCTGTGCAATTTGAATTGCACTTTATTGCGTCGGAGCTAGAGTCGCTATTTATTTAAATGAGTTTGAGGAGTGTCCCTTCTATTCTGATCCCTTTAGTATTCTGTGGTATACCTATACCTTTTGTACTTAACACGTTGTAGTTAAAATGAATGAATGAATGACAATTCTTTATTGGTACCACGATAATACTGACAATAACAAGAAAGAAAACTTATAACTAGGAAGAGTATTGGCGGTCTTATCGCTCAGAGCGATCTCTTCCAGGCAACCATGCAAAGATAGAAAAACAGATAATGAAGGTATAAATTCCTACTAATATTATAAATGTTCGTGAGGATTGAGGATGGATGTTTATGAAATATGTGAGTTTTATACCAAAACTTTGACATCCTTTTTGGAATTTTTAAAAATCTTTTCTTATCACGCGTCTAGACAATGAAAAGAACCTACATTCCAAGTTTCAAGTCTCTAGGATCTATGGTCTGCGCATTGCAAAGTCATTATTTATGCTACGTTTATTTTGTATATTGCAAATTGAAATTGTAATAACAATAATATTATGCAATCTTAATATATTATAAAATATTCTCTATGCATGTGGTGATTACCTGTCAAGATTTTGCATTTAGCAATAAGTCCGAGAAATGTAAAACTAACTGTAATAAATTAAAGCATGATATAATGTAAAAATCATTGATGAACCAAAAATAAACAAATAACTGTGTAGATGTTATTTTTATTTCTGTCTCAATAAAGAGAATTTTATTACAATATGAAAATGGAAAAAAAAAATTCACCACGAGCGGGACTTGAACCCTCAGCCACACCAATCCGCGTGGTGGGTACTCTAGAAATTGAGTTACCGTGGAAGTACACTAGTCTTCAGCGAAGTTTTTCCATCCCACCTACTACCGCCTACAGGGGCGTGTGGTTAGTTTATCTATAGGTGACGCTCGTAGGTAAAATTTTTATTCCCAATTTTCAAATTGTATTTATAGCGAATAGATTTATATAGAGATAGAGTCTATAAAAAAATAAAATAGTATTTTATTATAAGGTGACAAAGTGAGAAGTATACCTTTGTGGATCTAAGTTACCTTAAAATATTATCCACTACATCCACCCCCTGTTCATCGGCAGAGTCATCACTGTCCCTATTCTTATGAAGGCCATATGATACCATATTGGTACTTATGGTATTGGCAAATGGACAGATGTGATTACTGTGAATGCTTGGCCGTGCCGACGGTATTATTGAAGCCCCCCCAGGCTAGAAACATAATCAATTAATCAATGGATTAATTACTTAATAATATCTTACTTAATTTTATTTTATTTATGTATTAGGCCTATATATTGTGTTTTATATATAAGTACATGGTGTAGACTATTATTATTTATTTTTGGTTTTATGATTATTTGCTGTTTGTTTTGTTTAATTAAGTAGTTTTAGTTATTTTAAAGTTTTCATGTTTTGCGCTCCACCCAATTTCTGTAACATTTTCTCTAGTTTTAGGATAACTGGTAGAAAATGCTTTTTTTTTTTTTTTTTTTTATGATAGTGAGTGACAAGACGAGCTCATCAGATGCCTGATGGTAAGCATCATGATTGCCCATATCAGACACAGTGCCACCCAGTATTTTAAAATTCAAAATTCTTCGCGGCACTGCACTGCGCCTATCACCCTGAGATATGAGTTGTTGAATCTCATCATGCCCAGTAATTTCGCTGGTAAAACTAGCTGGCTACACTAGCATTAAGTTAGTCCTAGCGTTGTGCTGAATAATAAATAAATATATAATATCAACTGCTACCTATAATTATCGCAATAATATCATGGAAGTGTGCCAGGTAAATGGCAATAGGCTCACCCCCTATTACATGGGACCAATAACATACTGGCAAAAGTATCTACTGTGGGCCTGAGTCCTGGGTACACCTCTACCTACCCCTTCGGGAAAAAGGCGTGAATGTATGTATGTATCACTGTAGTTTTTTCATTGAAGTGGAAGGCTTCTTTTGTAGGGGGTCGCCTGGGGAAGTCCACACTTTTGCCAGTTATTCATCCACCAAGCAATAATGTGCAAACATTACTGTGTTCCGGTCTGAAGGGCAATGTTACCAGCAAAATTACTGGGCATGATGAGTTTAAACAACTAATATCTCAGGGTGACAGGCACAGTGCAGAGCCGTGCAGGATTTAGAATTTTAAAACACTGGGTGGCACTGTGTCTGATAAGGGCAATCATGATGCTTAACATCAGGCACCTGATTTGCTCGTCTTGTCACTATCATAAAAAAAATTGTAGGTGATTTTAAAAAAGCCGGGAGTTACCTAACTGTGACACCTTTATATATTCAGCAAAGTAAGTACCTATTTATTTTAATTTGTTAAGTTTTTTGCATTGAAGTTTGCACTGAGATACTGACAGTGGTGGATTTACACATTTGCCGTCAGTAGGCTATTATAATTTTGACGCCCCTTACCATCTGCGCTACCATTAAGAAAAGTACCCATGGTCGGAAGACCGAAAGGGCCAAAATGAACAGTGGGCAGCCCCATATCTATGATTTTATGAAAGTTATATACTCCCCTAATTTTCTCGTGTTTTATATAGCGAGCAACTTGCTGTGACAGCAGTAATAAAATATTTAATGACAATAAATGTGTGAGTAGAAAAACATTAGGATATTAATCGGCCAGGCTTTCGCCTGGGCGCTACCAGATGGTGAGATTCCATCCAGGGACTCCGGATTTAAAGCCGGGCATATTCCCACAGGACCACAAACGCTAGTTTTTTTTTATGATAGGAGTGACAAGACAAGCTAATCAGGTGCCTGATGGTGAGCATCATGATTGCCCAATCAGACACAGTGCCACCCAGTGTTTTAAAGTTCAAAATTCTGCGCGGCACTGCACTGCCGCGCACCTGTCACCCTGAGGTATGAGTTGTCAAATTCATCATGCCCAGTAATTTCGCTGGTAACATTACCATTCATACCGGAACACAGTAATGTTTGCACATTACTACTTGGCGGATGAATAACTGTGGTGTGGTACTTCCCCAGGCGGCCCCCTGCAAAAGAGGCCTACCACTACAAAGACCACGTGTAGTGTTTTAACTACACAGATTAAGCCGTCTGTGGGTGGTACCTTATGGTTTAATATATACTCTTTGGGTGTTTAAAGTATGAATGAGAATGTACACTTACTTCGTCGTAGTTCGCTTTACTCATTTATAATCGTTTCCAATCAATGGTGGCATTATTAAATTTACAAAACAATGAAATAATATACGAAATCAAACAACATATAAAATCGCAAATTGATTGAAATTATTAGCGTTCCTCTTCCTCTTGTTCTGTATTAGTCAACAAAATAATTGCAAATCAGAAATCAGTTAGCGGTGGGCGTTGAATGAACGAACTAGTTAAATCAACCGTCTACGTATGCGCGAAGCATCGACGGTCCACCGTCGATTGATGGACTTGTTGAATTCGTAGACGGTTCGTAAAATTCTACGGCGAGACGTTCACGTCGACGAAGGACGAACTGTAACGTGTCTAAACTTAGACGCATAATAACGTTCGTTTAGGTTGTCATCTATTGAATAACATCACAGATGGATCGAAGGTCATAAACGAATTTGAACTCTAAATTGTCTTCAAGAAGATTGATTTTTGAATGCACATATTATCAGTGAATATACGCCATGCCATAAGCATTTGGATAAACCTCAATGTAAAAAAGGGATGCCGATAGTATAACTTCCAAAACAGAAAGAGACAACCGTGTCGTTCGTTAGACTGCCGCGTCGTTCTTTAGACTGTCCGATTTAGACTTTAGACTGTCTAGTTGATCGACTAGTCGATGAACGATAATAGACGGTCTAGTTTCGTCTACGAGGAATACGTCGACAACCCATCGCTAGAAATCAGTAATCAGTCAGTCCACAACTCAGTCTGATTGATTCGTGATTGATTCCACAGATCACTAGATTAGATTGATACTGATGTTCCTCTTTGTCAACTTCAACTTCTTGTTTTTAATGGCTTGTGCGGGCACAAATTTGCCAATATCTCTGTGGATAGAGAGACCAACAAACGCTGGATATTGATCGGTTTAAAGAAAAAACATGACCGGTTAATTTGGAAGAAAACCGCAACCAAATTCGATTGAGGTCGAGCATTATGCTGAGATCTTCCATCGATTCTGCTATGACGATCATGACTACAATATTGTGGGCAAACCGAACGTGAGCGATGTATTCGCCATTAATATTGATGATGCCGTTTTCTTGCCATTCCAGAAGCTTGAAGGTGTCCTCCATTGCGGCAGTAAATAGTTTCGGAGATATGACATCTCCCTGTCTTACGCCTCTATCCAACGGGATCACCTTCCTGTACTCGAACTGACACAGTGGCGTTACTATACAAGCACTTTAATACTTCGATATACCGAGTCAATATGGCATTACTGGAGAGACTCAAGCACCGCCCATGTCTCGATCGAATCAAAGGCCTTTTCATAGTCCACAAACGATAAACATAAAGGCAAATTATACTCTTCGGTCTTCTGTATATTTTGGCGTAGCATGTGGGTGTGGTTTATAGTACTATGGCCTTTTCGGAAACCGGCTTGCTCATTATTTTATAAATATATTTACCAAATATTATCTTATCTCTAGTATTTGGAAAAATTAAACACAAAATATTATATTCCAGTGGGTCTATCTGTAAAAATGCTAGATTCTATAATAAACACAATTGCTCCTTACTTAGCAGAATTATTTAACCTATGCATAGATAAAGGCACGTTTCCAGAACTAATGAAATTAAGTAAAATCACTCCTATCTTTAAATCGGGAAGTAAGACAGATCCGTCAAACTATAGGCCAATCTCTGTTTTGCCAGTATTAAGTAAAATCTTTGAGAAATTGATGCTAAACCAACTGCTGTCACATTTCAATAGAAATAGAATACTGCATTCAAACCAGTATGGTTACACCAAATGCAGATCAACAACCGATGCGGGCTGTCATCTCATGATTCTTGTCTTGGAGGCTTGGGAGAGTTCACAGGATGCCATTGGAGTGTTTTGTGATCTTTCCAAAGCATTCGACTGTGTAGAACACTGCACGTTACTGCGCAAGTTAGAATTATATGGAATTCATGGGAATGCCCTCAACCTGGTGGAATCATACTTGTCTTGTATGCATCAGAAGGTTAGCATCAATGGTATCACATCTGCTAGTTCTCCTGTCAAGATGGGAGTCCCACAGGGATCAATTTTGGGTCCTTTCCTGTTTTTGGCATATATTAACGATTTGCCTTACATGGTCCACGGTCTAGCAGATATAGTTCTATTTGCCGATGATACGTCATTGATTTTTAAAGTTGATAGGAAGGATACTTCACTAGTACATGTTAATAATACTTTAGCAAGTATATCCAGATGGTTCACAGCAAACAATCTGTTATTGAATGCGAAAAAGACTAAATGTTTGAAATTTTCGTTGCCTAACGTCAGAAGTATAGAACCAATCATAGTTCTTGACGGTGAAAGACTTAATATTGACAATGCAACTTTGTTCCTTGGCATAAATATATACTCTAAACTGCAATGGAGCACTCATATCACCGAGCTCTCAGGGAAACTAAGCTCTGCAGCTTACGCGGTTTATAAAATTAGGCAACTAACAGATATAGCCACGGCGAGATTAGTGTACTTTGCATATTTCCATAGCTTGATGTCTTATGGGATTCTGTTGTGGGGGTCAGCCGCAGATATAGAAACTATCTTTATACTACAAAAACGTGCGATTCGTGCCATCTATGAGATGCGTCCACGCGAATCCCTGAGGGAATTATTTAAAGATATAAACATACTGACCCTACCATCCTTATACATTTATGAGAACATCATGTATGTGCGTAAAAATTTACATAAATTCAAATTAAATAGTGACCTTCATAATTTTAATACTAGAAATAAATACAAAATAGCTGCACCTAGCTTTAGATTATCTAAAACAAATAAAAAAACATTCTTAGGAAATAGTGTACGTTTCTATAATAAAATCCCAAAAGAGATAAGGCTCTCAGAGGGTAAATTCAAAACCTATATAAAATCTACTTTACTAAAGAAGGCTTATTATAAAGTCAACCAGTACATAGAGGACAAAGATGCCTGGAAACTTCTGCATAGCCGCCTCGCGGCACCTTTAAAGAAAACGAATGTAACCAAACCAAATATTGTAAAACTATCTGTTGAAAAAATTAAGCCCTACAAGTTTCTTGTGCGTTCTTCTTGTAGAGGTATCTTTCCGAACGCACGGTAGACTCAGTACTGTTTATCTTTATTGACGTGCAAAAGTGTCAGATTATGACCTATTTGAATAAATCTGTTTGAGTTGAGTTGAGAATTGGAACCCTTCATGTGCGAATCTGACTCACCTGACTAATTTAATATCTATCCGAACGGATAATAATACTACGTATAGAACAAAGACCTAAATCAAAGACGTTATACCTTAGGTACTCTTTGTAGAAAATAGAATGGACAATAGACACTGTTATCCGCCCACCAATCGCGCCTTCCTCACCCCGCGAGCGAGATTGAGCTCTCGACGAGCCCCGCTTCTCTCGGAAATCACCTCACACACTTGCGCGAGTACAAAACTCCATGTGTGCACTGCCTGTGTAGTAGGTACCTAGTTATATCGTGACTTTTGTATGGGAATTGAGTCGTGTCCGAGGTGTGCCTGAGTTACAAATGTCTGGGGGAGTTACCAATTATATTAAATAGCTCTTAAATCTAAAATTCCAAAAACAAAACTAAATGAAGTACTAAATGAATTAAAATTTTACTTTCACAAACAATTTAGGTTCTTTAGACAAAAGTAAATTTAAATCAGAAAAATAACAATGAAGAAAATAATCGCCGCGAAGGGAATGGTAAAACGCTTCATTTGTTGACCGGAATAACTATTATATTCCCTTTTGGGCTGCTTTTGGTTCACGTTGTTCATCATGCGGCGTTGAGGCAGGATCGGTGGCCGATTAGGAAAAGTCGCTAGGGCCACTGCTTGACTCCGAACTTCATTTTTTCTTATTTTTTCATCCAACCATGTTTTAAAAGTATATACTGGGAGAGCATCTACTAATTTCTTATTGAGTGCGTATGAGGAGCCCATTTCTTTTATGCATATATCTGTACCTTTAATGATGATTCCGATGAGCTCATTGTTAAAAATGCACGGTCCACCTGTATCTTTGAAACAAGTCAAGACTTTGGTATCTAGACAATCAATATATCCATGAAGGATGTCCTTGACCTCAGGAAATCCGTTATAACCAATTCGATTTTCGACACCAACGTATTGTAAGTCTTTGACTGCGCCCACATCTGCATTTAGACCAAATCCAATAATCTCCATATCAACAATGTTACGGGTGCCTGTGAAATTACTTAATTTAATTTTCGCAGCAATACTATTATTGTGTTTTTCTGTGTAAATAAGGCCGATGTCTTTGCTAGGTTCCGAACTGTATGTAGGAAACTTCTCAGATTTAAAGATATGAAGAGAAACCGTGGTATCATTTTTTCTGGCCTTTATCGTGTCCAGTAGTACGTGGCTGATAGGTTGATTTAAGCATGTCGCAGTCGTTAGTATTAAACCATTTGAGACTACAACTCCAGAGCACAAATGTTCGTTTTGAGGAGACATAACAGACGCCATAAATGGGAATTGCTTCAGCCGCGCTGTGCGTATTTCGTGCATCTGGCTATTCTGCCTTCTGCTACACGTGACGTTACTGGGTTCAGAGTCTGCGGGAATATCCAAGGACTCGTCTTTTACGCCTTCGTCGTTAGTTTCACCGTTATCATCTCGATTATCATCTTCTACACTCTTTTTCGCATCATCACTAGCACACGTTTTTACTAAACCAAATATTAATATAGCAAACAGAATAATATTATAAAGAGTAAAATAGGACTTCATCTTTTAACATGCAAATAACAGACGACTCTGACAATATTGTTCTATTTTTGACTTTATTTTTCTGATTTCTCGCTGCCAGTAATTTGTATCATAAATGAGAATGAAAGAAGATTTAAACTACTTACGTTATATTCTTCTTGGATAGTTAAATAATATAATACATTACTATCCAATATATAACTATTGGTGGGTGAGACCAAATCGATAGTGGTCACAGAAAGAGTGCACCAAGGTTCTCTATTGATTCTGTTTGGTTCTGGACTCTCACTGAGGCGGTGCAAAATTCAGCAACGTGCATATAATTTATAATATACGCTACGCTGACGATGTAGCTATCTGCACAGATAACCGCGCAGACTTACAAGAAGCACTGATATTGTGAAAACATCAGTTACAGACCGGTGCGGTGACCTGATGAGACACGTTCAGCGACGGTCGCGTACCGTCACATTGTACTGACCCGAACTATTTATTTGCGAATTGCGCGGCTCAGCCACTGTACACTGTGATCGCTATGAGTTCTGAGAAACTCCTGAAGAAGAAGAGAACGAAGACCTGCACAAGCTTCCACCCGTTACATTTGACCACGTCAAAGTCACCAGGCTGGGCGACATCGCCGACAAGATGCAGGAGAGTAGGCTGCGATAGTATGGACACTTGAAGAGGTGGTCAGGTCACCTGACTAATTAGGGATTTTGGCGCTACAACTTACTATCCCAGCCCGCCTAGCATGGCACGGGGATAACTCATTTTCCCCGTCTTTTCTCTCTTTTGCGCCCGAACATTTCATATCTGCTGTCTCGTTCTAACCCCCAGGGACATCGCTTTCCCTGGTCACTGTGCTGCCGGGGCAGGTCAAAGATTTAGGGGCAGACCCAAAGTACGGTGTAAAAAGGATATGAGAGAGTACGAACATTAGAAAAATGAAGCTGAGGATAGAGCAGAGTGGAGACGAAGGCTTAATAAGGCTTACCTCACCATGTGGGACGCGTAGCCAAAAGAAGAAAGCGAGTTTCTCGACACTGGAAAATAATGAAATGGTGTGGTTATATAATAAATAAATAAAAACTTCAAAGTCAAAGTCAGACAGACAGGTAGGCGGTAGGTAGCGTAGTACTAATTATAGTGATCGGAGTTTTGGCGGGAGACCGAAGAATACAGTTTGGCTCCCGTATCTTTATCAATTATCGGTGCATTTTCGAGTGTTTAACGTGTAATAATGGTGGAATATTACGTGTTAAGTGTTTTCAAAGATACACCAATCTATTGGCAAGTGATGCGAGAGTTGAAATGTGATTTTTCGTGTTCCCGCCAAAATTCCGGCAGCTTCTTGTAAAGATCACCACTTTACTAGAGCTGTGACTTGACTGGGCTTGCCCTGACTCTGAATTGACTATATTAACTATAATATGAAAATTTATATAACTTGACACTGGCAATACATTCGTGTGGGTCCATAAAAGAAGAAAAAAAAAAAAAAAAAAAATTATAGTGATCTGTGGTAGGTAGTCAGTAGTCAGCTGTCACAGAGTACTTTATTTAAACTGAAATCAGCTGTTTTCCTTGGCTGTTTTCTTCGTACTTCGTGTCATTTTTAGAAGATTTTTGTAACTAAATATTCGCTCGTTGCTTTTTCCAAATTACCTTGGGTTGGCCTTTTGAACAGAACGAGTAATAAAATGTCCAAGAAAAAGGGGAACAAGAAAATCCAAGACTTCAATGATGACTTCGAAGAAAAGAAAACTATGAACAATGACAGTCATGATCTAACCTCAAAAAGCAAAGGAAAGTCTAAAAAGAAAAGCAAAGGGAATGCTGGAGATTGGAGTGATAGTGAGGAAGAAACTCAGAAAAAAATGCAATTATCAGATGAGGAAGATATTCCGAAACCAGCTGCTAAAAAATCACAAAAGAAAGGTAGTATAATATATTAAAATATTGAGTAATCTTCATTCCATATGTATGGTTCTAATACATTAACATAATTGCCTGGTTATAAGAATATTGTACCTATCCTAGTGTATCATCTTTTGGGAATTCTTAACAATTTTTTTTTTTTTACAATAAATACTTCTCCCATTTACGGAGGGGATATTGAGAAATGATGTGCTCCTAATAATTTATTTGTCTAGGTACATAATCCAAAACTCTTTAGCAGGTAAAAATAAAAAGAAGGGTGGCGATTCCGAAGATGAGGCTGACGCCATGTCAACAACAACCAATAGCTCTGTTGCGAAACCTGCACCCAAATCAAATAAGAAAAAGAAAGGTGAGACTACAATGTTAGGATCACTTATTACGGGATATTTACCATGATTTGATGTTTTTCGAGTTTCCAGATATTTCGACGCAGTTGCATGTTATCACGTAATAAGTGATCTTACAAACATGATAGTTTTATTTTTACAATGTACTATGTATAACAAATTGACCTGTTGTATGCCATTCTGGCTCCACAGACATCTGGGAATCCACAGGCTCAAGTGGCCTAGTAAGCATATTTTAAGAATTTAAGGGATGATTTTATGGGACCCTTATTCTTTTAAAAATATCAGAGTAACTTCTTACAACATAAGCTATCTGTCAGTGAAAGTCTGGTCTAGCCATTTTGGAGATAAGCCAGATTGAAAAAAAGTTGATTTTTACATGGAAACCTAACCCTTTTTCTTAAATAAAAGTAGCCTATATTATGCCTTGGAACATTGGCTATCTGCCAGTAAAAGTCCCATCAAAATAGGTCCAGCTGTTTTGGACACACAAACAGACAGACAAATCAACAATATTTCCAAGATGGGCTGGAGGAAAAAGTTCTAGCTATATTATTTATTTGGTAAGATTCCCTAAAAAACAGTCAGTGATTAATCTTATTGTGGATTATAAAAAAACAACATAACATAACATACATTCACGCCTTTTTCCCGAAAGGGTAGGCTGAGGTGTACCCAGGACTCAGTCCCATAGTAGATACACCCACATTTCGCCGGTATGTTATTGGTCCCATAAAAAAAAAAAAAATTATCAAATATTTAAATGTGATTATTATTATTTTTACAGGAAAAGGAAAGAAAGATGATTGGTCCTCTGAAGGAAGCGATGTAGAACTCCAAGAGGTGTCAGAAGAAGAGATAGCTAAGCCTGTTAGTAAAAAGAAAAGTAAGTCAAGTTGATCATTCCTTCTAACTATTTAATATTAAAAGATTGCTTCAGTCACATATTGGTTACAAGCACTGCTGCCGATCATGAGGGCCTGGGTTTAATCCCCAGGTCAGGCAAAAAGGGTTATAAGATTTTTCTATTAGGAATTGTCTCAGTCTGTGGAGTTACCAGCTTTAGAATAGTGCTCTACCCTCTGTACCCGTGGTTGCCGTATGAGCCAGCTAAGGGTTAACAGATCCAGAGGATGAACAGCAGTGTCTGCAAAAAACCACTGAACTGTGCTCAACCACCCCCCTGTCAAGCATATTGAATATTGGCAAAACCCCCTTCATTGGGGAAGTCTATGTTCAATAGTGGATTACCAACGGCTGAGATGAGGCACGACCTCCGTAGCGATGCAAAGTCCGGGAGTGGGGAAGCGATGCTCAGGGGCAAACGTTAGAGCTACTGGCGAGAGCCCACGCAGACCAAATTGAGTTGGTTAGGTTGAATTTGAATCACTGGCCTAAGTCTTTCGGTCATCTTCAATGGCCTGACTTTCTAAACGTCAAGTTGTTAAACGTTCAGGGATTCTAGTTCAATTAACCATCTAATTGGCTGCCGGCGTTTTATGAACGTTCTAGGCATCCAATTAACTGACTATTTTAACCAGATGGCTGTGACATATTATACACTAGCTGTACCCCGCGGTTTCACCCTCGTAGTGACCGTTCCCGTGGGAATATGGGGATAAAAAGTACCCTATGTGTTATCCCAGGGTCTAAGCTATCTACATATTAAATTTCAGCCCAATCGGTTCAGTACTCACCCATCCTCACAGTGTCGCATTTATAATATTAGTAGGATAGTATGATTAAAATGTATATAATGTAATAATAAAACCTATTCAATATTTTCAGCAAAAAATAAAAAGAAAAAAGGTGTTGAATCATCAGATGAAGAGGAATTGGAGCATGATGATGCAAAGTCAGTAGTTAGTAATGTTTCTAGTAATACATCCAAACCTGTCGCCAAGACTAAGGCTAAGAAAGGTAATCTATTTGTGCTACTTATTAATATACTTATAGCACTTTGAAGATGTCATCGCAAGGATTTTCTCTCCACTGGCCATGTGGTCCGCAATAGGCCATATATGTTATCAAAAACTATTTCACGAAACCAACCGTCTACTAAAGAAAATGTCCGTATTATAATGTTTGTAATTAAACACCTTAGTTATATTAGTAAAATAAAACAGTGCCAAACATGAATATTTGGCACTGGACCAGCATGCTCCATGCATTGTAATAGAATAGAATTATCTCGATGAAGGCCGTTGGGGCTGTAAAGTTATCGAATGGAGACCACGGACCGGCAAGCGCAGCGTAGGACGTCCACCCACAATGTGGACAGACAATCTGATAAGGGCAGCATGAACATGCTGGATGCAGCCCGCTTACAACCGGACTAGATGGAAATCTTAGGGGGAGGCCTATGTTCAGCAGTGGACATCCTATGGCTGAGATGATGATGATGATCTCTATGAAAGCCTAGTGTCTGCAACTGCCCTGGTAGCTGATAGTTGACCAACGGGTCCAAAAACATACTGGAGAAATGTGGGTGTACCTACTATGGGACTGAGACCGGGGTACATATCTGCCTATCCCTTTGGGAAAAAGCCGTGATTGTATGTAATTTTATATTTGACTGTAAATAGGTACTTCATTTGTGGAGCAAGTGGTCTTATGTTTAATTGTATCTAAAATTTTATTTTTAGGCAAAGGTAAAAAAGAAGACTGGCCTGATGAAGAAAGTGATAAGGAATTGAAAATGCCTTCAGAAGATGAGGAAGATATTATACCTGTTGTGGTAAAAAGTAAAGGTATTACTTGTTTAATACTGTTATTGTTGTGGTAGTTTCCATGGCCCAGTGAAGGGACCAACCGATTCCAATCCGAAATCCATCCGATTTGGTACATGTTTCATTGGATTGTGTCAAACTGCTAAGAGGTCACCTTACCTGTTAAGCACTACTTTTGCCTACTATGCCTACTTGCCTTCTACGTTATAAGGTCGTGAACAGTAAATGTTGTTTCTATAGAAATGTATGAGACCTTACCCACTATACCGTTTATGATCGTCACGTGCCGAAACGACGCGTTAGCTCTCCGTCAACAACTTCTATGAGAACGTTTTTGGTACGTTATAGTGGGTAAGGTACACCGTTCCGTATCCGTCACCTGCTCGGATAGGTCCATAACGGATAATATATATAACGGTATAATGGGCAAACAGCTTTAGAGATAACATAACCTTGTTAACTAAATTACTACAGAATACTAAAGGGACCGAAGGGACACACCTCAAAATCATTTAAATAAAGACTAGCTCCGACGCAATAAAGTGCAATTCAAGTCGCACAGCGCCTAACTAATTATCGTTATATATTGTAACCGTCAATACGGACGCCCCGGCTACTTATAGCTTCATGACTAGTGCGGAGTGTTCCAAGCCTGCTTTTACTTAAAGTGGAGGTTGAAAATGTTTTTTTTTTTCAGGTAAAAATAAGAAAAAGAACAACATCGATGATATAGAGGCAGAGCTAGCTAAGTTTGAAATGAAAGAGACTGAAGCAGAACCAGAACCGCCTAAAGCAAAGGTACCATTTATATACCTATTATACAAGAAATTATTGTGTATTTATCGTTAATTTATGCAAAATATAACATCACGCCATTTTCCCGAAGGGGTAGGCAGAGGTGTACCCAGGACCCAGTCTCATAGGAGGTACATCCACACTTTGCCAGTTATGATTTTGAAGTCCCATGTAATAGAGGGGAGCCTATTGACATTAACCGGGCACAATCGCTTGACATGGGAATCGAACCCGGGATCTCATAACTCATGATTGGTAGTAGCGCTTTCGAACCACTACGGTACCGAGGCAGTCTGTTCCGAATTAAGAGAGAATAACGGTCATTGATCTTATTATGTATTTATATTCAATATCTGGATGACCGAGCTTTACTCGGTATTTTTTTTTTTAATAAAATGACATTTTTTAAAAATGATTCCTAGCTAGATCGATTTCGATAAATCGAAATGTATATTAATGTAATATTATATATATGTAAATGTATGTAATATGGGGGCGATCCCCCGAAACCCCCTACATACTAAATTTTATGAAAATCGTTGGAGCCGATTCCGAGATTCCAATTATATACAAGAATTGCTCATTTAAAGATATAATAATTATGTACATATTATAGCAAAAACAAAACGATAGTATCTCTTATGGTACTTTTAAGTATCGCTTTCGTGTCGTCTACCCGATTATTGCATTTCTTGGTACAGGCACAGAATACTACAGGGACAGAAGGGACTCTTTAAAATCATTCAAATAAATAGCGACTCTAGCTCCGACACAATATAGTGCAATTCAGGACGCACAGCGCCTAACTAGTTATCGTTATATTAACCGACAAGCTGCCTCTCTTTCTATCGCGTATCTCTCTGTTCTCTCTATCTATTCCATAGAAAATTTCAGAATGACGCTCCAGCTACTTGTAGCTTCATATCCTAGTGTCCCAGGCGTGTCTAACTCTCGTTTTACCAAATGCAGAGTTACAGCTCTTCATTTTAGATAGCTCTAGCTAAGATTGTTTATTATAAAATGCTTTTTCCTAGGATAAGAAGAAGTCTAAAGTAGTTGAAGAACAAGAAAACATTGACGATGAAGGTGCTAAAGATGATGATGATAAGGTAATTTTATCCATAGTTTAATATTATAGTATTTTCAGAAAGAGTCAACTGTAACTAAAGCATAAACTAATTTCCTTAGAACTACGCTTCTTTTCTGAAAAAAATCTCTTATAACCATAGCAATCTAAATGATAAGGTACTAGAAGTTACATACCTTGTCGCCGTACAGGTGACACAGGAGCTACGTTTGTGGATGTATAGGAATTTAATCACTGTGCAGGATTCTTTTCGAGACGCTGTTTTTGTGTGCGTCTATCTTGCGTTTGAATATTATATGCGTAACAGGATGGGTGGAAAAAAAGGTGACGATGAGGTGGCGACAAGAAATTGAAGTATTTAGAAATTTGTAGAAATTTATAGTACCTGGGGCTATGTTTTTGGCATCAACTCCGGTTACACAACCACAACTGTATTTGTCAAGCGAAGAAAGGCTAAACGGGGGCATATTGTAAATCTGAAGACGCTGTTCACTGTGGTAGTGGTGAACCGTGTCTTGTGATTATAACATGAAAAGTGACTTATGGGTGTTAATTACGCACAGTACTCCCCGGGATTAAGTATTTTTCAAATTAGCTCGTTATGTCTGTTGACAGCTCCGTAAAAGTTGCAGTTTTCCAAAAGGTTTAGGGTTTTCAAATTGTGATTCTCTTTTTATTAGTCGTCATCGATAGATATAATTTTTTTTACGGGGTTTAATTTATTCAAACTATATTCAAGCTTTTCGTATACGCGACTTTTGACGTTTCTAGTAAATAATATTATTTAGATTTCTACGGATATAAACAAACTCCGGTTTTATTTTACTCCATTATTATTATTCAAGGTGTCAGAGCTCCCAGAGAAAGAGAAATCGGAGGAGCCAGCCGAGAAGAAGTTGAGTCACAAAGAGAAGAAGAAGCTGAAGAAACAGCAGGAGTATGAGAAGCAGATGGAGTTGTTAACTAAGAAGGGAGGGCAGGGCCACAGCGAGCTTGACGCTAACTTTACTGTGAGCCAAGCACAGAAAACTGCTGGTAAGACATTTGAATGTACAAGGCGTTACAAAATGGTTTATTAATCCTTAATACTAAACTTCTACTCTTCGAACTGAACAACTTTCAAAAGAATTGCGATATCCGAAAAAAATAATTCGGCCAGACTTTTACTCAGTTGTCCAAGATATTATGCCAGTTTAAAAACAAAAACAATTTGTACTCTCACGGAACGGGTTTTCCCATTTAGACTGTTTTTTAACTTTAGAAAAAAAAAATTGCCAAAACAAAAAAAAAACTTTTTATGTAATTGGCTGTATTTTGTATTGTGTTGTATATTTTGTAAATTTGTAACCCTTCTTCCAGGTCAAATGGCAGCCCTAGAGAACGCAGTCGACATAAAAGTGGAGAACTTTTCAATAGCGGCCAAGGGGAAAGATCTTTTCTTAAATGCGAATTTGTTAATCGCTTCCGGCCGCCGGTACGGTTTGGTTGGCCCTAATGGACACGGCAAGACCACTTTGTTGAGGCATTTGGCTCAGCGCGCGTTTCCATTGCCACCTCATATAGATATACTGTTGTGCGAACAGGAAGTCACTGCGAGTGATTCTAGTGCTGTGGAAACACTCTTAGAGGCAGATGTCAAGAGAACAGGTAAGGGGTAAAGGTGTTGCAGTATTGATGTTGTACTGGATACATTGTTAAGGCATACCTTGGTGAGTAAGCTTAGTGTAGGGTTCCATACCTAGATACTGCAAACATTTTAGTAAAAACATTTTTTTGTATAATTTTACCGGTTTGGGATTATTTCTTTTACTTACTTGTGATATAAGATCTTGCTTATTGCCAAATTTCATGATCCTAGGCCAACGGGAAGTACCCTAGAGGTTTTAGCTCACTGCGCAAAGTATGTAAATCTGCGGTAAAATCTTTTGATTGCGTTAACTTAGAGAGGGAAGTTTTTTACAGCAGCAAGGTGCTGTGGACTTGTTGATATGAATTCCGACTTGATGCCTCAACGCGTTCCCGAGAAAAAGGGCCTTGAAAGACGGACAGACAGACAGACGAACAACGGAGTGATCCTGTAAGGGTTCCTTTTTTCTTTTTATGTTACGGAACCCCAAATGTTAAAATAAAATTCAAAAAAGTCATTTGTTTAAAATACACTTTCAAAATACCGTTCAGCTGTCAGCTCTCGTGAGGGGTCTGCAGGCGACCTCAAAAATCGATTGGATTCAACTAAGGCATTGTCCTAGATGTACGGATAATCCGTACACCGTTGTTTACCGTCATCTATCCGTACTACGGATAGATGACGGTGTTTAACTCATTAAACAGGACAACGCGACGCGATTGTATGTTTTCGCCAACCCGTGCCGTGATACTGCAGCCCGCCCCGTCCCTTTTAATTTCTGATTACATTTAATGTTTGCCCATGACATGTTTGAAGTCAAACGGTCTAATAAACGACGCAACTCGCCACATATTGGTGATTTGGGTTTCATACTAAAATACATGATATCGTAGTATCGATTGTCTGTGGTCCTAAGTTGTCGTGTCGCGTCTGTGTTCACCTAAAACCTATGAAAATATGACGTCATCAAGACGAAGATATTTTCTAGAGGTGGTATATCTGATGAATATTTATGAATCTTATTTCTTGTTTGAAGAGTTACTAAAAGAGTGCAAGGAGCTAGAAGCTGAAACGGAGAAGGGTAATATGAAAGTGCAGGATAGACTGAACGAGGTAAGTCTATCATTTTACTTATCGGTTGTTAAATCGTTAAATATTTAAATATCGTGTGTTTCTTTATAAGTGCCACACATTTTTGGTATTTAAATCTTAAATTTTAAATACATCTAATATTAAGTTAGTCTGAATTAGGTTTAATAACAACCTGGATTTCAGGCATGAAATAGCCTTATAAGCACTATTTAATGGGATACAAATAAATTAGTTAAAAAAAGTGGGCCTTATCAGTAAGCTCATAATAGCGCAACGAGCTATGGAGAGGGCTATGCTCGGGATTTCTCTGCGAGATCGAGTCAGAAATGAGGAGATCCGTAGAACGAAAGTTACCGACATAGCCCAGCGGATTAGCAAGTTGAAGTGGCAATGGTCAGGGCACATAGCACGTAGAACTGATGGCCGATGGGGCTGTAAAGTTCTCAAATGCTGACCACAGACTGGTAAGCGCAGCGTAGGACGTCCTCCCACAAGGTGGACAGACGATCTGATAAGTACGGCAGGAGCACGCTGAATGCAGGCCGTTTGCAACCGGACTGGATGGAAATCTAAGGGGGAGGCCTATGTTCAGCAGTGGACGTCCTATGGCTGATATGATAATGATGATGATGAAATAAATTAACAATTAACTATGTAAAGCCACGTGAAATGTCACACAATTCTATGATCACAATTCATTTTGCAAATCCGCGTTTTGTATTACCCAGTTTCCTCCGAATATTATTAACTAATTCTATAAATTTTTATCCTGATATTTTTATAGTGAAGTAAAGTATGTCCCTGGAATTTTAGTTTCTCTTATAAACTCTCGGGTTTTTCATAGTGAACTTCTAAAAATCCCAATTTTACTCGCGTGGTTAGGCGTTCACTATAAAAAAAAAATGAAGTTTATAAACAAAAATAAAATGATGGGGACTTTTATTTTCAAAATATCAGGATATAAACATAACATAACATACATTCACGCCTTTTTCCCGAAGGGGTAGGCAGAGGTGTACCTAGGACTCAGTCCCATAGTAGATACACCCACATTTCGCCAGTATGTTATTGGTCCCATGTAATAGGTGGCGAGCACAGTTCCAGACTCCAGGCAGTTATTGAGATAATTCCTAATGGAAAAATCCAATATTTAACACTGCCTGACCTGGGGATCGAACCCGGGACGTCTTGATTGGCAGTCGAGCATGCGCCCAAAATATATCAAATATGTTTTTTATATTCGGAGGCCACAGGGGAAACACAATACAAAACGTCGATTTGGTAAACTTTCCATAGGATTGTGTCGACGTTCTAAGAAGTCATCTTTCCGGTGAATAATCCGTATGTGACGTTGTCAGGTATATTCAGAGTTGAAGGCGATAGGCGCGGACTCGGCGGAGCCCCGCGCTCGCCGCATCCTGGCCGGTCTGGGGTTCAGCAAGGAGATGCAGGACAGGGCTACCAAGAACTTCTCCGGTGGATGGCGCATGAGAGTCTCACTGGCTAGGTATTACAATAATTAATTTATACTCAACTCCCCGTTCCTCGTTCGGCCTCGGTGGCGTTGAGGGCCCAAGCTCGACTGCCGATCATGAGGTCCCGGGTTCAATCTATGCCTAGGTACACCTCTGCCTACCCCTTCGGGAAGAAGGCGAGATTGTATGTTATATGTTGTCCCCGTCCCCACATGTCCGATGTTTGATGGCTGGACATTTATTGTCGTCCAACAAATTCCATGGAAAGAGAGTATCTGACATTATGTCAGGCCCTATATCTGACAATGGAAATTGGGTTTGACTGGGCGGCTATCCCAACTGTGTAATCTGCTCATTTCAAAATGATGGGTTGTGTGGTCGATCTATAGTCCAAATGTTGGCAGTTTTAGTCGCCAAGGTTTCTACTAGGTCTTCGACATGGCGTAACGTTGCCCCCTACATCTCTACATAGTGTAAAACAAAGTCGCTTCCCGCTCTCTGTATGCTTAGAATCTTTTAAACTACGCAACGGATTTTAATTCGGTTTTTTCATCAATAGAAAGAGTTATTCAAGCGGAAGGTTTATATGTGTATAATTGTATCCGGAGCGAATCGAGGTTGGTTTGCTAATATTGTATGAAAGAGAACCGAGATCTAAAGTTTAACGTGCCATTCGATACTCGGTTGGGCACAGACGAAAGGCTAAATGAGCCCTTCGGTAAAATGTACACACAACATACACCATATTAATTTACCTTTAACCTATAAATGTCAAAAAGACATACGTATTATTATGTTGGGCGCCTGTTATAATATGGCCATTAAAATATATCAGATACATGAATAAACTCAAACAATTTTTTTCTCTGATCACAGTAACCCGATTTTATTTATATTTGGTTGTTTTCAGAGCTCTATACATAGAACCTACGTTACTACTGCTCGACGAACCGACGAACCATTTGGATCTCAACGCTGTCATCTGGTTGGACAAGTAAGTTTACTGTTAAATGATATCTTGATATTGCCTCTTGGCGCCATTTTGGATCTTTTAACAACGCCGTATCGAAATAAAAGATGACCGATAAATAGATGTCACAGATCTATAAAATGAAACAGTTAACACATAAAATAATAAAATAGTGTCTTAACTTTTAGACACTATTGCTATTCACCTCCCTCAGCCTGACTCAGACCGTCACATCATCTAAAAGTAGCGTGTTTCACGATCGAATTTCACAAAAACCACAAAACGAGGTTAAAATAACTAAACTCAATATCAATATATTTTATTTCAAGATCAACTATTGATACTACATAAATATTTTACAAATAATACAATTTTTACTACTTATAGTACGGACCAAATGTGATTGTTGACCTCAGGTACGAGTACCTAAACTAGGCTGAGAAGCCTGTCCTATAGGTACCTGTGATCCCCCTGTTGTGTTTAGAAGTAGTGTAAATATTTTTGCAAATTAGTTACTTATATATATTTAGTGGCAGACATCTTATATATATAAAAATCTTGTGTCACGATGTATGTCCCAAATAAACTCCAAAACTACTGAACCGATTTCAATCAAATTTCACATGTACCCGTATTTTGGTCTAACTTACTGGATAGGATAGTTATCATCTCAATTATTCGCTTATGTCGTGAATGTAAACGAATATAATGTATCAATTAATTGTTTCTTAAGTAAGTGTTTATCTACTGTTTAGTTTTATGAAGTTCTCATAGATGGCGGTGTACGTTGACTCATCGATAAAATTCTTCAATATAGATGTGGCGCTGTGTTCTGTTTCTTAGAATATAAATTGTATTACTTTATTTCACGTTATATTTATTTATGCTCACGATATAACCGTATTATTTTAATGGTTTGTGACTGATATTTTTATAATTATACTGCGTATTATGTTACAATATTATTACCATTAATAACAAAAAAAAATTGTACTATTTTTGTTAGAGAATTATTAAAGTCTTGGCGCCAAATTTTAATCAAAGTTTCAAGATCTGGCCATCAAATTCTATCGAGTCGCCATCTCTGGTTTGAATGTCCAAAGCTTTGGTATCTCATTCGTTCTCGAGACCTCCTCTGAGCGTAAACAAAGCTCTCTCTCGAACCATCGAGACCCACTATTTCGAACAATCGATCAATCGATTCTTCTCGAAGCATGCGAACCAGAACGTTCGGGAAATTCAATGTTCAGGTATAAATACTGGCGCCGAGTGTCACCGCAGTTCAGTTCCTTTTTAAACGAGTGAATTAATACTAGGTATCTCCTGGAAAGTGATAGTCTCAGTAAAATCTCCACGCATTTTGAACAAGAATATGAATTTTTCAATTGAGTAGTCCAGTTTTATTTTAAATTTAGGTAATTCGATTTTACCGGAAGGGTTTTATTTCCTCAGTTGCGATTAGAGAAATAAAATATGGCGGTACGAAGTTCGCCGGGTCATCTAGTTAATTATATATTTCTAAAGTTGCCAAATTTTAGTTATTTATAATAATAATAATATGAACTACACGCATAATTAGGAATTTAAACTGGATTTATTTCGAACCAAACTATGAAAAAAAGAAATATAATATAATAATAGTAATTTCCGGTTTTCCGGTGACATTAACTGATATGAAACTAGTGACTTTACAATACGGCTTTACAATAGTGCTCCACCCTCTCTACCCGTGGTTCCCGTAAGAGCCGGCTAAGGGCTAACAGATCCAGGGGACGGGCAGCAGCGTCCTCTGCAAAAAAACTGCAAAAAACTGCGCTCGACAACCCGCCTGTTAAGCGTGTCGAGTATTGGCAAAACCCCCCTTTACGGGGGAGGCCTATGTTCAGTAGTGGATAACCAACGGCTGAAATGAAGAAGAAGAAGTGACATATTAATTACCATTGGTGATTTACTGTTATTTCACTTTATTATAGTCGAAATCGAAATCGAAATTGTACCGTCCAGACGGACATCCAAGATACTTGTAGCTTCATCCTTTCGGAGTGTCACAAGCCTGCTTAAAATTAGAAAATGCGCACGGAAGGCGCCAAACTCCACTGATGTGTCATAAAAAAAAAGAATCATATTTGCGTACACTTCTTAAATGTTTTTAATGTTTTCAGCTATCTCCAAGGTTGGAAGAAGACCTTACTAGTAGTATCCCACGACCAGTCTTTCTTAGACAACGTGTGCAATGAGATCATACATCTGGACCAGCAGAAGTTGTTCTACTACAAAGGCAACTATTCTATGTTCAAGAAAATGTTCGCGCAGAAACGGAAGGAGCAGATCAAAGAGTTTGAGAAACAGGAGAAGAGGTTGAAGGATCTGAAGGCTCACGGGCAATCTAAGAAACAGGCTGTGAGTTATTTGTGGTTATTAGTATTCATATAAATCGCTTAAAACTTTGTAACTACTTGGAAGTTAGCGCGTATTGTTGCGCAGTGCTCATCTTACTTAATAAAGTTTGTGAGGATGGATGGATGTTTGTTACTCTTTCACGCCAAAACTACTGTATCGATTGGGCTGAAATTTGGTAAGTAGATAGTTTAGACCCTGGAATAACATAAAGGGTACTTTTATCACGATGGACGGATGTATGGATGTGTGGATATTTGATACTCTTTCACGCAATAACTACTGAACGGATTTGGTTGAAATTTGGTATGTAGGCAGCTTAGATCCTGGAATATCGCATAGGGTTTACATCCCGATATTCCAACGGGAACGAAGACTACGCGGGTGAAACCGCGGGGCACAGCTTGTAATATTATATATGCGAAAGTTTGTGAAGATGGATGGATGGATGTTTGTTACTCTTTCATGGCCGCGCGTCGTTGACCCTCCCGTTAACCTTTAAAGATTGACCTTCCCGTTAATGTTATGCATGGCTTTTTAAGAAACAACCATGATTCTACCGCTATATTGTCATTAAAACATCCACTGCCTCGGTGACGTAGAGGGCGCATGCTCGACTGCCAATCAAGAGGTCCCGGGTTCGATCCCCAGGTCAGGCAAAGTATTAAATATTGGATTTTTCCATTAGGAATTATCTCAATAACTGCCTGGAGTCTGGAACTGTGCCCGGTAGATGGTAATAGGCTCGCCCCCTATTATAATATGGAATCAATAACATACTGGCGAAATAATAATAATAATAATATGGGACAACTTCCACACACGGTCATTTGGTCCCAAACTAGCCTAGAAGCCTGTACTATGGTAACCAGATGACTGATATACATACTTATATAAGCTTATAACACCCATACACAGATCAAACAGACATGTTCATGCACACAAATGTTTGACCCGACCGGGGATCGAACCCGGGCCCTGCGGCACAGAAAGCAGAGTTACTACCATTTTGAGCCATCGAGGCTGTCAAATGTGATATGTGGGTGTATCTACTATGGGACTGAGTCCTGGGTACACCTCTGCCTACTTCTTCGGGCAAAAAGTCGTGAATGTATGTTTAAAACATCCAGGAGAAGAAACAAAAGGAAGCGCTAACCCGCAAGCAGGAGAAGAACCGCAATAAGACGTCGAACGAGGACGTGGAAGGCGCCGCGCCGGTCACATTGCTGCAGCGGCCGAAGGAGTACATCGTCAAGTTCTCCTTCCCCGACCCGCCGCCGCTGCAACCGCCTATATTGGGATTACATAGTATGTATTAACCGGCGAAATTACTGGGCATGACGAGATTCAACAACTAATATCTCGGGGTGACAGGGGTAGGGCAGTGCCACGCAGAATTTTAAATTTTAAAATACTGGGTGGCACTGTGTCTGATATGGGCAATCATGATGCTTACCATCAGGCACCTGATTTGCTCGTCTTGTTACTCACTATCTTAAAAAAAAATATAGTTGTTTTTTGCCCTACCTCCGTTTTTGTGGGCCTGTTCTACACTATGTCCTTTCATACGAGTTCTTCTCGCTTTTGCTTCCTTTCGTACTTTCATACCGCATTCTTGTTCATTTCATCCTTCATCTTTCGAACTTGAATTACCTATTCCTATGCTTCTACTTATTTCTATTTTTATTTATGTATTTTATTTTTATGATAGTGAGTAACAAGACGAGCAAATCAGGTGCCCGTTGGTAAACATCATGATTGCCCGTATCAGACACAGTGCCACCCAGTGTTGGTTTTATTAGTTGTTGAAACTCGTCATACCCAGTAATTTCGCTGGTAATAATTTCGCTGGTAACATTGCCCTTCAGACAGTAATGTTTGCAAATAATTGCTTGGCGGATGAGTAACTGGCAAAGATGTGGTACTTCCCCAGGCGGTCCTCTGCAAAAGAGGCCTACCACTACAGCATCCTAATCCTAACAGAGGAACAGAGGAAGGGAACATGGGTGAATTTTGTATATTTTTGACGTGACAACGTCTTATAATTCGATAGAGCCGGCTGCACGCACGAAAAAACATGACTCATGCGGCGTTACCTCGCTCTGAGGCGTTCCATGTAAGGCTTGAAGTGCAAGCGAGAGCGCGGAACGAGCGACATCCGTCTCTCTCCTACTTGAGTGAGCGATGCGTCTGCGTGGACAGCTGCTATACTATAGTACATTTACATGTTTTGATCGAGTATCAAGTGCAGTGAAAAGTGAAACAAATGAAATTAAAATATTCTTTTAAAAAATGCTACCATTCCATCAGTATTTTCTTAAGACGTTGTCACGTTCAACTATCGTCAGTAAACCGACTTTACAGACAACCAATTTTTTTTACCAACTACTAATACGTTGAATGTATTTATAGCTCGGGATTTCATTGATACCATAATAATAACAACAAACTAGAAAACGTGTAACCATTGGCGGTCTTATCGCTCAGAGATATCTTTTTTTCACTTTTTGTTTGTTATTTACTCGTCTCATATTTTTTTAATACAAAAAATTGTATGCATAGATTGATGTTGTGTGCTTGCTACAAATTCGCGCCAAAACTTCTTAATCAATGGGACTGAGCTCCTGGATTGACATGTTTATAGTATTTTTTGCAAACAAAACGCGAAAAAAAACCAATATATTTTTTTTATTTCAGACGTGGATTTCAACTTCCCGAATCAAAAGCCCCTGTTCATCGGGGTAGATTTCGGCATAGATCTGAACTCGCGTATCGCCATCGTCGGCCCCAACGGTGTCGGGAAATCTACCTTCTTGAAACTGCTCGTCGGCGAACTGAGCCCCATCAAGGGAGAACTCATTAGGAATCATAGATTGGTTTGTATAATGTGCCTATATTTTATTAATTTCTCTAATTCTCATGTTTAATTTCAATGTTTAGAGCATGTCACACCTTGTTTTCGTTAGGGATAGGCCACAGAAAACTTAACCTTAAGGCAGATCCCCCGTCTTGCCCTATATACAATTTACTATTTGCCCCCGTCACTCCATACAATCGGCCGCGCGCAATAGCCTACTACTGCCATGTAGAAAATATAACGTGTCTACACGCGTGCGCATGTGTGCGGGCGTACGGGCGTTACTGCCTCGTTGACTACCTACTACTGGACGCAGGCGGGTGGGACTAGTGTCGCTTCTTCTTTACGTAGTAACAGTTAGTTTATTTGTTAAAAGGCGGCGGGGGGATATGTTTTCGTCGAGGTGCACTGCACTGACTGCACTGACGCTGCATAACCGTCGGCTCTGCCACTTTTTGTTTCTTGTTCGGTTCAATGTTTGCGCATGACATGGATGAATTATTTATTACATGACGTGGATGAACTATTTATTAAATGATGTTTGAAATCTGAACAACTCAAACTATACTCGTGTCGGCGTGCCAGCGAGGACATAAATCCTCAGTTAAGGCTTAGGGAGAGGCACGTCGGCGAGCCGCTTATCGATAAACTGGTTATGCATAACGGCTTATCGATTCTCGAAAAATTGACACCTGAACATCACTATTATCATCCATAAGACCTGCAAGTGCGACAGAGACCACTATATAGGCATCCCTTTCCCACACTATTGCTTCGCGGGCAGAGAAGGTTTGACACGAGTAAAGTCCTTCCCCTGCACCCTGCCATGTTCTGGCGATTTTGTTTCCATACTGAAATTCCTGAAAGCTGGGTCTTTAGTCTTTAGATTGAGTTGTCTGTGAAGGCCTATCACAAGTCAATTGGAGTTTTTTTTTATTTGTTTTGACAGAGGATCGGTCGTTTCGACCAGCATTCAGGCGAGCATCTAACAGCGGAAGAGTCCCCAGCTGAGTACCTGCAGCGTCTATTCGGTTTACAATACGAGAAGGCTCGAAAGGCCCTAGGAACCTTCGGTCTGGCGAGCCACGCGCATACTATCAAGATGAAAGACCTTAGTGGCGGGCAGAAGGCTAGGGTTGCACTCGCCGAGCTCACTAATATGGCGCCTGATGTTGTTATATTGGTAAGTTATCTATAGGGATTTTTTGACGCTCACTAGGAAAAATAAGGGATTTCCCCTATGCTTGCCTTATGGTGCATAGTTGCCCATATTACATATTATGTTATCAATTACTATTTCACGCTCAACCGCTGACATAAGGTTAACTTGTTTGCGTGATTATGTCTATGTATGCTGTACCTATTTACCTCAGCACCCGTGTATCCCTTCTGGACTAAGTCTGAATTGGCCGTGGGGTTCCCGGCTATATAATAGGGCCACCCCTTTCTCATCTGGTGGGAGCAGTGAGACCCGATAGAGGGAAATATTCGGAGAGTGGGCAGCAGCACTCTCCGGCACCAAGTATTCTAACTAAATGTTTTTTTAGGGTCATAGTCTATTACTTTAAGCCGTGTTTCAGATGGCACGTTAAACTGTAGGTCCCTATAGTTTCCTATAAGATAATATGTGGAGGGCAGTCGTTACAGTACTTATATTTGTCTATTATTTTATTCTGCATACACCCATCAAATCTTGTTATATTCTCATCAAATATTGACATTTCGACTTTTCGCCTGGGCTCTACCTCGAATGACACGTTAAAGTGTAGGTCCTGGTTGTCCTAATAATATTATATATGCGAAAGTTTGTGAGGACGGATGGATTGATGGATGTTGCCTGAACTGGGAATCGAACCCGGGATCTCATGATCGGCAGTCGAGCTTGAGCCTACTACGCCACAGAGGCCAACCGAGGAACGGGGAGTAGTGTGTGTGACGTGTTTCGGATGGTACGTTAAACTTTAGGTCCCATACCTCGAATGACACTCCCTATAGCTTCCTATAAGATATGTGGGAGGCAGTTGTTAAGTCATGTCGGAGGCCTTGTATGAATCATGGCGACCTGAAACTCTAACAATATGGGTGGTAATTGGGGTAACCCGGGGTGGTATTACGAACATGCAATCGAGTAACAACAGCAGTAAATTTTGCTGTCAAACGGCATACAAAAAATGACGTTATACAGCAAAATTTACTACACTACTACTACAGATATTAAGCAATTAAACGCTCTCCACACTTCTACTGCTGTTCGTAATAAGGAGCCCATTCTGTTAGATATACTCGTAACAGAACGGAATTCAAATTATTATTATTGTCATAGACATTAAAGATACAATTATTTATATATTCCCCAGGACGAGCCTACAAACAACTTGGACATAGAAAGTATAGACGCCCTCGCCGAGGCGATCAACGCGTACAAGGGCGGAGTGATCATAGTCTCTCACGACGAACGACTCATCAGGGAGACTGAGTGTACTCTATACGTTATCGAGGATCAGACTATTAACGAGGTGACACTTTTATTAAAAGCTTTTATTTAACTTGCAATGTATGTATGTAAGTATGTTTGTTCGGGTGGAATCTTTGAACTCAATTTTGAAGTGGATATCTTCAACCTATTGAGCTGAAATTTTGTATACACGTTTAGTTTGGACGACAATGCAGGATATGGTGTATGACATTATTCTAAATCCAATATGGCGGACCATCCAAGATGGCGGAATAGTTATTATTATATACCTTTCAGTTGGCAGAGAAATTGTTAAGATAATATAAAAAGTTTCAAACTTGTAATATGCATTATTTGAAAATATAAATATCATTTTTTTTTATAAATTTGATTAATGACTGCCTCCGTGGCGTAGAGGGCGTGACTGCACATCATGAGGTCCCGGGGTCGATTCCCAGGTCAGGCAGTGTTAAATATTGAATTTTTCCATTAGGAATTATCTCAATAACTGCTTGGAGTCTGGAACTGTGCCCGGTAGATGGCAATAGGCTCGCCACCTATTTCATGTGACCAATAACGTACTGGCGAAATGTGGGTGATACCTCCTTTGGGACTGAGTCCTGGGTACACCTCTGCCTACCCTTTCGGGAAAAAGGCGTGATTGTATGATGTATAATATAGGTACTTTCTTATCTTCTCTATATATCCGCATGACAACTGACGCATGCCATTGTTTGTCAATTTCGCATCTGTCAAATGTCATTTTTGTTTTTGTTCCTTGTCTTAAGAGAAAATGTATTTGTAAATTGCACAAAAGTCAGTTAGCCAGCGGTCCGGCGGGTTATAAAAATCGAAGGCCTGACCACATTCCATTATTATGTAGACGAGGAATAAGAAAGGAATTCCGGAAATTCCCACGGAAACGTAGTCGCGGGAATTATTGTAATTGTATGAAATTTGCCAGTTGAATGAACAATCGGTTTAATACACGTGGTTCCGTACTTATAACGTTTCTCCGACCTCAGAAGTGGGATAATCTATACAATTTTTTTTAAACTCTTATTTCTGTTTAGGTGGATGGAGATTTCGACGATTACCGCAAGGAACTACTGGAGAGTCTCGGAGAAACCATCAACTCACCATCTATCATTGCAAACGCTGCGGTTTTACAGTAAAACAAACTACATACGAATACAAACCTTATCTCAACGCACGAAAGTCGAATATAAGTGACACTGGGTGCGATATTTTTTTATTTATTATTTTTACAACGATGTCGTAATACTATCTTATTGTTCTGAATTTTTATGTATAATTAAACCTGTAAATTATATATTTCGTTGAGATTATGTCAAGAACAGTTTTTAGAATAGAATAGAATAATACTTTTTTGCATACCAAAACTTGAAAAAGAAAGACAAATCGGTCTTATTGCATTAAGCAATTTCTCATAGACAACCTACAGCTTTTGTTAGTCTTCTTCAAAGCGTTTCACACATTATTTTTAAATATTATGAACCGCTTGAAAAAATAAAAAAAAAGGTCTGATGATTTTACTGATTCCGTATCAGAAAAATCATCAAAAAGAATAAATAAAACGTTTATCATCAGAAAATTATCATACAACATGATCAAAGTGCCTGCGCATGTTTTTCCAATAATTCCAGATTTAGGGTGTTTATCCACCAGACCTTTGTAGCTAAGAGTGTGTTATCTACGAGGGGAGGTCAAAAAGTTCGCGGAATGAAAGGGAAGGGGGGTGAATTTAAACATGAAATTATTATTCCTTTTCAATATATTCTCCATTAACCCTAATACACTTTTCAGACCTTTCAAATAATTTGTTTAACCCTTCGAAAAAAAATGATTTGTCAAGGCCTTCAAAATAAGCAGATATTGCCGACTTCACTTCATCGTCATCCGTAAATTTCTTTCCACGAAGCTCTTTTTTCATGTTTGGGAACAAATAATAATCACAAGGGGCCAAATCTTGACTATAGGGAGGGTGGTTTAAAGTTTCGAAGCCGCACTTGTGTAAGGCAGCCATCGCAACATGACTCTTGTGAACGGGTGCGTTGTCGTGCAAAAGGAGCACACCTCGAGACCATTTTCCCCTTTTCTTTTCTTTAATTGCTACTTTTTAATTGTTCCAGTAGTGTAGCGTAGTACTTCCCCGTGATATTGACACCTTTATCTTTATAATCGATCAATAAAATCCCCTTGGAATCCCAAAAAACTGTAGCCATAATCTTTCCGGCCGATTGTGACACCTTAAACTTCTTGGGCGGTGCTGCGCCTTTTTTGTGCCACTGCATTGACTCCTGCTTTGACTCAGGTTCATAGTGATGAACCCAAGTTTCATATCCAGTCACAATTCGGTTCAGAAATTCATCCCTGTTTTCCCTACACAGCTCCAAAAACTCGCGCGAACACGACGCGCTGCTGTTTTTGAAGCGCTGTGAGCATTCTCGGTACCCATCTTGCACTGACCTTAGACATGCCAAGATGGTCATGGAGAATATTCAAAATGGTCGTAGATGATACTCCAGTCATCTTTGCGATTTGTTTCTTCTTTAGGAGTGCATCTTCTAGAACAAGTTTTTCAACTTTTTCAACAATGTCTGAGGACGTTGCTTCAATTGGCCGACCTGAGCGCTGATCGTCTTCAATTGAGTCTCTGCCTTGCTTGAAAAGACTATGCCACTTGTAAATCATTGTTTTTCCAGGGCAGGAGTCCCCGTAAACTGATGACATTTCTTCCATAATGTTCTGAGGCGTTTTTCCTTGCTTAGTGAGAAACTTAATCACGGCACGATACTCAATTTTCTCCATAGTTGATATTTTCTACCCGATTGACTTGTTTATCCAGCGATATCTCAAAGGTTTATGAACCGATTGTGCTGAAACTTAGTATTTATAATTGTATTGAGTCAACAAGTAGCGACAGGTAAAAAAAACTACCCCCTTCCCACTCTAAACCCTCCATTCCGCGAACTTTTTGACCTCCCCTCGTACCGATCAAATTAAGGTTAAAACACACATTAGCGGCGCCGAACTGGTCGGGTGTCAAATACATTGAATCACGATTGACTCGCGCACGCTATAGTGTGTTGTCAAAGAATACTAACTATTGCTACGTAGAGATGCGACATTCACCTTCCCCCTGCCATTTTATGTTGCGACCACTCACACAAGGAGGCATTAACGCCAGGACTTACGCACACATTTGATGTGTGTACACACGTTATATCCCTTGATGGCGTAGTGGGCGCATGCTCGATTGCCGATCATGAGGTCCCGGGTTCGATCCCCAGGTCAGGCAAAGTGTTAAATATTGGATTAGATGGCAATAGGCATTTTGATAGATGGCAATAGGCTCCTCCCCTATTACATGAGACCAATAACATACTGGCGAAAATGTGGGTGTGCCTACTATGGGACACTGAGTCCTGGGTACACCTCTGCCTACCCCTTCGGGAAAAAGGCGTGAATGTATGTTTATGTTAATGTATGTACACACGTTATAATTTCTACGAAATAGTATATAACACTATGGCTGGTGTAACTTGGCGTTCGGGCAATAACACAATTTCTTCATGACGTTTTCTTTCAAAGAGCCTATATGTTCAGACTCGCCAAGTTACAACGGCCGTAGCGTAGTGTAGCCCGCCCGATTGTATGGAGTGACGGGTCTGGAGTTGTCCTACTAATATTATCTTTCATACAAATACATGGAATGCAACGTCACCCGTCCCGTGCCCGCGTTGACGTGCGAAGCAACCGCTGTAAAGTTGCGAAGCACAGCTCTGGTGGGAAACATCCTTTTAAAAACATGATTATGCAATCTTTAATTTTCTTTATTATTACCTACTATAAAATATTCTTCACTTCTCAATAATTATTTTGATTAATAAAATTGAATGCATTGAATTATTATTCATTATTCACAATTAATTATAAATATTGTATAATATGTATTGTATTTGGATACATTGTGCTCCTAGGTAATATGTCAAAAATATTTATATATACTTGAATACATTTTGTTACAAAAATCCTAAAATTTGTTTGTTTTTTAATACCCGCCTTTTAAAGTGTAAGATATTTTCGAACATATTTAAAAAAAAAAAAATTATATAGGATTATGAGCAATAACCAGCAAAAACAAATCAATTGAAGTTTAAAAAGAAATGGCTACTTTTTTTTATACATGAATCAGAAGTGAAACAGGTTGCTAAATATTTGTACCATTGCATTTATTTCTTGGAAAAAGATCTTTGCACATTACGTCATATATGCTTAGCGCTTTTCACTAGGAGTTTATTTACGATCCGCTTCTTTTGCCAGTTTGTTGTGTCATTTCCTAACAAAGCTATTTGAATCTCCACGGCGTAGATAAAATGTAGATGCACCTTATAGACAAGCCCATAACTGGCTGGTAAGCTTCACAGGTAGGTGTACTCTGCAGGGATTGAGGTTGGTATGTTTGGCAAAGGCTGGTTTCGTCATAGCTGGCAGTCGGTGGTTATGCGCGCTTTACAAATATTTAAATATTTTATAGACTAAGCGGTCTAATCGCTTGATATACAATCTGAAATGAGAAGAAAAAATCATATATATAATTTATAGCCGACTTTAATAAAGCTCTGCTCGCTCTGAATTCAAATGTATGTTGTTGTTGATGTAGGTATGTTTGTTATGCGATTACTCTGCCAATTATGAATTAATTACATGAATCCTTTATTTGTTAAATTGGTCATACTTCAGAGGTCCCATATGATATGGGTCAACTTTTACACACGGTCATTTGGTCCCAAACTAAGCTAGAAGCCTGTACTATGGTAACCAGAGTGATATTATATAATATTTATATCGATATTGATTTAAGGCTTTAAAAAAATCTGTTTTTAGTTAGTTTATCACCTACATTCGGTTTATTACATACAATATGTACCTATGTATATAGATATAATCTATAAATCATTTTATTTCTAAACATCAATTTTATAAAAGAAAATTGTGGCTAGCGGCGTAACTGAGACTTGCGTAGCATACATAAATGTAGTTGTTGATTGTAGACGTAGCACAGTCTACGTATTCGTAGCACATCTCCGTAGGCGTCTAGTCGTAGCACATTGCTACGTAGCTTCTTAAAACCACAGCGCATAAATCACGTAATATTATTATAATTGGTGGAGTCAAACTATATTGGGGAATAATAAATAAACGCACTTTAAAAATAACGTTTCACACTTTAAAATGTTTAGCTTAAATATGAATTGAATAAATTATAAAAATAATAGTTTGCACTATAAATATACTTAGCTTTAGAATCAATTGAATGATGGTAACCAAATTATCTTGACCTCCATTTTTATTTTAGATAATAAAAATATAGAGCAATATAAGAAACTAATTTGAATATTTTTGCTATTTTCGTCGTAGTTATTTTTAAAAACATTTTTAAAAATTTGAGAATTTTTGGTGATGATGACGTCATCATAAGCTTTATAGACGGTGACTGCGGCCTCAACAGAAAAAAAAAAGGCAATGAAATTCAGATTGTCAATGTCATTATATTATCACACACCTATAACCCCTCTTTTCTAAAAAAAACTGTTCATTGCATTTTTTTTCTTCTTTTATGGACCCACACGAATGTATTGCCAGTGTCAAGTTATATAAATTTTCAAGTTAATATGGTCAATTCAGAGTCAGGGCAAGCCCAGTCAAGTCACAGCTCTAGTAAAGTGGTGGTCTTTACAAGAAGCTGCCAGTAAACAATAAAATCACAGTAACTTTCTAAGATTTTGCAGTCGGCTAGATATAGGTTATGTTTACATACATCGACATTTGACAACTTAATGACATAAAAGGACATTTCACTATTTTTTTTTTTTTAGGCTCACACGTTTTTCCATTAATCTACGTGTGACGTCATCTAAGGTCAAATGAAGGTTATTCAATTAAAGCCGAAAATAATAATAATCCGTGATTATTTTCAGTTTTTAAGTAATGGGTAGTGATCAGCAACCTTATTCCTCCAAATGGTTTTGAAATTACAAAAAACAAAAATAAATAGACATTCCCCATTCAGGACAAGCCGATAGGTTAGGTTTGTCTCGTGACCACAACGCACTGAGCGAGCGCAGCGAGCGTGCTGCGGCAGCGGCCGGCATAGCGCCAGATCCGATTCTGTCTGTTCTGTGATAAAGTTCAGAGCATGCCGACACCAGTCGTAAACTAATCAAGTCTAAACCTCACGGTTTGGGTTTGTCTGGTGACACAATTTTACAATTTATTAGCTGCCTTCATCAAATTTAAAGTGCTATTAAATATATCCCTATATATTTGCATTAAGTAGGTCGCAGTTACCTATATTATAAAAAGTACACAGCTGAATGCTTATAAGTAGTTATCTGGATTAAACAGATCTATATAATTTACCTATATAGACCGCTTAATTGAGTCCTCGCCTGTGGAATATGTGTAGGACCGGAGAGGTGCGGGCGGTAGGCACCGCCCGCCCGCACCTCTCGGCCCACGTTCATGTCTACCTCCGCGCCCCCCGACGCCCTTGTACCCCGCAGGCCAGGACTCAATTAAGCGTTCTAGCTATGGATTGTTCCACTATGCCCCACCAAGCCGCCCCACTGGTGGGGCATAGTGGAATGTTACAAATTATGTCGCGGAATATGCCCCACTAAATCGAGTCGGTGGGGCGGATTCCGCGACATGAAAAACCTGGTGGCTTTTGCCCCACCAGGGTTATCACATTACTGTTTGTATAGAATTTTCATAGGACTCCATGTTTCTCCACATGTAAGCGAAACGCCATCTAGCGGCAACATGTGAACTTTAATTTCTTGAATCTCTCCGAAGCATTGGACTGTGTGAATCTCTGAGATAATTATTTAAAAAATAAACATACTGACACTTCCATCCCTATCTGTTGGGGCACAGCGGACATCCAAATGAATGGTGCCATCTATTTGTTTTTGACGGAGTTATAGCTGTCAAAGTTGGAGGTGGTGACTAGCGGGAAGCAGCTTCTCCTCCACGTGATACGACACTGAGTTGTAAGAGAGGGAAAAAACAAGACATGCAACTATAGTAGATTCTCATAACAAAATTCAGTTTAGTTCAACTATATTTTGTACTAGTGACTGTACGCTACGTACATTGTTCACAATCTAGGGATCTATCTCGATGGCCACCGGTAAACCTGTCTCCATTATCCCCGCACTAGCGAAAATTTTCGAGAGCGGACTCAGTACACGTCTTACTGATCATTTGGCCTCAATGAATAGCCTATCGGATAGGCAATACGCATACAGGAAAGGACGATCAACGACTTCCCTCACTAGAGAACTCGTTCGCCGTATTATGTCCGCACGTGAGAGCAAGCAACATGTTGCCGTCCTATGTTGTGACCTGTCGAAGGCTTTCGACGTGGCAGATCATGCGCTACTGGCTGGAAAACTGCGACACTATGGCATAGAAGGAAAGTCATATACATTATTTAATGACTTACTGCAAAACAGGTCTCAGATCGTAGTTGGCGACTCAGGGAATGAAAGGTCAGATCCGCTTCAGTCGGTGATGGGTGTAGCGCAAGGATCATCCGTCTCAAACCTCTTGTTTACGCTGCTCTTGAATGACCTACCAGCTTCAGTAAACGCTGCTGAAGTACTAATGTATGCTGACGATGTCGCAGCTATTGTAACTGGCACATCCACCAACGACATCGAGTCAAAACTGAACACTACCGCGTCTCAGCTTGCAAGATGGTTTGATGCGAATGGACTTGCACTTAACCTAAAAAAAACTCATTTCCTGCTCTTCGACCTGTCCGGTAAAAACCCTGAGGCCCTCTCTGTGATGGTATCGGGCAGACTGTTGAAACAGGTAAATACGACGTCATTTCTTGGGTTTGAAATCGATGCCTGTATGAAGTGGGACAGTCATATCGAGAAGCTGTGTAGTAGGATCGGAAATTCCTGTTTTGCACTTAGCAGAGTTGCGCGAGTGGTATCCACGGAGGTCGCACGAACGTGCTACTACGCCACAGTCCACTCCTTACTCACTTACGGAGCGGAGCTGTGGGGACGTTCGGCCGAGTGGGAACGCGTCTTTCGCCTACAGAAACGCGCCGTCCGAACTATTGCGCGGGTCAAATGGGATACTCCCACTAGACCTTATTTTAAAAGCCTAGGCATCCTCACGCTACCATCAATATTGATCCTCCAAATAGCAATGTACGTAAGGACCAACATGGACTCGTTTAGGACTAATGGTAGCCTCCACAAATACCAAACGCGTAATACGGGTAAACTAGCTGCTATAAGTAGGACGCTCAAAAGATCTTCCAAGTTAACCCATATCATGGGCCCGACCGTATATAATAAGCTGCCAGACCACATCACTGCGGCTCTCACACTAAACGGCTTCAAGTCTCGCCTACAACGCTGGCTTGTTGAGCATTCCTTTTATACTTACCAGGAATTTATTAATTTTAAATGACTTACATAATTATTGTATTTTTTACTTTGTACTTTTTTTTTTTTTCTTTTAAAGAGAATAATGTTTCAATCATAATTAATTATTATGAAAATATTTTTAGCTTAGTAAGATGACATGTAAACTGATTTTATGAAATATATGAATATGAATATGAATATGAATAAACATACCGTGAATTTTCATTCACGTCCCTAATTCTACTGGAACTATCTGGTGCGCTAACTCTCCTTGAACTTGAACACTACGTACCTATGGATTATTGTGTAACTTGTAACTTACAAGATACCCTTCAGATACGAATGTGTCAAATAAGTACCTAAGTAGTTATTATGCAAGGTGCATATTATATACTTGCTTTTCATATTATACATAAATGATATAAAAGATTGCTTTAAATTTTGTAACTTCCTATTGTATGCAGATGACTTAAAGGCTTACCACATAATCAATAATCCTATAGACCATGTTAATTTTCAATCTGATCTCGACCGCCTCTCAGACTACTGTCCTAAAAATAAACTATATCTTAGCCTAAATAAGAGTAATACCATTACTTTTACCCCAAAAAGAAACATAAGCAATTTTACCTACTCTTTATGCAATTCATTCCTCAAAAAAACACATTTAGTCAAAGATCTGGGTATAACACTTGATAGCAAATTAATATTAGATATACATGTACAAAATATAATTTCACGTAGCTTCAGAATGTACAACTTTGTCATAAGATCGGCCTGTAACTTTAAGAGCGAATTTACTTATTTACTATTGTATAAATCACTAGTAAGATCGCAAATTGAATATGCCACATCAATATGGAACCCCCATTGTAACTGTTATATTAATGACATAGAAAAGATTCAGAAAAACTTCTTACGCTGTTTATACTATAAATGTAACCGTAGTTATATGACATATGAGAATTTAAATATAAAATATAAACCCTTGGATTTTAATTCAAGGAGAAAGCAGTTAGACGCTATATTTTTGTATGATCTTTGTCATAATAGATATGACTGCTCGGAATTGGTCAACAGGATATTATGTTATTTAGTACCAATGAGAACGAATTCTCGAATTATGCCTAAAACTTTTGCCAAAATTATGTGTCAAACCAAATTCGGTAGGAGATCACCACTGTTTCGTATTACAAGTTCATTTAACAATAATTTCAATTCTATTGATATTTATCATGAGCGTAATGGCAAATTTAAAAGGTTGGTGCGTGGGTGTCTGCTAGGAAATAACACTTGACATTCACTCGTTTGGTACCAGGGTACATATACTATGTAGTTTAACTAACTTCATAATTATTATGTTCTCACAAACTTAGCTATTAATTAATTTTCACTAGGTATTTAGTTCACTGTCAAAATGTACGCGTTTCTGTAATCCATAATTTCTGTATTAATAGAAAATGTCACCTGCTTTTAGCATTTAATACTGACATAATGTGTTATATTATATTCTTGAATCGTTGGCATCTACAAGAATATAGTAGTATACTCATTTCTAATAATAATAAGTTTAAACATAACTAGTTCTAACCGTTGATTTACTTTGTTATTATATTTATGTTGGCTAGAAATGAACAGGCAAAACCCGTTCATACAGGTTTCCTTGTTCATTTTTGGTTAAAGAGCTAAAATGTATTTGACTATGAGCCCATCATCACGAGAATACTATGAAAAAAAGTCTTATCCAGTAATATGTATCAACGATGTTGGTGTAACAATTATTATATCTTTATTGTGTAAATTGCCTTATTAACACACATTGTTATACTGTTTGTTGTTTCTAATAAATAAAAAATAAAAAACAAACACAAATAGTTGGCAACACTCATTTGGATGTCCGCTGTGCCCCAACAGATAAGGATGGAAGTGTCAGTATGTTTATTTTTTAAATTATTATTCTCTCAGAGATTCACACAGTCCAATGCTTCGGAGAGATTCAAGAAACTAAAGTTCACATGTTGCCGCTAGATGGCGTTTCGCTTACATGTGGAGAAACATGGAGTCCTATGAAAATTCTATACAAACAGTAATGTGATAACCCTGGTGGGGCAAAAGCCACCAGGTTTTTCATGTCGCGGAATCCGCCCCACCGACTCGATTTAGTGGGGCATATTCCGCGACATAATTTATAGCATTCCACTATGCCCCACGAGTGGGGCGGCTTGGTGGGGCATAGTGGAACAATCCCTAGCTATATAGATACCTAAATGACTGTTAACTAAAATAATGGCGTTCTAAAAATGACGTTGATAGGTAAATAAACCGCCTCGATGGCGTAGTGTTTCGCAAGCTATTCTCGATAGGATTGCCTCCATTTACATGGGACTTATAAAATCATAACCTATCCCTTTAGTAAAATAGCGTGATAGACAAAAACTCACATTACTTTATCGCAGATAAAAGTACCTTCGAGTGAAATAAATGGATATCTGTAGGTGTGCCATGTCCGTCCAATCTCAAGTTTTTTCCTCAATTTACGTGCAGCCTTTCGCCCCTCCATTACGAAGTTCTCAGCTTCATTAGAGGATTTAAAACGCAAATTCCCTTTTCGATTGTAACTTTTTTCCACTTCTTAAAAGAAAGCTTCTTTTAAAAGTCTGAAGAAAATTAGTATCCTTCCCTTTGAGGGGCGGTACGTGTTTTTAAAAGATTCGTTTGGATGCCGACTCAATCTGTTAGAATAATAATGTTTCCCGTGTTTAATTCATTGACTACTGCGATGTTACGTCGTTATTGTTGCGTCTAGCATTTCAAATATTTTATGGCTTATCAAATGAAAACCTTGAATGAATGAATGAATATTTATTTGTCAGAATTTTGGTTACATGAGATCTTAGTCTATAATTTCCAGCAAGATTCTGCCAATAAAGGCGTACAAATTATTAAATTATAAAATAAGTATATTATGTTTAAAATGTATTTTTTTTGGTAAGTATGAATATTTGTATTAATTAAATTGCATATAGTTATTTATCATTGAAATGCAACCTTGTGTTATTTCAATGTCATGATTTATTGACCAGTTGATAATCTATGTGTTATTGCAGGGCCTAATCTATCTATCAGTCCAATCGACCACTTTCTGACGCATAATGACCAAAAAGCGTATTATCTAATTTGAATACGTATTTTGACATATACGCAAAATGTGCAATACGCATAATGCCATATCAGTTAAACGATCAATACGCATAATGACCGATATTAAACCAAACGTACAAACTTTTGCATCTTTTAATATTAGACGGATATAAGAAAACTTCACTAATTAGATACATGTCATAGGGTGATGAGTGCAGTAGACTTCATATCTCAGTTCTAGTATTTCTAATATTACCTGCTATAAGCGTATTAGGTAAAATCACTAAAAATAATAGTTTTTGAATCGTTTACATTTTTAACCCATATAAATGAAGAAGGGAATTCTTTCCAATATTATAATGCGATAAAACGATAACACGTCCAGCCAATAGAAGCAAATATAAGCAAATATTCCGCAACCAGATTTCCGTACACGCTAAACGCATTATTTTGAATTACCCACTAACAAGCCAACAATGCAAGAGCCGCCGTCACCCCAAGAGCCTATTAATGTCTCGAGAGCATCACCGCCCCTTCTTATGTTATCCTAGACTCTGCAACTATGTTACATTCAACATTATACTAAAACAACAACATCACGCTTATAAACAAAACAATCTCAATAAAATAGCGTATTGTGATAAAGTCCCAAATATCTCGAGTAGAATAATAACACACAATAGAAGCGATTACGCTCTCCCTCGCTACATGATTTTATTTGAGCAGTTATTGCGTCGCCCGAAAGATATTTAAATTTCATTAGGTTTGTTTTACACTTAATTTGTGAGGGGTGTATTGTATCGTTGGGGCGGATACACCCTTCGAATTGGTATGAATTAAGTAGGTAGATACACGAATCAGATAAGTCACCCCGTTATAACGTTATCGCGTTGTTTATCTATCTGTGATCAGTTTTAAACTGAAGATTAGTGAGGGTATTATCGGCCAGTGTGGTTTCGTATGTCGTTGATGGATTATTTAGAATTTATATGTTGAAAGCGTATAATGTCACAAAATTGTAATAAGAGCTTTAAAGCTTAGGTTTTACTGCAAGGGCCTAGGTATATACCTCGTTATTTTAGTCTCTAGCGCTAAAGATTGAATCTCTAGCAACATTCAATCGCAGCAACCACCTTCTCCACTGTTTGGAAAATGCAGCAGTGGTTTTTCTAACACAAAAATTGATGATCTTTCAGATGAGCTGGTTTTTTGAGGAGGTCGATCATACTAGATACTTAGGTACGTGGCGTCGCTTATCGCGTTACTCCCACTGACAAGGCCAGTCAGGGGGGCTTGCAGAACTGCACTATCGTATAGTCCTATCCTTTTCCTGTCGAGGAACAAACGAAATTTGGGAGTCATACTAGTCATACTAGATATCGGATATTCAATTTAATTTTTTTTTAAATAGCTGGGCCATGTTTTTCGCATTACGCCATAGCCATTTCGTGTTCCGCCATTAAAGCCGTAACGAAATATGTGTATTTCATCTGGGAGTTAGATCGAACTAGGTCTAGTGTCGTGGGCTCTGTAACTAGGTGGTGTAGTGGTTACAAGCTCTACTCGAACTCGCGACCATGAGATCCCGTTTCGATTAAATTCTCTCTGCCTACTCCTAGGAAAAAAAAAGTGATGTTATGTGTAGGGATGAATAAAAATACCTGCCTACTAAGATGCCTATTATAAGGAAAATCATCGTAATTAACCAGGTAATAATCGAAATGTGGTCGAATTATAAATTGTGCACAGTGAACAGTGGTGTAGTAAGTGGGGGCATTCTGCGGACTCCATTAGTGGTGTTCGTCGGACTGTCACAATCATTTTTCTTTCCCGTCGCTGCTAATTCTCCGCTGCGCTCCGCCGAGCACGCGCCTCGATCGAATTATCTTGATACTTTAATACTTCATGCTGTTTATTGGCTAGATCAGTGTTCTGAGTAATTCGTCAACTCGTCCCACACCAATTAAATGGAAATATGGTGTTCGCGAAGTTGTGCCATATTTCCATTTAGTTGCTGTGGGAAGTTGTGTTGTCCACTTCCAAAATCATTCCAAAAACTGAGACGCTTTGCTCGCTCGGTCATAGGTGGGGCAAAGTGGAGCGCAAAATATTTTGCAGTGGAATATGCCCCAATTGCTAACGTTAATATTAAATATATCAGAGTAACAGGCGCAGTGCAGTGCCGCGCAGAACATTTTTAAAACACTTGGTCCCAATGTCTGATATGGGCAATAATGATGCTTACCATCAGGCACCTGATTTGCTCGTCTTGTCTTTTTTTTTTTGTTTGTCACTATCATAAAAAAAATTAAAAGTATCAAGAATCGCATGGCCAGGGTCAGAGTGCGGAGGCTGATATCGACTTTTATTACCCCGGAGGGGTTGGTCATTAGCGGAATAAAGCGGCTGCCACCTGATAAAGTGCGTTTTGTTGCTCAGTTACGTGTTGTTCTAAAACCACGTTAAAGGGATAAATTGCCCGCCCATTGTTTTAGAATTCATTGTTTTTATTGACATCGACATAAACATAATAATTTATTGGACAAAATAAATAAGGGCGTGTAGGTGCTTACGCATATAAGGTACTTAAGCACATATTATTAGGAACTTAATGTCTAAGAAGGTATTCAATGTCTAAGTAGGTACCTTCTATTTCAAATTTTCAAAAAGAACTGTGTTTCTAACTTGTTCCTGAGGTGCGTCACCGGAGGAGAGTGTTTTCGACACTGAGTAGAAAAGGCGTATGCAGGGGTCTGATGTACCAAGGACTCAGTCACATAGTAGGTACACCCACATTCCGCCAGTAAGTATCTTATTGGTCTCATGTAATAGGGGGCGAGCCTATTGTCATCTACTGGGCACAGTTTCAGACTCGAGGCAGTTATTGAGATAATTCCTAATAGAAATAAAAGGTTTCAGGGTTGTTTTTAATGAGTATAACACCTCTATTTTTATGAATGCTCATAGCATTACTTAGTCTAAAATAAACATGTATCCATAGCGTCTGCAGTCTCATTATTCACTCGCAACCAACATCACTATCCGCATTATTCCGTTCGTAATGAACAATAGTAGCTGTTCGTATTAACACTTTACCCGCTCGTTCATGATTGATGGCGTGCTCTGAGTTATAGACTCGAGTGGAGCACACGGTTCGCGGTAACTATACGTTTTAATTTGACGTTGTTATAACTATTCTCATGAATAAATGCGAGTTACCTACTCTATATTCGTTGCAGAACTTTAAAATTGCTATTCATTGTAGGTATGTATTTCACCTATTATAATTTTATTATTTAAAGTTGAACCTATATATTCTTTTTAATTTGGTCTCAATAAATAGTTCTTATTGTATTTTATTCCATTCGCTTAGCCGGCTCTTCATCTTATGATACGGGCTGCAGCGTTCGCTGCGTAAAAAACATTAAACTGCGCTCTCCAACCCGGCGTGGCAAGTATTGGCTAAGCCTCCCCTTATGGGGCAGGCCTATGTCCAGCAGTGGACTTCCTACGGCTGAGATGATGAATATTATAACTTCATTCAAAATATTAAGCTGTTAGTCTCAGCCGTCAGGCAGTCAGCTGTTAGTTAGTTGTTTTCGTATTCAGTCGGAATAGTGCGATCACTATTTCGGCCGGCCCCTACTATGTGCTACGAGGCACATAATGTCGGGTCGGGCCATAACGCGATTAGACAAACATTTCCTGACGCGCGCCACTTTTTCCAAAACTTACCGAATAAATCAGATCGGCGGTGCGTCGCAGTTTTCTCCTCGTCTTGCCAAATTTATGTACCGTTCGGCCCTTTCGTATGGAGATGCGGCCCGCTATTTACATATAAATACGTCGATTATTTGAATTATTCAATCGAGAGGGGGCGTCGCTGACAAATCACTTCCTAAGAGATGCCGCGACTCATGGGCTTGAGATCAGTTGGACGTGAACTCCTGATCTGTACTCTCTCTTCATGGCTTCGCCTCATCTCGGTGCCTATAAGTTTTTATGATTCCTGCTTAGCATATTTGGGGGTTGCGAATGTAATCGACGTAAAAGAAAATGAACAGGATCTAAGACAAGTTAAGAAGGAAAAGTTGACTTCTAGTAGTTTACTCAATTATATTGGAAAAGTTTTACTTATAACTTCTTCAGTTTTGTTTTTCCATTCGAACGTCAAATGAACGTACCTATCGTAAATTTAGGGGTCATTAATTCCGTATTAAGGGTCTATATTAAAGTTCTTTAAGGGTCTATAATTCCCTATTAGGTCATTAATTGCCCTACCTCACTTATACTACTGGTGACCACTGGGATTTTTATTAGATATTAGTGTACACATAATTTTTACGAACAATGAACACTTAATTTCTTTTAACATACTTTTACAGATCAGAATCCCTAGCTTTTACCGAATAGGTAAAACGTAGGTACATATATACGTAATATCGAACCTAAATTTGTGAATTACCCTTGTATTTTTAAAACAATATTCTCGTGTGGCATTAGTTATTTAGCAAGCCAGCAAAGAGTGCAAAAAATAAAAGAGGATATCGAACCAATAGCGAGCCTGTGTAGTTTACCCGCAGTTTTATTGCCTCTCACGTGCCATTTAGTCCGGGAAATAGAAGTTTTTGTATGGAAATCGGACGCACTAAAAGCGCGGGCGTCGGTGCGCTCCGCCTATTGTTATACAACTCACATAAAAGTTTATCATTTGGATATAAAGCTTGGGATGTTTTTCTACTGTAGTTGAACTGTTGAACCCAGCATTTGGACGGAGGATTTGTGAGGTTGACGGTAATAAACGAACAAGCTCCTCAAACAAAAGGAGTTTGATGATTATCCCGGAAGTCAGAAAGGGTAGGGTACTTACGTATTTTTGTATTTTCCTAGTAGAAAAATCTTTGATAACGTTGTCAGCGTTCGTCCCATATACTAGGCACATACATAGGCTTATTACATTAGGCATATACATAGGCTTACTGCTATTATCATCATCATAAAGGGTGACGACTCATACACTTAAGTACAATATGACCATAAAATATATAATCACGAATTTTTCCTGAAGGGATAGGCAGAGTTGTACCCGGGATAGTAGGCGCACCCACATTTCGCCAGTATGTTATTGGTCCCATGTAAAATGGGCGAGCCTAAAGTAATCTACCGGGCACAGTTATGACCGTACTTATAAGGTACCTATTACCGCTATATTTTATGTAAGTATGTCATTTTTGACTTGACCACGGAATAGTTAATAACTATAGAATAGACACTGTCATCCGCTCACCAATCGGGACTTCCTCACCCCGCGAGCGAGATTGAGCTCCAATGAGAGCCGATGGAGCTCGGAACGTACCTCACGCACACTTGCGTGTGTACGAAACTCCATTTGTGCAGTGTCTGTGTAGTAGGAATTATAACGCGGCTTTTGTATGGGAATTGAGTCTAGTGTCCGGGGTGACTGTACTTACCGTGCGGTCTGAATGAAACCAAGTTAAGCTTATAGTTATATAGAATAAGAAATCGCTATAATATAATTAATTTTGAGCCCATTTTTACTTGTTTTACGACTTGCCACGATGCCAAGATACTTAATGCAATGAGCTCTAATTGATTATACCTACTAAAATATAAACCAACTGTAGTATATATAGCGTTTATGCTTCCCAGTTTGACTCTACCTTCTGAGCCAGGGTTCGAACCCCTGGCAGCTCAAGCATTTCCCATTTTTCTTTTTTTATAAAAAGAGAGCACTTCCACACACGGTCTTCTGGTCCCATTATAATACTTGCGAGCTTCATAATACATGGTGATGCTATCGATCGCGCCATTTTCAATCGCTGCACAAGATCTGATAACGAAGTGTAAATCCCGGTTCTCTTGTTACATCGCTAAGCAGTAATCGTGTTATTGTCTCGAGTAACGTGGAGCGAGCAGCCGTTACATCAGATAAGGCGTTTGATATGCTAATAGCGGTGGCAAACGCTCGCGTAATGGACGCGACTGACTAGCGCCTGTGATGCCTTTGCCTTTGTTTAAAGGGTTTTTATGCAAAATCTGTGTGGTGGCAGAACCTCAGACAAAGGGAAAAACCAGAGAGAACTGTCCACGTCAAAGACTTTACTCTATTACCTTCACCTTAACTCGCTCTGGAAAAAATATGTAAAGTAGGAAGATGTTAACAGATTATGAAATAATTGGTAATATCGTTTTGGGAGATAATTTGATAAAAATCCTAACTGGGACAATGCAGCGACTTAAATTGAATCATGATCTACGTTACGAAGACATATTTGTTTCTGTGCTACGGCTTTATCTACTTGTAAGCACTCTGCTTGTAGAGACTTCCTGATCTTTCTTAACAGTGTTCAGCTTGCGTATCCAGTTCTAATTAAGGCAAGGTTATCAGCAGGTATTTAAGTTATTAAATCAGATTAATTCATTACAAAGGCCTCGGTATTGAGTAGTTTGTTATCAAAATTAATAATCAGAAACATTAGGTACATTTACGGCCACATTACTAGTATTATTTAGCCAGTTTGAAGTTCGCGGATTAAGATGTTATCTACTCGGCAGCCGTAACCGCCGCTCGCTATTAGCCGCTAATACCAGAGAATATAACACTAATACGCTGTAATGCTTTCATTGTTTGCAATAAAACGTTCTTACTATGCTCATATATGAACATAATTCGTACGTACCAATTCATAAGCTTTATGTCTGTAATTAGAGTCATACCTAAAGCTCTTGTTAGTGTCATTACAAGTCAAATGCTTAGCATTTTGTCAATAGATACATAATAATTACTTACTTAACTACTACGTACGTACGTGACAATAATTATATTGTGACCGATTAAAATTTAAATTATTATTCAGAATATGACACGACATTGCACAGAATATAAGAACACAGAAAAATAAAAAAATATATAATGTACCTAGTACCTATAAATAATTATATTTAATTTCATATGCTAGAATAACCTCCACTAACCTATTTTAGTCCAACCTCCACCGGCAGGTGGTATGACCTATTAGCCGAAACTTTGAAATAAATAAATTCTATTCTATACTAACGATAAGACCGCCACTTGTACTAGCTTAAGATTCATTAGAATATTGCTCCTGTAAATTGTTCCTTGTGTACGATGTAAGTACAATAATGTGTTTATCTATTTATCTATCTTTATTATATATTATCTACAAATTTTGTTAATAGATCACTAGGGGTAAGCCTCACACCTCTAAGGTTCTCCCTTAGGTATTAACCTTAGTAGAAAGTAAAGACTTTGATGGGTGATACATCATTTTCTCTCCATCATTCTCTCTACTTAAAGGTAGAAGGTAGGTATATCTTTAAACTACAACTACCTACCAAGTTTGATGAGGAGTTATTGTAACTAAATAGCTATTTGTATTTATTACAACACCGGCTGCAATAAATACAAATAGCTTTTTTGTACAAATAGGTAATAGGTATTAATGCTTCTCTAAAATAAAATTGAACAGCATAAAATATTTTCCGATCACATAAACTATTGATCGGTAGTAAATCTCTCCGGCTACTACCACCCTCTCTGCAAAGTAAATCGCATTTACAACGTTTCAACCTCGCTAACATGTTAAAACAGAACTAATGGACATTCGCTACAGTCTGAGGCCGCAGGAGACGAATAATACAAGTAAAATGGTCCCATCTCCACGCTTCATTAGTTTTATTGCCCGGAGGCACCCGACTCAAGTCGAACGCTGCGCATCGCCGACGGCGAAAACACGCTATTATTCTGTGTTGCCAGCGACGAAAATTAAATAAACACAGCCCATTATGCGTGTGCGTTCCTATTTTGGAATGCACTCACTTTTCTTTTGTCTATGCGACAACTGTCAACATTTTGGCGCGTAATCCTTCCATGTATGAGTAACAATGAGCGCCCAGCGCTAATGTAATGTAGATATTAGCGCGAAAGCGTGGCGGAATAATTCAGACATGGTTTTTTGTCTGCGCGCACCACAATAGGATTATTCTCCATTGATCATTGCTTATTATAAGTAGCTGAAGAGGGTGCGTAACATGAAAACTAAATTTGGTTTATCGGCTATTATGGAAAGTAGGTGTTAATGTTGAAATAGTTATTTATGGTGTGTTCGTGACTTCTATGTTTTAGTGGAGTTTTATGGGCTATAATTTTTGCTTTACAATGAAATTCAAAACTAAGTAGTTAACTAATTCAAAAAAGTGCAATTACCTAAGTAAGTACCACGTATATATGGATTATAGGTATTTTACATACCATCATAAAACTATTAATCCGTTCCGTTAACCAAAACAACTTACTTAACGTCGACTGCTTAGAATAAAGACAAAAATATATTTATCAAAATAACAAAAGGATAATGAGGGTAAGTGCAAGTTATCTGGCCGTAAACTCCAAAACATTAGGTAGAGATCACACAACTTTACTCTGAACATAAAGTCACTTATATAGTAAATTGTATAATACTTTATGATTTTTTTATATTATATTTTGTAAGTAAATAATGTATTATCGTACTAATGTAAAAAAAGATTATGAATTAGCTTATTATTTATTGCCTACCGTATAGGTATATTTATTTTAATTGTAGGTGCCTATAACAATAAGTTAAAACAATGTGTGGTATTTCCTATTTCCTACTAAAGTCATGGTTGCGGGTTGCGACACAATTATCTCACGAAAATATCTCACAAAAATCACGTTATGTCACAACATTTTCATTTTCCTTCAGCAATATAATCTGATATGGAATGTGCGACTTGCCTTAACGGTTAAGCTGAAAGGTCGGCAAGGCCACGACCACAATACCCAACTAGCAATGTTTACTCAACTCGGAGAACGACAAAGGGCCGGAACTATTGTTTGTTGGAAAAGCTTTATTTCGCTACCCTCGTCTCGTCGCCCGCGCTTGCCGCGACAATAGGTTGCCCAACTTAAAAATATATTATCTTACTGCCTGTTGCAGCTTTGTGGATATGACTTCTGCTAAAAACTATTATTTAATTCATAAATGTCCACTAAAACGTATCCACTGAAGACGACCCAGTAGAGCGAATGTTTTTACTTCGAACTTGTACCTAATTTGTACAATGATATCGAAAGTCTTTATTCGTTATACTTTTTTCCTATTTCGTAAAATTACTTACTTATTCGTATAAATTACTGATTTCTCGAATATTGATTAAATTGAATTTTCCTATTTTGTACAATTGTAACGAAACATCTAAAAATCGAAAAATCTAAAAATCTGTTTTCTTTTAAGATGTACCTACTAGGGAACTAAAAGGGGTCTTTTTGAATCAAAACAACAAATCCTATTTAAATAATGTACCTACATGATTGCGAAAATATTAAAATGTCCCTTAAAATTGATGAATTTGAATACTTACATGTTAAAACACAACACATATTACTATTATTTTTAAAACGAATGTTTTTATTGCAAATAGAGAATTTACGTAGTACAGAAATTACATTTTGAAATCTACATCATAATCTTTGGGTAACTTAGGTAGGCCTAAGCAGTAATTTCAGAAAACTATTATGTACCCACATAGTCTTATCCATATACGTCGAATGCGTGTTCCGGGCGGGGGCGCTGGAGAGTTGAAAATTATCCTTTTCACGAACGGCCTTAAGGATAATAGAGAAAGCACTTAAGCCATTTTCTCCGCCTTTGAGTGGCGTAAGCGTGGCCGTTTGCCGGGGATATATCTCGTGAGCTAGAAAATCAACCATTACACCCGAATGTACCTAATCGAGCCCTTTCATATTATGGCTAGTTGTGGAGACGTTGAGGTGAAGTGAGGAGTGCGGTCCGATCGTTTGAGGGCGGATTCAATGTGCGGCTTTTCAGCCTAATGTGCCCATTGGGCGGCGCTAACAGCAATTAGGCTCCGAGCAAATGGCTCGTGCATTACCGACGACTTAGATTGATTTATAGGCTATATAATCGAAGAACCTGGTCCCCGTCATATTCGTTTTCCTATGGGTCGCCACGATACAGTCATTACTTGAGTGCACGCCGATCAAAAGAGTTAAGCATTAAAAACGATCGGTATCGTGACCCGACTATTGCTCGCCAATAAGCCGGAATGGTACAAAATTGATAACTTTCAGAATCAACCCGAAGGCAAACTTTCTACAACTGAAACGAAAACTCATCGTCGTGTCTCGTCACGCGATGGACTTTATTTATTGTAAACCTTCTACGATCTCCATTTTATTATTCGAATACTTCGATAAATTGGATTCATGCGATCTTATATTATATTCATGTCTGTTAGAATCACCGCTCTTTATATCGACGTCATGTTTTTTGATATTCTTTCACGTAAAAGATCACATCTGTTAGTGGCCGGGCATCTACGTACCGTTCTATGAATAATAAATGTGTCGAGTTGGCCGATTGGGGAAATTGAATTTTATAGTTCGTAACACATCGCCGGACAGATGTCACAGAACGGCCCTCGGGCGGGCACGGGGCACTTAATCGAAATGTCAAATAGAAATCAAAATTAGGTCGATTGTAGTGTTAATAATTAAATAATGACGGGCTTCTTGTCGCTTGGCGGCGTTTGTTCGTATTAACGACGAACTTAACGAGGGCGCGTCGCTTGTGAGTCGTGGAGGAAAGGTGCGGTACCTCATTGTGATTAACAGACTTACTTCTGTCCCACTGGACAATTATCGCTCCATTACGCAGAGTACACAACGCTCGCGTCCATTAAACTATATTGGAACTATTCAAATGTCACTCGAAATAGATTATATGAGGTGTTCTACCTCACGCCACGTGCTTTGATATCTATTATGTTCAAATTCAATTTATGATTATAGGCAGGTGAGTGTACAAAAGTGTCTTCAAATAGAGGGTTATTTGAGTAGGTATTATTTCAAAAGCTCACAAGAATTCAAAAATAAACAACGAGCACTTATCGCAAATAAATCAAGTCCTGAATGTGTTTATTCAACAGTATCCTATAACACAAATGTAGTAACTTAATTTATTTTACAACTGACATTATTGTCTCTAATTGATTTCCCCTCAGAGCTTTTACGACCCTATGAGCTTCTGAGTTAGATAAATTCGCGCTATCCGTTTACATCATTAAATTTTATTAGTGGCAATACAATAGCGAGGCCATCGGCGCGTCTCGCCGAGAGGGACTTTTCCGGCAGCGATGGCGTCCCTAGCCAATTTCTATTTCCTTTTGTCGCGAATTAAGCAGGCTATTAAACTAGCTCTGAGACGTATGACGAATCATAAAGCCGAGCGGACAATGGTGCCACATTCACAAGAAGATAGCAGCGATTTAGAAAAAAGTCTGATTAATAAATTATAGGAATCAGTATAAGGTACCTTTCTAATAGAATAGAGACAGCTCTAATAAAGACAGCCTCGATAGCTCAGATGGTAGTAACTCTGCTTTCTGTGCCACAGGCCCCGGATTTGATCCTCCGAAGTTGTCTCATATTATTATTTATTATGATTATTATTATTAGACAGACATCTTTAAAATTAGGAAGTTGTCCTTTTTATCCCGTTTATCTCTAGTAATAGTTTTCCGCAGGAAACTATTATAGTTATTTATCGAACAAAATCGGATATTAGGATTCGGGATTCTCAGGGTATCCATAAAGCTTTTAGGCTTCTTAAGAATTCTCTACCCCTATATAGGTATGTCATCCGTTTTGGTTGCTTTACTGCTTAGACGCCTAAATTTTCAATCTAGAATCTAGATACGAGAGGCAGATTATAAATAGGTACTTTAAAAGTAGTTAAGTAAATATTATATATACCTAGTAAGAATACCGTTTATTATACTTATGTGTAAATTTAGGTTTATTCCATTTTTTCTATAATTCTATTATAAATTATATTTTCTATAATAAAATCCCAAAAGAGATAACTGGGCTCTCAGAGGGTAAATTCAAAACCTATATAAAATCTACTTTACTAAAGAAGGCTTATTATAAAGTCAACCAGTACATAGAGGACAAAGATGCCTGGAAACTTCTGCATAGCCGCCTCGCGGCACCTTTAAAGAAAACAAATGTAACCAAACCAAATATTGTAAAACTATCTGTTGAAAAAATTAAGCCCTACAAGTTTCTTGTGCGTTCTTCTTGTAGAGGTATCTTTCCGAACGCACGGTAGACTCAGTACTGTTTATCTTTATTGACGTGCAAAAGTGTCAGATTATGACCTATTTGAATAAATCTGTTTGAGTTTGAGTTTGAGTTCCACTTTGTTCACCTGGGTGAATTTACCTGGAACCTATGTACCTATTATACCCAAAAATGTAAATGTAAAGTGGACTCCTTTTCCGCACTTAGACTCTTATCTGGTCTGTTGTACGTGAAGTCCGGGCTAATCTAGCTAGCCTTACTCCTCACTGTTCCGAGGATTTGTTCACGTTGAAGGGCTACTGCCTCGCATTCCAGGACTACGTGGGCAACCGTTTCTTCCGCCACGAAACAGCTTCTGCATAGAGGACTGTCCGTGGCGTTTATTGTGAATAAGTGTTTGTTCAAGGGGCAGTGACCTGTTATAATCCCCAGAATTATTTTAAGTTTCTTTCTGTTTAGACATAACAGACGCTTTGTAAGCCGCGTATATAAAGCGGGTAAAGCTAATTTTGATTGTCTTTGATAATGGAGCTCAAAGGAACTCTGACGGATCCACGTACTAAACGTGGGTATACGGCGGCCGGTCACTGTCTTCCCAGATCATCTCCTCTCCAGTTCATCCGCAGCATCGTTTCCAAGTGATCGGCTGTGTTCTTTTATCCACTCTTATTATACCCATTATACTAATCGATTAGAAAATTTGTGGGAAAATACAGTTGTAAGTAAGTGCAGGTACTCATTGCAATAAAGCAAAATAGCATTTTTAAATTAAAATGAATTATTTTTAAGTACCTACTCAGTTGGAATAGAGTTAACTGGGGCTATTATTAGCTAATATTCGATACCAGATTGTAGTGTAATTTTTCATAGCCCGAGGCGCCCCATATGTTTTTCACTTGCATATTATGGCTTAGTCGATGACGCTTAGTCATTCTGCACCTAAATCATATACATAATACTTACAAAATATTATTACGTACACTAATCATAACATTATTAAGAGTATATTGCAATGATTTACGACTAGTGCCCCATGGTAGTAGTCTACGTTCCCATGGGAATATCGAGATAAAAAGTACCCTATGTGTTCTTCTAAGATCTAAACTACCTCCATACAAGGGCGTCGCCAGCCGATGATCAAGGTCAAGTCAAGGAATTTCTACCCAAATTCTCCATTTGGGTAGACGGTAGATATACAACAGGTATTTGCCTGTATACAATTTACAATTAAAAATTTATATGAAACAGAAAAGCCCTACAATCCTACAATTTTGTAGATTTTTTTCAGTTTTGTAGATTTTTTTTTTATGAAATAGGGCCAGATTCTGTATTTAAAAATACGTGCCTATCGTATGGCGGCACTTGAATGTCAACATTGACAATAAAGGCTAAATTTTTTCGATTCTCTAGGGGGGGGCAGCAGCCCCCCCTGCCCCCCCTTGGCGACGCCCTTGCCTCCATACCAAATTTAAATTGTATGTTTTTGCGTGAAAGAGTAACAAACATCCATCCATCCATCCATTCTCATAATCTTTCGCATTTATAATATTAGTAGGATTGAGTTTTCTATAGACGTAGCATACTTTTTTCGCTATGAATTTAATTTTCGGTATAATGATATATCTTAATCACTTCATAATTTCTGCGTTGTTGTTTGTAGGTTGTTTTGGTTTTATCGGTTTTGAGAGGCATGGCAAGTGGCAATGTAAGTAGTTGTTTATTACATAATAATTTCATACAATTATTTTGTAATAATTTTAACCTTTACCTCTAGTAACCATCAATTATAATTTCATAGAACAGTTTTCCGTTAAGTAATTTCTCGTTAACTGCAACACTTAAATTAATATTTATTTAATTCAAACGTAATGGCGAGTTACCTCTGAACTACCCAGACGTTTATTTTTAACAAGACTCAATTTTATTATATATTATTTTATTATCAAGCACCAATAGACGATTTGTCGCTTTCCATAGGCTTCCATACGTTATAATCATAAAATCACCTATCGCAATCATTATTCGATTAATGCAATTCAATCTTAACGGCCATCGTGTTTCGCTTACGTCACCTAATAGATAGATGGCGTGCACGTCAGTTATTAGTATTGCCAGAGTTATAATCTGTCATAAATGTCAAGCACGACGCGAAGCGATGAGGCTATTATTTCGTCTATTAGCGTCGTTTCTGTTCAATGGTATTCTCAAACATGGGTATTCTAAACGAAAAAGTAGTCCTCTATGATGCGTGGTTACGGAAAGAGACACGAAATAATTAAAAAAATATATAATATATATAATCTTATATATAATCATTTATATATACAAAAATAGTAATTTTTGATCTTCCATAGAATAAAAACCTTGGAATAGATACTGACTACCTACGGCTCTACCTATACTTTGGAAAAATATAGGAGAATTTCTAAATACCTATTATGTGTCCATATAGGTACCAAAATTATAGAACCCGATAAATTAAAAAATAAAGCACGTAAGTGACAGTACTTAAAATAATATAATTACGTTTTTAACCAAACAATTTACTTAAAATACACATGCACTTCTGCGGGTATTTTAAAAAATCCGCAACTTTTTATGGACTCAGTTGGACTCATAACATTGAGTCTCTAGTCATAAACAAACAGTAAGTACGTAAAAAATTAAATAGTAATAATATTAGTACAACGTAAGTATAGGCATGAACCTAGAAAAAAGGCGGACGGAGTTTAATAAAAGAAAGTGAAGTGCCATAGTAAGCCAGCTCGCTAATGCAAACATGACATACACACATTCACATCATAGAAACACTGCTATTTCATTGAAAAAATATTCTTTGTTATATAAGACTCCATGCGCTGTATACAGGTATAATATAATATGGGAAAATAGTAATATCTTTCCGAAGTCTCTACAACTGTATAAGGATTTGACAATACGTTCCCGGAATGTTCTGTCAGTAATATTTATTCCCTAATAATAGGAATGCCGTCCAGTTTAGTGATTTGCGGCAATCTGTTAGCAGCCTGCGCCCGCCACGTGTCCACATCCGGCTGGTTGTCACAGATAGGGTTACCTGAGAACACTAGGTCTCGGAGGTTTGGACACTCCTGGAAAATGAGCAAGATTGAGAAGGAATCTAGTTGGTAGAGCACGAGGAATGATTAGACAAACATAGTTTAGAGATAGATTTAAATATTGGGAATTGTAGGCTCTCCAAAGTGAAGTACTTAATTGCATAGATTATAAGTACAGAAAATATAATATGTAAGTTGTCTTCTTTTAGAAAGTTAAAAACGCATGGGAAATTGGGAAACTGCGTATATATATTCTACATAAGTAGGTACAGCAGGGCTGTTTTTAATGAGTATAACGTCTCTATTTGTATGAAAGCTCATAGGTGATCATAGGCTGAATTTCAGAAGTATAGAACTAGTCTACAAACTTTCAGTACCTTCTACATTTCTGTACAATATCAAAACCAATTTACCTGCAATCTATTGAACTCCACCCACTCTTTAATCGCATTATTGGACATGTAGAGCACCTTCAGCATCTTCATGGCGCCGATGCCTTTCAACTTTTCTATCGGGTTGTAGCTGATCCAAAGTTCCTCGAGGGTTTCGGCTACTGTCTCCTATAAGTATATAACTACTAGCTTATACCTCGCGCCTTAGCCCTTACTATATTTGGGTTCCCCGTTTAACCTTTTTAGAGATGGAATTTTCTTACCGGTTGCCTAGTCATAATATGCGTGATAGGTCAGGCAGATACGGAAAGATGATAAAATGAAATGACAAAAAAGGATGATGCAGTTTTACTTTTTAGATAAATCGGTCTCGCCCAATAACATTATTCGAAATTAGAGTAAGTAGTTTTGGAGATAGCCTAAATAGGGTCGATGTATTAAAAGGTGTTGCATACACGGTACAAGCAGGTTTCTGTGTAGAAAGTGTGATGATGAAACATTCAACAGTTCTGCATTCGTTATTCTTTGGACTTTCCAGATGACAAATGTGAATGGCTTTGTAGATAAAATGTTCAGTCACTAGAACATCTAACTTGGAGAGGGCCCGAAATACGATAAGTAGGGAACGAGAAGACATTTTATTTTATTTTAAAAATAATATTGAGATTGGTTCAACGTCATGACTTAATTAAAAAATATTATGTGAATGTGGCATGTGACTGCCTCAATGCATAGTGGGCGCAAGCTGGACTGCCGATCATCAGGTCCCGGATTCGATCCCCAGGTCAGGCAAGTATTAAATATTGTATTTTTCCATTCTAAGAATTATCTTAATAACTGCCTGGAGTCTGGAACTGTGCTCGGTAGATGGCAATAGGCCGCATCCTATTACATGGGACCAATAACATACTGGCGAAATGTGGGTGTACCTACTATGGGACTGAGTCCTGGGTACATCTCTGCCTACCCCTTCGGGAAAAAAGGCGTGATGGCATGTTATATGAACGTGGCATATTGTAACTCACAATTCCAGCCAAAGTTTTTATATAGTTTCTTCCGATAGTTAATATTTTGAGGCTTCTCATGCCAGCGATACCTGCTATCTTGTCGATCATGTTTGTTGACAGGCTCAATTTTCTGAAAATTATTGAACAACTTATGGTTCTTTTAATTATTATGAGTTTACCCATGTCTTTATACCGAGACTTTCTGTGGGTCCTGCTGGTTAAGTCGAGAGGGTAGTGCAAGTTTTGAGTATGCTTGCACTTCCTATTAATCAACTTAAAACAAAAGACGTTTAACTCGCTATGGTCGGTTCTACTAAATGTTGTCAACCCGACAACATTTAACATAAATTGACTTGAGTCGTGCCTAAAATTTGTCATGAGTGCATGTATTCACGTGATTCGTTTTGTGCTCCAAAGAATCACCACGCCATGCCTTTCTGTGTATTTAAAATGTATTTTAATCACTCAGGGAAGAATAAAAAGGTTCACTGGATTACTTTTCACGCGTATGTGAATGAAAAGAATTCATCTGAAGAATAGCAAAATGGGTAAAATGACATATATAAGCCTGTAGGTACATTAATATTAACTGCTAAATCATTTAAGGCCCAAGTTTTCCAATTGCAACGTTAGAAGTTCACCCGTCTACATCCCTATAAGAATGCCATTGTTTTTCGGCCAGCCGATGCAGCGTATGTGGGGAGGTCACTTGATTATCTAGCCACGAAAGTATGTTCCGTGACCTATTTTACACTGCTTGTATCATCTTTTATAGTCTTGAAGGGTTAGCAAAATACTGGCAATACCCCTGGTGTTGAAGGTATCCATAGGCAGCGGTAACTGCTCACCATCAGGCAAACTGTATGCTTGTTTGCCACCTATGGCATAAAAAAAAGTAACTTTCAACTTTTCATATAAAATATTGGGTGAATCAGTAAACTAACTCGCAGTCTACCAATGAAGAGAGAACTCCATCCATCTTCTCTATAGGAGGCCACTGCAACTGGAGCTCTATCACCTTTGCATCAGTAGCTGACTCTTCTTTCAGTTTTTCCCACCTCGCTAGTGCTTCCTTGCATGTGGTTGGCTTGGCCATTGTTTTAGGTACACAAATGTATTAAAACTTAGAGTCAGCCTTTATTTTAAGGATTTCTAGAATTTTTCTAGATTTCTTTCAAATTAGTTTAGATTTATAAAACGGTGGATTGCGGTCACAGATCACTGATTGCGGTTAGCCACAGATCAGAGAGTAAGTAGAATTTTTATTTATTGACATTATTAGTCAAAATACGTACAGGGTCTGAAGCATGAAGGTGACAATAAAATGCAAATAGGTACTTATTAAAGAGTCCATGTATGTATAACATAAGCATACGTATAACTATACCTACTGAGCGTCTAGGCGGAGCAACTTGAACGAATTAACCACTGGACGCGCCTTCTTTCCGTTCTCGCCTAATACCCCGCAGGTTAATACCATGAAACATCGGACATCGTTGTAGTTTTACTGTCACAGTCGTTCGTACACCATCGGGAGAAAAACCTATTTAAAAAAATGACGAAACGTGCAGTTAAATGGTGTCAAAGTTATAGTGGTCGAGCAACTAATGTTTCTTTTCACTTGTAAGTTTAATTTTTCTTTATTAATAGAGCTATTTATACCAAAAATTAATATTAATTGAAAAAATATATCCAACTTAATCCGACTATATTTAATAAACGGTCATGAAGTATATACACCACGAACAAAATACACCTATCTAAATTACCTGGATTATTTACGTCAAAGTCAAATTTACTAGGGCTTGACAATGTTTTATGTAGGTATAATAATATCGTTAAAAATAAATGACATAAATCGATAAAACTGTATTAATACACTTGAAGCAAATCGGGAAAGTAAAAAAATTTGAACGATGGGTACCTCATGAATTGAGTGAATCGCAAACACGCGTCGACTGCTGTGTTACTTTGCTCAACCGACACAATAATGAAGGGATTTTAAATCGAATCATTACTTGTGATGAAAAGTGGATACTGTACGATAATCAGAAGCGCTTGTCGCAATGGCTGAACCCTGGAGTCCCAGCCAAATCTTCCCCTAAACGAAAATTGACTCAGAAAAAGATACTTGTGCGTGTTTGGTGGACTAGCGCCGGTGTCGTTCACTACAGCTTTCTAAAATCTGGCCAAACGATTACGGCAGATATCTATTATCAGCAACTGCAAACCATGAAGGAAGAACTAGCTGCTAAACAACCGAGATTAGTCAAACGCTCTAAGCCACTGCTGCTTCACGACAACGCAAGACCACACACTGCACAACAAACAACCACTAAGTTAGATGAGCTAAAATTGGAATGTCTGCGACATCCACCGTACTCTCCGGACCTCGCTACAACAGATTACCATTTTTTCCGGTATTTGTACAACTTTTTACAAGGAAAAAAATTCAACTCCTATGCGGCAGTCCAAACCGCCTTCAAAGAGTTTATTGATACTCGCCCCCATGGTTTTAGTAAAGGGATTCGTGAACTACCCATGAGATGGCCAAAATGCATAGATAACAACGGTGCATACTTTGATTAATTAAATATATTTTACAAAAAAAAAATTACTGTTATATATTCCTCCCGTACAAAATGCCAATTTTCTATGTAAGGACCTAATATTAACTAAAAGGCAAAATCAAGCCTACTGAATGGCGGGGATTAGCTTATCAGCAACTTAATAGTAGCACTAAATAGCAATAGTATCCGCGTCTGACAAGCTATCATCTGGTTTCATCAACAGCTCGGCCAACCCATATAAAAAAAACCGTATTTTCAAAATCGTATTTGAATATTTATTGTCTGACTATCATAAACTCATTGTTCTTTCATTCGTCCTCGATAGCAATTTATCGACTATGTCAAGCACTAGTGTAGGTGACATAATTTTACGGGTAATTCTCGCTGTCCACACCTTTTTGGTCAACACTGGGACTTTTTTCTAGGTCACTAATGGTGGCAAGTAGGACAAAATAAAAAAATATTTTTAGAATATGTTTCACAAATCACATAATATTATACGTTATAAATTCATAATATTATTATAACGTCATTAATTGCATCATTATAATATTTTGTCAAGTACGTATATATATGTAATATGCTACGGTAAATGTGTTTTATTGAAAATAATTATTGATCGATAATTATTGATAATTTTCAATTAATCACATCTACCGTAATATGTACATTACACATACCTATTATTATAATATCGTAATCAGAATGAATGGATGCACCAGCAGGCTCCGTCTAGTATTCTTTTCTATGGCTAGCGTAAATTACTTATAATTATTCTAACGGTAGCTGGAAGTTCAACATTATAAGGTGAGGGTTGAATTGAGGATGTAAGAATCAATATATGTATGATAGGCAATTCCCACATGTCACGAGTGGAATACATATTCAGAAATAAAAATTGCAGTTGTCACTAGTGGTGGGCAAGGAGATGGGGATCAAGTGGGAAGTACCCAATTTTTCTCTCTGTCATTTTAATCGCAATTGTCAGTTGTTTTGCTCTTAGACAGTGACAATGCTACATGCGAGAATAGTGCAACAATATAATACACAAAGGTAATTCTTTGTGTGCGCGCAATCATGGATACGAATATTACGGTAGTGTGTGTATATCTTCGTAAAAGTCAGCAATGTGTGTAATCCTCCTCCCCCCGCAAAAATCGGTTGAACGTTTTTTCATACTTCATTATGTACATTTCGCGTCCAGTGGTTAAATCGTCCTAGCGGAGCAACGATGGAGTGCGGTATGACAGAGAGCGAAATCCGCCCTGCCCGCGCTAAAATGCCCGGGCTACACGAGGCTAGTTTTTCAAGCTAGGATAGCAAGCTAGTGTTAGTAAGCTAGCAAGCTAGTACTTCTGGCTTCGTGTAGACAAAACTATCTTCATTTGTAAGCTAGTAAGCTAGTTTACAAGCCAGGACAGTTTTTAATAGGATGGAGTTCTATTTTCAAGCTAGTACCGTCCCCCCACCACTGATTTTATTATCCTGGCTTGTTTACTAGCTTCATGTGACCGGCGAAGCTAGTTTGCAGTTGGCTAGTAAACAGGAACCACGCGTTTGGTTTGTTTTGTATTTTTGGCTTTACCAGACTCAACCGAATATCAAAAAAATCAGGCGTCATTCGCAAAATACTCTTATACTCTCCCAAATCTTCATTGCGAAATTCTTCCAAAAGTAAACCAGATGATCCACGTTTATCTCTTCATAAAATCCACGGTCTTGTCCACACCCATTTTTGTAGTTTCTCTCCTAGTTCTTCTAGCGCGAAATGGCACAGTTTTCGAAGCAACTGTTTTAGTCGAATAGTGGTTTTTTTTGGTATGCAGTTCATTTTGGACGAGTGGTCACCTCAGCACTTCAGTAAGTACTAGCTTGAGAAAATCTAGCCTCATGTAAACAGAACTAGCATGCTCCAAGCTAGGTCAGCAAGCCAGGACAGTTTGGTAAAAAACTAGTTTGCTATCCTAGCTTGAAAAACTAGCCTCGTGTAGCCCGGGCATAAGTTAGGTAAGGCCGGCTTCTACTATTGCGCCAGGGTAATTGACAGAGCCGTAGAAATTGACAGCCGCTTAGGTGTTTTGACGTTTATCAAAGGAGATTTCATACATACTGTATAGAGTTATTATTAACTGTGATCTAATTATATATTATGTAGGTATTCTACTAATATTATAAATGCCAAAGTTTGTGAGGATGGATGGATGGATATTTGTTACTTTTTCACGCCAAAATTACTGAACCGATTGGGCTGAAATTTGGTATGTAGATAGCTTAGACTCTGGAATAACACAAAGGGTACTTTTTTCCCCGATATTCCCACGGGGACGATATCTACGCGGGTGAAACCGCGAGGCACAGCTATTATTAGTATTAATTTAATGTTTAGTTAGTATTAGTATTATTTTAATGTACCTACATGTGGTTTTTTTATATTATTTAAATTATTACACACAAGGTTTGATCGAGTTGGGCGGCAGCTCGATCGCAATTGACTCGACTGCGCGGTCAACTCGCCAGATCGAATCCAAAAATCGACTGTATCGTTCGCCTTGCAAACGCCGAGTAACAGGAGTAAAAGTGTTCAAATACTGCTGTCAAAGGTTTTTTGTAGGAAAAAGTACGTTTAACCAATTAATTAGTAATTGCGCAATTTTAAGCTGTCGCTCCGCGATTGTAAGTTTGTAATACGTGCGGGGGTGGTATTACGAACATGCAATCGTGTAACAGCAGTAAATTTTACTGTCAAACGTCATTTTTTGTATGCAATTAAACGCTTTCCACACTTCTACTTCTCTTTCTACTTCACTTCTTCTACGGATGGCGTGTCCCTAGTGATTATTATCATTTCGTATAATATTAATATAGCCATAAAATGAGTAATTCCTATGTTAACAGCATTTGGCCATCCAATTTCATAAACCAAATTGTGCTTTTGTGATAGTTTATGACAAACACACGAGCGGTTATTAAAATTATATTTATTTTAAAATTAATTCAATAACTTAAAAGAAATTTAATAACAATTTAGGTATGTAGTTATATAAATTAGTTATGTTAGTAATAAAATAACGATGATTAATTTAAAAAAAAACTAGAATAAAAAACATTAACAACTAAAAATAAAATTCATTAAGACTAGATTAAGTATTAAAAAATAAATCAAATAAAAACTAAATTATTTAAAAATAAACTACGCTAATTATTATATCCATAAATAAATAATGTTAAGTACCATATTAAAACTCCCTACAAATTTATAAAAAATTAAATGCTCTGATTTTAAAGTTACGACACGAAATGATCTTATATGTCTATTCCCTAATAATAGGAATTCCGTCCAGTTTTGTGATTTGTGGCAATCTGTTAGCAACCTGCGTCCGCCACGTGTCCACATCCGGCTGGTTGTCACAGATAGGGTTACCTGAGAACACCAAGTCTCTGAGGTTTGGACACTCCTGGAAAATAAATAACTTCTAGAATGCCAATTTATACCTGAAAATAAAGCTGCTTATTGCCTTGCCGAAGCTGCCTCACCCCCGAGCGTGCCGCGAGCTGAGTTACTTATCGATCACCACTTGAGTCCCTTAACCGAGGCAGCTCGCCTCGACCCGATCCATTCGCTCCTAGTTTTAGAGTAACCACTGCCTCAAGTGGATACGCAGCTTAAAAATATTATTATACTATTTTTCAATGTTATTTCGTAAAAAGCATACGAGTAATCAGGTTAAAAGTTGTGAACAGCAAAAAACATTATACATTATACATGTGTTGATATGGGTTATTTTCGGAGGAAACAGGGAAATATTATAAATCATCGATTTAGTAACTTTTTCATAGGATTGTGTCAAATTTCTCGCAGCTAGGATGCGAAAAAATTTAATAATAGGTACCTGCAATCTATTGAACTCGACCCATTCCTTAACAAGATTGTTGGACATGAAGAGCACTCGTAGATACTTCATCGCGCCGATGCCTTTCATCTTGTCTATGGGGTTGTAGCTGATCCAGAGCTCCTCGAGACTATCTGCTACAGTCTCCTGTCAATTGGGACTTAGTTATGTGTAAGTTTGTTTTATGTATGTATATACTCCTCCTTATTTTAAACGAAATTATGATTTACAAAGAAATAAATACTATTGATGGCTCGGATATGTATGGAGAGGATGGATGAAAAGTGACTGACAAAGGAGTTTAGTTGTGCCCCGTGGTTTCACCCGCGAAGTCTTTGTTCCCGCGGGAATATCGGGATAAAAGTACTTTGTGTTATTCCAGGATCTAAGCTATCTACATACCAAATTTCAGCTCAATTGATTCAGTAGTTTTAGCGTGAAAAAGGAACAAACATACAGACAAAAACGATAAGCACACAAGCGTTTTGTTTACCTCTTACAAACGTAATTTTTTTATATGATATTAGTATGATACCGTAATAAACACCATCAAGTGAACAAAATAAGCACGACATTCGAATGTGGACATTGTATTTTAATGTGTACCGTTGACCTATTAGGTGTAATTGCAAACCATACTCTCCACGCCAGTGGATCAAATTTGATAATTTTATGTGTAGATATAGATGAAACCGTGGAAATGGACGAATGTTACTTTTAATCTCGATATATTTGTTCGTGATCATACGAGACATCTTTAGCAGCACAGCATAGTACAGCTCTGCCGAAAAGGTACCACGTTATATAAATCATAATAATAGATAAGCTATCCCAAATACAGAGGTACAATGTACAGGTTAGAGTGAGAGCCTAGCTTTTATCGCGTTTGTATCTAAACCACGAAGTACAGTCCACGGGCAGACAAGAAAGCAATACATAATAGTACCGGAGCGATACTATCGTCACAGATATGTGTAATACTACGCACTGTCATTTAGCTATGGTAAGAAAATAATTAGCATTAGAACATAATGAGACGAAAGACCGTTTTTCTATAAGCATCTGGATCAGAATGTTCTATGATGTGTGTTGAGTATAACTTACAATGCCCGCCAATGTCTTAATGTTATTTCTGCCAAGAGACAATATTTTCAGGTGTCTCATTCCGGCGATGCCGGCTATTTTGTCGATCATATTTGTTGATAAACTTAATTTTCTGGAACATTCGAGATAATGTATTTTAGGTCGATATTCACTCAGATAGCCTTGGGCCTCAGGTCGAGGCAGCTACTCGACTCGAGGCTGTGGAAGAGGAGAAAGTTTTTTGGGTAGACTCAAACCAAATGAGGCGGCCTCAAGACGAGCGTACACGTGCACGTACAAGACATGCCTTAAAAGGGTGCAAACAGATGGCCATGTTTTTTTTATTGCATCGCCTGTGGCTACTGAGATACTAGGAGCGAATGGATGGGGCAGATGTAAACTGCCTCTTTATACTATGAAGTGGCTCACGTAGAGACCAATGAGTTTTACTTAGCCCGCGGCGTGGAATGAGGCAGTTTCGCGGCCTATTACAGTCGTTGGGTACTGCTTGACGTTAAAGGTTGAAAAAAGGCTATATAGTTCCAAGGACTTGAGTGCCTCGGTGGCGTAGTGGTCGCAAGGTCTCCTACCGATTAAGAGGTCCCGGGTTTGAATCCCAGGTCAGGCAAATGTAATTAGATTTTACATTTTACCATTAGGAATTATCTCAATCACAATCTGGAGTCTGGAACTGCTGTGCCCGATAGATGGCAATAGGCTCGCGCCCTAATACACACAAATGTGGCGAAGTGTGGGTGTACTCACTATAGGACTTGGTCCTGGGTACACGTCTGCATATCCATTCCATCCATTTGGAAAAAAGGCGTGATGTATTTCAAGGATAGACTACAAGAAGTTCAAAGGATTATACTAACTCGCACTCGATCAAAGAAGAGAGAGCTCCATCCATCTTCTCAATAGGAGGCCACTGGAACTGCAGCTCTATGACTTTAGCCTCAGCAGCGTTCTCTCCCTTCTCTTTCTCCCATCTCGCTAACGCTTCCTTGCAAGTGGTCGCTTTGGACATTATTATACACAAAAGTAAAAAGTTATTAAAGAATGTTTTTGTTATTAAGATTTTTAATTAAGTTTTGAGATTTTAATGTGGACCGCAGTTTTGGCAGATATTGACATGCATTATGAAGTTTTCATAAGCAAGTAGCAACGAGGTAAGGTATTTTGTCAAATACAATAAGCTATTCTCCTATTTTTTCAAATATTTTTTAAAATGCTCATATATATCAGATAATCAAGGATTATTTTTATTTCTGCAAAATATACCTGCTAAATGTTAAAAAAAATATATCAAAAATTTGACTTAAAATATACGCGCCAAAACACCGACCGCCATGATGGTGGCGGCGACTGACGTCATATAAACTAAAATGAAGAAATGTCAAAATGCCAGTTTGTCTTGTACTCTTGTAGTGATTTAATATAATTTAATTTCAAGTAAAAATGAGTTTTTATAGCCCATATCGTTGGTGTGTAGCGTTGAATTGTAAAAATTCTACGTTGAAGACTCCAGAAAAGTTATTTATTAATGTGCCGACCGACGTTTCTATGAGAAATGTTTGGTTGGAACTCGCGGGACGAGATCCTGTAAAATATTCTAAGAAATCTCATTTATATCTTTGTGAGGATCACTTTGACGTAAGTACATAAGCTTTTTTTATTGATTTTTATTTAAATTACGATATTACTCTCTTTTTTACTATGTAAACGAGACTTTGAGGTTATTTTTACTACATAGCTCGGTATCATTGCTCTGCTTAGCTAAATAACCTACAATAATTATTAACATTTGTTTTTAGCTAGAGCAAGACATGGAAAATTATATGCAATATAAAATAATGGGCTCAGTAAAGAAAATCAGAATGAAACCTGGCATTATACCATCTAAGTTTAATAATATACCCATTGTGAGTCCTGGCCAGGAAGCAGAGAGCTCTTCAACAAGTGTACAACCTGGTTCATCAACATCACGTAAGTATATTTTATTTACCAAGCTTTGATGGTGCTAAAATGATAAAATATATTTAAACCTAAAGGGAAATTTTGTTTCTAACTGAAATCCTACCATTTACATCGTGTCATAGAGAGGTTGTGAATCTCAGCCAAACACCATTTACATCATGTCATACAAGAGGTAATCCCAGTCAAACAGAAGAGAGTGCTTTAATAAATAACCATACAGCCCACTTTATTAACTCAACTTAAGTTTAATGATGATCACTCACCATCGCATTACTTTAAATTATTACAATGGAAAGGCTGCTCTACAGATTCTTATCTATTGTTTTCAGATGTTGTGGAAGTGGAGGAAGATGAAAATATTTCACACAAGGCAGATAAAGAAGTTCAAGTACAGATAATGCCAGTTATGGAATACAAAGCTGTCCAAGTGAATTTATCTGCCCATTATAGAAGCAAAGCAACACAAATAAATTTAAAAGTGCGGCACAGCACTACATCTCCAATAAAGTTAAGCACCTCAGTTGCCACTTCACCACTCATTAAAATGAGCACTATAGATGTACCAAGTACATCAGGTATCACAAGACCAGCAAAAAGGAAATTGTCTACCTTGTTCGAAGACCAGTCTGATAGTGAGATATCATTTACTCCATCAGTATCTGGATCAACGAGTCAAGACTTCTCTCCAATAAAAGTCACAACATCTGACAGTAGTTTGCCTGAAGAAATTCAGAGGGACAAGAAAACGAACTTAGAAAACACAATCTTAAAAATAAAGAAAAAGCCTAGACTCTATATTGGTATCCCTAAGGAACTTTATTTTTTACTAAATATCATACAAACACAGACAAACATTTCTGAGGCAAATATTTTGTTGTGTTTGACAAAAATTAGGCTAAATAGCTCATTTTCACAAATATCTGATGATTTTGGTTTGTCACTATCACAAGCAAGTAAACTTTTTTCAACCAACATAATACCAATCAGTAAAGTAATGTTACCTTTTATTAGATCGTTTACAACGGAGTCAATAAAATTAAATTTACCAATAGCATTTAGACATAGATATAATAAAGTAAGTTGTATAATAGATTGTTTGGAGATAGAAATACAGAAACCCACTAATGCAGTCCACCAAGCACTGACTTGGTCCGAGTATAAGAAGGCCAACACAATAAAATATTTGGTTGCTTGTACTCCAGATGGATTAATAAGTTTTATATCTGCAGGATATGGCGGAAGAGTAACAGATGTACATTTATTCGAACACTCCAAATTTTTAGATACTCTCCCATCAAACACATGTGTCTTAGCTGACAGAGGATTCAAGCACATTGAAACATATTTGTCTAAAAAGAACATAACTTTATTAAGGCCCCCAAGTGTTGGTAGTGGTTCCAAACTGTCAAAAGCTGAGGTACTTCAGACAAAAGAAATAGCAAGCCTCCGGATTCATGTGGAAAGGGTGATCCGAAGAATCCGGGAGTTTGCTTTTTTAAAACCACATTCTGTGGTTAACATAAATTTAGTTCACCTTCTTGATGAATGTATTACTACTGCATGTGCTCTGATTAACATACAAGATAGTCTTATTAAATAAATACATATACAATTTTTTTTAAACTTTTATTTATACCCATAATATCCCAGCCAACTGTTCAAACCAGATATTGACATATGCTATTTATTACATTAAAGTGGACAGTATGTAATTGATATAACCATGTAGTAGAAATATTAGGTTTTTCATGATTTTGGTAACTTGCATGAGCTAGTTAGAAATGCAAAAGTAACTCTGGCAGTCTGTCTGTTACTTCTTTTCTCTTTATCCTATGAACAAGTTTGGTTAAAACTCAGTATAGAGGAGATAAGTTTGAGGATTTTATCTAAGGTGTGGTTTGAGGTCCGGGGGCATAGGTAATAAAGATTCATCCTAAGACAAGGTACTGTAGCTAGTGGTAGAAGCCTTGGGCTAAAGCATATAAAATAAAACAATACACATAAATACTTACAAGTTCTATATTTTGGTACTTTCATACAAAATTGGATATATATTATTTTTCCAAAAAGGAACAATTTTGTCCAAAAGTTCCTGTACTACTTTTCTATCATACTGCACCTCTACAATACTGACATCATTGGAAGTCTCAAAATCACTACTCGCAACACAAAAAAAACTTTTTTCTGCTTTTGCACAGAACATTTGCATTTGCACTTGTGCCATATATTTTTTGGTCACAGCACCATCCTTAATATAATTTGTTAAAGTTTTTACACTTGTTGGGCACTTTATTTCTACCAAAGTACTTTTTTTATAGATGCCATCAGGTGAGCCTGCAATCATAGGATATGTTTCTGAAATAGAAAGACCACATTTTTCAATCTTATGGCCCAATTTTTTTTCTACTGTTTTCCTTACTTTTTCTTCTAATTTTTGCCCTCTTTTCATTGCTGAAGTTAGTGGAGTCCTTGCTCCAAGAATAGCCGCTACTAAGGAGCCATCCACAGTTTTGCATTTGCTCACTTCGTAGCATTTTGATGCTGTAACTCTTCCATAACGTAGCTCATACCAAAAGCTTGTTTGATGCTGGTGCCTTGTCTCTTTTTCAGCATTTCTTAAGTTAATATCATTAAATACACTACTGATATTATTTAAAAATGAATTACAATCCAGTCTTTCATTAAATTTGCACATCAAATAATGTAAAGAAAGCATATTAATTTTTTTTTCAGCATAGTTAATCTCATGTTTGAGCAGCTGGCATGAGCTTATTTTTCTTTTTTTACATTCAGTCACAAAGATTTCTGCGACACTTTTATGTGGTGCTACTTCTGGGGTTTGAGTACTACTTCCTTTTCTTTTCTTCAATATGTCCTTAGCAAGTAATATTTTTAGAGAAGATCCAACTTTAGATAAAGTAGATTTCCTCCAATAGCACTCAATAGCAGTGCAAGGTGGCTCTTCACTCCGACGATGACACCACATTAAAAAAGCAACAGCATGCTTACAACCACCTTCAGATGCTGGACAGTCATGGCATACTACACTTTTAATTTCTTCTTCCTGTTCATCAACAGTAAGTGTGCAAGAGTATGGCTTGGAACGCACTTTGTGTTCAGGACACATTTTGCATTTGACAACGCATGTCTGCTGATCTCTTTTCAGCTGCACATACCCAACAGCATCATCGCCATACGTTTCTCTGGCTGACCTATAAAAAAAGATGAAAAGTTACGATACCTACTTATTGTTTACACATAACCTCAAAACACGTAAGGATACTTTCATACACAATAAAACTATTTAGTTTTAAATACAAGTTGTAATTTAAATACATTATACTTACATAGCTGTTTTGATATTTCTGCATTCGGCAGAAAAAAAGTCGGTATTACACGCAAAGAACTTTGCAATCATTACCGCATCTATTTTCGGGAGATTAGTACTTTCGGCTTTTACAAAACCGACGTCCATTTTAATTAAGTAAAACTAACGTATTAAAATATTAAATCTTTTAAATTTAAGCTTCAAAACACATTAAACTCAATAAAAATATTAAATTTCTATGAGCGCTGGTAGGTAAGTAGTTTGTTGTTTGTAAAACGAGTGACGGACGACGAGCTTTAGTGAAATTGACGTCACATCATGGCGGTCGGCGTTTTCAATCACGTGACATACAGATAATGAAACCTCAATTTTAATTTTGAAAAATAAAATTAACCTTAGGTTTTCATGGGAAAATAACTTTATATTTGCATTTTCCGTGATGAAAACTATCCAAGTAATATAATTTCATAATTTATTGTTGATATAAGAAAATGGCCTATTCATAAAATAGGTAAGGTTTTTTTACCTATACATACTTGTGTAGTTTTTAAATAGTATTTTACATATCGTAGCACCATGATTTTGCTACGTTCGTAGCAATGAGGAGTTCGTAGCAAGACCTACGAAGACATGTCACACTACGAAATAGATTTTATGTAAGTAACTCATAATAAACAGATTAAAAGTTTAAAAATAGCAGATTCCACGGACCTGGTATTTTATTAAAAACAATACTTCTTAGAAAACCTCCCATCTACAACACCAACCCACACCACCCACACTAACACTGAACACAAAAAACGAATGAAACCTTTCTGAAAGCAATCAAAATGAAACAAACCCTATCATCCGAAAAATATCGTCACGTAAGGGCGGGGCGGGTCACATGGGTCGTCCCGGGTGGACACTCGAATCTCCGCACCCTTCGGCCCTTACGCTGCTTGCTGAATAACAATACCTTATGTTTGTTGACGATTCTATTGTTTTTAGGTGAGATAGCTATCTACTGAGATTCCAGGAATTTATTTATTGTTAATTCACACGGTATACACCAATTAAGTTAACTAGCATAATAAAAATCTAATCTAATGTTAAAAATTTGTTCATAAATAACAAGAAGCATAAAAAATTACATTTTAATCTTTGGTACCTATAAAGAAAAGGGGAAATTTCAAGTTCCAGTTGTTGCTGACAAAACCTCAAAAACACGCTGAAAAGCAATATAATAATAAAAGGCCTATTCTATTACACTAAATTAAGGTCCCTAACCTTTTAATAAATGTGGTGTGGTGTGGTGTAATATCCCTTGGCCTTTAGTTAGGGTGCTCTTAATTAGGGGCCCTGATCTAGTATAGTGTAATAGGCTTTTAACTCAAGCGTAGGAAGTCCACAAACTCATACTCAAACTCAAACAGATTTATTCAAATACGTCATAATCTGACGCTTTTGTACGTCAATGAAGATAAACAGTACTGAGTCTACCGTGCGTACACAGCTTATAGACATAAGGCTCCCCATAAATTTTCATCTAGTCCGACGTCTGATGCAAGCAGGCATCCAGCGTGTACATGCGGTCTTTACTAGATCATCAGTCCACCTTATCGGCGGACGTCCTACGCTGCGCTTGCCGGTCCTCAGTCTCCATTAGAGAACCTTAGCCATCCTTACCTTAGCCATCCAATATTCCCTGCTCATTACCACTTATACTTGCTTATACTCGTACCTGCGCTGGGCATGTACCTAATTTAAAATATTTAGTTCTAGCTGCGCCTCGCGGTTTTACCCACGTAGACATCGATCCCGTAGGAATATCGGGGAAAAAAATGTGTTATTCCAGGGTCTAACCTACCTACATTACATACCGAATTTCAGCTTAATCGGTCCAGTAGTTTGGACGTGAAAGAGTAACAAACATCCATCCATCCATCCATCCACCCTCACAAACTTTCGCTTTTATAGTATTAGTAGGAGTAGGATAGGATAGGAAGTAAAAGTACTCAAGCAAAAAATAACAAACATAGGCCATTGGTCCCTGTTTGATCGATTTGTTCTAAAGTGCTCCCTATTCATAACCAATAAGAGGATTAATCCTCTTATAAACACGGCGTTTTATTACAAATATTTATTTCACCCCATAGAAAACATAAAGCAATATTTTGCTGGCACGTGCCGCCACGCGATCTAGCTGAAATTCGCATCCCCAACGCGTGCGGTTAAAGTAATTTTAATAGGCAGTTTGGGTGCATATCCTAAACTCTGCAATTACTTGAAACTGCTCAAGATTGGATTCCTTAGTGCTACAAAATCATATGATATTTTATAAGAAGGTTCGTTATCATTATTAAACGCTATTAAGGTAAAAAGAAAAGAATAGGTAAGGTAGGTACACCTAATGATTTAAACTAATTTACAAATAAGTATCTAGTTATATTTGCTAGCTTATGTACTGTGTATTTTGGTTTATTGTGTGTACGAAGTGTGTATTGTATACAGTAATTGAGCGTTTTTAAAATAAAGTGTACCATGTCCAAATTTATTGTCAGATTTTGAATGTGATGTTTTCGATGGTTTTTTGATTAGAATATAAGTTAGATGTATTGAAATTTATGAAACTATATTTATTTCCTTCAATAGTAAGCTATTTTACGAGAAATCACAAAATTAAACTGGCTCGGTGGAAAAAAATGTCAGTTTTGCGACTATCTTAAAAGCTAACTATCTTACAAATTTGAAGAAACACAGAAATTATTTTAAATTTATTTTGAAGTTAATAATATATATTTTTTAAAACCAGGGCATAATAGTGAAAAAACTAATAACATGTGAATTATATGCTAATTTTAAGTTCGGTTTTGTCACAACTGATGTTAGTAACCGTTACTTTTTCTATATTATGTAATGGTTATGTAGTTTCACTGGGAAACTACATTATTGCTTTCGAAACATATTACTATTTTAAATATTGAAATTAAATAATGTGTACCCTTTCATATTAAAAAATTACAAATACTAAGAATTCCCTCGTCGCAAAACACAGGACAATCGCAAAACCGACAGTCCATTTTTTAGGCTGGGCTTACATGAATAAATTTTTGAGATAAATTTATTATAAATGTACATATTAATAATATACATGATATAATAATAATATGTAATTATTAATAATATACATGTTTTAAAAAATAACCCACTATTCAAACAGACCGACAGACGTAATACAAAAAAGTAAATAAAAAGAACTGTAAATCCTAGTGTAAACCTTGCTTTATGGTGTCGGTTTTGCGACTTTGCTAGTCAGCCTGGTAGGTCACGGGATAAAATGTCGCAAAACTGACGTGACGCTGTCTTCCCTTATTATATTCTGAACTGTATTAACGAAAATATTTACACTAAATTTGTTATTAAAACTACATTACAACTACATTATAAAATTGTTAATCTTTTAAATATCGTGAAATGTTGTAAACTTAGCGGAATCAGCAGTTATTGTGTCTCAAATCTGACACAAGAAATCTTGACGTTCGTGGCACAGCAAGAAAAAGTATTGCTTACTCGGTTTCGTGGTCACAACTAGTATTTTTTTTATTTCGAACAGAGGACTGTAAGGTTAATGTTGCCAGTACAGAAATTAAAAATCCTTAGTTATTATTTTAAATAGCACTATTAGCCGTGACAAACCTGTCATGTCCGGTCGGTATCACTTTTTACATGTTTGTTGGAAATTCAATTGTGTTTCTGTGTATTTTAGGTTTAAATTAAAAAGTACCGGACACGATAGACGAGTCAGAGTACGTTCAAACCGTACCAAAAACTCATTATATCGCGTAGAAAAAGTTTTCAGAATAGCTTTTAACATCGAGAAGTTCGAGTGGGGGACACGTCGAAAACTGACTTCTTGCTGATTAAAATTAGTCATTATTTTAATTGCTCTCAATGTTTTCATATTTGTGGCACTTCATTTACTAGTTTAAAATATGTTTAATGCTTACAGTCATTAAAATATTCACCAGATCATAATATTACTTGTTAGTAATACTTCAAACACAAGGGACAACCGAAAAGTGGGAGGTGAGCGTTTTCACAAAAAAGTGTACCTCCCACTTTTCGGTTGTCCCTTGTGTTTGAAGTATTACTAACAAGTAATATTATGATCTGGTGAATATTTTAATGACTGTAAGCATTAAACATATTTTAAACTAGTCAATGAAGTGCCACAAATATGAAAACATTGAGAGCAATTAAAATAATGACTAATTTTAATCAGCAAGAAGTCAGTTTTCGACGTGTCCCCCACTCGAACTTCTCGATGTTAAAAGCTATTCTGAAAACTTTTTCTACGCGATATAATGAGTTTTTGGTACGGTTTGAACGTACTCTGACTCGTCTATCGTGTCCGGTACTTTTTAATTTAAACCTAAAATACACAGAAACACAATTGAATTTCCAACAAACATGTAAAAAGTGATACCGACCGGACATGACAGGTTTGTCACGGCTAATAGTGCTATTTAAAATAATAACTAAGGATTTTTAATTTCTGTACTGGCAACATTAACCTTACAGTCCTCTGTTCGAAATAAAAAAAATACTAGTTGTGACCACGAAACCGAGTAAGCAATACTTTTTCTTGCTGTGCCACGAACGTCAAGATTTCTTGTGTCAGATTTGAGACACAATAACTGCTGATTCCGCTAAGTTTACAACATTTCACGATATTTAAAAGATTAACAATTTTATAGTAGTTGTAATGTAGTTTTAATAACAAATTTAGTGTAAATATTTTCGTTAGAATACAGTTCAGAATATAATAAGGGAAGACAGCGTCACGTCAGTTTTGCGACATTTTATCCCGTGACCTACCAGGCTGACTAGCAAAGTCGCAAAACCGACACCATAAAGCAAGGTTTACACTAGGATTTACAGTTCTTTTTATTTACTTTTTTGTATTACGTCTGTCGGTCTGTTTGAATAGTGGGTTATTTTTTAAAACATGTATATTATTAATAATTACATATTATTATTATATCATGTATATTATTAATATGTACATTTATAATAAATTTATCTCAAAAATTTATTCATGTAAGCCCAGCCTAAAAAATGGACTGTCGGTTTTGCGATTGTCCTGTGTTTTGCGACGAGGGAATTCTTAGTATTTGTAATTTTTTAATATGAAAGGGTACACATTATTTAATTTCAATATTTAAAATAGTAATATGTTTCGAAAGCAATAATGTAGTTTCCCAGTGAAACTACATAACCATTACATAATATAGAAAAAGTAACGGTTACTAACATCAGTTGTGACAAAACCGAACTTAAAATTAGCATATAATTCACATGTTATTAGTTTTTTCACTATTATGCCCTGGTTTTAAAAAATATATATTATTAACTTCAAAATAAATTTAAAATAATTTCTGTGTTTCTTCAAATTTGTAAGATAGTTAGCTTTTAAGATAGTCGCAAAACTGACATTTTTTTCCACCGAGCCAGTTTAATTTTGTGATTTCTCGTAAAATAGCTTACTATTGAAGGAAATAAATATAGTTTCATAAATTTCAATACATCTAACTTATATTCTAATCAAAAAACCATCGAAAACATCACATTCAAAATCTGACAATAAATTTGGACATGGTACACTTTATTTTAAAAACGCTCAGGTACACTTTTTTGTGAAAACGCTCAATTACAGTACTTACTACAGTGCATCAAATCTAAGGGGCACCATTTGACATTTTATATTTTTATAGAATAAGCGGTCTACTCACTATTACTACTACTAAGCGGTGGGTGAAATTTTTCGTTCCATATTCGTATTGTACCATTTGATAGTTTTTAGTTTCCCTTGTTTCAGGGAGTTGAATTTACATAACATAACATAACATAACATACAATCACGCATTTTTCCCAAAGGGCACAGTCCTATGGTAGGTACCTCAGATCATACAAACAACTTGTTTGTATGATCTGAGGTAGGTAGGTACCTACACATCCATACATAACATAACATTTCGCCAGTTGTCTGTTATTATACACGGGACCACCGTGTAATATAGGGCGAGCCTATTGCCATTTACCGGGCACAAATCTATGTTTGGGCCCGGTCGAGTCTATACTCGCAAACTGTCATTGAGATAATTCCTAATGGAAAAATCCAATAACAATTAGCCTAACTCATGATCGGCAGTCAAGTTTGCGCCCACTACGTCACCCACTAAGGCAGTCATTTCAATTGAATTTAAATTGAGTGATTATGAATAAATAACATCTTATGAGGTAGGGGTGCACTCATATAAAAATAAACAGGAGAAATCTTATCAGGTGTTTAATAATATCTTCACAATTTTTTTTTTTTTTTTTTTTTTTTTTTTTCACTTTGATTTTTATTATTAGATTTTAAGCACTTTGTAGACGAAATAAGGCACACACGAGCGGGGGGAATATCGACACTATAGTAACTCTCATCGGTAGGGACAACACTCACGGACGCGGAATTGTTAGTAGTTAAGCTCGACTCACCTCGGCTCGCCAACTTACTGCACTGCTCCTTAGTGTGATTGTACCGTTTACAGTAGGTACACTGCGGCCGGTACTTCCTAGTGTCGCTGGCGCTAGAAGTAGCAGGCGGCGGCGCGCCGGTAGAGGCAGGCGCAGTCGCGGCAGGAGCGCGGTTAGGCGGCTGTGTGGCCGCGGCGGCGCGGGTCGGGGCGGGTGCGGGCGTACCGCGTACTTCGGATTTGTCGGCGCTCGCTGGCGCGAACCGACGTAACGGCTGCTTGGCAACAGGAGCGGGGGCGGGAGGAACACGGGCCTTTTCTTCCACGGTGTCTTCCACAGCTCTCGTCAGCCTTAGGAGTTCTTCAAAAGTCTCGAATTCGCTTCGTTTTATTCTGGCACGCATTTTTGCCTTCAATTGGGCGTATGTTATTTCGAGCTGTGCCATTTTAGAAAGGTGGCCCTCGGGCAATTTAGCGAAAAGCGCTCTTATTTCTGCTATAAACAAATCGCAATTCTGGTCGCCTTGATTCTTAGAAAATATATCTTGATATATGCGGTGTGGTGGCCGGCGGTCTCCGAATGCATTCCGCAGACTATCCTTTGCTTCCGACCAGGTAAGCGTCTGGGCGCGCACGCCTTGCCACCATACTGCGGCTGTTTTAGTGAGCAGCATGGACAAACCTTTTATTATGTTTGCGTCCCCGACACGGCAACAATCTATGTAACTGTCGACAGCGTCGATAAAGGTCGTCACCGATCCGGTGCCATCAAACGAAGCCTTGCATCGCGCCATCGTGGCGGTGTCGAATTGAGGGGTCGGTGAATCACGGCGGATGGACTCCATGAGTTCTCGCAGAGCCTCTGTCTGGGACTTTTGCAGAGCCGTGACTATATTGAGTACTGCGTCTTGTGTGAACGTCTGCGAGGCTTGGCTCGGCGTAGACGTCGCTGCGGCGGCGAAGGGAACAGGAATACGCTCGGGGCTATCGCGGCGCCGGAGCGTAACTTCTTCGTCGCGAGCGGAAACATCGTCGTCGGTGCCGGGGAATGTGGACTGGGCAGGCGGGTCGGCACTTGCCGGGAGGAACTCGTCGTCCTGTCGCACACGGCTGCGACTTCGAGTGTTCATTTTTACAAGTTTTCCAATGACGCAAAGAAAAAGAAAAAAAAGAAAATCGTAACACGCGGGCACTTTATACACGTTGGGGCGCCATATATGAGGTAGGGGTGCACTCATATAAAAATAAACAGGAGAAATCTTATCAGGTGTTTAATAATATCTTCACAATTTTAAATTAAAAAGTATTCACAGTCGTGAAATTCGGGCACACGCGAGTTACGCCATTTTCCTACCACAGACAATCTAATCCAAAAGACGAGCGGGAGGACGGCCGCGAGTAGTGCGCGGTGGCAACACCGAACGGTTTACTATAATCTTGTGATAAAATTCATGATTCATGGTTTTACCGCGAAGGTTGAAATTGTGTGAGTTACGCCTATGCAAAGTTATGAAAAGCTTTAACGTCAAACGGTACTTATATTTGATTGACTGTAGTATTTAACAGTATTACTAGTAAGTATACAAATCGTGTGGTGTTTCTCCAATTTAAAAAAATTACTCAGTTTATAAACGAAATACCTAGATACTATGTTGTTTTTGAACGAACACGAAACAGTCACTAACATCATGACATTGACATTTTACTTTTACACAACCAAAACACTTGTGTGCACTTAACCTAAAAATTGTGTTATTTTTAAAAATATTAGTGAAAATGGATGATTTACAGTTGAATATATCGGTTGCCAAAAAGGTATGTAAAAACACCAACGAGTGCCGGCGTGTTTGCCTTGATTAACTTACGAGTTATGTGTTTTTCGGTAGGGCAACAAGAAAGTAGGGGCTTCAAAAAATAATGCTTCGGAATATAAGTTTGTGTCCAAACCACAGTTTACTGGGCACACTATCGCCAGGAAACGGCCTCAAAATGCAGTTCAAAAACCCTCCAACGCAAAACCGGATGAGAGTGAGCCTTCAAAAAAGATTTCAAAGTTGTCCAAGGCACCAACAGCAACTGCAGACTTAGCAACGAATTTACGTGACCTAAGTGAAAGTAAAGGAAAATATAAAGATAAAAATTACCAAGAGGTTCATGACGAGTTGTCGCTGAAGCAGAAACCCAGGAGTGGGGGATGGATATCATCATTATTTAAGAATAACCCCGAAGTACCTCGTGTCGGACAGAGGGCAGTGAAACCGGTGGTCGAAAAAGTCTTTGCAGGCAATAAATTTTCAGATTTAGACATTCATCCTCACAGTGTGGCTAATCTGGAACAAAACTTAGGTTTAAAAGAACTTATGCATGTTCAGAAAAGTGCTGTTCCTATCATTTTGCAAGGGAGAGATGCTCTGATTAGGTATGTTAAATCTTATCACCTATTTATAGTATGTATTTTCATAGGAAATAGTTGAATGCATTACTAGCTGTGCCCTGCAGTTTCACCCGCTGAAACTGTTGTCTTATTCTGGAATAAGACAACAGTTTCAGCGGGTCTAAGCTATCTAAATAACAAATTTCAAACTAATCATTTTAATAATTTTCCGGTGAAGAGGCAACATACATGCAAATACCTGCACAAACCAACAAACGTTCTAATTTACAATGTTCGGAGAATAAAAAATTATTAAAAAATAATTATTAAATAATTATAAAATTTATTTCACAAAATAGAATATTAACACAAACATTTATTAAAGGTCCCAAACTGGCTCAGGCAAGACTCTAGCCTACGCATTACCCATCATAGAAGCATTACAGGCAATCAGGCCCAAAATAAACCGATGTGACGGTATTAGAGTTATTGTAGTGATCCCGACTAGGGAGCTTGCTGTGCAAACCGATGAGCTGTTCACTAAACTTGTCAAGGTGAGGACTAATTTTATTCCATTTGCTTTGTTTTTTTTTTTCGATAATGAGTGACAAGATGAGCAAATCAGGTGCCTGATGGTAAGCATCATGATTGCCCATATCAGACACAGTGCCAACCAGTGTTTTAAAATTCAAAATTCTGCGCATCACTGCACTGCGCCTGTCACCCTGTGATATAGTTGTTGAAATGCCAGTAATTTCGCTGTTGCCCTTCAGACCGGAACACAGTAATGTTTGCACATTACTGCTTGGTGGATGAATAACTGGCAAAAAAAGTGTAAAGAGTGGATTATATAACCTTCCATAATGTTTAATAGAATAAGCTGTCTATTTGCTTTAAATATAAAAATAGGAAGAAAAATTTCACTCACGGGCAGGACTTGAACCTTTCTAATTATATAACCTTTGTTATATAAACTTGTAATGCCTTATTATATACTGACTCGTTGGTGTGGTGGTCGCAGGCGTGATTGTTGAGCATGAGGTCATGTGTTTGATTCCCAAACATAACCGGCGAAATATGGGTGTACCTACTATGGGACTGGCTCGTGGGTACATCTCTGCCTACCCCTTTGGGAAAAAGATGTGATGTTATGTAGAAACCTAACTGGTCAAGTGTGGGTGAATTTTGGGACTGGGTCCTGGTTACATCACTGCCTTGCCCTTTGGCGAAAAAGGCGTGATGTTATGTTGTTATAAAATCTTATCTATTCTTTATTTCATATTGGAAAATTAAATTAAAAAAGAAAAAAAAAAACAATTGGAATAAATTCCAATATACCTCACTTTAATAATACAGATACATGGATAAATTTAACAGAGATATATGATAATATTCCTATTCTGATTTGTATAGAATGTTGTAAAACTGATTACATATTTGGGTACATCTTTAGCCATTCCATTGGATAGTTCCTGGCTTACTAAGCGGAGGACAGAAAAGGAAAGCTGAAAAAGCAAGACTGAGGAAGGGACTTAGCATACTGGTTGGTACTCCAGGCCGCATAAATGACCACTTACGGCATACTAAGTCTCTTAATTTTGCTAAAACAAGGTAAATACACTCTGTTCATAATCTATTAGCTGAATGAAAGTATCTAACATGACCTATTGAATATTGCCTATAATGACCATCAGACCCTTCCCTCACACATTCACACTCACTTTTTCTGAGTTATCACTCCCCAGACTCTGGACTCAATTCCCATACAAAAGCCGCACAATAACCTACTACAAAAACACTGCACACATGGAGCATTTTGTACACGTGCAAGAGAATGTGTAAGGTGCGTTCCGAGTTCACAGAGGCTCGTCGAGAGCTCAATCACGCTCGCGGGGTGAGGAAGCTATCATGAGGTCTCGGGTTCGATCCCCAGTTTAGGCAACCGGCAACAGATATTATTGGATTTATTTATTAGGAATTTTCTCACCCACCCTGGACTCTGGAACTATTCCCGGTAGATGGCAATAAGTCGAAATTTGGGTGTACCTACTATTGGATTGGGTTTAGGGTACACCTCTACCTACCCCTTTGGCTAAGAGGCATGATGTTATGTTATGTTATTTTTGTAGCTGTCTAGTGTTAGATGAAGCCGATCGTTTATTAGATATGGGATACGAAAAAGATGTAGCAGCCATAGTGAAAGCTATAGAGGATCACAAGAAAGCCGCTACTTACGACCCTATGGCTCTGGTTAGACAGCAGAATGTAAAGAAAAATAATGATGAAAATGAAGATGAAACGCCAAATACTGAAGTTAATGAAGCAATTGATGTCAAACATCATTTAACTGAAGTGTTTCTGTCTAAAGAAAGACAAACTATTCTATTGTCGGCAACTCTTACAAAAGTAAGTTTTGATTGTAAGAAATAATTTTAAATATTTAGTTATTATGATTAAATGCTAAGGATTAAGATTATTAATGCTTGCGTAAAATGTTCTTAGGCAGTTGAAAATCTTGCCGGAATCACAATGATGGACCCTGTTTTTATAGATACCTCGGAAGGTAGGGCAGTAGTAGCAGATTCTTTGAAATCATTATCCAATAAGATTGAAAAGAACCCTAAAGCTAAGGAAAAACTTGAAGCAAAACTAGTTGAAGAAGAAAATGTTGCTGAAGATATTCAGCCACAAGAAGCTAAGCATACCCAAATGGAGACCAGAAAAGGTATATAAAAGAAAAATAAAATTTATCTTTATTAAGCTGTATCTATATTATGTTTTTTTAAATATATTATCTTTCAAACAGGTTTGAAAGCATTCAGTGGGTTGAATCATCCAGATCTATTTGATAAAAAAGAAAATAACCTCTCCATAAAAACTAAAGACGACAACGGGGGTAATACTGCAGACGACAGCGATAGTGATTCTGACTATGAATATTTTAAAGTACAAAAAGAGTTGGAAGGTCAAAATGATAAAGCAAACCATTCTGATGATGAAAGTGATCATGAAAAGGCGCAAGAAGATAATACGTTTGCAGAAGCATTAAAATCAGCGATTGTCGACGATGAATTGGTTTTACCAGCTTCAGTGAATCAGACTTTCTTAATAGTCCCTATGAAATTGAGATTAGTGACTCTTTGTTCACTAATCATAGAACATTGCGTGTTGAACAAGAAAGGTGGGAAAATGATTGTCTTCATGGCAACACTAGAAATGGTCGATTATTTTTCGGAGTTGATTGAAACTGTACTGACTGGTCAAGATGCAAAAGCAAAGAAGAAAGATGGCGGGAAAAATAAGAAGTCGAAGAAAAGAAAAGCAGGTGCGGAGGTAAGTGGTATCATATAATGCTAAAATTTTGCGCCACTTCTGAAATCGCTTCTCACGAATGAGACGCAAAATTAAAAAAAAAAAGCTTTTGTCATAACCGAAAGGACTTCAAAGAGAAGAGAGCCTTTCAAGTTTCAAGGCTATTTTTCAAATGTTTTTCGAGACTGCATATAGGTCATAGCCGAACTTAAAAAGAAACTTGCTAAATATTCACCGGAAACGCGGAAATTACTCTAGATTTTATTCTATTTTCGTAGGAAAAATCTGAAGACTCTGATTCTGAGTACGAAGTGGACTACCACAACCAGACTGAAGGAAGCCTGGTGCCAGTAGATTTAGAAATGTTTTCACTCCACGGGTCTATGCCTCACGAGCGGAGAATGGAGGTTTTCAAGCAATTTCGGGTGGCTAGAAATGGTGTGCTTATTTGTACGGTAAGTGCCAACATTAATATGTTAATTTTATCTCTTGGTGATTTCTCCACAGGCTTTTACTCTCGATTCAGTTATATAAAACAACTTGTATGGGATTTACTATGGTGTACTACAAGGAGCTTTTTTGAGACCATAATTATTCGTTATCTAATTAAATATCGTAAAAATAGTTAATTGTTTTAAATACAAAATGTAAAGTCATTCAGGTAGCAGTGCTGGTAGCTACTATTAAATGGTTTCACATCAAGACTTGTCCTTTAATATCTATTATTAACACTGATTTCTAAATTTCTTTCACAAAAAAATAATATAGACAATTTATGTATCGAGCCATTATTATCTGCTAACAAAGAGCACAGGTAATAAAGCACTGAATATTTTTAATTAACGTCTTATATTAACGATACAATGCCACCAACAAACTAATCATTGCGTTTTATATAGGGCTGTCACAGAATTTTCGTAATATAGGTAGATAAATAGATAGATAAACACTTTATTGGTACACCACAAACAAGAAGATCCTAAAACTAGTAACAATTCATAACAACTTGTGTAACAATGGGCGGTCTTTAGCTAAGAGCGATCTCTTCCAGACAACCATGCAGGTGAATAGTCAATGGGGCTGCAAAGTTCTCGAATGGAGACCACGAACCGGCAAGCGCAGCGTAGGACGTCTACCCACAAGGTGGACAGACGATCTGATAAAGGCGGCAGGAACACGATGGAGACGGGCCGCTTACGACCGGACTGAATGGAAATCTATGGGGGAGGCCTATGTTCAGCAGTGGACGTCCTGTGGCTGAGATGATGATGATGATGATGATTAGTCAATAGTAATAATTTGAGTCGTTTGAATTAATCATATTATTTGATTGGCCAAAATGTGATAGATAGGATAGGTCCTGTTCATTATTTATTGTTTCAAATCATCAATTATCATCTTCGTCAATTGACAGCCCCGTTGGCTCAGATGGTAGTAACTCTGCTTTCTGTGCCGCAGGTCCCGGGTTCGATCCCCGGCCAGGTCAAACATTTGTGTGCATGAACATGTCTGTTTGATCTGTGTCTGGGCTTATATAAGTATGTATATCAGTCATGTAGTTACCATCGTACAGGCTTCTAGCCTAGTTTGGGACTAGATGACCGTGTGTGGAAGTTGTCCCATATTATTATATTATTATTATTATTATCTTTTAACAAATCTCTTATTTTGTACCTAGACTATTGGTACTTTTAGGCAATAGATTTTTTATATTGCATTATCCGCTCCATTAATCGATATTTTGCCAGATCGTACTCGTTGTGTCAGCCCTGAATTCGTGAGTTTCAATCCAGTGGTCGAATCTCGTCGCCTTTGTCAGTCAGTTATTGTTACGCCCTCGGCTATTAGTGGCATTCTTTGGCGCCCTATGTCGGCATTCGTTTCGATTTAATACTATTATCGCTGTTTATTAAATCTATGAAGCAAACCGCCTTTTAAAGTGGCAAAAGAAAATTAGTACCTCTACCTAGAACTATAACCTATATTTATTTGTTCTTTGTGTTTAGCATAATAATTAAACGAAATCATATGGGATAGTGTTATTGGATTTGTCCATTAGACATTTCTCAGAAGACTAGAGAACCCCTACTGAGTACATAATATGGGACTTAAAACATAAATTGGCGAAATTTTGGTGTGCCCGCTATGGGATATATGATACGCTATGGGATGCTGTCTACTATACATCTACTCGTCTCTTTATCTACTCCATCTACTTTTCTAGATGAACCTTTGTGTTTCCATAACACATTTGATTTATAATATCGGTGTAATTGATCACAAATGTAATTATTTATTTAGTTTACCTGCCCGTTGTGTTGGTTATAATGAATAGTGATAATTATGAAAAAGTACATGTTTCGCTTGCTTACGTCGTGTACAGTCGGCGCGGACTTGGCGTTGCGTGAAATATTTTTCTAAATCGTGTAATTAGTTTGTAACAAATAACGTCGTGGTCCGATTGTTAAGGTAGATTTCTAATTACGATATAAATAAAAGTTATTTAGATTAATAATATAGTGATAAATAATTTATGAATAAACGTTGCACAAAGGGAAATAAATGTTTTACTACCTCCTTGTAAAGTACTTTATTTATCTCTAACTGTTACAGTTGTTACTGGTAATCAGTTAGCAAAATTTGAACTTAAGAGATGTGTACACTGCCATTCTATTTTTTATTTAAACCGCTATGTTTAAAGTCGAATATTGCATATCACAGTTAAAGATTGATGGATCTGAGCTCCGTTTTTAATTTTTGGCAGGGTTTTTTTTTATTTACTCAAAATGTAATAAATAAATTGTTAAGCCATACGGATGTATGCATAATGTAGGGTTCCATACCTAGCACCCGAACAAAACGCTTCCAATTCTAAAAACAATCCGCCTTTTAACAACACACAGCGCCATCTAGTTGCAAACTACAGCAAACATGGAGTAAGCACCCTAGAACTCCTAGTCCCTTGCGCAAAGTATGGAAATATACTGTTGACTGGCCATAAGTTTTGATTGCGTAAACTTAGAAGTATGATTTTTTTACAGCCACAAGGGACCGCAGATTCGAGTAGTTTACATTAATTTCAACTTGATACCTCCACGCATTCCCGTTAAAAAGTGTCTTGACAGACAGACGGACAACAAAGTGATCCTTTTTTTCTTTTGAGGTACGGAACCTGAGGTACGGAATTGTTTCAGAATATTAGACTAGCTATTAAAAAATAATAATTTTGTATGGTCGCTGATAATTCAGAGTATTTGAATAAAAACAGTTATTTTGTGGGTGATTTGTATAATTTTTCTAAAGAATTCGGATTAATTTATAATTCTATCCGATTACTCCCCTTCTACAGGTATTTCCCAACATTATATAATATTATTTTACTGAAATGAACATTTATCCGTGCATATTTTGCTTAGTTGTTTCTTTCAGCGTGCTCTTAAAGGGTACTCTACTCTTGGAACAACTTTAAATATGGCACTAACTTTGAAATCTCGACACTCACCTACTGAGTACCACTAATCCTATCTGATTATTTTTGTCGAGTCGGTAGACATAATATTATTAAATAATGATATCACTATTTTCACGCTATCCAGGGCCCTTTGACACAACCGACACAACTATCGTCAAATACTATTTCATTTTCATTAGTTATTGTATAAGTAAACGGGCCTTATAAAATCTACCTTTTTACCGAAACTTTTTTAATTACGTCGCAGTTATGTAGTATCTTCTATAATGGGCAGAGATAATTCATGGGACGTGAGAGATCGTATCGCCACCAATCTTGTGGCCAGCGGGGGGTGCTACTCTTTGCCCACCGTTGCCTACTAGAATTATGATTGTATTTAATAATTTAGTAGTTGCCAAGTAATTTGTAGTAAGGAGTAGAGTATACTGTTTAAGATACTGTGTAGATAGACATAATACTAGTGATTCTGTGAGAATAGTAGACCTCGCTAGCCCTATATCCATGCAATTATCAACACTTTCCCCTTTCCTCTGGCTTAGCAAAGCCTTTTCAGAGTTTTGAAACAAACCTAAAAAGTCTACATAGGCTTACCTATGTACTTAACCGATTAACCGATTTAATTGCGTCTAAAGTCTAAAGACTAAAACTAGACTAAGACTAAGTCTAAGACTGCCTCGGGCATAGAGGGCGCATGCTCGACTGCCAATCAAGAGGTCCCGGGTTCGATCCCCAGGTCAGGCAGTGTTAAAGATTGGATTTTTCCATTAGGATTTATCTCAATAACTGCCTGGAGTCTGGAACTGTGCCCGGTAGATGCCAATAGGCTCGCCCCCTATTACATGGGATCAATAACATACTGGCGAAATGTGGGTGTATCTACTATGGGACTGAGTCCTGGGTACACCTCTGCCTACCCCTTCAGGAAAAAGGCATGAATGTATGTATGTCAAAAAACTTGTGTGCCAATTTTCGGAAAAATCGGTTGAAATATGTGATAGTTCTTGGCGAGTACAGTCATACGGACGGACAAAAGCAGTTTTGGCCAATCTCGAAAGTGAGGCGTATATAACATCGTCTTTTTCCTAAAAGAGATGCATTGTTGATTTGTACCCATAACCCAGTCCTATAGTAGGTACACCCACACTTCGTTTCTTTAACAAGTTGTTACTTGTGTTTGTTTAGGATGTGGCAGCGCGTGGTATAGACGTGCCGCGAGTGGACCTCGTGCTGCAATACTGCGCTCCTGCGTCAGCCACGGATTATGTACACAGGTATTCACTACAAATTGAATAAGTAGTTATAATATTTTTATACAATAACTGACTGGCCGGTTGGCTAAGTCAGTAGTGCCCCTGCCTACTGAACCGCAGGTCCCAGGTTCGATCCTCGGTCTAGTCAAACATTTGTGCGCGTGAGCATGATCTGTATCTAAGTTTGATCTGTGTTTGGGTTTTATAAGTGTATATACGTAAGTATGTATATCAGTCTTCTGGTTACCATAGTGCCGGCTCAGCCTAGTTTGGGACCAGATGACCATGTGTGGAAAAAAAAGGTGGGTTCGATCCCCAGACCAGGCAAAGTGTTATTTGGATTTTCCCACTAGGAATTATCTCTATGACAGCCTGGAGTATGGAACTGTGCCCGGTAGATGGCAATAGGTTCGCCCCCTATTAATGGGACCAATAACATACTGTCGAAATGTGAGTGTACCTGCTATGACTGGACTGAGTCCTGGGTTGTTCACCTAACCCTCCGGGAAAAAGGCGTGATTGTATGTTATGTTATTATGTAACATTTTAACAATATTTGAACATTTAATATGTGAACGCCGAAGGGTTACCGGCTTTAGAATAGTAACCCACCCTCTCTAGCCGTGGCTGCCGTAATAATGATTTTCAGATATATTATATAGAGGTACATAGAACTGCGCTTGCCAACTCGCCTGCCAAGCGTGGCGAGTATTATACCCCCTCAATGGGGGTTGCTCATATTCAGGAGTGGACTTCCTACGGCTGAGATGAAGATGTTGAACATATCCTATATATTATATACTAATTAAATATATAGTATTGATATATACATAGATAAACACTTTATTGCTAAGTTTAAGTTTTTTTGTAGTGGTAGGCCTCTTTTGCAGGAGGCCGCCTGGGGAAGTACCACACCTTTGCCAGTTATTCATCCGTCAAGCAGTAATGTCCAAACATTACTGTGTTTCGGTATGAAGGGCAATGTTACCAGCGAAATTACTGGGCATGATGAGATTCAACTACTCATATCTCAGGGTGATAGGCGCAGTGCAGTGCCGCGCAGAATTTTGAATTTTAAAATACTGGGTGGCACTGTGTCTGATATGGGCAATCATGATGCTTACCATCAGGCATCTGATAAGCTCGTCTTGTCACTCACTATGATAAAAAAAAAAAAAAAAAAAGTATACACCACAAACAATAAACCTTAATTTATTTATTTTATTTTTGGAGTTCTTAAGTTTTATGTATGTATTGTTAGGGTGGGTCGCACGGGTCGCGCTGCGCAGGTCGGCGCCGCTTGTATGTTCCTGTTGCCGAGCGAATCTGAATTTGTACGATATTTGGAGCAGAAGCGGATAAGGTGAGTCTTCCTTACTTTGCCTATTTTATTAGTGACTAAAATAATAGTCTTCATTTCGTTCTCGTTTTTTGGTAAGTACACACATAATATTATGTATATATATTATATATTATAGTATTTGCCACAAAATGATTAATATGATCTGTTGCTCCAACTTCACCTGGACCCTAGCACTCTTAATCATAAACGTTAACTAAAAATACTCCAAATAAGGAGTTTCCATAGGAAATAGGAATTTCCTATGAAGTTGAGATTAAAGACACCCCCCGCTAGGTACAAGGACTATTGTGAATGGATGAAAACTACTTGATTTGTCTATAGGTGTGATTTCTAGATAGATGGTAACCGGGCTAATGCTAGAGACTCCGGCACCTGCCTCTTCCGTCTCATGGTGTAATATTACGGTAGGCGATGACTCGCCGTTTACTAAAGGGGCCCAATAAAGGCCTTATTATTATTATTAATTACTTACGGATCCTAATATTTTTCAAAATCTCATATAGCCTATGTCACTCACACTGAATTAAGCTTTCTATAAGTGAAAGACGTTTTTAAATCGGTCCAGTAGTTTCGGAGCCTATTCGTTACAAACAAACAAGCAAAAAAACAAAGTTTCTCTCCTTATAATATTAGTATATTTATTTATTTATTAAGGGCAACCAACAAATAAGCAACTGTCACATATTCAAAAATAGTTACATAATTAAACAAATTCAAGATGCTTATCCAATTATAGGTAGCCACAACATTCGCGCGTATGATTGACGTCTTATAAAATAAAAAAAGAATTCTAATAATAATTATTAAAAACAGAATATAACTTGTACAAATTGGGAAAAAGTTAAAAAAGAAGATATTATATAAGAGATATTACAAATTATGATGAGATGCATGTATAGATAGTATATATAGTATAGATATAGATTGACATTTGTGTTGACGTTATCGACGTAGGCTCAGACAAAGGGACGAGTCGCAAGTGTTAGAGCCGCTCCGCAGCGTAGCCCCGACCGCTCAGAACCAGCAGCGCGCCGCCATCGCCGTGCAAACTAAACTGGAGTTCACCGCACACAGCTCCAAGGAATGGCTGGCCAGGGCTAGCAGAGGTGACGTATTCGATCATTCAAACACGAACAAAGAATATTTTATTTTGACAGGTTCGTTGGTTCAGACGGTAGTTACTCTACTTTCTGTGCCACAGGCCCCGGGCTCGATCATATGTTTGCATGAACATGTCTGTTTGATCTGTGTCTGGGTGTTATAAGCATATATAAGTATGTACATCAGTCATCTGGTTACCATAGTACAGGCTTCTAGCCTAGTTTGGGACTAGATGACCGTGTGTGGAAGTTGTTCCATATTATTATTATTATTGTTTAAATAAGTCTTAAAAAGAAATTTTGAAACATCAGTAAATAATATCAATAACTATTAATGAATCTACCTGCGTTCTGATATATACCTCTACAAGAAGAATGCACAAGAACCTTGTAGGGCTTAATTTCATTTTACTGCGAGTTTAACAATATTTGGTCTGGTTACATTTGTTTGCTTGTAAGGTGCAGTTTCCAGGCATCTTTGTCTTCTATGTATTGGTTAACTTTATAATTAGACTTCCTTAATAAAGTCGATTTTATACAGGTTTTGATTTTACCCACTTTACTGGTTATTTCACGGTAGTATCATAGACGGTAGTATTGAAGGCGGTTTACTTCTTCTTAGTCGCATCAATCTTGGTCGTGGTCCTCACAATGGTTGTGATGTGTTTTACAATGCGTCGCCATTCTTCTCTAATTGTCGCCCGTCCAGAACATTCGTGCCGGCCCTACCGGCTAAAAACTTAATACAGATTATTTTCTTGAAATGCGTTGACTAGTGCCTACCTTAACGACATACCGTGTGTGAATGATAGGCATATTGTATCCACAGTCAACGTTATTGCGATATTGGAGGTTTGATGAAAAAAATGTACAGAAATCAATACAATGGACAAATTAATGAAGCGTAGTAGCATTACGCTACGAGTGCTACGAGCGCTACGTTGCGTAGCACTGTGTCAGATATTTTTTTAATAATACGGTATTAATGAAGTTCATTGTCATTATAACGTGTCTGTCAATACGCATGTTTTATCATAAATTATGATATACTTTAGCCCTCTTATTAATTAACGTTGACTAAATGTAGTTGTTTAACTTAAAATATAACTTGCACGCATATTTATCACAGTTTCAACCACTTCTGAATTTACACTAGAGCGATTCTCATGCTGCCACGCCCGTAGCGCGGGAGCGCGTACAAAAATATAGCGTGGATGTTTCGGCGTGCTTTACGCGGGTTTTCAAAGCAAACAGAGATACTTACACCGACTTACACGCAACACACACACACTTACTTACATCACACACTCCGCAGAACGCTGCGTGATGCAGGGCAGTGTGGGAATCGCCTTGAATTGCCTTTTAAAGTGAAGTTCCCACTATAGCGTACACATCATGGGTCCGTTTCTACTCGGGCTACCCGCGCGAGGTCCGCCCGTACTTGGACGCTCGTTCCCTACATCTCGGCCACGCGGCTAAAGCGTTCGCATTGAGGGACACGCCCGCAGCACTCGCCAGGAGGGCGAAGGCCGACCCTAATCTGCAGAAGGAACGACCGGCCAATAGGCTCACTGTGCATGAAGAGGACGAGAAGAAAAGGCCTGGGTAAGGACTGCAGATAAAAGTTTTTTAGAATTCGCCGAGAACTGGAATCACGTGTATCTAACATTATATCTAGCAGCAAGTTAAAAATTCAAGCTCAGACTTCCTTGCTCCAATGATTCTCAAGTTATCGTCGGACAATAATACATACTTACAAACGGTTTGTTCCCGTTTGTTCACCTGGGTGAATTAGTGGGAAAATAATTTCCCACTAATTCACCTATGCATCAATTCACCTGGGTGAATTGACCTAGGTGAATTAATGGGAACAAAGTAGTTGAGTTTGTTCACCTACGCACTTGATCACCCAGAGGCACACATAGGCGGCTTTTTTATTATTTTAGTGACCATTATAGCAGAAACATAGAAAAGAACAAATTTTACCCTATAATTTGGTTTTATAGGTTATTTTTTTATTGAGAGTACTAGGGTATCATAATAGTAAAGAAATATATTACAAATATATTAGAAAGCAACAAATTTTTATCTATATTTTTAATTTGGTTTTACAATTATCAGAGCTCACACTTCGATGTGTCTCGGTAAAAAAAATTCATAATAACTTGGCTTTGAAATTTTCTATTGTTTCCATCAATTCAACTTGTATCACAAGTTGATTTGATTATAAACCAGCAAATCAATGTTAACGTTAGATAGTTATTATCTAGCCTTGTATAAGAGATTTGTATTTAATTTAGTGATTAAGAATTGTACCTACATCTTATGATGAAATTCATAATATTTCGGCGAAAATTATTCAAATTTTGTGAGTTACGCCTATGCAAAGTTTCGGCTTAAAAAATCCTTGAAAAGATGGACCGTCAAACGTTACTTTTTAGATTTGCTGGGCTGTTGTTTACATACATTATGTTAAACTATGTCGTGTCTTCATAAAGCTATGTTTTTGTTAGGTTAAACTTTAATAAAAGAGTAACGAATGAATTCAACTTAAACTATGTACGTTTCTCAGGTTCCCCAAAGTGAAGATCGGTCTCAAGAGTCGTGTGGTGAATAAGCAAAGCTCAATGCATACTGCCAGCGAATTCGACAGCGGTCTGCCGCCGCTTGAACACTCACACAAGAAGAAAAAGAAACTCACTTGATCATTATACCATTATATAGAAGTAACTGTAAATAAAACAACGTACACCGACTCCCATAGTTTCATTAAAATTCCATAATTGATCAAAGTTTTTGTCGATTCGCGCCGAAAGAGGTAGAGATGAAAGATGGACTCCGTCCAAAATTCTAATCGCCAGTCGTTAATGGAGACCGGCTACCGTTTTCATATTTCCGACTCGGGAGTGACTCGAATGAAAAATGATTTTAAACCATTACCGGCCCCGTCCGGCCTTTTGATATTTAAATTTTTTTCAAGCGCCCTTCATTACGACGGAATGATTTGCGAATTCTGCCCCAACTCGCGGTTTTTGTCTGAACGAGTTTTTTGTCTGTCTCATTTACCGTGTTTTTATTGCTCCGTAATGACAAATTAAAAGAGTATTGTTAGGCGCTTTCATGGCGTGTTCCCTGTGAGGGCTTTTCTAAGACTGTTTTTGGATGACTTAATTGTGACGCATTAATCTTAGGGGCAATAGTTAATTAACTGCCGTTGAACATGAGTGAAGGGTGGTTCGCCGTCAAAGCTAAATTAATGTTAGTACTTGAGCCATTAACCTTTTGTTGAAGAAAGGTTTATAGTCATTACTTTCGTAGTGTCCTTGCAGGAGACATTTATTAGCCATAATCTTAATGTACAACGTGTCTAGAGGTCAAGAGGTTCCTGTCTTTAACACCTCACGAACCGTTGCCTTTATTCCTTAAATGGAACAAGTGTTTTCAATAAACATTCTCGTAGAGAAGTTAAATAGATAACACTTTATTGATGCTGTAAAACAAAAAACATGAAGAGAAACAATAAAAATTAAAAACTATAGGTATCTGAAAGTAAGTACCTTACAAAATATAGCTTGATACTTGACAGCTTAACAAAAAACAATTTTGTTCAGCTGTCACGTATATTTATATTTTAGAGGGTATATAGAAACAGTGTTACAATTGGTGGCCTTATTGCTCAGAGCGATCGCTTCAAAACAACAATTTGTTCAGATGTAGGTAGCACAATAAACAGTAACTACTAAATGTCTACAGAAAAATATGAGCTCCATTTTGAGTCTCAAATACTTACCTCAATAGTTCCTAGATCCGTAGGTATTTTCCTACTTATTTTATTAAACGAAATGTTAGTAGTATCTATTGTTTTAGTAAGTTGTGTAACTCCGTACATAATTCGCGATATATAGTTGTAGCGCGCGGCTTCACGCGTCATTACCCGCCACATTTGCATGTTGGCCGGCGCCAAACCTCGTGAAAATGCCATTTCATTACCATCAGCTCGCTGAAAAATCGTTCGAACATTGCTCGCTTTGTGAAACGGTAATCGGTGTGTGAATTGAGAATTGTTTGTTGTCATGATAGTGGGCTTTTACACTATATAAGTACGGGACACTTTTTATGCGGGTAGGCATAATATTCATATTCCTTTATTAATAAACACATAGTACGTATAGGTATATTACAGATAGGTAGTATAATAAGTATAGTATATACAGTATATTATCATGTACCTAATTTTATAACATAACATAACATACATTCACGCCTTTTTCCCGAAGGGGTAAGCAGAGGTGTACCCAGGACACAGTCCCATAGTAGATACACCCACATTTCGCCAGTATGTTATTGGTCCCATGTAATAGGGGGCGAGCCTATTGCCATCTACCGGGCACAGTTCCAGACTCCAGGCAGTTATTAAGATAATTCCTAATGGAAAAATCCAATATTTAACACTATGCCTGACCTGGGGATCGAACCCGGGACCTCTTGATTGGCAGTCGAGCATGCGCCCACTACGCCACCGAGTTTATACTATATAATAATCATTTTATCTGCTCTACTTAATGTTATAAAGTTAGTAAAGAATATTGTACCTATAACTTCGAGCCGAAAAATCAATCGAAAGGATCTTGCCCGCTGTGTACGGTTTGCTTTACTGAAGCAGACCTGAGACAGTCCGAATTATAGGTATTAAATTTTATTTTATTTTCCTTTCTTAGGAAAACTAATACTAGGTAGATACATAAGATATAACAGAATACATATTTAAAGGCCAATTAGAAAATAAATAGCCGGGCTTGCGACAAGACTGTAAAATTTCAATGGAATACTTTGTTACATTTTTTAAATATACTTTTCATTTGTTTACTTAATAATTTTCCTAAGCGCCGCCGCGCAGCGTTGCCGTACGTGTAAAAGCAGAAAGCGCTCTATGTCTTTAAACTAAAGAACATTAAATTCATAATAAGATTAAGGCTCTATTCGCCCTCTATAATTGAATTACGGAACATTTCCAAACTCAATTTCCATTCGATATGCGACAGAAACTACAATGTAGGTAGATTAATTCTATCAAGCTACGAGTATAAGTAATTCGCCACTTATTTGCGTCTTTGTGATTGATGTTCTAGGAACGTATTAGATTGAATAAAGCTGCGCTTCTTTCACGCGGCGCGGCGTTGAGTGTGGTACAATAGATCCAAGTCAATTCGGTAGTACAATGAGACGGCCACCCGCCTTACCGCTACCGATCCGAAACAGATGGTATACTAATAGTTACCGTACCTATACTTGCCTAATAGTGAAAATCTTCAGGGAGGAAATATTTTATTATTGTAGAATCCTACTAATATTATAAATGCGAAAGTTTGTGATAATGGATGGATGGATGTTTGTTACTCTTACGCGCCAAAACTGAAAATAACAAAAAAACTGCCTAATGTGCAAACATTTATGTGTTCCGGTCTCAAGGGCAATGTTACTAGCGAAATTACTGGGCATGAGGAGTTTTAACAACTAATATCTCAGGGTAACAGGCGCAGTGCAGTGCCGCTCAGAATTTAGAATTTTAAAACACTGAGTGGCACTGTGTCTGATATGGGCAATCATGATGCTTACCATCAGGCACCTGATTTGCTCGTCTTGTCACTCACTACCATACAAAAAAGACCCTGGAATTACTAGGGTAGGTACTTTTCCCCGATATTCCCACGCGAACGATGTCTACGTTGAATGAAGCCGCGGGTCACAAATAACCTAATAGGTTTATTCTTAGGTACCTACTTCGATTTGGTAATGTGTAAGCTTCTACGCAAATCATTGACCAAGGCACTTACGAGTAGCTCTAAAATAAAAATAAATACATTTTTGTCTAAATTTTGTCAGCAACTTTTAATTCGGCAGTATCTTTATACATGTGCTATCTTTATTGCTTTTAGGTAGGTACGCTACATATTTTGCAAAGAATAATAATATAATATATTATATAGATATATATTATATATAGAAATATATAGATATAATATATAGAATAATAATATGAATAATACTGATCCTACTAAGTTATTTAATTAGGTACTATTTATATTGAACTTTTGTAATATTGCGACGACGAACAATAACTATTGTACTTCAAATAATGATATTATCACGTAAGTGGCAAATTGCCTTTGTTGATAATAAAGATCTTTAAACCGAACCGAATAATATAGAATAATAATAATATAACTAATTATATTGTATATAATATATAAGTCCTACAATATTATGTTGTATAGCGGATTAGTACGTAGGCTATGTACCTACAACTTTTGGCAATAAACTTATTATTATTATTAATATCAAGTTTAAGCCCCTGCCCCGATGTACTTATTACAATTTACCATCTATAACAGTTGCTCTATGCGTTGGGCGGCAGAATCAAAGGCGCCACGTCACGACCTACCGAATTATGATCACAAAGAGCCGTTGATACCGAATATTCCATATAAATATTGAGCTAATCGCCCTTTCAATGCAGCGGCCCGCTTTTTTATTAATAATTGATGACAGAACGGCTAGTCATGCGCCGTATTGTATGGACGAACATATTTTTTGCTGCGAACAACTCATTAATGAGAAGAGGGCATATGACGCCGATAGAGGGCGTGCACGACGAAACTAATTTTCGATGAGCTCAGGATGTGAGTTAAATTCGGAACTAATTTTTGTTTGTGTTTAGGATGGGTCATTAATATTTTTATTGGTATGATGGACTTTAGCGCGACGCATTATAAGAGATAACAACCTATTCATGACGGTTTGTGCGACAGACCTACCATAAAGGTTTGTGCACATTAGGCATCGTCCGCCTGTAGTGTACGATAGTTCATATAAAATGTACGGAAGTGGTAGTGGTAGATAGGATATTTGTTATGCGATGCGATGCAGCTCGGTGCGGCTGTAGTTTGCACGAGCCTTAAAGGGTACCTACCTTTTATCGATATATCCGTATGGATTATGAAGGCTACACACTGACTACATAATCCATAATATAATCCAAATGTTCCAAATGAACTGCCTCGGTTGCTTAGTGGGCGCATGCTCGACTGCCGACCATGAAGTCCTAGGTTCGATCCCCAGGTCTGGCAAAGTGTTAGGTAAAGGATGTTTCCTTAAGGAATTATCTCTATGACAGCCTGAAGTCTGGAACTGTGCTTGGTAGATGGCAATAGGCTCGTCCCCTGTTACATGGGACCAATAAAATACTGGCGAAATGTGGGTGTACCTACTATGGGACTGAGACCTGCTGGGTACATCTCTGTCTACCCTTTTGGGAAAAAGGCGTGATTGTATGTTATGTTATGTTAAATGGACCTAACATAGTGTTCGTTTTGTTCTAAATAGTTTCTTTCAAACTGCTCGAGAAATTATGTGCTCCTATTACTTAATAAGTACATCGTACCTTTGTAACGATAAAGACTTAAAAAATGACCTATTAGAGAGATCTTGCTCCCAACAAAAAAAATTGTTAGCACTTTTATTTATTTTCGTTTTTGGTCCCACACAAATGTATTGGCAGTGACAAGTATAATAATAGTAAATACATGTAATATTAGTACCTAATGGTCAAATATTAAATATTCAAGTTCTAGTCAAGTCAAAGTCAGGACAAGTTAAATCTCGTCCAGTGAAAAATTCACCTCTGTAAATTGATGGCAATAGAGGCTTGTTTGATTTCTCACCAAAAAGGTATAAAATGGTACTACGTGTATACCATTGCCGCGCATCAACTGAAAGTATCCCTCAACAAAGCGACCGCCCCACACCACAGTCGCGCAGGCCGAGACTGTCTCTGGGCGAGACTTCGAAAGGAGCCGAGGCCTCGAGCCTCAAGCAGCCTAGAGGCGAGACAGCCGCCCGCCCCGAGGCTGACCCAATTGGAACTGCGTATTTATCACTCTGAATCACTTGCAAGTAACACTTGTACATGATTAATACACTTAACTTGCAATATTGGCCTTGGCCAAAGACTGCAGACGATTTAAACATTAGGTTTATATAGAGTTTATAGAGCATTTAGAACACTCCACAGACAATGTGTGTCGCCCGTGACGACTTACGGAAACGTAGGTTTGTCCAGAGCCTTACACCACCCTCTCGACCTCACTGGCTGAATCCACAGGAATGACATATCGATACGTGCGGAGACAGTTTGGTTACAGGAGACTGCCACTTATTTCAGGTTGTACCCTACCAAACTCAAACTCAAACTCAAACAGATTTATTCAAATAGGTCATAATCTGACACTTTTGTACGTCAATGAAGATACAGTACTGAGTCTACCGTGCGTTCGGAAAGATACCTCTACAAGAAGAACGCACAAGAAACTTGTAGGGCTTAATTTTTTCAACAGATAGTTTCACAATATTTGGTTTGCTTACATTCATTTTCTTTGAAGGTGCCGCGAGGCGACTATGCAGAAGTTTCCAGGCATCTTTGTCCTCTATGTACTGGTTGACTTTATAGTATGCCTTCTTTAGTAAAGTAGATTTTATATAGGTTTTGAATTTACCCTCTGAGTGCCCAGTTATCTCTTTTGGGATTTTATTATAGAAACGTACACTATTTCCTAAGAATGTCTTTTTATTTGTTTTATATAATCTAAAGCTAGGTACAGCTATTTTGTCTTTATTCCTAGTATTAAAATTATGAAGGTCACTATTTAATTTTAATTTATGTAAATTTTTACGCACATACATGATGTTCTCATAAATGTATAAGGATGGTAGGGTCAGTATGTTTATTTCCCTACGCTACACGTGCCTGACGTAGTCCCGAATGCGGGTTTGTTCGAGTTTTACTTCACTAGATAGGTTGCGGACTAACGCTGACGAGGCCTAATGCCCTGTAAACTTGCAATACTCCTCTCATTTTTGAAATAAAACAGTGTATTGCATATGAAATTCACAGGACTATTACAATCGTTCGCCATCATCAATTAGGGCGGGAATCCCTTAACTAGTCATTGATTGTATCAATGCGTCATAGGTCACTAATAATAAATTAAATTATAATTATAATCCTGTTATTATGTGCGTGTCGTCACTTTCATAGGCTATGGTTAGTTTCGTTCCTCCCAGTTATTTAATTAAACATTCTCACACGTTTCCATAATACAATAACTTTTAATTTTGAAGCGTTATAAGCGCTTACAGGCGGTTAGGCTAACAGTAACAGAGGCGTGAGAACTCGGCTAAAAGCTGACGGCTACCATCATTCTGGTTGTTTTTAGGATAACTTGGAGAACAGCCCGTTTTGTCGAAACTTTTTTTTTAACGCTTGTGATTTTGATCCTTACGTTATTTTGAATGGAAATATAACAACATACAATCACGCATTTTTCCCGGAGGGGTAAGCAGAGGTGTACCCAGGACTCAGCCCCATAGCTGGCACACCCACATTTCACGAGTATTTTATTAGTGCCATGTAATAGGGAACGAGCCTATTGCCGGAGGAAGACTCCAAGCAGTTATTGAGATAATTCCTAATAGAAAAATCCAATATTTAACACTTTGTCTGACCTGGGGATCAAACCCAGGACCTCCTGATCGGCTGTCGAGCTTGCGCCCGCTACGCCATCGAGGCAGGGGAATATATTTATTACTTAATAAAAATAATACTTCCCGTGACTTTTCCATTAGAAATGTTCTCAATAATGCCTAGAGTCTAGAACTGCCCCGTAGAAGTCAATAGGCACGCCACCTACCTATTATATGAGTTTTAAAAACATAACTTGTGAAATGTGAAGGAAGCCTACTATAGTCCAACGAGTAGTACTATGCTATGGGACTAGTTTCCAGAACCCACCTCTGCCTACCTCTTTATGATAAGACGGTGAGATGTTATGTTAAAATGAAAAATACTAAATAATAATTTTTTCTTCCCATTTTCATATCGTAAAATTACCATTGTTTCCATAACTGTACAAATTGACAGTCACCCTAACAAAAGCGCGGTGTCATTGTTCGCAGATGCTACCATCAGATAAATACACGTTATTGTTTCAAAGCGGGAAATACATTCACTCCATTTAATATAATTGTGTTAATGAGAATCGTTATCAATTATAATTGTTGCGTTTAAACCTACATAATGCTTTGTGTTGCTGAATGAGTGAGCAGGTAATATTTGAGAAATGAGATTAAGTATAGCGCAATTACTTATATCAAAGAAATTATTGAACTATAGGTACTTACTTTAGTGTTGACATTGTGGATTTATTCACGGGTGATTTTATTTAAAATGTAGAATAGAAAGGTTTTTTATTCAGGTAAGATAGTAAAGGCGGTTGTTAGATAAAAAAAAATAGCGTCTTTTGGCATGAAGAAAAGTACCTATATATTATGCAAGTACAAATTTTAACTAAGTACCTAGAAAGGTACTTACCTAGGCTCTACGGTTTTCGAAGTGTTCTTTAGCATAGTGTATTTAGTTAGGGTAGATGGTAAGTAGGTATATAGATAGTTGTATAGGTGTACCTATAGAATTGCGTAGTAGTGGACGTCGCACATTTGGCGATTTTCCCGTTCTTTTCTGCCGCACGCACGTGCAAACAGTGGCATGATCTCCCTGTTGCGGTCTTCTCGTTGAGCTACAGCATGGGGCTGTTTAAAAGGAGAGTGCATAGAGTATATAGTCCTGAAGGATCGGAAACATACTGGCCCCTGGTGCCCCTAGTGTTGCAGGTATTCATTATCCATTGGCGGCGGTAACAGCTCACCATCAGGCACACCGTCTGCTTGTTGGTCACCTATGGCATAAAAAATATCTTTTTGCGATAACCTACTTTGCCCGATAAAAGGAAGTCATGTGGCAAATTGGAAAATTGGCAGAAATAGGTCAAACTAATATTATAAATGTGAAAGTTACGTTAAGTCTATTAAGTACGCATTCACACCTTAGAAGCTGGGCTCTATACAAACTTTAGATGTATTTTGGTACCTATAGATAGATAGAACCTTGGGAAAAGAAATGGGTATTTTAATGCGATACCAACACCAGTGAAACCGCGTGGCGCAGACAATAGTAGTCAACAAAAATGCTCTATACCAACTAACATCGTATAGCAACAAAATATTCCTGATGCAGTTAAATAAAAATGTAAATGAACTGCAGCTAACCCATGCATGACGTCCATAAAGTGAAGACAGGGAAACTCAGTCTCATTCGCCAGCCGATCTGGAAAACTAACGATGTTCTTTCAAATAAATTGTTAAGGCATATGTATATAATGTATAGTGTAGGGTTCCATAGCTAGATACCTGAACAAAATGCTTCAAATCCCAAAAACAATTAGCCTTCTAAGAACATACAGCCCCATCTTGTTGCAAACTACAGCAAACATGGAGGAACTACCCTAGAGCTTTTAGTCCCTTGCGCAAAGTGTGGAAATATGCAGTAAAATGGCCAAAACTTTTGATTATGTTAACTTAGAAGGGTATGATTTTTTTACAGCCACAAGGGACCGCAGATCTGAGTAGTTGATATCAATTTCAATTTGATTATACCTCCGCGCGTTCCCGTTAAGAAGCGTCTTGACCTAGGAGACTCACAAGGTGATCCTATAAGGGTTTATTTTTTTCCTTTTGTGTTACGGAACCCTAAAAACACTCATTTGACGGATGAAACGCATCGACCAATACTAAGATACCAGAAACAATGAATAATAAAATCTTACACATCGATAAGTATCTATATCTAGTGTGTCTAATGACGTGGAAACCGATTCCACACGCGACAAAAACTAGATAAGTCGGAGCAGTCACTTTGTAAAACACTGAATAATGGCAAGAAACAGCCGTTTTACGAGAAATAATCATAGTGTAGGTAGCAAAAACAAGCTATTAATGCGGGACCTCGCTCGTTTACTATTCATAAGTAAATTAACGATCGCTCTCACACCGATGAATGCTGAGGACATTAAGGGGATAAAAACGACATAATATTACTGGCGTTAGCGGTTTGGATAATATTACTGCTTCTCGTACGTATTAGCTATCGATAGAGTAACAATTCTTCTTTAACGAGGAATACATTAACCATATAGTAGGCAATAAGGAACATTCACTTTACAAACGGTTGGGTATAACTATATAGTAACTCTAATGTTCTGCATGCTTTGTACCCATACTCGTAAAATCGAATGGTAAAGAAAAGGGAAACGTGTTTCTTTACGTCGTTGCAGGTTAAACAATTTCTTAAACTTTTGGTTACATTTTGATTTGTAAATTTTGTAAGTTTAAAACGAGTTAAAAATTCGTGTTAAACTTTTCCGTGAAAAATTTTTAATCAATGTTGTTACTACTCGCTATATGAATAACAAGAAAACTTATTATTTTTGATGCTTGAAACAATTCTTTTTTTTGGTCATGCACAGTGACTGCCTAAAAAACAGTACAGAACCCAATAAAGTGTCTCCATTCGTGTGGTGAACGCAGAAGCCAACGTGTTTACGAAACGATTTCACTCCACCGAGGTAACCCGAGCGCTAGCCGTTCAAGTGGAGGCTGCGGTCGCACGCCGATACAAAACACTGCGAAATCGCGCTCATGACCTGCGACTTGGCCCGAGACACATGACAATTACAGAAAATATTGCTCGGAATATACCCACGTCAGAAGTACGAGAGCAATACCTAGCAAATTCCTGTTGAAATGGTCTTTCTTGTCTTAAGAGTAAGGCCAACTTTCAAAGGTTATTAAATCCGTGTTCATTTTCGTGCATGTGAGTAAGCGAGACGAGCACTTTAATTATTTTAACTTTACCATCACAACCGCAGTGTTTTTTAGGCCTAGTACTTCATAAGAAGTCTTTACGATAGTAAGTGCGCTCGTCACACTAACATTTTTTAAGCGTATTTGCTTACACATTACTTATGTCGCTATTTTTCTAGAATCTAGTAACTTTAAGCGACCATTACATCACGTTACCCAATTTTCAGAGCGCTAGTTGAGCTAACATACTAATCCGATTGTGTAAAGACAGCAGGTAGACTGCGATCTTTACTAGCAAAGCAAGCCTAAAATTTGCGCGCTGATAATCGGATAATGGATACCTACTCTAATAGAATACAATGAAACCTCAAAAATTTAAACTCCATAATTAACCGATATAATTGCGTCTAAAGTCTAAAACTAGACTAAGACTAAGTCTAAGACTGCCTCGGTGGCATAGATAGCGTATGCTCGAATGCCAATCAAGAGGTCCCGGGTTCAATCCCCAGGTCAGGCAGTGTGTTAAATATTGGATTTATCCATTAGGAATTATCTCAATAACTGCCTGGAGTCTGGAACTGTGCCCGGTAGATGGCAATAGGCTCGCTCCGCTATTACATGGGACCAATAACATACTGGCGAAATGTGGGTGTATCTACTATGGGACCTCTGCCTACCCCTTCGGGAAAAAAGGCGTGAATGTATGTAAAGTCTAAAGCGTCACATCTCGTTTATTTTTTATTGCCATATAAGGCCAGTCCGCATAACTAATGTTCAAGAACTATTGATGTGTGCTGGTAGCCACAGTGTCGCGTTTCGCGTCATTGATACGTTTACAAGAGTTTAGCCTGATCATATCCGTTTACAATTGACCACTTTGATAGTAGCTTCACTTTTGTTTATTTGGTTGGGTATTATCCCTCACCGCCCCGCTACATTGTGGCTTTCCATTATCGAATCACAGTAGCTATTCGGTATCTTTCTGTAATATACTCGTCTACTAGGTCCTCTCTACCTACATTTTCTTCATAGATGTGTGTGTTTTGCTTGTGTTGGCTTATTTTGAGAACTAGATATTCATAACTACTTATAATATTATGAATATCTAGCGAGAAAATCTTATTATCGGCATTACTTACCTAATATTTGGATTAAGGAACTGACAAATATTTTTAGTAAAAAAAGGAGTAACATTTTTTTAGAGATCAAGCACGATTTTCTTCGTGTCTTGAAACGTTAACGAAGCAATTCTTAATTATAGAATCGAACCTCACACAACTGTAACCTCAGAACGGAGGCCTAGCATGCCAGTTGATCAGTTTAGTCGAGATTACGTCCGTTTACCGAGAGAGCCTCTGAGACCACAGACACACACACACACACACTGCTCAGTGTGCTCGCGGTTCTGATGTCACATTATCTGTTCCTTCTATGTAGGTATCTTCATATTATTTATTAGAGGTATAAGATCGATACGAGGTAGTACTCAGTACTAGGTATCTTTATATCTTTCCTAAAAGAAACTGAGTGTGACAACTAGCAAGATGGACCACATATTTCAAATATAGCAGCAGGTGCCTCAAGTGGATACGCAGCTTATATAATATATTATTAGTTTTATTGATGATCAAAAACGTTTTCTTGAGACTGACTTCAATTTTTTTTTGAGGTTGAGTTTGTGTATAAGATCATAAGTTCCTCTTTACAGGAGACACGAACATAGGTAGGCCAAGCATACAGTTACTTACCGGCCTGTTCTCACCAAGACGGACCGTCTATTTTCTCAGTCCGTCTAAAGAGACGGATATGCCAGTAGCAGTACAGTTTATATGACATTGTTCACATTTATATAGCTGAATGCACATCTATTTGAGCCGAACATGCCGAACGAAACGAATTTTAGAATTCTTTTTGGGAAATTCTATGAAACTTCGCACACCTGTGCGATTCGGACGAATCGACGAATTCTAAAATTCGTTTTGTTCGGCGAGTTCGGCTCGGATAGATGTGCGTTCACCTAATTAGTCGGACCGAGAAAACAGACAGTCGGTCTTGGTGAGAACAGGCCCTTAAGTGTCAAGATTCTGCGGTCACAAGCAACTGCTCATCAAGTGTTTAATAGGCTATGTGAACAAGCTATGTGGAAGCTGAGCTCCCGGCCCATTGCTCCCACGTCAATGCTAATGTAATTGATGTGAGTGAACACATCGATATCTATTGACATTTTGTTTTGGGATTATCGTTACTCTATTGGTAATTGATCCGGTTGGAATTGCTACTTGCTACAACGGTTGGTACAGATTACAGATACAGGGCTGTGATTGGTGAGCATCCTTTTAAAGGGTCAGAACAACCGCCTCGGTGGTGTAGGGGTTCGCAAGCGCTGCCTTCCAGTCATGACGTAGGTAGGTGAGGTCTAGGTTCAGAATCTATTGCCATCTACCGGGCACAGTGCCAGACTCCAGGCTGTCGTTGAGATAATTCCTAATGGAAAATTCAATAACACTTTGCCTGACCTGGGGATCGCACCCGATACTACGTGATCGGTAGTCTAGCTTGCGCCCACTACGCCACCGAGGCAGTCAAGAGAAGAAATTGCTACTGAACTCGCTCTGAGTGTTTCCGGGTATTATCGTTTTATCTGCAGATCATTTATGATATTTTTTAAGTTATTCAAGTAACATGTCATAATTTAATCATTGTCACACATAATCAGAATAGGTAACGCATGTTTTTCGGGTCACTGGTCAAAGACAGGTTACGTACGAAAAACATTATTTCTTAACACCACTCTGATGCCATTCGATATCCGTTTTAGACGAGTGATTATGAGACATCGATACTTCAGCGAACAACTAGGTTTAATGGATCAGTTTGTTGAGTTGGTGCCTTGAACGAATGGTCCTTATGAAATAGGTACCGATGTTTACTTTTTCTCTAACCGATCTTCGAGCAATGCGGTCTTCCGCCGTGCCGCGGCGGAGACGGAATACCGCGCTGCTCGAACGTACCGATACTATAAATGCGATTTAATCGCATTATCTATTTTTTTAATCGATAAAGCTTAGCCAAAGAATGAATTACTTATTTGTAAATTGTCTTGCTCTATCAAAAATTACATCCTACTTCTGTTACTCTTTCACGTCAAAAGTTCTGAACTGATTGGGCTGAAATTTGGTATGTAAACCCTGGAATAACACATCATAGGATACTTTTTATCCCGATATTTCCACGAGAACGAAGACTACGTGGGTGAAACCGCGGGGCACAGCTATGTGCTTTTATAATTTGAAACATGGCTTTTTAAAAATGGGATAGGTCTGATGAAGATGAATTAGAAAAAGATATTTTAAGAGATTTTTAAATACGTTTGTTACTATATGAATTCTGCGAATTATAATTCCCGAAACTACGGTATCGATCAATTTAGTATATTTCACTCATTTCTTATATTCTCATTTTTTATATTTCACCACAGAAAACTTAACTAATCTCACGAAGTGATTGGGTAATTTGAATCTCTGAGAGCGTGGAGTTGCGCGTCGCATGCGCAGCGGAGCGGTGTATGCCTTCCTATTCCTGCTTCTCACCTTACACGGTAAACGAGATCGATAGATCATAATCACCTATTGCATAATACCAGGCCTGGGCTCTGCTTTATAGGCATAAAGCTACAAGTATTCGGGGCTGGCGTCAAGACGGTACAATTACAAGGGCTAGCAAGAAGGAGAGCTAGAGAGATACGCGATAGAAAGAGAAGATTATTAACGTTGTGAGAGCTGAATTGCACTTTATTGCGTCTCAGCAAGAGTCGCTATTTATATACCATGAATTTGAGGAGTGTCTCTTCTGTACCTTTAGGTCTGTATTCTGTGATAATACTTAATACCTTCTACGATTTCAAGACAATTGTCTTGTCTTGTTAGAATGGTTGCTTAGTATTAAACGGGCTTAGTGCTTACATAAATCGTTATGTCGTCTTGTCAAAATTACTGTATAGTAATTTTCTCTCTTAATACTCTTACAAAGGTACTGTTGACGCAATTATTGAAGGCGTTTAGTTACTTCAATAGTCATACGTTACGTTACATAGAACACTAGCTCCAGTTTTAAAAAATCAACAGTGCTGACTTTAGCAGAGAGCCATCATGAATGTAGGTGTTTTGTAAGGTGTAACTTTGTAGACACGCGTGTACTCGCGCCGTAAAGAAGCGACACTCACCTTCCTGCGCCATGTAGGAAGGTGAGTGTCGCTTCTTTAAATAGTAATTCGTGAGTATTCTTTGCCTAGAGTTTCTTCTGCGGCCGTACAGATTTCTTTAAGGCAGCTAATAGGTATATAATAGTTACTTTTCTCTTTCAGAATGTAATCTATCTCTGTGTTCAAAATAACTAAATATTGAGCAGACTCAAGTCAATAAAGTGAACGCTTTCATTTACAGGATTTGTGAACATAAAAGGGTGAATTACCATTTTGATGTTCGCAAGAGCTGTTGAGAGCAAAGCGAACTTCGCTCCCTAAAATTTTAAAACATCATTTGCATATGCTTTGAGTACATAAACGACTCTTTCTGGAGCACTTTAACTGGGAGATAGAAGGGGAGGGGCGGGGCGAAGCTTTTAGTCTAAACAACTGGCTACTTAGGTAAGTCTACGGTTGCAGCTTTCAAATGAAAAACTGTGTCAACTTGGGACACACGGGTGATTTAGTTTGCGAGGTTGTCGTCCAACATCATAAATCAGTAGGTAAGGATTGTCTTGCTCATCTTTTGGCGTTTCTCTGCAGCAAACCATAGAACTTTCATAATTTTGAAAAGCAGCGAAGTGTATAAGTAAAGGTAGATAATTTAATGTAAATTCAAGGAATGATAAAGCCGTAATACTAAGTGAACCTGATGCTAAACGATAAATACACCAGTCCAACCCATTACAGTTGCAATATTATGTATAATCTATAATCAATGATTTTATGATTTATTATTACAATTTATACGAGCGATAAAACTACTAACATTAAATGTGAAATTTTGTGTGTGTGTGTGTTACTACTTCACGCCAAAACTACTAAACTTATTACTGAATCGGGTTAGCTTAGACTTTAGATCCTAGAATAACACAGGGTACTTTTTATTCCGATATTTTTACGGGAACAATGACACAGCGGGTGAAACGGCAGGGTACATTTAGTCGTACCTGTATAATCGTCAAAAATTATGTATCCCAGACGTTACGCCGTCTCTGTAAGTATACCTACTCCTAATTCAATTTAAAGCAACGAAACTAAAACAAATTTAGCTATCCCGAGCACAAACATTTTCTCGCTAAAAGGGCAGTTTTTCAAAGCTCCTGTACTAAAACCGTAAAAGGTCAATTTACATATATTCCGGGTGCTTCAGAAGTTGGTACGAGAATAGGCACGAGTGAGGGGAAGGGAGGCAAGGTGGGGTCGAGGGAGGGGATAATCAGCGTAATGTCAATCATGCAAATGCCGAGATCCGACTGAAAGCCTCAACCGGCTTGTTTCAGGAGTTAAAATGGAGATCCACTTAGTGGGGCACGCAACTCACATACGCAATTGATGTCGTGCTCATAGATTAACGACAGCTTAGAAGAGTCAATAGCCAATAGCAAACCTACCTAACTTTTGTCGTCATATTTTATATCGTTAATACGCTACCTATAGCAGACCATAATACAGGTTCCTAGTTGTATTTCTAGTCTACCTAACCAGAATCTAACCAGAAATAACAGTTTTAATAATAAGTACATATATGTTTTAGTAATGCAATTTTGAGTAGGTAGAGTATTATTTAGGATACTATCGGGTACTTGATTAAAAATATTGCTTCAGCTCAAAACTGATACAATAAATAAATAGAATAAAATACAGAAGGTACCTTCATAGAAGACCAGCGCACCATGGGCCCAACACCGTCTGTCACTGAGATAATTTCTAATGCTAATGCAATAACACTTTGCCTGACCTGGGGATGACCTGGGACCTCATGATCGGCAGTCGAGCTTGCGACCACTATGCCACCGAGGCAGTCTCCCACTAGAACACCAGCTTGATAGACCGACGTGATAAAGAAGGTTGATGGTAGTCTATTGTACATGGTCCATGCCACCCGATCTGAACACGATCTATTTAGTTTATTTGGGACAATAACTAAAAACCACACATTACAGCAGATAACTTATAGGATATTGTAAGTATACATAAATGTGTAGCTTACATCATAATCAACATATTTAACAAAAAGTATACCTTCACTTAGTCACTATAGATTATTTTTAACAAAGGTAGGTGATAAAAATATTATATGAATTTAAATTTAACAAAACATCGGTGACAGATTTTAACGGACAGTGCAAAGACATCAATCGATTGAAAGTGATTATTTAGCATTAACCAGTTGGAAAATAATATCTATATCTATCTATATCTTCCAGCGATAGTTCGACAAGAAGTGGTAAAAAATAGGTAGCCAGCTCTAACTGCTCCTCTATGCACTGTGTGCAGTACACTGTAGCACACACGATGGAGAAATATCACATGCAGTCGCAATTCTCAGCAGTGAGGGAATGACGATTTCGTCCTCTTCTATTTAGAAGAGGTACCTTCATACCTACTGTACGTATATCTGTACTAAATAGATTTACCTATTCTATGACAAGCTACGACCGAACAATATCGTCAGTTGGTAACGAATTTAAACGCCGGCATAAACTGGCAGTATATTTGCTAATTGGGGATTTGTAACACGAACTCACAACCTTGCTTTGACTCAACTTGGGAGTGCTAAATGTGATTTATGTACTTTAGGTTCTTTTACATTTTACATAGATTACATAGATGGATTGATGGATGTATGTTTGTTTTTTACTCTTTCACACCAAAACTACTGAAGCGATTGGTCTAAAATTCGACCCTTACTTAGACCCTTAGACACATAAGGTAGGTACTTTTTATCCAGATAATACCACGGGGACGATGACTTACGCGGGTGAAACCACGGGGCACAGCTAGTGTTTTATAATCTACGTCTACGAAAAGAAGAAAATTAAAATAACATATAACATCACAAATTTTTCCCAAAGGGCACATCTCTGCCTACCCAGGACTCAGTCTCATAGTAGGTACACCCACACTTCGCCCGTTATGGTTTTGGTCCCATGAAATAGGGGGCGAGGGGGCTATTGCCATCTGCCGGGTACAGTTCCAGACTTCAGGCTGTCATTAGCCACAAAATAAGAATTGAATTGAATTGAGAAAATTCATAATTAAAAAATCCAATAGCCCTAATAATTTACAACTTTGCATATATATGCAATAAAAAGTATATATACGTGTGCAAATCTCACACACACCCACACACAAACACACACGCAAATAAACATACAATCTCCGAAAAGGAGATGGAGGGTGCTCTAAAATTTAGTTTATAATCATTTATTAGTTTATAATTACAATACTTATCTTAAAATTTCGTTCTTAGATGGTATAATAGAAGAAGAAGAAAATAAAAAGAAGATAAGTATTATGAACTCATTTACTGAAAATTATTGTTAAAATGTACTTGTTAAAATTTATCCGTAGATTTATCTGGAACGAATTGTTTTAGCTGTTAAGGAGGAGGACGTTGGAGTCTGCAACAGTTTCTCCAAACTTTCGCAGGCATCGTCGTTCATACTGTTTTATGACTATTTTAGAATTTTTAGTTTAAAATAAAGAAGTAGGGTTTTTTTATTTTATAATCTAAAACCCAATAGAATTGGTCTACACGAATAAGGAGGTAGTATGCTATTAAGCTAAAAGGGTGTTTATTACCTATTACACCACTTAAGAGGTTATATGAGGGGTGATTTTTCCATACACACGTATTCCCGTGTTTCCTCCCTAGATAACTACGTCAGAGCAATGGTTTTTTTTTATAAAATCTAGGTCTTCAGTGAGTATGTCCCTGTCATATTCATTTTTCTACAAACTCATTGTTAAATGAAGTATGACCCTTTAAACACATGAAAAACTTCACTAGAAATAAATGAAGAGTTAAAGAACAAAAATAAAATAACAGGGACATAGCCTAATTCATCTTCTAATTTTCAAGATATAAATTTATGAATAAAATCAATTATTCTTGGAGCACGGGAATACAAAACATCGATTTCGTAAATTTTCCGTAGGATTGTGTCAAACTGCTAAAAGGTCCAACTGTTCATAGACCGTCGATCATTAGTAGAATCGATTAAGAACTTCGATCGACATGTTTATTCCCCTATAAGAACAGTTAGTTTTCCAGAAAAGAGTAGAAAATAACGGGGGCGCCACTGAGTATTTCAACAATAAAAACAATTCGATCAACACTTACACTTTAAATTAGTTCTGTTCCTACTCTTTTCTGTCGAGCTATTCATAAGCAAATATACGTTTCTATTTCATGAGTTAGCAACCTGCATAAAAGATCTGAAACACTTCTTAAAATATCAATTTAGTTCATTTACACATTAATCAGAACGGCTCGTTTTATTTTCCATTAAAGGGTGCTAAAAGCAACATGGCCGACTTTTCGCTTCTCCGAAACATTGTCAATTCAGAACATGGAGGCGCGAGCGTGAGTAATGTTGCCGTTTTAAAATATTAAAATTAGATTATCGTGCGAGAGGTGTCGCAAATTGATTAATAACTATTTATTCTGAGGATTATGGAAGGTTATGTTTTAATCATTCGTTGTTATTTTAAAAATAAAGAAGTACCTATTAACTGTAGTAGGTAAATTTTATCAAGATATAAAAGAAATACTTAGGTGTATGTTATACCTCTATGATGATCTCGTACATTATCTAAGTATACAAAAACAAAGTCCTGGCTGACTGAAACACTCACTAATTATTAACACCCAGCCTTAAACCCTTGAACCTACAGAGCCGTAATATATTAGTACATATTAAGTACTAAGGAATAAGACAACAATTGCCAAACATCCCACGAAAATGAAGCCACAGGAATAACGCTAATAAAGGATAAGTGTTAAGGGATAAGGGAAACCGTTGGCTGTACCCCCTGTACAGCCAACAGTTAAATATATAAAGTGGAGCAGAAAATTATAAGGAATATTTTATAAATCTGTTTTTAATTAGGACCTCTTGAAATTTAATTGGCAAGAAGCAAGAACTTATATCACAAGTAAAGGAAAAAATCCCAAAACAGTAAAATATTACAAAAAAATTATTACTGACATATTTGCAGTAGGTATGGAACCCTACACTAAGCATACTTACCAAAGTATGCTTTAACAATTAATTTATTGCACTTTAGGATAATCATTATTTTTCATCACCCTCGAATATTATATAAAGCCTCCATCATCATCATCAGCTGTTGGAAGTCGACTGCTAGAAATAGACTTCCACGATAGATTTCTAACTACTTAGTTCGGTTGTGTAACCGGCTCGCATTATCATTTATGCGGTCTTTAATAGGTCATCTGTTCATCGAATCCCCCCCGATCTGGCATCACTGCAGCCCCATCAGCCATCAGCGTTGATCGGCCCTCAACGTGCTATGGGCCCTTCATAAAGTTGGTTACCTACATACATTATCAGTATTTTATTAAATCAGTACCAATATCAACTGGTATAGTGCTTACTGGAGGTTTCATGACTTGATATTCATGTAAGAGTCGTATCGAGACAACTTGTAAAAGCAGTGAAAATGTACGAATTACGGGAATTAACATATCAAACGCGACTTCGTTATTCGCTACACCACCCTACTATATACTGCGATGGAGAAATCTTGGTACTTTCGTTCCACGACTTAACTTAAATTTCGACTTAAATTAAAAAGTGAAAAGACCATGTCTGTCTTTTCACTCCGCTTGCTTAAAAGTCCGTCATTGTTGCGTACCAGCGGGGTTAAAACCACTTTTGAACCCTTACATTTAATTTATTTTTAAATTTTTGTCTGTTATCAATAAGCCGAATGACTGCCTCGGTGGCGTAGAGGGCGCATGCTCGACTGCCAATCAAGAGGTCCCGGGTTCGATCCCCAGGTCAGGCAAAGTGTTAAATATTGGATTTTTCCATAAGGAATTATCTCAATAACTGCCTGGAGTCTGGAACTGTGCCCGGTAGATGGCAATAGGCTCGCCCCCTATTACATGGGACCAATAACATACTGGCGAAATGTGGGTGGTATCTACTATGGGACTGAGTCCTGAGTACACCTCTGCCTACCCCTTCGGGAAAAAGGCGTGAACGTATGTTATGTTATGTTATCAATAAGACTATATTTTTTTGATGTCGCACGTATATGATATTAGCCAAAATGTTTTGATGAAATTAATAATTTTATTTTCTCACAATCGTAGTGCAAAGTAGTAGTTTAGAAAAAAAAATAATCCTGGCAACCGGAAAGTAAGAAAAAGTTATGTTATGGAAGTAAATTATGTAATAGAACCCTACCTACAAATATCTTTATCGTGTTACACTTATCCGCAATAAATGTTTTTTTTAATATGCTTAAAATATACTTATAACGTTTTTATTTACAAGTATCAAGAACGTTCAGTTACTGTATGCAGTTTCGCTGTAACGAGCGGAGGCTGCAGTCGTACAAATAAATGACATTTTGAAATTGGAATCAACACGAGTGCGATCGCTCCCCTCTGCCTCTGAAAGTATTTTTTAATCTGACTTTAATTTCAAATCAAGCTAAAAATGTATACCTTGATGTTAGCATACCTCTCGCACTGGTGCTTTATTAGGCGTTCTTTACACGAAAGATTAAGCGTCAATCAAATTAAGTGTCCTGAGCTGTGGCTGTGGCCAAACTGACAGCAAAACGGACGTGTAATTGACGCCTCAATGCCTCAATATGTCGAGCACTGATAGTCGATTCCACCAAACAGCGGCCTTGTTTTATGATAGTGAGTGAAAAGACGAGCTAATCAGGTGCCCGATGGTAAGCATCATGATTGCCCATATCAGACACAGTGCCACCCTGTGTTTTAAAGTTCAAAATTCTGCGCGGCACTGCACTGCGCCTGTGACCCTGAGATGTTAGTTGTTGAAACTCGTTATACCCAGTAATTTCGCTGGTAACATTGCTCTTCATACCGGAACACAGTAATGTTTGCACATTACTACTTGACGGATAACTGGCAAAGGTGTGGTACTTCCCCAGGCGGCCTCCTACAAAAGAGGCCTACCACTACAAAAAGTCCTTTTGTTAGTGAACATCCTCTACCACAACGATACCTAATATAATACCGCTTCATAGTTTCATAATTTATGACACCCTGGTATTTTAAAAGCTATTTTTTTTAACCCTTAGAGCAATTCAACGTCAACCATTCACGCTTCTTGGTATACAGAACTGTAGTCCATCAAATCTAAGAAGTACCTTTTGCTGTTTCATCTCTTCAATTAGAATCACTTGTTATGGGATATTTACCATGATTCGACGTTTTGCGAGTTTCCCGATATTTCGACGCATTTGCATGGTAAATCCATGTGAATGTGTCCAAAGTGATCCTAATGCTTACAACCATGATAGTTTTAATTAATCTCTTCTCAAGCCTTTTCATCTTTGCATACATATAGGGGTAACTCACACAATTTTAATAACCTTCGCCGTAAAACCATGGAATTATGAATTTTATCTCAAAACGTACAATTACTAAATGTACATTCGACGCTCAATTTTCCATGTTTTCCACAAAATGCACACAAATTTTATAATATACGAAAGATATGAAAATAAAAAAAATAAACAGTCTGTTGATTCACCCCAATGGGTGTGTCCTCACCCTACCTCAGGCAAAGCTTTAGTTAAACGGTTGCTAAACGTTTGGGCGGCCCGCCCTACACACTTCAACACCACACGGGCACCTTTCACCATTCCCACACGAAATTAAACTTTAACTTTAAGAACATAAGGCGACGAGAATTAAGCTTAGTTTAGATAGAACTGTATCTCAGTAAAGAGGTGCTAATGTCTCTACGTACAGCTTAAACGGTGGAGTTTACCTACCGATTGCGGGCGTGACTATGTACTGGATAATGTAATGTGTCTATATTTTAGTGGGGACATTCGGTTTTGAACGAGGATATCGGTAATAATTAAGAATCCTTTTAAAGGATCAATGTACCATCATTTGGAACCAACTCTGAAATTCTAAGAATGTTATTAGAGATTCTAAGTAATCATTAACCAGTTCTAGCAAGATTGTATACGTGTGCATGAAACCCGGGACACAGATAGGACTGACGTGTAGTCGGCCTAGTCGGAGACCAACATAAGCTCTACATTTATGTATGAAAAATTATGTATGAAATACGGTAACGCTCAGGCGAAAAGTACACATAGTGAGATTCGATCCAGGGCCTCCCGATTTAAAGCCGGGCATATTCCCGCTGGACCACGGACGACACTATACGTTATGTTAAATCCTACTTCCAACTATCTTATTAATATTTTAAAAATGCGAAAGTTTGTGAGGATGGATGGATGGATGGATGTTTGTTTCTCTTTAACGCCAAAATTACTGAACCAATTGGGCTGAAATTGGGTGTGTAGATAGCTAAAACCCTGGTAACACAATAAGTACATTTTATCCGGATATTCCACGGGAACTAAGACTACGCGAGTGAAACTGCGGGGCACGGCTAGTTCCATATGATTTTGATAGCTAACGATCGAATTCGATACGACAGGGATGTGCGAAAAACTCAAGCTAGGCCTTCTGGTTTTTTTTTTTTTTTTTTTTTTTTTATTGTCCACACTATGGTGGACCTACAGAACCTGCTGCTATTGTTTATGCAGCACCCTTATAATCTTATATTAATCTTATTATAAACACCGTAGAATAAAGCTTAGCTTAAAATATTACATGAGTAACATGTAAGTAATTAAGTATATGTATATGTATATATTAATATTATTTCTATTTTAATCTTGATATTTCTACTAAATATATATATATATATATACACTCACATTTTACACATTTTACATTTTACACACTAACAATTACATAGCAAATTAATTAACAGTTTATATTCCCGTAATTATAAGTACTTAAATTAAATAAATTCATAGTTAAAAACAAAATTAAATTGAGCCAAAATAAATTAAATTAATTTAAAATTAAGCGGTACTACTATACTATTGTACTTATAGTTTGCTAAAACTATAAATACTATAGCAACCCTCCAATATTATATGTAGTTTAAATTAAATAAAATAATATTATAATAATAATATAACAAATTCAATTAACGATTATAAAAATTATAAAATAGGCCTTCTGGTTAGAACGATGATAATCTAAATTCAATAGTGCGAAAACTTTTGCTTGAAATATTCAATCGTTCGTCTTGATCTGTCATTCAATCATCAGTTCATTTTCGCTAAATCTGAATTAAGTACTAAGTACTGAAGAGTATATTACACGCAAACATCGACCTTATTTGATAAGAGCTCATTCAGAATTATATCCTGCTATTCTATACAATATTAGAAATCTCAGTACCTAGTGTAAAAACGTTATGTATGTAACAGGTAAACAAAATGCTAGCGTGTTCTAATTCTAACTTGACTCCAGTGCCATCTAGCGCTGTTTTTTTTTTGTATGTATGTTTGTTCCCTTTTCATGCTCAAAGTACTAAACCGATTGAGCTGTTGCTATGTAGATAGCTTAGACCCAGGAATAACACATAGGGAATTTTTATCCCCATATTCCCACGGAAACGAAGACTTAGCTTGTAAAACCGCATAGCACAGCTAGATTATATATAAAAATATAGGGTATAAAAGTCGCTCTGATGTACAAACCAATTTAGATAGCTTTCGGTAAAATTGCCCAAATTTTCCGCGTAAATAAAGCGAGAGCTGCTTGTAGAGTAGCTAGTTGCGGGTCGATGGTGGTAAGCGATATTTATGTAGCCATCGGGCAGCGGCTAAGTGTCCCCCTTCTCCCTCGGCGCGATTAATAGTCCCTCGGTAAAAGTTATGAGAACAGGGATGGACTTGTTCCTCTCATGTAATAATTAAGTATATCAGTAGTAATATGTTTATTCTTTAAAAGAGACGACCATATTATACTTAACTAGCGTAATTTTCGTGACATTGTTGCCGTATGAATTTCGGGACTCCTTTCTTATTTCTTGTCTACATCATAGTATGAAAAACTTTGTCCAAAATTTCAGCTTTCTAGGTCCAAAGGGGCGTTTTTGAGCGAATGTGTCAGGCAGACCTTTAAATTTTACTATATGTGTAATAGGTACTTAAAATGATTTAGAACTTGTACTGTCTTTTTCGAAAAAAAGATTCTAGTTGGATACAATATTTAAGTATACTTGTATGGAACATTTACAGGTGGAATCGGTGATAGAGGTGATACAAGTGTGTAAGATAGAGAATAGGCATATACTTAGGTAACTTAAGGTCGCTTTATCTAATTGTACATACTCGTATGTGTGTAATATGGTTAGCTTTAATGCCGTGGTAAATTCAAAGCCTTTATGAGAAGAAAAAACAGAAATGACTCTACTAGTAAATAATACTACACCTATTTATAAATTATATGATATTGCAATTGACGAAATAGACTGCGACCCTGTCTTTTTCCGCCCCGCAATACTCTGCCACTGACTAGACACGACTTTTTGCATTAGTCAGACGTCGCCAACATTTTTCACGTTTAAATATTTTTTTTTCAAACAAAGGCACAGATTTATGTATTTAATATTTAAACATCCTACTATACTATCCTCAGTAGGAACTAAAATATGGGAAAGTTACTCAATTTCAGCCCAATCGGTTCAGTAGTTTCGGCGTGAAAGAGTAACAAACATCCATCCATCCATCCACATCCATACTCATAAACTTTCGCATCTATGATATTATTAGTATAAGGACGTAGGACTATAAGGATAGGATATTGAGTTTCGTGTAGCGCTTCATAATTTGCTGCTTTAAATATTATGGCTTAAATTATGATCCCACAAAAACCTTGATAATCTTTCACCTTCTTAATATTAATGTAATTTTTATTATTCCAAAGCAATATATTTCTGGAAATATGTAAATTGCAAAACATTTATAAAAGCGTTCGGTTCGAAGTTGCGCACCGCTGGGCGTAGATTTTTTGCACGCCTAGTTAATAAGCGTCTACTGGCTCGTGAAATATTACAAATTGCGTCTCCTCCCCCACCACTGCCCTCCCGGGTGAACCTCCCAGTTTTTACACTGGCTTTTTCACGGTATACGTCGGGGGTGCTCGATCATAAAGTGCCAAATGAACATAGGTGTCTGATCTGTTTGCGGAGGGATTAGCGTGAATGACATTGTTCGAATTATATTTTGATTATGTCAGGACGAACGTTTGATTAAGTAGGCTGTAGGATTTTACGGGGAGATAGGTCTCGTCAGAATTGATCCGCAACCTATCTAGAGAATGAAACCACGAACAAACCCGGAATAAGGATTACGTTAGGCACGAGTAAGGTACAACCTGAAATATTTGGCAGTCTCCTGCAACCAAACTGGGTCCGAACGTATAGATATGTCGTTCCTGCGGATTCAGCCAGTGAGGTCGAGAGGGTGGTGTAGGCTCTGGGCAAATACGACACATTGTGGATAGGTTTCCAAAAAAATTCGTCATAGGTGTAGGTACGTATGTAATAAACATATTATACTTAATTTAAAGGATAATTGTTTTTTAATTTATTTAAGGGCTTTGTCGCTGAGCGACCACACCATCCTGTATAAGAAATGAAATACGATAAATTTCACAAAAATAAACTTAGAACTGTTTTACAACTATCTGAGATCTAATGCTAGGTTGCATAATATGTTTTATACTATTTTATTAATCTCATCGCATGGTAGACTCTAATTCATCATTTCGTTCTCAATAGCTAAACTTAACGCGATAATGTAACGTCGTATAACATAATGCTATTATAAATTTCCTTTGATTAATTTCACTTCCTCTATAGCGCTGTTTGTAATTGAATCATTAGAGAATCGGTTACGTTGGATAGAAACCAATCAATTTCCCGAAGGATAACTTTATAAAATCGGGCGGCCTTAGAAATTGGGAAAGTGAATTAAAGCACCCCGCAAACTGGTTATATCAATCATAAACTTATTCGATTAATTACGTTTTGCGGAGTTAATAGCGACATCTAATATCGGAGAGAGAGATGGGACTTTGTCGATAATTTTCATATCGATTAAACATTGTGATTTTGCAATATTTAAAAAATCTAAATGTACCGACTCCTACTTTTGATAATGTATACGCATTTAAGATCATTTGTTTAAAACGTAAAGCAAAAATCCCGAGTCAACTAAATGGAGCGATCGCTAAGTAGCAAATTAGTCGATACTAGCTATGTCCACGGTTTTACACGCATTGCTCCCATGAGAATATAAATTAGTTAATTGTAAATTAGTGTAATTGGCTATGAAGCCGTACGAGTTAATAACAAATAAATAATTATAGACCGCCACTTGTACTAGCCTAAGACTAACCGTACCTACTTTATTTTCATAATATTAAGTCCGCTGTAAGGTGTACAATAAAGTGTTTATCTATCTATCTATCTAAAGATATTATAAAGGATATAAAGGTTCCAGCTATCTCTATATCATTTATCAATATCGGTTAATTACTTATATTATAAGTTATAGATTTCACCGGATTTGGGATTGCATTTTGGATGCAAGCCGCTTACTACCCGACTATATGGTTATCTATAGGAGAGGCCTATGTTCAGTAGTGAACGTCCTACGGCTATGATGATGATAGGGATGAATATATTTTTATTTCTATTTCGAAATGAAAGTTATTTGCAGCAAACATGGTATAGATTAGAATAATACATTCATTAATACCGCGTGCTTAATCAGCTCTCTGGCATACAAATAATTCATTTATATCAACTCTGTTAAAATGATCCATCGATATCGTTTGTACAACACTATTCGTCCCATTTCGGCGATGTCATTAGGCAGGCTGCGTTAATGATTAATGCGGCGCCTCTCCGCTCACACGACCCCCTTCCCTCACCTTACTCATATAATACCCCTCTAACCCTCCAAGCAAAACTCACACCGCATAAGGCATGGTTCACATGTTCACTCTTTCCCGCGGTATAGGGTTAGATAAAATAATATACTCATACGGCGCGATGAGTTACATCTATGATAATTTTTAAATGTCATTTTTGACACTTAAAACCTAATTGTACCAACATACAAGTTAACGAAATATGTTTTTTTTAAGCTCTTTGAAGGTATACCTATATTTTCTGCAATTTTAATTCGCCGTTTTTTTTTAAGTCTTGGGGTAAGTTAATACTTATTTATGTACTTAGGTAGTGCATTTCATTTTAGTTTATAAGCAATTTGAGTAATGAAGCTGTATATATGGTATAGTTACATAATATTATGTCTCTAATTACCTATATAGTATCGGTTTCCTTTATCTTTTGGAATCAATAACGAAGTGCTTTATATTCTACACCAATAAGTAGTTATAGAACGTGTTATTAAAATATGTGTAGTAATAATGAAAAAGGTGGATTTACCCAGCAAACTAAACAACTAACACAAGAAAGTGGATGGATGTGGATTTTTTTTGCTAATTTCGCAATTGTTTCGTTTGAATGTTATTCAGTTTTATGATTAGATACAGCCCTTTAAGTTTTACTACAGCCTTGTGTTACACGTTCTATATTTGTTTGTAGATTCGCATAGTTAGTTACAATTTATTGGAACTACAATTGTATAAATTGTAATAACCAGGCAAAATTTTACAATCCCGCACGAAAGCTCGTGTGTGTATAGAATACGATCTACCCCTTTAATAGTCTGTCCTAACATTTATTTGCTAGCCGTGACTAGCGGCGAGTGATGTGATCGAGTGGCCTGCCTACGGATCGCTCGAGCACGACTCTTGTATTGCATTAAGTGCTCATATTTATTGAATTATGGGCTATTTTTTCATTTCATAATGGATAGTTTTATCTGATTTTGGTATTTTATTGCTTACTATATATCCGAGGCGATCTCAATTTAGAATGCGTATATCCGCTCGAGTTTTAAGCTTACATTCAAACCTATTTGCGAAATGAAGCTTGATGCTACATATTCCCATGGTCATATTATTCAAAACACATTAGCATACTTAACATTGACTAATGTACAGATTTTTTGTTTAATTATTAATTCTGCGATCAGTCTCGTATCTCGCAGGCAATTATCGACATCACTCACTTGAGGTCCGTAGCGTCCGCGGACGAATTAAAGGATAAGAGAGGAGCGAGGTAGTGAGGTAGCAGGCAATTAGTCGCGCGAGATGATGGATGATGCCCTTCGAAGGTACATGATGGACACAAAACGAATAAAATAGCCGCATAACTCATTATACGCCGATGATAAAGCCGCTATAAACTTGTACTTAGATATGAAGGAGAGTATACGATGATTACGCGCCGACCGCATTAGTTTTGAAGGAAGTGCCTTATTTTTTCTGTTATATCCACCGTATATGGAAGCCTTACATTGTGAGTTACGGTGTAATAGTCTTTTAATTCGATTTAAGTGCCCAGTGCCCACTAAACATAGAGATAAAACGCAGAATTTTGGAGATATATAGCTATTTTATAAATATACTAGCTGTGTCCTACGGTTTCACCCACGCAGTCATCGTTCCTGTGGAAATATAGGTAATAAAAATTACTTTATGTGCAATAATGTTTTATTCCAGAGTCTAAACTATTTACATACCGAATTTCAGCCCATTCGGTTCAAAAATTTTCCGTGAATGAGTAACATACATCAATCCATCCATCCATCTAACCAAAACCACGCTAGATGGCGCTGGAGTCGAGTTAGAACTCGCTAGAGTTTTGGTAACCTGTTAAGTACAAACGTAACTTTTTACATTGTTCTGAGATTTGAGATTTATATTATTATTGGGATGTATAAAAAGTGCCAGTGTCCAAAATATATGTATACATAATATACAATATATATATATATATATATAATATACAATATATATATGTTTATATATATATATATAAATGAAGACACGAAAGACGAACACAGATCTTTCATAGAAATAAAGGCCCTTTAGAATGATTCCTCACAGACTCCTGCCTAACAGACAGGAATTGCGTCTGCAATTCATTTAAGGTCGCTGTGCGAACTAGTTATTCAGTATTAAACATTGGTCTTAATCATAATTATTTGTGTTGAGTCTTTCATGCCCTGTATATGCAACATTTGAAGCTACTGAGCGTGTAACCAGCCGGCGCGACATAACGCATCGGTTATCCACGCGTCATTTCCTCACTGCAGCTATAGGTGATGGTTGTCACCACTTCATAGCTATATATTTATGCTTTTTATCTTTGTCTTTGTGACACTTAAGTATCATTTATTTTTTTATTTATTTATTTAGATCATCCACATCATGTACATCAGTTATTATTGTTTGGTTACATTATATATCTTAATTCTAAATGTCATAATATTTATGGATGAAGACAGCATGCATAAAACAAAAATGATTGAACAACATTAATAATTATTAGTTATAAAAAATATCAGAAATGTTAAAGTAATTTTCAAAATTTAAAATTTAGTACAATACAGATGATTAAATTAAAAAAAAAAAAAAATATATATATATAATAACATGACAATAGGTAATTATTACAATAATTATAATTTTGAAACTCGACGTCTAAATTCATGCACGTTGTTAGAGAAAATGTCAATGTCTGTATTTTTTGAAATATTATTGAAATTTCGGACAAGCCTGGCCACGGGAGCATTATGACCGAGATTAGAATTAGAGAAAGGGACGTTGAACAAATTGAACCTTGAGACCCTGGGCAGTACTCTTGGCGCAGAGAAATACAGCTCTGAGAGTAAATCAGGTGTAGCCATGATTCCATTCACAATCTTGTAGAGGAAAATGCTATCCAGCGTATATCTACGATGCGCAAGAGATGACATCTTGAAATACTCTAGTCTGTCTTCGTAACTCAACAGTTGTTTGCCCATGTTACAAGAGTAGGTCAAGTGCCACAAAAACCTCTTTTGTATGCGCTCAAGTCTGTTTTTGTGGACATCATAGAACGGGTTCCAGACTACACTGCAGTACTCCAGATTACTGCGGACAAGTGAGTTGAATAAAGTTATCTTGGTATAGGGCAACTTAAAGTCTTTGCAGTTTCGGAGTACAAAACCGAGGCACTTGAACCCCTTAGAAGCTACATAGTCTATGTGGACGTTGAATCGAAGCTTCATATCTAGCATGATACCGAGATCGCGCATCTCTTTTACGGTAACTATGTCGTCATTTTTAATACGAAATCTAGGACAATCTAAATGTTTCTTCCTACTAAGCTGCAGACAGAAACACTTAGACGCATTAAGACACATGCAATTGTCATCACACCATTTCACCAGACGATCAATGTCTCCCTGCAACATAACACTATCATATCTTGAATTAAGTTGCCTGAAAAATTTGAGGTCGTCAGCAAAAAGATAAAAACTGGAGTGGACGAAACAGTGAACGATGTCATTTATGAAGATGTTAAAGAACAAGGGACCCAAATGGGAGCCCTGCGGCACGCCCGTGCTCACCTGGAATGACTCCGATGATTCTCCATTAATAACAACTCTAGACGTACGACTCTGCAGGTATGACCGACACCAACTCAGCAAGGGTTCAGAGACACCAAACATAGATAGTTTGGAGAGAAGAATCTCATGATTGACAGTGTCAAATGCCTTGCTGAAGTCGGTGTATATCACGCCTACCGATGACCGCTGGTCCAAAGACCGGGACACATCATGAACAAAAGACACAAGATTGGTAGCTGTCGATCTTCCCTTCACAAAACCATGCTGTTTGCTACTTATGAGGTGCTTAAAATGCCAAGATAGTAAGGGACACAGAAGCTGTTCGAAAACTTTAGCAAATACAGGCAAAATAGAGATAGGCCTGTAATTACCAACGAGGTGCCGATCGCCGTTCTTGTGCAGTGGAACCACCAAAGATATTTTCCATAACGATGGGAAAACGCCGCTGCTCAACGACTTGTTAACAATAAGACTCAAAGGATATGCCAGTGCAGGTGCGCACCTAGACGCAAGCACCGCAGGAATACCATCCACTCCCGCTCCTTTGTGCGGGTCAAGTCTTTTTAATATCTTCAGAATATGATCGTCCTTGAACTTTATAAGAGCAAGGAAGTTGCTTGTCAGAGTAGGTACGGCATCAGCATCGCATTTCTTCGATTGGATGTTATTGTAAATAGAGCCGAAATGTTTAGCAAAAAGATTGCAAATGTCCCCCGTATTAGAAGCTGACCCGTCGTTTGAGTTCATCTGAGCAGGATATTGGCTATGATTTTTACGCTTGTTTTTAATATAGGACCAAAACAACTTGGGATTGCAGCGCATATTACATTCTAATCGCGTTATATAATTTTTGTAGCACACATTCAAAAGAATTTCTGATCGAACTTTAGCAAGGTCAAAGGAGAGTTTGTCTCGTGGATTGTTATTGAACTTGCGTAGCTTTTGATGAAATTTGTACTTTTCTTTTAACATATTAATAAGTTTCCTAGAAAACCAAACAGGGTACTTTTTTGAACGAGGCCTGGATTTAGGAACATGCAGCAAAATCAGCTCGTTAACTCGGTCGTAAAATACAGCAACCATATCATCTACATTGTCGCAACAGGAAAACTTGTCATCCCAGTCAGTGCAATTTAGCCCAGAGATAATCGCCTCGTAGTCCGCCTTGAAGAAACAGAATCTAGGATTGTTGTTGGGTGCGAGAGTTATTTCAGGTGTGACCACGATGCTGAACTCTATAGGGGGGTGTAAGGGGTCGATAACGGACAAAGGGGTCGTGCATTCTAAAAGGTTGGCGACTGTCGGATAGCTTAGAATCAAATCCAAAACTTTGCCCCTGTTGTTACATATAAAGTTACATTGCTTAAGATCATTAAGTAGGGCAAAATCTTTAAGCATAGTGGCATACAGTCCATTATTATATTCCATAAATTGAGTATTATTGTTGTCTTCGTCAAATTTCCATACAATGGAACTTAAGTTAAAATCACCTACAAAGATAACGTTATGAGTTTGACTCTGTTCAACAACACGATTGGAATTCTCTATAAATTCAGCTAGGATATGTTGTTGAATGGGCGGTGGAAGATAGACAGCACAAACAAGAAGTTTCTCCTGCCGACCATACGTATTATCGTGAATATCAAATTCAACCCATAGATCCTCGCATTTAGACTCTAAACAAAGCATACGTCTAGAGCATAACCGTTTAGATACAGCGACAAGAACCCCTCCTCCGTTCTTAGAGCTGTGAAAACCACTGTCCTCACGATCCCTTCTGTAAATAACATAACGATCATCAAATAACTCCGCGTCACAAACGTTTTTGTTTAGCCAAGTCTCTGTAAGTATAATTACATCATAATTACAGCACACTACATTGTTGAAAAAATTAATCATATAATTCTACTTAATCACATAATTCTACTTAATCACAGCCCAGAAAATCTAAGAAGTACAGTTTGACAGATCCTATTATGCCTTGCTTGAAGAAGGGAAGGTTATTGATATTGTGTGAGTATTATTTCTTCTCTCTCAAAACTTGAAAAGATGAAACGTCAAACGGCTCTTTTTAGATTTGCGGGACTATAGCAAAGTATAGTTATTATTAAACACTAAGGTACATGCCTAAAACTACGTGCCGTACCTACTTGTCTTTAAAAATGTGTCATTATCATGTTCATCATCATTATTTCTGCCATAGGACGTCCACTACTGAACATAGGCTTCCCTATAGATTTCCATCTAGTCCGGTTGTAAGTATCCTGCATCTGCCTTTTGCTCCTACTAAAGCATCACCCCTTACATAAAATCTTTTTCCCGAAGGGGTCTATTGCCATCTTCCGGGCACAACTCCTGACTCCAAGCTGTCAATGAGAAAATTCGTAACGGAAAAGGCCAATAAAACTTATTGCCTGACTTGGAGATCGAACCTGAGACCTTATGATCGACAGTAGCGTTTGCGAATCACTACGCCACCGAGGCAGTCATTTTCATAGAATTGCGTTATATTCCTCACTTCTAAGTCCAACGTGAAAAAAAAGTCTAATCTACAAGACAGCTTGGAAAGCCCTCTGATTTTTCCAAACCGTGTTCACCTTTCCACCTACTGAAGTACAATAGGTTATATAATCTACCTACCTGCATCCATCTTCAACACATTACGTGATTGTGTGACCAGCACCGTTCGGTAGCGTGTCCAACGCGACACCTGCGTCAGTAATGTCTCCTAATGGAACCTCTGTCTTACGTGACCACCGTGAACAACGCGATTTGAGTCCATTACTGCCCTTACCGCAATTGTTCCCTATATAGGTGGAGGTGTACACGGTCTTCAGTTTCTCATTTGTGTAACTTTTTTTAAACTATGTTTTTTTTAAACTCTAGGAAGCTCTGATGACAAGAGCTGTGAACTGGAAATATATATTCCTTTTGTTTATTTTCACTTTTTCGGAAGAAAATTCGGAGGAAACAGGGGAATACAAAACATCGATTTGGTAAATTTTCCATAGGATTGATTGTGTCAAAATCCTAAAAGGCTACTAACTGATTACAAGCCTGTAAAGGTACAAGATAATGTAAGGAGTTTACAAAGTGTTCATAACAACAGTAATAAGTGCCTAAATAGCCTAATTTAACAAATGGTTGACAGATGAGAGCGATATTTCGTTGTTAACTACATCTAATGTCTCCAGGCACGCACGAATCTACCTATAATAAAACTTGCGACATGCGAATTGTTCACCATTTGATTTGGGTATACTTTTGATAAATATTAGGCTAAAGGCTAAATATAACGGCAATTTGTCAAGTTGGTAGGCAAGTAAAATATATTATGTCGTAGGATAATCCGAAAAACAGAATTATTGCGAACAGCCTAAGATGATTTTGAGTTCCTAACAGTTTTAGGATATTTGTGAAGATTCGATGGACACTAGGATAATTACGAATTACTTCACTTCATAAGCATTGAATGGCTGATGAACTTTACAAAAACGATCTGATTTGTGAAAATCGCTATCTTAAATCCTACTCAGTTGTTTATTATAAGTAGTTTATATTAGCCAATTAGTATTTAAATTGTCAACTGTCCTAGGGCCCATAAGATTTGCAAAAAGATCCTAAAAATAGCTAGGAAGATCAAGAAAACTTTTTACTAAATTTCCTTCCTTTCTAAATACTTTGCCTAAATTAGGCAAGGTATTAATTAGGTTATATGATGAATGACAGCTGAACAAAAATCAATTTTTTTGTTATATTTTCTTAGGTACATAAAATACATCAATCTTAGCGAGGAATATAATAATCAATTGATAAATTAATAGCCAAAAATAGATTTATGTTTAGCTGTCATTGATCAAGCTATATTTGACAAGATGGAAGTAATCCGGTTTGTCGCCATAGTCCTAGATTTTTCGCAATGATCCGCTTTTTTCGATTAGCCTGTGACATTTACGTACAGAATAATCTGAATTAGCGTCACACTTTCACCCAATTTCGTGGTTTCGTAACGCGACAAGATGATTGCTACCTGAAATTACTTCTATTAACTATTTTATATGGAGTTAGGATTTCATTTGATATTAGGAAAAAATCTGTGATATTTCGAGGAACTCGGCTAACATACATAAGTATCTCTATGTACTAGGCACTTATATGTACATATCTACAAATTTTATTATCCTGGCGCTTTATAGAGATCGTCCAATGATCACATGACGTCTTTTAGCACCTTTTTTAATCCCTTCTACTCGTGATTTTAGTTAGGGTATATCACGTGATATCTCACTGCACCCCCACTCTAGTGATAATTCCTTTTCGAACCCCCTCTATCCCCCTAAAGGCCTTCCCCGATTAACTTACGAGTAAATCCTTTACTCCGTTGGTACGATTATTATTCTGTGCCTTTACCCAGAATATCTTAATCTTATATCATTTTTACCCACATATGTGTAACTAGCTGTGCCCCGCGGTTTCAGCCGCATAGTCTTCGTTCCCGTAGGAATAGTGGAATAAAAAGTATCCTATGTGGTATTCCAGGGCCTAAAGTATCTATAGGTAGGTACATACCGAATTTCAGCCCAATCGGTTCAGTATTTTTTGCGTGAAAGAGTAGCAAACATCCATCCATCCTCACAAACTTTCGCATTTATAATATTAGTAATAAAAATAATAATAATAATTTGAATTTGTACTGTAACAGAACGGGTTACCCCAATTACACTGTTCGAGTCATTCATATTATGGGTTATGTGGAAAACGCATGTTAGAGTTTCAGGTCACCAAGATTCCTACAAGCGTGCTTTCAGACGAGCGACGCGTCGACGTAACGTCGACGTGACATTCGCGTGCGCAGTATGGCATACGTCAGAAACGCTGACGTCAAAATGCGGTCCGTGTGTATTCTATGTCATTTTCCATACAAATTTCGCCGCCGCGTGAGTACCGCGTTGACGTTGACGCCGCGCCGACGTTCGTCAGAAAGGACCCTAAGACCTCCGACATGACCTAATAACTGCCCCCTACATATCTTATACAAAACAGCCGGGACCTACAGTTTAACGTTCCATCCGGAACACAGTAGTTCCCGTGTGGAAAGTCCACATGGGATGAGATGGGGACTCCAGATTTTAAGCCGGGCATTTTTCCGCTGGGCCACGGATGCTAGTAGGATATATTACTTGCCTTAAATATAGTGGTAGATTATATATACTTCGCTTTATAAATTTAGCGAGGCAAGACTTATCGATAAAGTTTATTCAGGATCAAACGTTGTACTTAGTGTTGCAGTAAATTGATAAAGGAGTGAAGAACTGGCCGGATTTAACATAACTCTCCAGTTATCTGCTTCGAGTGGAGTGCACAACACGTTTCAACCTAGCTGCGAATGTACCTTTCCCGCTTTGGGTCTTGATATAACTACCTTACCCCATTAATAACTATATAGGTATTAATATTGACTCACTTGTAATGTACCTATATTATGTATAATATGAATGGTATTTGTGTGTATTGCATCTATTAGTTTTATAGAGATATTTATATTCATATTATATTTTTGGTATAGATTTTAAATTAATTTGTTTGAAGTGTGAAACCAGCGTCCTTCCAGCATTTTATTATAAGTTCTGTCACCGCATGGTTGTCTGGAAGAGATCGCTCTGAGCGATAAGGCCGCCAATTGTTACACATTTTCTAGTTTTAAAATGTGTTTTTTATACCATCCTTATACATTTATGAGAACATCATGTATGTGCGTAAAAATTTACATAAATTAAAATTAAATAGTGACCTTCATAATTTTAATACTAGGAATAAAGACAAAATAGCTGTACCTAGCTTTAGATTATCTAAAACAAATAAAAAGACATTCTTAGGAAATAGTGTACGTTTCTATAATAAAATCCCAAAAGAGATAACTGGGCTCTCAGAGGGTAAATTCAAAACCTATATAAAATCTACTTTACTTAAGAAGGCTTATTATAAAGTCAACCAGTACATAGAGGACAAAGATGCCTGGAAACTTCTGCATAGCCGCCTCGCGGCACCTTCAAAGAAAACGAATGTAACCAAACCAAATATTGTGAAACTATCTGTTGAAAAAATTAAGCCCTACAAGTTTCTTGTGCGTTCTTCTTGTAGAGGTATCTTTCCGAACGCACGGTAGACTCAGTACTGTATCTTCATTGACGTACAAAAGTGTCAGATTATGACCTATTTGAATAAATCTGTTTGAGTTTGAGTTTGAGTTTTTGAGTTTGATTGTTTTCTGTACTAATTGTGATACCAATAAAGAGTTTTCTATTCTATTCTACCTACTAGGTAGTCCCTTAAAGGTGTAAAAATTCTTTAATGAGGTGCACAACTTCCTGTCAAAGTGAACCACTGCAAAAGAAATTATCGTCATCATCATCATAGACGTCCACTGCTGAACATAAGCCTCCCCCACAGAACGCCATAAACTATTCATATGGGGGAATTTTGCCGTAATCACCACTCTTGGCAGGCGGCTTAGTGATCGCAGTAGTTGGAATACTTTTGTGCTGCCTACTCTCCAGATATGTCCGTCTTCCGGGTCTCACGGCTCCCACAGGATGAGAAAGGGGTGGTCCTATTATAAATATATAGCCATTGAACACGGCAAAAGAAATACTTACCTAAAAAAAATCGACTTCCCATATAAAATGGCTCAATTGATCGGTTTTATGGAAAATATTATTTTTTAATTTATTTAAACGGCTTATTTACCAGTTTTTATAGTTTGCTTTTTTTTTTTAATATACAATAGGTTTTTACGTTTGACCTCAATCTCGCTTGATGGAAGGCGAAGATGAGGCCTAAGATGGTACACGTTTGCCTAGAAGGAGTCTGTTCACTTTGGCCTTAAAGATGTCCAGATTAAAGCAATCACGTTATACAGGGTTACCGGTAATCAGTTAGCGTCCTCTCAAGGACATTTGTTAGACTTTTGAAAATTCGGTATAAAAATTTTGCTGTTTCTGCCAAATTGTCAAGTGACCTTCAAATTTTCGTATAAAACAGTGCCAGCTTTATAGCACAGTAAAGTAGATATCTTCACCGTGTCTATGGTTTAAGAAGAACTCACTGCCCATACCTATCTATAGGTATACTGTTAAATATAGGTATATTGTGTATATGTGCTATTAATAAAAATATAATATCGAGAACTTGAGAAAAACCTACGAGTACCTTCTTAATATATCCACATAAGTAGGTACCCAAGTATCAAGAGATTGTGTTCTGCGGTAAAGCGATAATTCAGGCCAATCTATGTCGTGCGCGGCTGCGCTTTGTTTTATCCGCTGTGCGCAGGCTTCTGTTCGCCTTTATTTAGAAAATTGATGAGAAATGGTTTCCATTACGATCCACCGCCTTATAAAACTCATAGTGATGGAGCTATGGTTTAGTTTGATCACGACTACAAGTTATGACATAGATTCGATGCCTGTAACATAGTTTTTTAATACCGCAGACATCATCGTTTCTCATATTATGTACCCGTGTTCTTGTTTATTGTTCCAAATAAATCTTATTTGAATTATTTTGAAGTGGTCTTTATCTATGTAAACTGATTTCTCAGACTAATATAATTTATGAATTCAAAAAATGTTTTCAACATTGAAACAGTCCCTTAGGTTAATTATTACTTTTATATTGAAGAACAGCGAAAGCTTCCATTTTAGGATAAGTGTTTTAAGCTTTAGCTAAATATTCTTAAGCACAGTATGAACAATACGTATCAATAATAAATATTATATCGCACCAAATGATTATTTTAAATTATACCAGTAGCAACGTAATATAACTGTCCAGTTACTCCTAGTCTCGTACACACAGGATTCCCTCTACGTTTGTTCCGAGGGAAAGGAAATGAACGCAAATTTGTTTTCGTGATTGCGAGCTTTGGAACGAGTATTGAATTGATATCGATATCATTTTCTTGCGCAATCGTATTTCTCATTAGATATTTATGTGTGACCCCGTGAGAGCCCTTCGGGGTTCTCTTTCACGACTCCCAGGATTAGGCACATCGAACATATAAGTTAGCTGCTTACTAACTGTATAAAAGTGTGCTATCAAACAAAGAATTCGCATTTAATGCCGCTGTAATAATTCCATTTTGCTAGTTAGTTAGTCCGTGATAGTCGATTTCACCTTCATAAATTTTATAGCTTAATACGGTTATAATCAAATAGGTGTTGGCATGCAATCCGACACTCGATAATGTTGTAAGAGCATTTGAAGCACTAAACAGGTCCGTTTTGTACGTGCAGCCGCGGTCAATTTGCGTGTACTCGCATCTCCACACGGACAATCGCTCGCAAATTGGCCGCCACTGATTGCTCACGGACGTTTATCAATATTGCAGCCGCTATTACCCACCGCACTGTATCTATATCTATAGTACCTACTACGCTTCCGAGTACACGCTATGCTTCCGATGCACCTATGTTGATTGAGTAATTGTACAGCGAAGCGATAGATGAAAAATTAGCGTCAGTTTTTGACGCCTTTGTTAACTCAAATTAAAGTGCAGATATCATTAATTAGGAGTAGAGTCTGTTTTAAAATGACGTTTGGGCAATAACCGTGACCTTATATAATCAATAATTACAAAGCGATAATGTAGATGCGGAACTAATAGTCTCGGGGTGGCAAGCGACGCGGCGGTGCTCAGCGGGCCGCCGCGAGCACAATGCGCGGGTCATCCACCACAATGCCGTCACGTTTATCGATTGTCGAAACCGAGTATTCAAAATCGACACCGAAAAAAATATCGATTTCCGTAAATAAGCGAGTGTGGCACATTTATAATAATGATGAATGGAGCCATCGGTTGTTGTCCGCGTCGATATTGCGTATCGAATCGTGCAACCGCTCGTCGCCACTCCACACTAGTGAGCTCATTGATTCCTAATTGAATAGGAATATTATACGAGTAGCACCATGTCACGTCATAAATAACGTAATAAACTGGGGCGTTCTCGTGTCTTTATTTCATTACGTGGTTTATGGTTGTAAATCATATTTTGATACTGTTCCAAGTTTATTTTTAAGTAGCTTAACAGGATATCGATGTTAAGGACAGCGTGTGAGATTTATATCATTTTATTGTTAAGATAAACTTAAAGTTATTGATAACTAGAATAAATGGAACTAATTGAAAAATTATATTAAAAGCTTAGCATTTCTCACTTATTCTTTTTCACTTCAAAGTTGGTATAAAGAATGTTTCTTCCAATGCGTTAGAGTCATAACCACTTTATCACGTTGCTTTTTGTGATTATCGCAAACTCAATTCATAATATTAATTGGGTACGTATATATATATACGGAAAATAAATATACTACTGGTAAACTTAAAAACACAGCGAAAGGGCGAAAGTTGCAAAACCTAACCATTGGTTAAACAGCTGTTGTACAAAAGTCGCAGGCGCAACGACCGAGGACAAAAGGGTCCACAATAAAACGCTTCACCAATTCATCGTCACTAATTACGTAATTATGGGGGTAGAAAAAATAAAATGGCGAGCATTCCAGGCGCCCAGTCGACACATTAGCTCACGACATTTCTCGATTCTAAGGTCTTGTACACACGAACCACATCAATGCAGCTTTATTGACAGATAGCTCGATTGATACGTAATGATCAATCAATTATCTGTCGAAAATTATAAAAATTCAATGTACCTGAAATAATATTTGAACATCACATGAGAAGAGATATCTAATGAAAAAGCTGCCTTTCTAAGTTTTAAAAGCTTTTCGAGAGTTTTCAAATAGGCATCTATGTAATCTATCTGTGTATAATCTATCTATGTAAAAGTAATAACGAGACATTTGCATGCCTACCAAGGTTGATTCTGAAAGATACAATTGTTATATAAATTTTAGACCTCGATGTACCCATTATCTTGCAAATAAATGAATTGAATTGTAATTATGCCGATCTGTCACCCTGTAGTCATAGGGGCAGATCGAAAAAAAGTTGGATTTTCCCTCTTTTATCAACGAGTGGACTGTAGAACAGACAAGAATTATATCTCCTTGTACTATGCCTATCGGTCTAGATTTAATTTGTGTCCATACCCTACTTACTCGTATTATCCATGCTAGATAGATGATGCCCCTCAACGTTAAAATTGCGTTCACATACTATACCTAAATATTTTGTTACGAAGCGGCAATTTGTTCGCAGTGTGAACAGAGAATTATTTTTTTACGCAAATTGAAAGTCATGCATGAGGGTTTCGAATGCGACTTGAAGACTAAAATACTCCATTACGACGTAACATAATTACCCACCGTCTTATGAAATCCATGTTTGCATTGCCAATATGAGTCAGCTTTTACTAACGAACGACTTTTTTGAGCTCATCTTCGCACCTGTAATTATTAATGTATTTTTAATCATTTTTCCTTTTTAACCAATTCTATACTATAAAAATGTCATTTCCTATAATGTATAAGTACGAGAAGTAACTGTGTACTTAATATTTATTATAAAAATAACAAACATAAAATATGCTTCACACGTAACTACGTTATGTAGTTACTTACGGTTTTATCCAAACATGGTTTTATACTGTTTGCGACTATTTTTATAATAATAGCCACCGAGACAAATAGTTATGAGAGTGTTTACGATTTATAATAACAACACTCCATAAATATTATGATGCTATGAGAAACTTCGATTTAGCTGAAAATGAAAATGTATAGCGGGCAGACCAATTAGGCAAACAATGAGACATACCCGTCCTACACTGACTGTATAGACAGATCGGCGCAGCTCTTCACGGTACGTGTGAAAGCGTTAAAGTAGCTATAAATGCAGAAACAATACATATAAGAAAATTACATAGAGAAACCCCGGCGACAAAATTGATGTTAAAACTTCATAGCATGCCTAAGGTTTTGATAACGATTTGGAAATAGAGGTCCATTTATTGCCAGGTATCCATATAGGAATGTTGACGCAAGTCATTCAGCATAAATTGTAAATAATAAAATACAGTCAATGATTACTAAGATAAAGAAATGAAACCGAGCACAATATGAGTTTTCGGCCCTCATAAAATAGTCTTGTGACGTATATGAAAAATTATATTTGAATAAAACATTGTTTACCCGTTCATATAGCACAACGGTAGAAATCGTGAGTGTGATATTAGTTATTTTTTATCTAGTAGGTACACAATCATGACAAACCTTATTTCATAAAACTCCATAAATGATAATATAAAGAAAATAAAACTATCATAGTGGCTCATTTTTCGTAGTCAAAAGCGGATAGGTACAATAAATATATATTTTTAATTTTTTCACTTTTTTATCTTGAGGTTGGTTACAAAAATATCATGACAAATCGTTTGCTGAAAAGACAGATTTTTTTGTATACCTACCTAATTATATATTTCCGAAAATTGTGCTTATAAATGGCCTGGATTGGACGTTCACCTTTAAACAACGTAATACTATTTCAAGTGGATGTAAAATTGTAATAAGTATTCATATAGCTTAATGAATTATGTATGCTAAAAGCTAACTCAAGTAACCGTTTAGTTCCTTTTAACAAATCTACAAAAAATATTTTTGCATACGTTCTTGTTAGATCGGTTTACAATCCCCGTTACACTCATATCCATACTGCATAGTTGCTTACAAATTAATTCTCATTGACTTCTTAGTGCTCCATTTGCCAGTAATAGCTGTATTATGTATTTAGTTATTATAAAATCTGTCAATATTAAGTGTAAATGCGACAGTTCCAAGGAAAGGACGAAGTCACAAACATATTAATAAAGTAGCTATGCCCCGCGGTTTCACCCGTGTAGTCTTCGTTCCCGAAGAAATATTGGGATAAAAAGTATTCTATGTGTCCAGGATCTAAACTAGTGAAAGAGTAACAAACATCCGTCCAAACTTTCGCAGGTTTAATATTAGTAGGGTGTTTGTTTCATCAAACTACTCTATTAGTCGCAAAGGTTACTATTTCACAGGTAAACATAACAACACATCATGCCGTTTGCCCCGATGAGGAAGGCAGAGGGGTCCCAGTACCAAGTCGCTTAGCTACAGCCACACTTTTCCAGTTACGATTCATCATTCGATTTCAATGCAATGTAACAAGGGGCGAACCTATTGTCATCAACCGGGCACAGATCTATATTCCAGACTGTTATTGAGAATATTCCTATAACGGAAAAGTCCAAAAACACTTTGCCTGACCGGAATCGAACCCAAGACTTCATGGAATAAAATGAAATGAAATTTAATTTGTCAATAACATGGATATACTGTTAAAATGGGTTAAACGTCCAAACCTTTACTCTCATTACCACAAGTGGATTGAGGGTAGAGAGGCCTTTGCCCAGCAGTGGGACAGATCAGGCTTATAATAATAATAATGGATATACTGTATACGGTATACCCATGTTTTTAACACCGTATACAGATAAAGATGTTAGATATAGATCCATCATATTTTTTTTGAGGCGTACATATATTAAACAACATAACATAACATACATTCACGCCTTATTCCCGAAGGGGTAGGCAGAGGTGTACCTAGGACTCAGTCTCATAGTAGATACACCCACATTTCGCCAGTATGTTATTGGTCCAATAGGTGGCGAGCCTATTGCCATCTACCGGGCACAGTTTCAGACTCCAGGCAGTTATTGAGATAATTCCTAATGGAAAAATCCAATATACATATTACATATACAATATACATATATTAAAAATGATTAAAAATATACAATAAGAAAAAAAAGTAGCAAATTTTATGTTAAATTACATAGTCAACATTAATAATAATTATAATTCAATGTTCACATTCAAAAAATTCACGAAGAGAATAGAAGGAAAAGTGCAACAACAATTTATGAAGTGCATTTTTAAATTTGTTAAACATGTTAAAACTAAGCTTGTTCAATGAGAGATTGCGACCATTACTCCAACGCCAAGGGGAAAATGCTGAGAATAGGTAGATTCTCAGCATTTTCACCTGCTAGTAGATGACTAAAGCTAAAGAAATTAAACTAATAACGTTGTTTTTGCAAACCGTACATACAAACTGATTTTATTACATTAAGATGAGTGAGGAATGATTATGGGATGATTCAGGAATAAATAAATCTAAAAATTGATGAAGAATGAAGTTAGGAAAAAAACCAAATGGGATGACACTGCATAGAATAAATACGGAATAACCCAAATTATTACATTCTTCCATATTAATCTCAAATAAAATCCCATTTTACCTACCTAATTAATGTTCAACACAATACTAGCGAAGTTAATTATAATCGTACGTAATTAATCACAAAATCAAACATTAATTGGACACCACACATGTAAAGTTACTTACAAAATTTACAATAAGTACAGTGATGTAAACAAATGTTTTTATCTATTATTTAATTCACAAGTCGCGTTTTCATAGCCGAGTAGCTTAGCAGCTTGAAGGTTCATTTAAACTGATATATGTATATCTTTAGTAATTTTAAGTAGGTATATAATAAGACTGAATCAAACTTCAAAAAACCTTAGTGTAGTGTTAGATTTATTATGTAGAGGTATAATTTAAATTCTATTTAAAATTAAAAGATTTTCATCAGAAATAATATAAACATACGTTGTACTGGTAATATTATAATATTTATAAAAGTCTATGAGTGTGTGTAATAATTCACTTTTGTTCCCGATGATCCTATACCTGCTCCAGTCTAATACTAATTATTGTGCGGTTGTGTGAGCAATGTAGATGTGTGAGTGGTCAAACGGCACACAGGTGGGCCGCGTCACCTGACACCGCGCTCGGAACCGGCCACTTCCGCCGGACGTGGCAATTAGTGGCACACACCACCACAATCACACGCACACACGCTAACACCACAGTCGCTCTTGACTCTACACACCATTTGGAAAACGTTGTTCTTTGTATTTTGGGACTACACAAGGTAAGGTTCTAAGTTTCTAAGATCGTGGTTCTCTTTATAGGGAAATAGCACTGAAAAGCTGTTTTTACAATGCCTGCCGTGGCGCGAGGCAAGTAGGCGAGCGATATATATGAATGAATGAAGTACGTTTATTTGGACAACACTGCAAAAATAAAAACAAAACAGATAATATAAGAATATTAATAATAAAAGAATAAAATCATAAATGTGTGAAGTTCATAGTCGCGTTGTGCATATGGCACCTTCTCGTCATTATACGTTCTGCAAGCTTTAGTCTGTATCTGAGTATTATGCGTAGGTACAAGCAATTGTTTTGTAATGAAGATTATTTCATAAACAGCGTTTAATATAAATATACTTTCGCTTGAATTACAATATGAAAATGAGAAGAAAAACTTTTCAATCGGGTTCAAGTTCCCGCTTGTGGATGAAATTTTTCTTCTTAGTAGTACTAAAAAAACGGTACCGGTTAATTATAAAAAAAAAAATTTGGTTAAAATAGCCGAGAACTGGAGGCTATCTTATTCTAGGCTATCTTAACCAATACCAATTTTAAACAAATCTTAACCAAAAAACTTAAAGACTATCTTCTCTAGTCTTATTCCAGGTGTTATTCCAATTTAAAGACATAGTACTGTAGTCGGTGATAAAGCGGGGCTCAGCTAGTAAGTAACTAATAAAAACGTCCTTTCCTTGAAAAAATCCACCGATTCTAATTAATACAAGTCTAATTATCTAGTCAGTCATATTCTAATGAGTACTTAGTCATTACTCACTCACACGAGTGAGCAAGCTCCATGGGGAACCAACTAGATGGAACGACAGGACGGACCATGCTCCCTACTAAATGATAATAAGTAGAATTAGCGCACTTGATGCCAATACTGACTTGCAATTTGCCATCAATTGGGTAAGAGCGAATTGAGTTATTTTTATAAGTAGGTAGGTACTTTTTTTACAATATTTTTGCAGTCATATTATGTTATGTATATGTACGTATTATAAATATATTTTATGGTCTGGTAAAAATAAGACTTAGTTTAAGAGTAATACTATGATTTGTACCCATTCCTACCCCCTACTCATCCTATCATTCCCCTATCCATCCAAAGGCTGGTTGCCTGGAAGAGATCGCTTAAAGCGATAAGGCCGCCCATTGTCGACCAATTAGAATTAACTTCTGTTATTAGTTTTTTAAGTCAAATCTGTATAAATTTTGGTCTCAATAAAGAGTATTGTACTGTATTGTATTTCTTAGTGCTTAGGATGTGTTCAGGTAAAACGTGATCGAAATGGCGTTTATCTGGCCCAACCTAAAAGTGTTGACGTTAAACGCGGAAATGCCGCCAGCATCTTGGGTACGCTGGCATCTGATAGAGGCTAAAGAATTTGTATTTTCCATAGGCTGACATGTCAGCCTTATTTATGGATTTTCGACGTTTTCTATAGCATAGTGTTTTAGTTAAGGTAGTTTTTTTTTTATGATAATGAATGACAAGACGAACAAATCAGGTGCCTGATGGTAAGCATCATGATTGCCCATAACAGACACAGTGCCACTCAGTGTTTTAAAATTCAAAATTCTGCGCGGCACTGCACTGCGCCTGTCACCCTGAGATATTAGTTGTTGAATCTCATCATGCCCAGTAATTTCGCTGGTAAAATTGCCCTTCAGGCTGGAACACAGTAATGTTTGCACATTACTGCTTGGCGGATGAATAACTGGCAAAGGTGTGGTACTTCCCCAGGCGGCCCCCTGCTAAAGAGGCCTACCACTACAAAAATACTAGTTGCTAGTATACTAGTTATTATGTAGCTGTAAAATATATTGTTTATTCTTTTTTCAATAAAGGCATTTTAGAAGCTTTGGTACTTTACTAGTTACCACATTTATAAATAAACGTTCCAAACCTCACAAAGCAGCGTTCCCAAGCTACTTTCACTACAATTTAATAATTAATATTCTAATTTTACCGCATAAACAAATAGATGCCATCCATCCGCAAGTCCTACAAGCCATTCTTTCACTTCCTACGTTTACTTATCATTATAATATTATCGGGCGCCGCAACGAAGCTTAAAGCTTGACTTAATTATTCATAATTTAACATCTTGATGCGTTAAACTTTAAAAATTAATCCGGCCAGGATGATAATTATGGCGGCTTTTGTATGAAAGTCATTGTTCTTATAAAAAGTTTAATCAATGCTGCACTCAAGCTGTAAAGTTGAGTTTCATATTTTATGGTCGAAGTGTTATTTCTTAATTATGTACGAGACAATAAAGAAAGCATTGTAAGCTGTCGGACTTTCTGATTTCAAAAAATTTTATTATCACAATGAAAAACATTTTTTTTATAATAATTATGTCGTAAAAGAAACTCGTTCATAAGCTTGTAAGTGTAAGCTCCTAAGATAAATAGATAATGTAAACACGTAGAAATTCTACAAGTGATTAAAATTTAAGTTATTTTTAGCGTTCCAGCGAATGAGCTTGCTGGAGCGGTTGTCTGGAAGAGATCGCTTTTACCAATAAGACTGCCAATAGTTACACTAGATATAAACCTATTGTTACTTTTAAGATTATTGTTATGTGGTGTAATAATAAAGAGTTTATCTATCTATATATCTTGCTATTGAGTCACCGAGTTAGCTACTGGGAATAGACTTTATATGCGTCTTGATCGTCATAGATGTCAACTGCGACTGTCTCAACCCGCGTTCTGCATGTTGTATTTTTATGACCTATTAAACTACTAATACCATATTATACCACCCATCTCATCAAGTGTCACAGAGGCGCGCATGAAACATAGCTATGCAATCAGCAGACCAGTGAGCTGAAGACTCGAGGGAGCTACGGTCCGATGCAACCGGGAGAAGGGGAGGTGAGGGGTGCGGGGTGCAGTGATAAAATCGCGATTACGCGCTACAAAACGGCCGATATCGCGCGCTCATTACCGCACCAGCTTACCCGCATAATGGATATTTTTTTACTGGTGTATGTTCGGAAATACTGCTGGATTATAGCTACCTATAATTATAGGTATGTCTATGATTATAGGAGTAAAGGTAGTTCCTACACAAACGTAGGTATGTGTAGGTACACACTGTAGGTTATAACATACTGTCGAAATTTGGGTGTATACCAACAATGAGACTGAGTGCTGAGACAACTCTGCTTACTGTCTACCCCTTCGGGAAATTGGAGCATTGTAAATCTTGTATTGATGGAGTCGGCAAAGGAATTATTGTGAATTGTGATTAACATAACATACTATCGCGCCTTGTGCCGAAGGGGTAGGCAGGGGTGTACCCAGGACCCAGTCACATATTAGGTACACCCAAACTTCGTCAGTTATGGTTTTAGGTCGAGAGATAGGGGGCAAGCCTTTTTATCTCCCGGGCACAGTACCAGACTCCAAGCTGACATTGAGAAAATTTCTAATAGAAAAATCCAATAAAATTTTACCTGACCTAGGTATCTAACCCGGGGATCTTATGATCGGCAGTCGAACTTGATTCCACTACGCCACCGAGGCTGTGTGACATGTGATTAAAACTCTCTTATTTCAACTCATCAAGCCCCAATATAATGATACCCAATTTTAATAGAAAGTAACAATGTAATTCAACAATCATCCCAAAAAGACAGTTACTCAAATAACAAAGGCACACAAAAACCGGAGATAAACGACCCGCTCTACATCTAATTTCAATGTCATGTAGAGGAGTAAAATTACAAAATGAGCGTACACATTACGAGCTAGGCTCGGGGGCAGCTAACCGCGAAACGTCCGTTTCATTTCCATAATTTCACAAAATGGCAGATTAAAATCCCAAAACCATGATGACAATCATCAAAGGTGGCACAACAATGGCGCTCGTCGCATTATACAATTTGTCTGTCAAAATGTTGCGCTGTGATATCTAGGCAATAAAATTATAAAATGGCTATAATAACTTACCCATTGTAGCCAAATGTGATCGAAATAATTGCCTTTCTCGTGACATTATGGAGCAGGTCGCCTTTAATAAGATTTATATTTTATGCCTCTAGTGTGAAGGAAGGTATACGTATTATTGTTAATACATTATAATATTATTGTAGCTTTGTTACTTTATGGGGGGCCCCCATTTAGTGAGTGGCAAGTCATCACCTGCCGTAATATTTCACCATGAGACGGAAGTGGCAGATGCCGGAGTCTCTAGCAATCGCCCGGTTACCATCCATCTAGAAATCACACCTATAGCCAAATCAAGTAGTTTCCATCCATTCACAATAGTCATTGCACCTAACGGGGGCTGTCTTTGATCTCATCTTCTGTAGATGATTTCAGAGATGGACCCGGATAGGTGCTTTCCATTACCTTTAGATAAAAAGTTCAAAGGGGCCTCTACACGTTGGAGTAAAAATAGTGTACGCCTATCAAAAGACCAGGTATAGCCCGCTTTTTCGAGCGACATTATAATGCTACATATGATATATTATAATGGTATTGCACTAAAAGCATGCATTAATTACTTTAAAAGTAACAACATTAGCTGTTGGTCAGTCTAAAATCATACAAACTACGTCAATGTTAGTTTAATTTTCAACGAAGTTGTTTTGGTTATAAATGAATACCTCTATATACACTTCGGAGTGCCCTTTTCCCCATAAGAGCCAACTGACTATAATATCTGGTAAATAATAATCCATAGTAAATGTCAGTTACATAATTTGTAACGACATTTCTAACCCATTCCGAGCGCTCCACATAAACCAACTGCAATTACATCGAATCAATCGATACAAAGAAATTAATTACAAAAAAGTGCATACAAAGCGTGCAGTGGCTTTATCGGTGAGGCTAAAGTGAACCGACTAATTGCCACGCTGCCCAGCGATAGCATCGCCACTCGCTGCCCAGTCTCGCCACCCATAGCACACTGTAACTACCATGTCAGTTAAGAAACTACATTAACTTTACGAGGGAATACAGTGCCACCAACTTAGCTGTTTAGGTGGCCGATGTTGGAACTACGGCCTGTCAACCGCCAGTTTGAGAACGTTATTACCGTATACTCAACTAGCGACGCTATCAACTGAACAGATTAAATAGTCTCTATTTAATAGTGGGTAGTGGGTACTGTAAAGTAGTTAGAGTCAGAGCACTCGTAAGCCATCCTTTTCCCATAATAGGTAAAAACACCCAAACTTTGCCTTATGTTATATATTTAAGTCCCATGTTATAGAAGTCGAGCCTATTGTGATCATGCAACACGGAAGAAATCCAGACGGACTCCAGTACTGAAAAAAATCCATTATTTTGCCTGACCTAGGAATCGAACCTGCTGCAGCATAAGGTCCTAGACAGCAGCATTGCTTACGATTACTACTCCAACGAGCCTTACAGCGACCATTTGAACTTCACACTCCAGTGTGAAGTTCAAATGGTATCAAGTTAAGTCACTGTCTCATAGGTAAATATTGTCATGACGCGGTCACTGCCTACACACGGGGTTTTAAAACAACACTTTGTTAATCATTTTGATTGAAATGAAAGGAAACAGCTTCACAATTAAAATAATATTAGGTTTATGTTGTAATTAAACGGGATATGCATAGATAAGCTCCGGAATAATACGTTCACATGCTACTTACTATACAAGTAATATGTTGATTTATTTATTTTTACAGATAGAACCTCTACAATGTAAAAACCTAATATACATAATATTATTATATAGTACATACATACAATACATATTATATTTATCAAAAATTACAATTAAAAATGAAAAAGAATATGAGATAATTATCTCATCATTCATCATCATCAACCATAGGGCGTCTACTGCTGGATAAAGGCCTCCCTTACAGATTTCCATCTAGTCCAGTGTTCCTGCTGTCTTAATTAGATCGTCTGTCGACTATGTGAGTAGACGTCCTACTCTACGCTTGATCCATTCAAGAAACTTATAGCCCTATCGGCCATTTAATTAATTTCTAAGTTCTTTGTGCCCTTCCCATTGCCACTTCAACTTGCTCTGGTCTATGCCGGTAACAATTCGTTCGTCTACGGATCTCCTCATAGATGATTATGTGATAGAAAACTATTCAAAAATCCCTTCAAAGTTTCACAATAATGACTCGTGTGTTATTTTTGTTTATTGAAAAATAATTTGAGAATAGAAAACAAAGAACCTTCCTAAGAAGTTTTGAGTAAATGTACTTACCTTGCAAAAAAACATTTCCAAAGGAAAATTTCATTTATAGGTAACAGTACGTATTTATAAAACATTTAATGGCATTATATTATGTTGCCACATAGAGCAATAATAAGCAATTAATAATGAATAAGTGCAGCGTTGGTTCATAATGCCCAATATATTATTATTCATAGTGATTTTATTCGTGTAACGAACGGTTGGACTCGTTTACTGACGGACTAAACGGTACGCTTAATTACCGGCGATAGCTATCGCGTACGTTCTGTGCTACTATATACAATGTATTATTTATAAAGTACCTATTTAAATACTTTTTTAAAACATAAATAATAAATTATCATTGTTTTTTTCTAAACGATAGATTTTGGTGTTCGTTTTGCCAGAGTCATTGATTGAAGGTTAATCTATCGTCTAATGTTTACGTTATTCAAGAAAGAAATTAGTCGTCTGACACTCCGTATCACTCATGATTGATAGCACTGATTGACGCTTAACCTATCGTGTAATGGACGCTTTAGCTGGTTTTTTAAACCCTGGTTAAGTTGTTAATAGTTAAAATTCGTTTGTTCATTAATACATAACATAATGTTTTTCAAAGGAAGTTACCCTTTTTAGGAATTTAACTACCTCTGTAGTCAGTGTATCCACAGAATACAAAAGATAAAACCCTAAAATATTTTAAACATAGCGACATGAATATAGAAATATGAGTATATGGTATAACCAATGGTTAGCTTAACTAGAACTAGCCATGAAAAATTCGACCCTTATTATTAAAAATAAAAAAGCATACATGCTCACTCGTAGTTTCAAATAACATTAATAATTAATTTTATTTACGTAACGTGAACTTTTAGTTCTACACGAGTATACCAAAACTGTTGGTGCAATGGTTTCGTTCAACCAACCAGTAAATTGGTTTCTTTTTAATTACTCATATTATGTGATTCCTGGTATAATAGCATCCCCATTCGACAACACTTTGCCATAAAAATATAAGGTACAGAAGTCTAGCACAGAGAGCGGCACAGAGCTTGGAAATCATGACAAGTTTTAAAACGGAAAATGGCTTTCTGGAACCGAGAGTGGCTACGGTCCTGTTTTCCATCAGATTTCCTTTGATTTGGTGCGTTAATTAGGCATTAGCTACTTATATGTATTTAGCCTGTTTTCTGTATATTGTTATAGTAGATTCGTGTTTTTAATAGAAATTGCTGCACTTTATTCAAATGGCTTTGTCTGGGCAATTACCGCGGTAATAGCGAGATACCTACCGCTGAATGGTTTGAAAACTGGACAAATCGCGTGCAGATTCAATTGCTTTATTTTCTATTTAGAGATCACGATATATGTAGGTATTTGTTGGAACTATAGGTATAAACCAAACTATTTGGAAATGCCAGTCTTATAAGTGTTACCTACTTGTGGTCTATCCTATATGATTTGTCTTTTGTATCCATGATGTCTCTGTTTTTCAAATCATATTAAATTCTACAATATTATTTCAATCCATGGTTATTTTAATTATAATTCTTCAGGTTATGGACCCATTTGTTATGAACTATATGTCCCTTCCACATACATATTTTATATAACTTAATTGTAATTTATCGAAACAAATACTAGTGCTCGCCCTTCACGACGTTGACACTCACATTTTCCATTCTTCTCGTGTTGGCTAATCCAACTTTGCCGAAACGTCGAGGCAAATAAATAATTATTTAATGTATGAATCGTAAAATATGGTTCTGAAATGTTTCGCACGAACAAAACTCGCACTAATGCCAAACGTCCCTTTTGTAAATCAGCTATGAATGGAATAAGGCATGAAGCGGTTCATGCGTCGTGCGAATCTTACCTTAACAGATATGATATGGGATATAAAATATGTGTTGTGAATGTTGGCAGAGGTGTACTCAAGACTCAGTCCCACAGTAGGTACAGCCACATTTCGCCAGTATGTTATTGTTCCCATGTTATAAAGGGCAAGCATATTGCCATCTACCAAGCACAGTTCCAGACTCCAGGCTGTCATAGAGATAATTCCTAGTGGAAAAATCCAATAACACTTTGCTTGATCTGGGGATCGAACCCGGGACCTCATGATCGGCAGTCGAACTTTCGCCGAATACGCCACCGAGGCAGAAATTTAAAAATTACTAAAATACTAGTAGTTTGTACTATAGTATTGTTTTCCTAATGTCACGGAACACAATAACGACAATTTGAGTAATTTTTGTAGTGGTAGGCCTCTTTCGCAGGGGCCGCCTGGGGAAGTACCACACCTTTGTCAGTTATTCATCCGCCAAGCTGTAATGTGCAAACGTGATGTTCCGGTCTGAAGGGCAATGTTACCAGCAAAATTACTGGGCATGACGAATTTCAACAACTAATATCTCAGGGTGACAGGCGCAGTGCAGTGCCGCGCAGAATTTTGAATTTTAAAACACTGGGTGATTTGTGTCTGATATGGGCAATCATGAGGCTTACCATCAGGCACCTGATTTGCTCGTCTTGTAACTCACTATATAAAAAAAATATGGTGTAAAATTTCGAAGCGATATTTTTTTTGATTTACCTGTCCGATTTCGCTCAGTTACTTAAGTAACTGGTAGACTAGATTAATCTAGTTTTGTCAAAATTACGCAGTGTTGTTTATTTATAAGTTCCATCATGTAAGTAAAAACCGACTTCACATGTTATCGCGTTTAACTTGTACACATGCATACAGTACTTGGAAGCAATACATTAATTGCACACTCTATGAACAGTTTAACTATTTTAATTGGCTGCATTAGCTGCGTTTACGCTACCAACCTAATTAAAATGCTAATGCACATTAATGTTTTAATATCCTTCGTGAACTGGCTGGATTTAGAAGTACTTTCATGTAACTGGGTGATATTTTATGTTAGGTAGGTTGTTTATAAAAATTTATAAATGAAAGTTATGATGCGTATGCGCAAGATTAGCGCTCGCGTGGAAGTCTTTTCTACTTATAAGTGAAGAAAAATTGTCATTTCATATTTTATCGTTTGCTAATATTATTTTTTAAATGCATTGATTTAAAGAAAAGGGGAGATATGGTACGTTCTCCCAGCGCTTACTCAACAACTGGCACGTGCAATTTGCTCTGTGTGAAGTTTGGTGTCCTATTGATTCGCATAATTTCTTTTGTCATAAAATTTTTCCGCATACATCATTTATCATAACCTCCTCTAGTCATAATATTGGAAATACATATTTTTTTGTATTAATACTGATAAATTGTCCTAAAATTTAATTGCTATAATATTTTTGTGTATAATAGTTTTTATTCCTATTGTTAGTTGTCATAATGGTTGTTATGTATAATTTTATAGGTAATAATGGTGTATGTCCTAATTTTCATTGTTCATAATTGTTATTGTATATAATCGGTAGTGTACGTATTTTTGCAAGTGAGGAATATTGTAGTGTTGTATTGCATTTATGGGTAGGAGTAGGATCTCGCCGTAACTCACATACCCAATTTTTTTTTTTATTTACTCGATTTTTTTCATATGTAAATCCACTGATATTTAATTTGTGGCTCCTCTTTCTGTTGTAAATATTTTGCACTCGTTTTCCATTGTAATTATAATTTAAAAATTAGTTTAAGCACTTTGTTCAAAATATTAACACAAAAATTTGACTTAGTGTTATTTTTATAATAATAATGAAACTAACTTCTTTTTTATTCATAATCAGTAATAGCGCCTTACTATAATATTTTTTTATAGCAATGTGATATATCGACAGTTTGCTACATAGAAAAGATGTTTAACTACGTTAATGAGTTAAGAACATTCAAAATTCTATTGGTTAGGTTAGGTTAGGTTTAATTTATATTGTGACAAAGTTAACATTCGAACAAAATATGATTATGGCACATAATTTTAGTGATATCAATAGTTAGGACATGTTAGGATTATGGCATAAAATAATATGGTTATCAATGGTTAGGACATATAATGTTATAGGTTTTAAATGTTAGGACAATTAAAATTATAACAAGTTATAATAGGAGTATTGACGTTATGACTGGTGATCATTAGCTATTACATATATTATGGCTTAAAATTTTATGAGTTATGTAAAATTATGGTTAAAAATAGTATGCGAATGAATAGGGAACCGTGAAGTTTGCACAATGCAGTATTATGAACAACAAAGATAGAAAGACGTACCTAAGACAGAAGTGCAAACAAGACAACAATATTAGTCGCTAGTACGACCCCACTTTACTGACGTACGTGGACTTAATTTAAACTTGCCATTTTCGAGAAATCAATAATTTGAATTTATATTCTAACAGTACGGGTTACCCCAATTACACTGCTCGACTCAATTCATATGGGTTATGTGGACAACCCATATTGTCAGAGTTTCAGGTCGCCAAGATTTTCCTACAAGGTCTCAGACATGACCTAACGACTGCTCCCTACATATCTTATAGGAAACAGCCGGGACCTACAGTTTAACGTGCGTGTATTTTGTAGTGGTAGGCCTCTTTTGCAGGGGGCCGCCTGGGGAAGTACCACACCTTTGCCAGTTATTCATCCGCCAAGCAGTAATGCGCAAACATTACTGTGTTCCGGTATGAAGGGCAATGTTACCAGCGAAATTACTGGGCATGATGAGATTCAACAACTCATATCTCAGGGTGACAGGCGCAGTGCAGTGCCGCGCAGAATTTTAAAACAACTGGGTAGCACTGTGTCTGATATGGGCAATCATGATGCTTACCATCAGGCACCTGATTAGCTCGTCTTGTCACTCACTATCATAAAAAAAAAAAAAAAAAAATCCAAAACACGGTAGCGCCCAGGCGAAAAGTCCACATGGTGAGATTCGATCCAAGGACTCCGGATTTAAAGCCGGGCATATTTCCGCTGGACCACGGACGCTACTAACCAGAACCAAGAAGAAGAAGAGAAGCCAGTACCCCATCTCCCATTTTCATTAAATCAATGTTTAAATGTCATAAACTGTAACTTCTGTTAATACCATACAATTAGCGCGCAATCGAACTTCAATGAATCCCAGTACTATTATTATTCTATTGCACTAGCGTTATTTTCCCATTCATTTGTCACGGACACATAGTGCACTCAAAATTGAAGGATATTTCAAATATATAGCCAGTGAATGGGCACCTTTGCTCCAGGTTCAGTGGGGGGCGGGTTATACCTATAAAATAATTAGGATAAATTAATATTTTATTATAATTGTATTTTGTTTTTTATACCTTGCTTATAAAATAAAATTCCTGTCGAATATAAATGTATAAGTATGTATTATGTTATTGTATTATTATATAAATATTAATGTGTATTGTATTGTAAATGTGTATAACTACTTTAACTAGATTGTTTGTATGTGTCGCCATAGCAGTGGTCAGTGGACAATGTGCCTAAGGTCGTAATGAGTAATTAGAGCCGGCGACACGACGGAAACAGATATTCATCTACATCGCACGAGGGGTCTACCAGCCATTGATTTACTGCTAAACACCAGTTAAAAACCAGCTAAACGATGTTCAATTGTTTTGCCACAAAACCTCGCTCTAAACTGTGAGCCTACCATTAGTTTTTGACTGAAATATTTGGTTGCGTTTTATTTATTGATTTTATTTTATTTCAGCCAAACAGTAATCATATTAATAATATTAATAATATGTAATCATATGTGGTCAACATTGTCTATGTATGGAGTGAGCAGCAACTCGATACGAGCACTGAAATCACTCTACGAGGGTTCCAGTGCTTGTGTCAGGGTAGACGGAGCTTACACAGACTGGTTTAACATCGAAAAAGGTGTTAGACAAGGATGTGTAGCTTCACCGTGGCTGTTCAACGTATTCATAGACAATTGTCTGAAAGATTTGAAAGAAAGTACGTACGGGTTAAGAATGAATGGATTGACCGTCAAATGCCTCCTATACGCTGATGATCAGGTCATATTGGCATCGTCGGAGAAGGAGTTGCAAGCGATGGTTGATATAACGAATGCTGCTTTAACAAGCAAAGGAATGAAAGTGAATGTAAGCAAGACGAAAGTTATGGTTTTTGAAAGAGAAGAGAGTATGACAGTTTGCAATATTCTGATTGGTGGAGAAAAAGTGGAACAAGTGAAAGAGTTTGTATATTTGGGTTCTAAGTTTACAAGGGATGGAAAGTATGACTGTGATATTGAACGAAGAGTTTTGGCATGAAATCAAGTGAATGGGGCGTTGCATACCTTTATGAACAGTCAGAAAGTGTCTAAAAAGGCACGGCTGGCTGTCCATAGAGGGGTACTGATCCCTACACTTACGTATGGTAGTGAATGTTGGGTCTGGCAGAAGAAGCATGAAAGTAAGATTAATGCTGTGGAGATGAGAAGCCTGCGAAGCATGATTGGAGTGACCTTGATGGACAAAATGAGGAATAGTGCGATAAGGGAACGCTGTGGCGTGGTAGAAGATGTAGTGACTAAGATAGAGAAAGGAATGCTGAGGTGGTTCGGACATGTGGAGAGGATGGATGAAAGGAGATTAACAAAAGAGATTTATAAGGCTAGTGTGAATGGTCAAGTCGGTAGCGGTCGACCTAGGCGTACTTTTCATGACCAAGTTGACGTTGTTCTTAGGAAAGTCCAAGTCAAAAGTACCTACAACCGACGAGCATGTATGAAAAATGTCATGAAAGTGAACGAAGCGAAAGTTGTATGTCAGGATCGTAGCAAGTGGAGGGAAATAGTCTCTGCCTACCCCACCGGGAACAAGGCGTGACTGTATGTATGTAGTAATCATATAAAATATTTACATTATTTACAATTTCATTATAAAATAATTACATTTAATATTTTAGAGGTACACTATATGGGGATTATTTTCTGACTCGCCTCCCTGAAACGCCGAAACATCAATTCCCCTTCTGCCGTTAGGAACATCGCCTTCTTTTCACTCGTTTTTGGCTCTTATCCCTAATTTAGCGGGCTATCTCCACAGGTGTGTTCTTCTCAAACCCGTATGGGTATTACAAACTTGTAGCAACAGCATAAAAAAGATATCATTTTTTGGATGAAAAAATTACATTTGACAGCAATTATTACGTAATTTTTATTGCTGTTGCTACGCGACTACAAGTTCGTAATGCCCGCACGGGAGACAGAGATCAGCACGGTGGGCTCTGCGACTCGAATGTTAGTCGTCGTCATAGCGGGAGCGTTGCTACGTCGATGCGCGTGGTTGGTTTGTGGTATTATGCATGATTTTATGGCGAATCAATTTCTCAAATTGTCAGTAATCTCTTATTGTACCTACAAACTATTAATGCATAAAACGTATGTGCTAAAAATTACTAGATAGCACTTATATTTCTTAAAATGACTTAAAATACACAATAAGTGTGGCAACAGTGTCTATAAAATTTAAAGTTAGCGAATTAAGGAAACATCGGGCCATAACTCACTCAATTTAACAATCTTTAACATCAGAACGCAATGCAAGGAAGCCATTCAAGTAAACTGACCGTATCTGCGCCGTTTTTACTCGTAACAGATCCATTATTGCTAATAATGGCGTAAAGTAATTGCCTATTAATATTACAGTTTTGCTTTTTGTGAAGATTCACTATGTGTGTGTTTGTTATGCGTTTCCGGTTAATATAAATAGAGTTAACACAGTTAAAAATGTTAACTTAATGTTAGGTATAATTAAAAATATTATTTTATAAACGATACAGCCTACCAAAATCACCAACCCTATCAAAAGTACCAACAACCGACGAGCATTCATGAAGAATGTGATGAAAGTGGAAGAAGCGAAAGTTGTATGTCAGGATCGTAGCAAGTGGAAAGAAATAGTCTCTGCCTACCCCAACGGGAACAAGACGTGACTGTATGTATGTATGTATGATACAGCCTATAATGGAAAGGTGGTTTTAGGATAATTCTGTACCCACCTACAACACATTAAAAAAATTATGGTCTTAGATACCTCCTTATTCATCCGTTTGAATTGAATACGTTGAATATTCACACTTACTGTATTAATATGGAAAGCAGTTCTCACTTGACTGGAGAACTTGATTGGATCCACATATAACTTACCACTTCCTAGAGGCTGGTAAAGATAAGATGAAACAATTTATTCGAGTTCATACCTCATATAGGTACACATAAATTGCACATGTCTAAACATTCGTACCAATACTTCACAGGGCTGGTATTGATTTCAAATAGTAATAGTTACGTCAATCTACCGCTGGCAACAAAAACTATTCGTGCTTTCTGTAATTAAGCATCGTTTAAACAGCATAAATATTAATTTTGCACTGTTAGTATCTACTTGGCGTGATAGCCGGTTGTTTATTTTTTACATAATTTTCTAGATAAGCACCAGTTCAGACGTAGATGTGGAAGGTAATGTAAGTTTATATAAAAGTAGGTAGACACGTACCTAAAAATATTGTAGTAGCGTCTTTCTCTTTAATGAGATTAATGTTTTTAAAAATTGGATTACTCATAAGAACGTGTTGTATACAGTATACACAGCTAAGTACCTAGATCGAAATCAGGTAGTGAAATCAATAATGTGAATTATTTTATGTACTATCAGTAAGAAAAAATGTGATTTACAGTACTCTCCTCTCCCTGCATGGTTGTCTGGAAGAGATCGCTCTTAGCGATAAGACCGCCAATTGTTACACTATTTGTATGGACTGACCTACTGAACTTCAAAGTTTATAATATCGATGTACTGTAATCATAAAGTTTAAAAGTGCGATTTGCGTGAGTTAGAAAGTTTAGTTTACGCTATAACGAATTGTTTAATTCAGAATATTCATAATCGCGATGTACGGAACTTCGAAAGGTTGCTATTACGATACGATTTACTTTATTGAGAATATTCATCATCGCGATGTTTACATCGATATTCATATAAGTTCAGTAGGTAAGTCTTTGTTTTTAATGTATTTTAATTTTAAGGTTTCTTGTTTGTGGTGTAGCAATAAAGAGTTTATCTATCTATCTATCTATTTATTTAGAGGCATTTAGAGGCGATAGGTAAAGGTGGAGACAGCGTCTTGTAACATTTCTTTGTAAAAGTTTCATCTCTGCGAATTTTATTTATTATTATCTGGCTCGCTTTATTGTCTAGTGTAACAATTTACGTTACAAGTCATTCTCCGCCTTTTTACGAAGATTTTACATTTTTGGTCCGTATCACATTGAGGAAAATAATATCAAACAATGAAATAAAATCACATAAGTACATTATGTAAAAAATGAATCAAGTCAAACAGTCCCAGTTCACGTTCACGCTCGAGGCGGGCATGGTCAGTGGTCAGTGGTCACTAGTGAACACGCAATGGTTTGTCGAGGCGATTCTAGAAAACGGTCGTTTTGCGATTAGATCTGTACGGGGAAGGAAGTGTGGGGTTCGCCGGGTGGGGGTGTTGTTAATTGCTCCGTTTTGTGAACACGGCTGGCGTGCTCCGCGGGCAATCAGCGGTCGCTGACTGATCGCTTTTTAAATAGGTTCTATACTAAAAATGTTTCAGAGATAATCGAAGCGGCCGAAGTTTCGTGCAGATTGTGTAAACGCGATGGACCAGTTGTTTAATAAAACTCGAACACCGTGAAGTTAAACACCGTTTGATGTCGAATTGCCAAGAGGAAAATGTAATTAAAAAATAATTTGTTAAACTGCCATATTTATAATTTTCGTGTTCTTTGTTTTGGCTCTATTATATTTACGGGCAAAATGAGATATTCGTGCCAATGCTCTGCAGTACCCAGATAAATAGAGAGTAGATAGTAAACTACTGCAATGCAGTACCTACTACTCATTGCAGTACTTTTCTATGAAAATGATTACTTATTAATAATATTCAATATTATTTTTTTTAAATTGGTCTTAGTGTAGGCCTACTAAAAGAACGGGTAGGTATAGCCCGTGTTTTCGAGCGATATAATCAATATTATTATTATATTTTACCTATAAGAGGGCAGAGTGCCTTAATACCTTACTAATTCAATACTAAAACTAATCATATACCATATACCTGCTTGTAAATTTAGAGAAATCACAAGATGAGTGATATAAATAGAAATATATCTTACCTCCATAATTAACAGTTTAGCTCACATCTATTTAACCAAGCTTGCTGAGTTAACACCGCGCCGTGCCACTACGGGTAGTAGCGTGACAAAGCGGAGTTAAACTACTAGGTGTCCATTACAAATGGCTTACCTGTGTTCAAACTACTTCTGATCCACACAAAAAGAAACGAGGCATTATCCTATTCTAAATTACTTAAAGCGCATGCAAATGAAGATAGGATATATCTAAGTAACCCATGGTTCTACACATACTTAAGGCAAAGTGGGTAGCGTGACCGAGCGGAGTTAGACCGCGCTACCGAGGTGTTCGAAACATTAATTGTTCTATGCTTATAAACCCTTGATACGACTACTTTACCGTTTACCCGTTTACTGTTCTAGTTTACATAATTTCCTAGACATGCAAATATAGAGATGATTAGGTATTTATTGCGTTCTAACCGGTTTTAGGTACATGAAATGTGAAACGTACGTTTACAAAAAAAAATCCATAGGATTTGTTCGAGGCGTTCAAAATATTACGCGCATTTGTCACTTATTATATAGGTAATTTTATAAACGCGCGTTGAACGTCATTTAATTCTAGGGCTTAATTAAAGGCGTCTGAAATCCGAATGTTGCTGTGGTTAGAGTAGCGTGATAAAATGAAGTTAAAACGAATTGCACCTACAATTGTTCCATGTTGGTAAACGATTCAATGCAATTTGGTTACGTATTCGTTACATACAATGTTGCAGTGTTTTATTAGTTTTAATGTTTATTGCAACACGTTTACAATTAAGTGTATAATCTTTGTTTCCGGCCATAACATCTAGCCTTTATTATGATGTAGGTAATTGGAATAGAAAATCTACGGACAACTCCAAGTCCAACTCCAAGTCCAACTCCGCACTCCAAGGAAAACCCGCTGAAGTAATGGTTCTTTATAATATTAGTGAAATATTTTCAATAACACTGTAGAGTTGGCAATATTTTTTTCTTGATTATCAGAACTCTATTATAATTTTCAGTTCTGCATAACCTTATGGCAAAACCCCACATAATTCAGTTATGCCCGCTTAAACGTTCCAGTATTGTCAACCAAGTTATAATTATAGGGACGAGACGTTATCTGCGATCAGTTGATCGAAAAGATAATTTTATTATTACACTTTTAGTTGTGTTTGGGTAATTAACAAATAGATTCGAGGAGAGACAGTAACGTTAATTAGATCATTTGCCATTTTAACTCGTCAATTTTGTCCTAACTGGACAAAATATTAATAATGATAAAACAATACACAAAAACGAAATATTAATATAATTAATAAATTATCAGTGTTTTAATTCGCCAATGAATTCTAATGAACGTTCCTACCCCTGATTTATTAAAACCAATTATTCAAGTGCATCTTCCTTTAATATTTCATCGATAATAATTTAGGTATACGTTTGCCAACTAAAACCATTATTATAATTTGTTTCACAGAGAACAAGCTGACATAACATTATTCAGTGTCGGAAATAGAGAAAAACAATTTGTTAATTTAATTGACAACATTTTAATTATTATAAAACACCACAAAGTCTATGGACATATCTCGGATTAAGTACATCGATGTAGCTTTAGGTACTTTACCTACATAATAATACTTTTAATTGGGTAATTATATTAACAATACATACATTATTACATATTCTATACGTTATTTACTTATATTATACAGTTTGCACAATGCTGTGTCGAATTATTGACGACACTTTATATATATAGAAAGATATTACTTCAGCGTTACATCTTATATCATAACGTAATTGAATATTTTTTTCTGTGTTGTATTTGGCGCTCAACTTTTGTTGGAGAAAGTTATTTGAAAAACGATCAACATTCTGAAAGTTTTGTAAAATTTTGACAGTTTCAGCAACTAAAATTCCCTGTTTGCGATTGTCGCAGTTCTTAATAAACTTTTGAAATCATTCGATTCATTGTGATTGCCGATTCGGGGACCCTAGCAACTTGACACAACTATAGTACAAATTGAACTGGCAACTTGAAACTGACTCAGTTGCCGATAACAGCAACTGGAAACTGTTGTCGATCACTGAAATTAGCAACTGAAGTAGCTACGATAGCACACGACGTAAAATGTAAACACTCAAGTAATATAATGTCCTTACGCGTAAATGTTATTTTTATTAATGGAACACAATATCAAATTCCATCCTACCTATTATATTACCGTCTATTGTAACTTACAACAAGCTTGTTTAGGAACCTAACCACTATTCTCATAACACGACATCGATTTATATTTTACATAACTAAGTCAAATCAGGGCTTGCAATATCACATTATCCAGGACAAGCAAAATGTCCGTGAAGTAGGAATGTCTTTCACTGGGAACGCGACTTGACACGATTGAGAGCACCAAAGAACGGACCAGACGAATAATGTACCATTGCACAGAGTTCACAGTTTTATAAATCACTAGGCGAATCACTTTGGTCGTTCAAGTCACGTTTGGAGGCGAACTGTCACGCCGAGTGCACACGCGTCGATCGTCTCAATGTGTGTTTAGATTTTAGACGTGTATCGGTTCGTCGTCTTCTTCGTCGTCGGAGCGTCGTTCGAGAGACGGTTCACGCGGGGAGCGCGGGGGCGGCGCCGGGCTGCCGGGGTCCACGTCGGGTGAGGGCGAGCGCCGCGCTTGCGCGTAGTACCCCAGCGCCCCGAGCGCCGGCGCCCCCAGGGACCCCAGGTGTGCTGACGGCCCTGGCAAGCCCAGACCCAGAGGAGGCACGCCGGCTAGAGGTGAGCCTGGGTATAACCTGCACACATGAAAACGATGTTTATATAACGCACTTACGTGAAGGTTGTCACATAGCTCGAGCTGGCTTACAGCTTGAATAATTTCATATCACTGTCAACTGTGGCCCTGTCTATTTTATAAATATATACTTACAGCATAAAGAAGTATATTAAGTTCTTATTACATTGTCATTGTCGAATGTTTAGAGGACTAAAGCTGTCTGCCAAGCATAATGATTACTGCTAAATCCCACCATATGAATAGTTTATAGCGTTCTATGGGGGAGGCCTATATTCAGCAGTGGACGTCTTCTGGCTGATGATGATAATGAAGATGACTCTATATATTATCTCGCTTAGTAAGAAAGCGCTCTGAAATTGTATAATGTCACGATCTGCTTACCGATAAGGCAAAGGCTTCTGTAGTGTGTTGGCAGTGGCAGATGCTGCGGCGGCTGCCGTTGCAGCAGCCTGCCTGTAGTAGAGGTCAGCAGCGGCGGGCGCCGGTTGCGCAGGGTACGCTGGCATCCCGGCCCAGTAACCGCCGTACAAACGTTGGAAAGCCGCGTAGTTGCCTGCCTCCGCTAGAATTTCCAGCCCCACTGCCGTCTGTCGCTTCCATTTTGTCCTGTCGACAAGAATACGTTTAGACTCATTTCCAATTAACAAAATATGATTGCGTCATAATAGTCCTGAACCATCAATAGACGCAGCTTAACCAAAAAACATACTTCCAAATAGAGTTATTAAATAGTCCGATCAATAAATAAAAAATAGTGAATTGAGAGCCATCAATAACGGGTATCGAGATGACAATGCGTTCACACTCCATTAGCAACTCAAATGAATCGTCCCAGAGCGGTGTAGATCCCATAAGAAAATTATACAAAAACGTATAGCCACATTGCTAACTTAAATCGACTCTAAAATTTTGTAAACTGTCGTTTACGGACCCTAAACCCATAGATCACTAACCCTACGCCAAATGTGACCCCAATCGTCATCAAATTTGTCACAGGCCACTCCACTTCACAATGAAGATATTGCAATGAAACGACTAATAAAAAATAAATAAATAAAATAATAAATTTTGACAAAACGTCTTGGGCACTCTTGTGTTCACCGGAGCGTGGTCTAGTACTTTAATTTGATTTATTTGATTCTCTCGGAAAGGGTGAACTCGTATAAATTACTTTGTATGGCTGCGGGTACATCTCCACTGCGTTTCTTCTCTGCTTGTTTATTCATTCAAATGTGGTAATTTCAGACTAACTTTTTGTATTTCGTTCAGAAGAATGATGGGGAATATTTGAGGACCAAATTACAAAGTAACCCAAAAATAAACCGCATGTTTTGTCGTAACGTTACGCAGCGTAGACCGTCTACGAATGTAGCACCTATCCTCAATCTCTAGAGTCTTTTTAGACTTTTTTCTGGATGAAAAACAAAAGTATGTGAATTAATATAATTAAAAAACAAATGGAGGCTTGATCTATTTCACCATATTAATGATTTCCCTTGATTTTACTATTTTTAATTTAATATGATTTCAGATTTCTAACATTAATAGACAAATAATTATTAGGTAGGTGATTGTAAGTATTTAAATCCGTTGTAGGACGGATATCTTGTGATAAATAACAGAAATATATTATTAATATCAACCAAGAGATACCAACCAAGCTGCAGCTGAATTACACCAACCGAAAACAATAACCAAACAAAAAGCTTCCCCCAATTTATAAAATTTAATTTCGCTTTCGAGCTTTCGATTAGTTCCAAAGTGGCTCGTTATTGTCATCGAGTGAGGTTTTTATTAATTCGTGGGGAGTCGTTATTGCGATGCGCATTATCATTCGCTTGCTATTATTATTGTATTGTGGCGTTGCAACCGCGAACTGCGGTTGTTAGCAGACGGTTCACTGATCACATCGTTAATTAATTTCTTTAAATGGATCATTTAATTTTATTAAATGCAAATGAGGGGGAGTACACGAGCTTAGTTACCCGTCTGTCCTAATATAATTTATGTGTTCCCATTCATCAAAATTACGTCCACAAAAAGTAATAACGCTTATTAGCATACTTCGTCGGCTGATAACCATTTACCGGTGACTCCTTAAGCCGTATTAAGCCTGCCTAATTTGAATACAGCTCTCTAATTCATCAGTAGCTGACAATTGATCGATAGAAAGTGTCCGAGCTCCCATTAATCACATTATTGTGACGGTTATTCCCGAGATACGCTACTCGAGAGCACTTATTTAATTGTCAAGTGCTGAATGAGAGGCAATCTGCTCAGCGACACTATTCTTTTTATTGCCGCCGCGGGCGACGAACAAAAAGCTCTCAGAGCGCACTTAATTTCGGGCTGCCATCTCGAGGCGGTAGGACAGCTGACAGCGTGGCTCGTGTACTCTGGTCTCTGTCTGTCGCGGGCTGTAGCTGCGCGGCGGAGGCGCTGCGCCGTCTCTGTCCCTCGTCCCCGGGCTCCGACGGAGTCTGACTACGCCCCGCCCAGTGGTTTAGTGATTTGATGCTGCGTGAACTGATTCAATTGTTATTCGAGGAGATCCGTCCGAAAACGCGCCTTAACATTTCATATTAAAGACGAAAATGGTCCGGTAAAACGATCCCGCTTACGACCTCTCCGAGGGGAGGTTGTTTATCTCGGTTTGCGTTTTTCGGCGACGTGATGCGAATTCGGCTTGTATAGAGGAAAACAAAGAGCGCTTTCATCGATCGCCACAGTCGGAGCTGGAGTCGACGCTTACGACCTTGTTCCACGCGCGCGTCGAGCACAATTTGAGGATTATCGAACATTATTTATACGCTGCTTAGAAAGTTTCAGAAACATGTTTGCACGAGTGTTCTTATGGGAATTGTATGAAGTTTGAGCGCTTTTATTATTGTGGACGTGAGCAAAGCTTAGTGTTACTATGTAGGTATTACCAGTATTACAGTATTTGATGGGTATACCTAGGGATATTGCTACGAACATAGTTATAGCTAATGATATTATAACCCTTGACGTCATAGCTAACCAATAACCTAGGTACGTACTCTACCTTACGTACCATTTTTACTTCTTTGATTGTCCAAGTGTCTGGTAACTAAAGTATAAATACTTATACAAAAATCTATAATACCTATATATACCTAATATGTCGTAGCCCTACCTGGTATAAGGTACTATGTATACCTATATATGCTTTCTAATATATTAATTACCCGCTTTTTTTATTTGATCACAATGATCCCCAGGATCATGGCAGCGGAAAAGCGGTGGCCAGTTCCTACATTTTATAGGTGTTGAGATGTATTTAGAGACGCAATACATTTGGACGACGGAAAACGGAAAGGACATGTTCAGGAAATACCTTTTATAGATGAAACTTACATGTATGATATATGATATATGAAAGAAGGCGAGAAATTGATCTTAAACTGGAGCAGCTTAAAGCAAGACCGCCTGCTAACATGGACGGATGTTAAAAGGCGGTCTCGCGTTTCGTCTTGTCACTCACTATCTTATCATAAAAAACATACAATCACGTCTTTTTCCCGAAGGGGTAGGCAAATGTCCCATTGTAGGCACACCCTCATTTCGCCATAGTATGTTATTGGTCCCATCTAATAGCGGACGAGGCTTTTGCCATCTACCGTGCACAGTTCTAGACTCCAAGCAGTTATTGGGATAATTCCTAATGGAAAAATCTGATATATAACACTTTGCCTGACCTGGGGATCGAACCCGGGACCTCTTGATCGGCAGGCGAGCTTGCGCCCACTACGCCACCGAGGAGGTCTCACTTTGAGCTGTAAATATATGAAAGAGGACGAGGAATTGATCTTAAACGAGACCAATTAAGAGCGAGACCGCTTTTTAAGATCCATCCAATGCATATAACTATAATATAGGTATAATATAGGTATATTAACGGTACCCTAACGTGCACTAATTGTAGCCGGGCGTTTATTCTAAAGTTGGGTAAGTACATAAGTAATGTAAGGGCTCAACACCCAAGCCCTTAAATTTCAGATTCAATTAAGCCAAGTCACTACAACCGCAAACGGCTATAGTTAGATTATCATTCCAGCATCTAAGCATCTGCATACTACATTAACCACAAACCAAATATCCAAAGTTATCTATAGGTACATAACGAGTCCAATCGGTTCAGTATTTTTGGCGTGTAGAAGTAACAAACATACACATACCAACTTTAGTAGTATTAAAATATTATATTTAAATCTGCTTCAGACTACAGATGACTAAAGGTCCTTGTAGACAATTTTGTCAAATCAACCTTACATTAAATTTTATCACTCCTATGCTCAGAATTCACATTCCTACATCCAAAATAAAAGAGCAAGTTATCATCACGAGTCGATGTTAGAGTCCAAATTACTGACTACGCATAATCCAATCCGCTTATTAAAACCGGACCAGACCGAAATGGCATTTGTATAATGATTAGTGTTTAAATGATAAGCTGGCCGACCTCAGCGTCCTTGGTTCGATTCCCGTGTCTCTGAAGGTGTAATTTGTAAGGGTTTGGTAGAACCGATTAGCTGCTTCTTGGTAGCTAAGGTAACCGCGCATTATGTCATTAGGATTCTGGTTTGCTCACACGTACGTAACTCGTACTGTTTCAATACCGTGCGAATTAATATACTTTTAAAATGATATTTTTTTATGCTACAGGTGGCAAAACAGCAGACAGACCGCCTCGTAGTGAGCGGTTACCGCCGCCTATATGGATACCTGCAACACCAGTGGTATTACCAATATGTTGCCGACCCTTCAAGATTCTGTCCTGTAGCCCCATCTTGTAGCTCAACAGGAAGACCGCAGCAGGAAGATCATTCCACAGTTTACACGTGGAATGCGGCAGAAAAGTACGAGAAAATCGCACAGTCTGCGATGTCCACGTGCCCACGTAATATTGACTAGTAACTGGCTAAGTATAGCAGTTATTGGTTTTCCATTGTAATACTTCACACCTTGATAAGACCGCCAATTATGACACTAGATTAATTATTACCTGCCTTTACCCCACACCAGATAGGATCGGCATAACACGTCATCTTTCGCCATTCCAGTCTATCATCCGTCATCTCTGTACTCACTCTTTTCTCACGCATATCCCCATTCAAATCGTTCAGGTCTTTTTAGGACGTCCCCTCCACACATAACCCCACTTACATTCATCTTTCCCTTTGGTTACTTGACATTCATCCCATCGTATAAAATGTCCATAACAGGCCAGTCTTCCACTCTTTATTTTCTCTTAAGAAACTCACTCACTCTTACGTAAGAAAGAAACTCAATCTTAAGAAATGAGCATGTACCTCAGTACATGCTCATTTCTAAATTTATCCTTTCTTGTCACTCCACATATCCATCGCAAATTTGCATCTCTGCTGCATTTTCTTTTCATTCACCGCTTTTGAAGCCCAGCACTTTGATCCATAAAATACGACAGGTCTTACTTATAGGGCCTATTGTTACTATTGTTACATATATATGTTATGAACCTTTTATTGATACCTACGTTTTTAGTTAGTAGTTTTGTTATGTTATGCGCGTCACACATTGAACATATTTGCACCATTGTTACTTTGGTTCTGAAACCACTTACCCAAATGCGTGGACATAATCATGTCCCAAAATCCAGATCCATGCATTTGATCCGATGCGATATTATCATTAGTATATTCGCAAATATGCTACTAGGTACGTCAATTAATTAGTAAAAAAGGAACCGTATAATTATCCGTATTTTGAGTTAGATTTCCTGTGCCGTAAATAATTGATATACCGCACATAAAAACAGGCTTTGTGTTTGATATCAACTGCTGAACTTAAAATATACGTATATTTATTATTTAATAATTTTAATGATGGTTGACCGATCTATAACCCTTGTTTGTCGAAATTAATGATTAAATAAATATTGCTTATTGATTGGGTTTAGCATTCATGGCACACTATTTAAATCTTCGACTGAAATTCATTATTAATAATTAATATATAATTAATTTATTATTATATTATTTATTTTATAATATTCGATGTATGTTTTGTAGTAGAAGGCCTCCTTTGCAGGGGGCCGCCTGGGGAAGTACCACACCTTTGCCAGTTATCCGCCAAGCAGTAATGTGCAAACATTACTGTGTTCCGGCCTGAAGGGCAATGTTACCAGCGAAATTACTGGCCATGACGAGTTTCAACAACTAATATCTCAGGGTGACAGGCGCAGTGCAGTGCCGCGCAGAATTTTGAATATAAAACACTGGGTGACACGGTGTCTGATATGGGCAATCATGATGCTTACCATTAGGCGCCTGATTTGCTCGTCTTGTACTCACTATCATAAAAAAATATCATAAACATGAATATGGGTCTACAATTCAGTTGCCTAATTAGGTAACTCTCGTGCCTACAGCCCCGTAAATAAAACAATGGATATTTGTAGGTAGATATGTGGATACTTCGATGGCTACTTATTATACTTAGTTCAATAATAGTACAACTACAATAGTACTAAATTAAAAAAATCAAACAGATATTCGAACTTTATACATACTACTATAACACAAACTTATTTAAATATTAACAAGCTCTATGGTTAAAATTTTAGATAAGTAGATCTACTTAGACCGCTTTTAAAACCACTTACTTATTTGGGAGCTACGTTTATGTTTTTTGGTGCCACAAATTATCTTGCACAATAATAATTGTGTGTTATTATGACCGTAGTAGGTCAAAGAGGCGACTGCCTCTAGGTCAAAGATTGAGTCACAGACAAAGTCAAGAATGGATAATGTCAATCATCGATATTCGTGCCATTACAAGATGCGTCATTCCATAATCGCTGTGGATTATACACCTATCCGCCGCGCCGACTAAATGTCGATAAACGTCATACAGTCGGACACACACTGGCTATTAGTGCTATTAGCTACGATTTTATGATGGACAGAAAGACCGACGAAGGCTCCGGTATTACGACCTCTCAATCACACTGTAGACTTCTATTTAATTACTGTCTTTACGTCGATAGTTTAATGTTCAAACTAATTTCTTTGCGAGTTAATGTTAAATGAAACGCAACGTTTTTATTGACGCTTTTAACATAAACTAATTGAAATAGACGTGTTGTTCATTCACACTAACAGTAACAACTATTTATTATATGATTACGTTTTATATTCCACGTTTAGACTCTTGTTGTATAAATAATTTATATCAACACGATGATATAAATAGCGAAAGAGCGTACAAACTCCTGCTAAATCTGTGACCAAAAAATATTTTTGCACTGCTTAAACCTTGAGTTCACTATCTGATCAAATACGAAGCGATCACTTACGAATAGTAACTCGCCTCTACGTAAACATACAAAACAGTAGTCAAAAATAAAGCGCTTAAAATCTGTGACAAAAGGCCGCTCTACTTCAACATTTAACTGCTGGATCATAATAAAAATCCACTCAAAAATATAATTGTTCGGCTCGTAGCCTTTATTCAAGCTAATCGTGTATTTAAATTTTAAACTAACTGAAATAACAGTGTCAGGCCGTCATCGGCGGCGGTAATGAGTGGCCAGTGATGCTCTCGGGTCGGCGCCAGCTTGATGACTTGCAACTGCGCAGTCTCAGAACTTAGATGATACTCTTTTCTCTTACCCGGCTCACGTTGCACTGAATTTATTTTTAATGTGAGATTACATACTTTACAATGATTTTATTAAATTTTATACAATGCTAGAATCGAGGTTATACTTTGGAAGATTAACTCAAAGTGCAATCAATGATGGTTGCACTCACCAAGCGCATAGACAACCTATACATATCTATACCTATAGCACACCCCGGACACTCGACTCAATTCCCATACAAACGTCACGATATAACTACCTACTACACAGACAATGCACACATGGAGTTTTGTACACGCGCAAGAGTGTGCGTGATTTCCCAGCGAAGCGGGGCTGGCTCGTCGGGAGCTCAATCTCGCTAGCGGGATGAGGTAGGCCCGATTTGTGGGCGGATGACTGTGTCCATTCAATATGAAGTATTATTATCTGTTCTATGACTATAGGAATAGTACATAAAGGTATATGATTTCTGCCATCTGATAGTGGATTAACATATAACAGTACACATATTTACTATAGATTGGTATGTCGTTAATTACTAAAGAAAATTGCCCGTTGAAGCTTTAAAATCACAATCACGAAAAGCATACTACTTCACTTTTGACTTAATTAGTAAGTCTAATACCGTAGCTCAATATTATCCATTTAAGGCATTTTCCCCTAAATTATTGTCTCTAATTTCAAAATAGACTGTAAATATTCATACGTTTACCGTTACGTAACATGGCAACATGTTACGCAAATAAATCCATAATTTAAATGAAAAAAAAAATAACAGTTTAACCCATAGATTTAAACAAAAGGGGAGATGAGGTACTGGCTTCTCGAAAATGGCTCAAATTAGGTCCCATTAGGTCCCATTAGGTACGTCTCAGTAAAGTTGGGTTGTACGAGCGACTAATATTGTTGTCTCAGTCGCACTTCTTAGTCTTAGGTACGTCTTTCTATCTTTGTTTTTAATTTTATTATTGCAATTTAAAACTTCACACTGAGCAAATTGCACGTGCCAGTTGTTGAATAAGCGCTGGGAGAACGAACCCTATCTCCTTCCTTTTTTTTAATCAATTGTTTAACCCACAAATTTTAAACAACCTGACGTTTCTATTTTTAATCTGTTCTTGGCGTATTATATTCTTGTATTATGGGATATATTATATTATTATTACGTGTAAAAATATTATTAAGTTCCTAAGTAAATTTAAATAAAACATAGGCATAACTCAAGAACTATATGTTAATGTGTTGGTAAGCATTTAAATTGTTTGTTAAAAATATTCACTAATTAACGAGATAAGTAATAAAAGTTATGTACGTAATTAGTCGGTTATATTTATAAATTAAGGTGAATTCAAATAGCGTGTCAGACAATTAAAATTAATTATCGTAGTCCATTTTAAATGAAAAAGTTTCTTGTGTGTGAATTAAAGATAATGACTAGAAACATCAGCAGGTATCGGGTATATCCAGTTATGTTACAGTAAGTAACTTAGGATTAGTTAATAGCTTGTAAGTATTATCTAAGCATACAGTGGGAGGGTTCTTTTATATTCTATTAGGCGGCGTAGCGTGCGGCGTCGCGTTGCGTAGACACAAAAACCAAAGCCGCACACAAAAGCCATTACGTCCTTCAATTAACTCCGATTTCACACCCTTTCACGAACCGAAAAATCGAAGCCCAAACATTAGTTTAACCGAAATTATTGAAATTCGACAAAAACTTAGACAAATAGAAAAAAACTTGGCCACCGTCATGGTCGGCGCCTGCGCGTCATCTCATCACGTTATAGACGAACATTTAACGTCACATTTTTATTATTATGTATTTTACGATCATACTAGCTGTATTATATTATGTATCCTCTAGAATACAATGTGTGATAATTAGCGACGTCATATGATATTTAAAATAATAGGTACAATATAATATAATATAATTATCGTTATTTTGTAAGATAGGTTAAGTATGAAAAGTCTCTACATTTCTCTTTCATACAATATATTTGTATGCGAACCATTTATAGTTTGAACTCAATAAAAAAGATTATCAATAAGTTAAAGAAGTTGTCGATTGGATGATGAGAAAGATAATATTCAATCAATAGAAAATTAGTTTGTTTTTAGCTACCGTAGTTTTTACACGGGTTGATGGCGGCGGCGCGCGGCTTAATTATAGATGGAAGTTTGTATTGAAATAGCCGCCAGTCGGTGCAGTCGCCGACAGAATCTGGCACTACGGAAGGAATCATTTTTATAATAATTTCTGTTATTTTTTATAGGATAACCAAGTCGCTAACTTAAGATTCGGACAAATTATGTATTAGTGGTCTTTAAAGCTCATAAGAAAGTTTAAACTTTTTTGTACGATTTTCATTAAGCAACTTTATCGCTTACTTTACAGTACTACTATTAAAATATATCTAGAGAATATTTTTTATAATATCTATGCTATCTATCTACGGTGCCACTCGTTGAAAAACATAACCTATGTGTACCTATTTCAGGATCTCGCTATGAGCTATTTTATAACATTGGTTTATTTGTAGTTTAGGTGTAGTTGTAGTTTGTAGTGGCAGGCCTCTTTTGCAGACGGCCGCTTGGGGAAGTACCACACCTTTGCCAGTTATTCATCCGCCAAGCAGTAATGCGCAAACATTACTGTGTTCCGGTCTGAAGGGCAATGCTACCAGCGAAATTACTGGGCATGACGAGTTTCAACTAATATCTCAGGGTGACAGGCGCAGTGCAGTGCCGTACAGAATTTTAAATTTTAAAACACTGGGTAGCACTGTGTCTGATATGGGCAATCATGATGCTTACCATGAGGCACCTGATTTGCTCGTCTTGTCACTCACTATCATAAATAAAAAGGTTTGGCGTGGAGAGTTAGTTACCTAACAAACATACATTTAAATTATTTCATCCAAACTTTCCAATTTCATTAACAGTGGGATACAAAATGGGACTACCAGAAATTTTATTAAAATCACACCTTACGATCCAAATAGGTATGATATACCTAAAAACATAGGTACCTGTGTAACATCTACACAAGTGCATTCGTTTAATATTCGTAGAACCTATACCGGTAGCACAAAATAAATATAAACAGAAGGTAAAATGCATAGAAATAAATATTCAAAACAGAGCGCTCGCATAGACGCTTGCACTTTAGTAGACGATACTCTCGAGGGACACTTACTTCCCCAGAGTACTTTCTCCCTAGTGTAAAAGTGTGCGCGTTTTTTAAACCGTTGTATGCACATTACCTTCTGTTATATGTTGTGCCGGTAGCGTATCAGTTATGCCGCTGAATGTAGACTGCTGACTCAGCATCACTTTGAGCCGCCGACTCTCACGACCTTCGGATTTGGGGCCAAGTCATTGGCGATTATCCCATTGTGAGACTACCGTTTAATTTTACAATATTAAATAACTTTTTGTTTATTTTAACTCGTGAAGATCTTTGTTCTGATTTTATAGGTTTTTAGGATGAGGTCATCGTTTAACATTGATATAGATAGTGCCATCTGATACGAAGTCAAACATTCTCTTACTTCTCCACAGTCTATCTAAAAAGCTCGATGTTCTGAGAAGTCGACGTTCCGGAAGCACAAGTATCATCTGATCGATTTTGTTACATTCTCGGTAACACATCTGCTCTCCACACGTTATCACGATATTCAGTCGTTTTGATAAGAAGCAATACCAATAGACTAACTTGATTCGACCTAAGTAGAATAAAGCATGTACTCACCGTCGATTCTGATACCAAGTTTTGACTTGCGTATCTGTAAGGCCCAGTTTCGCCGCTAACTCCATTCGATCCTGAACGGACAGGTACTTCTGTCTCTCGAATGACTTCTCCAACGTTTGTAGTTGGTGGTCAGTGAACGCTGTCCGCGCTTTCCTCTGCTTCTTTGATAGCGCTGAAGGATCTCCGCCGCAGCTTTTACTGGACACGTCGTCTGAGTCATCTTTCACACCTGCGGAAGGGAAGAGATACTGAATTAAAGATAATGTAGGTGCCAAACATTCTTAAGTGCTACGTAGGTTTAAGGAACTTTCGCCCAGCCGCTACTTTTATTTCGGATGGATATATGTTACGAGGTAATGACATCTATCTACAAAGAAGGGCTACGGTGATTCATGAAGTACGTAATGCCGTTGGCCCCGGTAGTAATTTTTTTTTTATTTTAGTGAGTGACAAGACGAACTAATCAGGTGTCTGATGGTAAGCATCATGATTGCCCATATCAGAAAATTCAAAATTCTGCGCGGCACTGCACTGCGCCTGTCACCCTGAGATATGAGTTGTTGAATCTCATCATGCCCAGTAATTTCGCTGGTAACATTGCCCTTCATACCGGAACACAGTAACACAGTAATGTTTGCACATTACTGCTTAGCGGATGAATAACTGGCAAAGGTGTGGTACTTCCCCAGGCGACCCCCTGCAAGAGAGGCCTATCAGGCGATATCAGTGATATATCAGGCTAATCAGGCGATATCAGTGGGTCCTATAAAAACTAGACACCCCTGACTGGCCACACACTTATAAAGTCCTTGAAAAAAAATTATATGTGGTAATTACATTTATTCTGTACCAACTACTATATCTCTGACGAAGATTCGACTGCTAATAACTTCAAATGTTATAACAATGTCGCATACGATCAGTGGTTAGATTGTATCTACCGATCAGGTGACAAACCCGACCGTATCAGATTACATCTTTATGCAAATTCAATTTTAGCAGGTCCATTAAATCTTGCGATATAAATCACAAGACCAAAGATCAGACATCGACCTTAGGACCGCAAAATATTCATGTTTTATCGTAAACATATTCTCTTAAGAATCTTATTGAATGTGGCCAAAATTTTAACTAAAGTTCTATCAAACCGATCAAGCAATGACAATGCTTTTGGGCATTGTCAGTTGCGCCCTCGCCCACATTCTAGATTATCAATGGTTACTGGTAATTAGTTAGCATTCTCCTCATCATTCACTATAGAGCCAAATCTAAGATCAGAAGGCGCATGCTCGACTGCCAATCAAGAGGTCCCGGGTTCGATCCCCAGGTCAGGCTGTGTTAAATATTGGATATTTCCATTAGGAATTATAACAATAACTGCCTGGAGTTTGTAACTGTGCCCGATAGATGGCAAAAGGCTCGCCCCCTATTACATGGGACCAATAACATACTGGTGAAATGTGGGTGTATCTACTGTGGGACTGAGTCCTGGGTACACCTCTGCCTACCCCTTCGGGAAAACGGCGTGAATGTATGTTATGTTATGTTATGACATGAACAAAATGTATGGGAAAGCTGATTTTGTCACAGCTAGTTTTTTTCATAGTTGCTTTCATGGTGAAATTTCTGTCAAAGGATGAGTTGACTAATGACTCTTTAGGGAACTCTTAAGGGGATACTAACTAAATAACATTGAAACCTTTTTAAGAAGGCTCGTTCATTATAGTAAACTTCAATACTGCCTACATTCTCAGTTCCCAAACCTCGGCAAACGTGTTCGGGGTACCTACAGGGCCTGTGGCGAAGCCCCGCTTCAATAAGGCTTCTTGCGGTCACGCCGCCTCTTCACGTTTCCTTCGACATCACTTGGCACGCACTTTGCCACTCTGCGGTAAGCGACTTAAGTTTATAGATTTGTTTTAAGTAATGGATACGGGGAAGTATGACTGTACGCATGGTTTTCTTAGCTTCCTTTTAATGAGTATTGAGTTGTAGAAGGTATACTTTTAAGTCTTTAAGCTACTTACATTACCACTTAAGGATCGTATAGGAAATATAAACATAAAAGTAGGTATAGTCGATGAACAGTTTCAAAATATTAAGCTTTTCGAGGTAAGTCTTGGCAAATAACTGCGTAGAACAGAGTCAGAGTGTCGGTGTATCGGAAGTCAATAATAAGGAATTTCGGAAGCTGTTTCATTCCAGTTATTCTGTAAATGCTCCTTAGTGATGCTAATGTTCGTTATCTTTTGAGTCCACATCTATACAAAATTTATAAACAGTTTTCCGATATCTTCAAGTAGACTTAATTTAAAATATCAATGTGGCAAATAAATGGTATAGAATCCGTTGTAAAGTAAATTTAAACTAAGAGATTGTATCAAACTGAGTGAAAACAAAGAAAGACATTGGTTTTAATGTATTCTGTTTTCTAAACCGTGGTTAACTAATCTCTGTACATCCATTAGATGAATCGTTAATGTAATAAATTGAATTTGTAGTGATAACAGTATCTTAAACTCGGATCACGTTATCTAGAACATTGGATAACGACTATAATGGACTTTTGAAAAGATTTAGTATTAAAATGAAGGAATAAATTCTAACGAATACATACGACTTTAAAGGAGAATCTTCGAGATGGGTTGTTCCGTTTTCTCCAAAAAACAATTCATGTCACCTCCAAATCTTATTTATAGGTATAATTTTAATTCCGCCTCTTCTTTAATATGTACCTAAATCAGGTACTGTTAACAATAGAAACATTATCCTGAAGTGATGGGATATTTCGTATAATTATAACTCTTTTTATATTAATATATAAATATATAATATATAATTATAACTATTTTTATAGTGTCCACAAATGATAATTGTAACCATCTGTGTACATATTTAGATAGGTATGTAATTTTACTGTAATGTAAGATGTGAAATCTTAAATATTCTATTCTGCTAGCGATTTTAGTTACAAGTTAAAGCTTGAGTTAATTTCTAAAAATAACTAATCATTATTTTTAACACTATATCGTTAGATATGTGAATAGATTACCTACTCTTTATTGGTATCACAATAATAATTTACTTTATGTACCAACTGGTATATAAAGTAAATTATTACTACTGGTTTAATTTAAGCGCTAGCGTGTTCCAACACAAATCTAGCGAAATCTAGTACTGTCTTCTCTTGAGCTGAAATTTGGTAAATATATTACATATTATATTTGGTAGTTTAGACCCTGAAATAGTCATAGGGTCCTTTTTATCCTGATATTCCCAAGGGAACGAACACTACGCGGGTAAAGAGCACATCTACTAGTCCATAAACCATAAAAGTCATGTAAAGAATCCCTTTTCGCAAGTCAAGAGTGTTGACCTAAAAGTTAAACTGGACAAGCGTTGCACGGGCGCTTTGAGTGTAAAATATGGAGCCGTTATTAAAATAAAGGATTATGCGTATAATGCGCAGGGAATTAGCGCAGCCGAGTGTAGAGGCCGTTGCGGTTTGCCACCCGTGTGCTGCGAACGAAGGGCTGTGGCCCACGCGCTCCCGGTTCTCGTACCTTTATTATAACATCTTTGGATATCATACTCGTATATTATGTGTTCAAAGTTGAACAATAAATGCGCCCCGTCTGCACCAGTGTCATATGAATTATATAATTGTTTATATTCCTATTAATATTAAACAACATAACAATTTTATTTTTTTATTTTTTATGATAGTGAGTGACAAGACGAGCAAATTAAGTGCCTGATGGTAAGCATCACGTTTTTTTTTTTTATGATAGTGAGTGACAAGACAAGCAAATCAGGTGCCTGATGGTAAGCATCATGATTGCCCATACAAACACAGTGCCACCCAGTGTTTTAAAATTCAAAATTCTGCGCGGCACTGCACTGCGCCTGTCACCCTGAGATATGTGTTGTTGAATCTCATCATGCCCAGTAATTTCGCTGGTAACATTGCCCTTCAGACCGAAACACAGTGAATAACTGGCAAAGGTGTGGTACTTCCCCAGGTGGCCCCCTGCAAACGAGACCTACCACTACACTATGCTTATAGGAATGTTTAGATTGACGTTATCTTTTACTCTTTTCGCCAAAATTATACTTAAATGTTTTATGTAGCTACGATAGCTTAGATATTAGAACCATGGTAAAGTTTTCACTTAGTATACTTCTATCTATCTATATATACCTATATATAAAATTTCATGTCACAGTGTTTGTTATCATACTCCTCCGAAACGGCTAAACCGATTTTGATGAAATTTTATATTCACACTTGGTAGGTCTGAGAATAGGTTATCTATTTTCATCCCCCTAACTTATAAGGGTGGCCGACCACAATTTTATTTTTCGGACATATTTATTTATTTTTTTATGATGTGGCATTAAGAAATACATACAACTCTACATTTTCTACCTCTTCTATCATCCCCTATTTTTTAATAGCGATATGTTTACAGCTCCATGCTTCTTCCACTCACACACTACATCCTCACATACAACTCAATACTCACAAAAAAAGGAACACAATTTCTTTTATATAAGGTTTAAGCTGAGGTTGTGAAAGTAAATTGGTATGAGTAGGTACTTGTTATTATATTGTTATGACTCCATTGCTGTAATCAATCCAATGCAACAGTTGATAGCACAGCGGAATCACAGTCAAAGGAATGTATGAGACTGTACCGAATGCATATATTATAATAAGCACATTTTATATATCACAGTTCTCTTTTAGCTTTTAGCGATAATACCGCCAATTATTACAATTTTAATTATTACTAAAAAGTTTTCATATCACATATAGTGAAAGGTCATTTATCCGATTCTCAATTTGCACAAGTTTCTCTGTTCGAATACAGGTACCTATGTCCGTTGTTATAGGACAGTAGAGGTAGAGCTGATGATTTTTTTTATCGACCCTTTAGCAGTTTATAATATTCAGTGTAATTACGTACGGGAAGCCCATTAGGGCACGCCGCCGTTAATTTATTATAATAAGGTCCAACTGCCGACCGCACTTACTCGACCGTGAAAATTATTATCATTAGGTAACGATAATGCACTCAAAAACGCATGTTCTGTTTAAGGTAGTGGTGTTTCCCAAAAATTATTATGTGTGCTTAAGATCTTAGCGACTTATTAATAAAATAAAAAACAGCAGGTACCATATCTTTCCTGGTACTAACATATATGTAAATACCAATTTTAATGCGTCCTTTCGATAATTAGGAGTAATGCAATGAAGTATATAATTGCGGCGATTAAGTGATCGATGATTGCAAAGGTGCTTAATTGTACTTCCTTCATACATATTATGATGTACTGCTTCCATAACAAAGCATAAGGATGCAAATTGCTTAAATAGTACTTATTTATACAATATTTCCTTTACAGAGTTTCGACATACGTATTATGCTGATATCTAGCTTATTTTTCCGTCATCCGCTAAGTGACTGCCTCGGCGGCGTAGTGGGCGTAAGCTTGACTGCCGATCACGAGGTCCAAGGTTCGATCCCCAGGTCAGGCAGTGTTAAATATTCGATTTTTCCATTTTAATTATCTAAATTATAGCCTGGAGTCTGGAACTGTGCCAGGTAGATGGCAAAAGGCTCGCGCCTTATTACATGAGACCAATAAAATACTGGCGAAATGTGGGTGTATCTACTATGGGACTGAGTTCTGGGTACACCTCTGCCTACCCGTTTGGGAAAAGACGTAATTGTATTAACATTATACATATTATCCGCTGAGTAAATATACGAGTACTTACGACCTATTATAAAATAAAGGCTGAGTTGCACAATTTAACTTTAACAATAAACACTGCTTAACCGATCGTCAAATCACTGATTACTAGTAGTATAGCGCTTGCACGTTAACGATTAACGATATTTTTGGCGCCATTTCTATCAATATACAGCTTGTTGTAGGTGTAGTAAGGTGTAGTAAAGGTGTAGTAATACTGTAATACTTAAGGGGGTGCATGTACCCGTCAATCTGAACAACTTTCAAAAGAAAGAATTGTAAAATTCGCAAAAAAATCTTTGACTTACCATGCTAATTTGCTGATCCATTTTCTATGGGAAGTTGCATATTTTTTGCAATTCTTTCTTTTAAAAGTTGTTCAGGTTGACGGTTAGATGCACCCTCTTAAGTACTATTACACCTTTGAAACTTTCTATATGGGTCTAACCAGAGATGTGACGGCTGGTTAAGTACTGGTTATTGTTAAAATCAGTTGGTGCCACTCACCCTAACTAGTTTTTTTTCATGTTTTCGCATGTAGGTACAGCAAAATGATACGTCGTTAAAATAAGTACATTAATAATTTAATACATAGTTTACTGTGCTATAAAACGAATCCATTTACTAGCAGCATTTTTTGCCGGCTACAAAATAATCGACGACGACCTCTACGCTAAATAGGTACAAATACGAAACAATACGTAGGAGTTAATGGGTTTATAATTGAAATGATTTAACCGACCTCGTGAGACTGTCGTATTCAATCTAATTCAACATATCATAAACTCAATAAATAATTTAAGATAAATATATGAAAATCCTTATTTGCCTCTAAATACAAAAAGAAAAACAAAATTACACATTAAAGTACATTAAACCTACATATAATAAATGTGTCTTTATAATATAACCACTTAATGTGGAAACAGGGCAAAAGGGATACATTCAGCATAAGTTGGGAGCACATAAGATGTACACCAAACGCTGTTTTTCAATGTACTCTCTACCTACCTATTAAAATATACATACATTTACGCCTTTTTTTCCCGAGGGGGTAGCTAGAGGTGTACCCAGGACTCTGTCCCATAGTAGATACACCCACATTTCGCCAGTATGTTATTGGTCCCATGTAATAGGGGGCGAGCCTATTGTCATCTACCGGGCACAGTTCCAGACTCCAGGCAGTTATTGAGATAATTCCTAATGGAAAAATCCAATTTTTAACACTTTGCCTGACCTAAGGATCGAACCCGGGACCTCCACTACTACGGGACTATTAGAAAGTCATTATTTTTTTAATATATTATGTATAATACCTCGACTGCCTCGGTGGCGTAGAGGGCGCATGCTTGACTGCCAATCAAGAGGTCCCGGGTTCGATTCCCAGGTCAGGCAGTGTTAAATATTGGATTTTTCCATGAGGAATTATCTCAATAACTGCCTGGAGTCTGGAACTGTGCCCGGTAGATGGCAATAGGCTCGCCCCCTGGGTACACCTCTGCCTACCCCTTCGGGCAAAGGCGTGAGTGTATGTTATGTTATGTATAATAAATAAATTAGCTGTGCCCGTGGTTTCACTCGCGTAGTCTTCGTTCCCATGGGTATATCGGGATAATAAGTACCCTATGCGTTATTCCAAGGTTTAAACTGTCTATACCAAATTTGAACCCGATCTTTTCAGTAGTTTTGGCGTGAAAGAGTAAGAAAAATCCATCCCTCCATCCATCCTCACAAAATTTCGCATTTATAATATAATTAGGATTTATTTACTTACGATTAGTACCCTACCTAGATGTCGCAAGCTATTTCCAGTTTTTTAGTTCTGTTCTATACTATTGGATAAGAATATACCTACTTATAATTACAAATAATAGGACCTAATAATTATACCAGAGATTTTATTTTATTAGCAATTATAGACTATTATTGGTAATACCTAATTGGTATAGGAGAATCTAATAAATTAAAAAAACTGAGTTTCACAAAACAATGAGTGATTAATCTTGTAAATCAGGGATAACGCGTTCAGGGATTTTCCTGACACAGTAAGAAAAATGAGTCACTTCCACACAAAAATTATTAAAAAGAAATAATTGACCATATTTATTGTATGAGCTTTCGGCCCCGATAGAAGTCTTAAGAAATTAACGCTATTTAACCGGTAATATATGACAAAACTGGTAACAGAAAAATTTATAAAATTTTATATGAAACCACATTACTAGAGTCACTATTCCAGTCATTATTTTTAATTGAGTACTATCATGCTACTAGTGAGTGCTATCACCAACATATTTATATCGGGTACTACGTCTGAAGGACCAAATTTAGAGGACTGCGGGCAATTCGACCGTTAACGAAAATCGACTACGTTCCAAAGGACCAGGCATAAAATTACATCAAAAATATATAGTTGGTACAGTTGCATACAGCATTCATTAATACTTGGCAATATTATACATTTGTTAAGTAAGTATTACTACAATATTAATAATAATAATATAATATGGGACAACTTCCACACACGGTCATCTGGTCCCAAACTAGGCTAGAAGCCTGTACTATGGTAACCAGATGACTGATATACATACTTATATAAGCTTATAACACCCAGGCACAGATCAAACAGACATGTTCATGCACACAAATGTTTGACCTGGCCGGGGATCGAACCCGGGCCCTGCGGCACAGAGAGCAGAGTTACTACCATCTGAGCCAACGAAGCTGTCCGAGGCTGAGGAATATTATTATACGTTTTAATATTAACTTAGTTGAAATCAATCAAATACGTAAACTTTATAGTTTTTGCGAGCATTCTGCCCATAAATAACCTATTCAAGGATTGGAAATTCAACTTTTTTAATATTTGCATTTAGGGGTACGTATTTGTTCTTGTCGAACTGATGTTAGCACGACCGCGGTGTCAGAATTTTCAGATCAACCAAAGAAATGCCATGACCTAACGATTACCGCTTATAACAACTATTTAAATACTAAAATTAAAGGAGACTTTAGCTTTCTCATTTGAAACTAATTTTACTCAAATAATAGAATAGCCATTAACCATGTGCAGTTCAAGACTTTACCTATTACATCGACCACAATAATAAATGTTCCCTGCCGTCAGTTGGACTATTTAAAATGATTGTTCAATTAAAAGGAATTATTGTCTATTCATTGCTCGCGTAATGGGAATTTTAATTATGCTTCATTAGTGTTCCGCATTGATGGCTTGAAGCTTCGCAAAACATTTATTGGAGAACTTTACATAACAGTTTCATTACACTGTCTCGGTGGCGTAGTGCGTGCAAGGTCTACTGACGATCAAGATGTCTCGGATTTGGTGTCCAAGTCAGGTAAAGTGTCATTCGGTTTTGCGTTCCATTTCTCAATGTCAGTCTGGAGTTTGGAACTGTGCTGAACATGGGATCAAAAACATCATAACTGGCGAAATGTGGGTGTACTTGCTATGGGACTGGGTCCTGGGTACACCTCAGCCTACCGCTTTGAGAAATAAGCATAATGTTATATTAGTTATGTTATGGTATTTTCGTTACGTTTTGTCAAATACTGCTTGATCAATGACAGCTGAACAAAAATCTATTATCTATATATTTTTGCAAATAAAGTTCTAAGAGGGTTCTTATTAATTTATCAATTGAATATTATATAAGATAATTTATGTACTTACTTTAAGGAAATATTACCAAAAAATTGATTTTTGTTCATCTGTCATTGATCAAGCTAAATTAGACAAGGTATAGATAATAGTTACTATTCTTTGGTATATTATACCACTACGCGGCGGCACTACAAACATAATAGACATAACCATAAAGCGCTTTTGGTCTTATAATGTTGTCTTCTTGACCAAATAATAAATTGGGAAATGTAAATTAGGAGCTAGACGCCATATTAGTCTAGACATAGTTAATTTGTACCTGCCAGACTACTATTTTCCCGGTGTTATGTAATCTCAAAGTGGTATAGGAATACTCTAATAATACTGAAAAAAGTACCTACTTTTTTATGATAGAGAGTGACAAGGCGAGTCAGGTTCCTGATGGTAAGGTTCCTGGTTGCCGATATCAGACACAGTGCCACCCAGTGTTTTAAAATTCTAAATTCTGCGCGGCGCTGTACTGCGCCTGGCACCCTGAGATTTTAGTTGTTGAAACTCGTCAAGCCCAGTAATTTCGCTGGTAATATTGTTCTTCAAACAACACAGTAATGTTTGCACGTTGTTGTCTAGACGTGAGCTAAGTAAGGATTTTTGAAAATTCACATTCATAAGTTGTCCAAAAACAGGGTCAAAGTTGTGATATAAAACTCCCTTGTTTCGTAATTGCGAGCGGGTAAAGCGGCTTTGTTTTCACTATAGTACTAACATTTTTGTAGTGGTAGGCCTCTTTTGCAGGGGGCCGCCTGGGGAAGTACCACACCTTTGCCAGTTATTCATCCGCCAAGCAGTAATGTGCAAACATTACTGTGTTTCTGGTATGAAGGGCAATGTTTCCAGCGAAATTACTGGGCATGATGAGATTCACCAATTCATATCTCAGGGTGACAGGCGCAGTGCAGTGACGCGCAGAATTTTAAATTTTAAAACACTGGGGGGCACTGTGTCTGATATGGGCAATCATGATGCTTACCATCAGGCACCTGATTTGCTCGTCTCGTTACTCACTATCATAAAAAAAAAAAACTAACATATGCCCCGAAACGGTACCAGCTCAGCATGAGCAGGCTGCAGAACAAAGTGTGCTGGTCTTCCATTGCATTAGCATAGTTGCAGTTATGAAATAGCACAGTTGCAGTTTGTACTCGTACACAGTTAATATAATAATAGGACTGATCGGAGTGTTTCCAATTAAATTGAAAGCCATAAAATATGATGGTGCCGTTTAACAATAATTATTTGTGTGGTGTAACGTTTGATATTCAGAGCGACCGATGTAACAATAAGATAGTGGTCTTGTTAGACTTGCCGATAATAGCATTATAAGCAAAAATGTAATTTATATATAAAAAGATGATTTAGACCGACTGTATATAGAACAATATAGAATGATTTTTAAATGGATTGGCTTAAAATTAATATATTTTTCATGAGAAATTTAAAGGTCCACTTAATAATAGCAATGTTCTGAATACAATTTGCAATGAAAGTAGCAGTATTATCTCTGGGAATTGCCAATAATATGTGATACACATATTATCGGTGTTTATTTATTAATCATCTGTTAAAACATTTTAAACATGTTTTGGCTCCTACAATGGAAAAATAAGTTAAAACGAATTTCACATCTAGCAAATCGATTTAAAATAATAAAAAGCTAAGTAACATCCCACAGGTAATACTTACCTATCTAATAAATAGATGCACATTATCGGTGTGTGAAGCATAGACTTGCAACAATGCACTAGCGCAGTCACTCGGTCTTGTGTCATGAATGACATAACAACATGTAACAAGCAGACTCGGTTATGGTAGCTAATCACTTTAGAAACGTTGTCGGTTGTCGTATCGTTTCATAATGCATTATGAAACGATATTTACGAACGATTATTACCTATATCGTTTTCAGACATTTTGGGATTTATTTGATACTAACCGTGCCCCGCGGTTTCATCCTCGTAGACATCGTTCCCGCGGGAATATCGGGAAAATACTCTGTGTTATTCCAGGGTCTAAACTATCTATATACCGAATTTCAGCTTAAACAGTTCAGTAGCTTTGGCGTGAAAGTACAACGAACATCCATCCATTCAATTCTCACAAACTTTCGCATATATAATATTAGTAGGAAGTAGGATTTTCTAACATTTTTAACTTTAAAGAAAGAAAGAAAAGACAATGACTAATTTGGGCAAACATCATTTTGTATTACTTATTAAAGTTGTGAATGTTATTTGGATAGAAACATAACATTTTTTTTTAACTTGAGTTACTTTTTACTTAGGAAAGCTGTATTATGTCCTATTCTTTAAAATCGATATGATTTCATAATGTTTTTGTGGAAATGGCAAATTTTTATAATGTATCACACACAAACAGGTAGGTTTAATGGTAAAATGACTAAGTTAAATTATATTATATTATTTATTTTTACCGAATACATAGCTCATATGAAATGAGGAATATATTCGGAACCTGGACTTAAAAACGCTTGCTTGTGCAAAGATCTTGCATGTAAGGTACTTATTATGAACCGCCGTGTCATAAAAACTGCATAATTAACTTGTAAATACTAATACATAATACATACATAATAAGCGCTTTAAAATCTTCGGAAACAGATTTTATTTTTAAGTGATCATTAAATTGTAAATCATATTTTATGAATCAATTATTGATATTGCTTGGACTTTCTAAACATTATATATAACTAAAATGTTTATTTAATCTTTACGTTATACTAGTTGTTTCCCGCGGTGTTGCCCGCGTAGTCTTCGTTTCCATGGAAATATCGGGATAAATATGTTATTCCAGGTTTTACTCAATTTATCGGATTTCAGCCCAATCGGTTCAGTAGTTTTGGCGTGAAAGAGTAACAAACATCCATCCATCCTCACAAACTTTCGCATTTATAATATTAGGAAGCAGGATTTCGACATAGTATATTAGACTTAGTAAGGCTTAGAATTAATAAAAAATCCTCAATATTTATCTAATTAATAGTCATCATTATATTTTACTAATTTATTGCTGTCATACTTAAAATTTTAATTTGTACACTATATCTCTAACTTTAAGGTATATAATCGCTTACCTCCTAAAATGTTGCATCAATCTCCAATACAAAGAAGCCGTTTTACCACGGCTGTTACTAATTAGTATCTGCAAATGCGAAATTAATTCATCATTTTGGGCTTTAGCATGTTGTCTTATTTCGAAGGACCGCAATTTGAATGTTAATTGCATTTGCGTTTAAACCAATAAATAAAATCACAGGTATCTTTACGTAATTAAATTAGGTCTTTATAAAGTTTTGAATTTCGCCTTTGAAATGTTTGAAGATACAACTTCAAACATTATAATATGTATCAGAATATAATAGTCTGATAAATATTATATCAAATATAATATGTGTCAGACTATTGCAATCAACCGAGCACAGATTCAGATTCACGGCTGTCATTGAGAAAATTCTAATGGAAAAATTCGAAAAGACTTTGCCTGATGTGCGAATCAAACCCGGGAGACCTCACGATCGGCAGTAGGGTTTTCGAACGCCACCGAGGTACCGAAGCAAAGTACCCAGGTGTGAAAATCACAAAATGTTTTTATTTATAGACTATTGAAATATAGATACGAGTATATGCTTAGTACAAAATTCGCTATGTTCTCGTCCCGGATATAATTTGTTGCAAACGCAAAGGCAAGTCAAGTAAAACGAACGATGTCTCGTCAAAGGCAAACTCGTCAGGTCTGTCGATGTGAAATGGAATGAAAAATTATGCATTTTCCGATATTTTTCTACGTATCGTTTGAAGAGTGGACGCTGAGAGGCTATTACACGGTTTGATCACACACTGACTGGCGTCTCGACGTATTATGCCTTACTTGTAGCGTTTATAATCCAGATCCTATTAAGCTTAGTATAATGTAAACTGTTTTAAAGGGCAGCCTATTGAATAACTGATTATATTATTTTATGAACTACATACTCAATATACAGGTGATTTTTTAATGGTCTTCAGGGGCATCTCCGAAAATGTGGTGAATATCGAAAAATGCTGATGGGACCGATTTTGATCATAACAGACTATAACTGCATTATTATAACTACATTTTGGAAAAAATAAAAAACCATGCAGAAAAAGAACGAGTTGTTAAAAATAAATCACACCCTCTATTATTGTACCATCTGATAGTGTCGCTAATTAGAATCAATTTCTAGGAAGTAATATTACGTGGCAGACCAATATAAATGCTTCTATTAAAAAAGTTTTTAATAGCATTAAGTATATTATTAATTTTAAAATTTGCTCTAATATAGTACTAATTAAGTTAAAATAACTTATTTATAGTTAAGTTTAATTTAAGTAAACTTGCTATAATTTGAACTTGAACCTCAAAAAGAAAGAGTCCCAAAGTAAGTCTCAATAAACACAACGACAATGATTCAATGTCACAATAATTATGCAGTGATTTTATGCTACTTCGATTAGTTTACCTTTTGGGATACCCAAACAATCCAAAGTTAATCTCCAATGAAATAAAACTTTTAATAACAAGCCTGAGATTTTATATTTTAAATCAGACTCAATTTCACGTCTCACATCGTCTGTCAAACGTGACACAAAGCCGTGAATGAGAGCCGCATTATGAGAGAACTGAAACTGCCCCTATTTATATCAATGTTAATCTATTTATTGTCACAATAAAACCTCCTGATGTTATCAACTCGATGAAAGAATCGTCACCTTCGTACCTTTATCGAGATGCCAAAAGTCATGGTGTTCACTTACAAGGGATTCTCGACAATCTTACTTTGATAATAGAGTTAATGTTCGTTTGGAAAAGTGTAATGGAAGGTATGCTAAGCAGCTTAGTAGAGCGATGGTGAGCATTTGAGGCTGGATATGACGTTTCCAGTAACGAGACATGCAAGGGATCGTGTGAAGGTACAATCAAGCACAAACAACCTTGCGTATTTAAATAAATGTAAATATAATACTATAATAATTATTTTCAAATGCTAGGTACCTAGGTTTACAAACATCAAAATATTATGCTTCTTACTGTAATTTGATTTTAATAACATAATGATTTGCTTCATAAATAAAATTTTATTGAGCAAATTCAAATAGCAAATACTTCTTCAGATTTTATGTTTCTAAATCGAGGCTGTGAACGTTAAAACTAACAATTAATAAAAAGAAACCTCAAGCAATTAACTGCTATCAAGTCCACGTGATAATTGACAATAAATTCAACTTTACAATCCACTAATCGAGATGCTTATTCACTTCAGATAAGAAATTATTAGCCATTTCAAGGAAAACACGATACATTTGGATTATCTCTTATAGCAACTACAGATTCTCATTCAATTTTTGTAAATATTATTTTATTTAGTTTTGAGAGATATTTAAAATCTTAAAACTATGGTACTTACTTATATATTTAATTGTACTTATAAAATATTATTGTTTTTGGTTTCATAAGTATAGCGTATAAAGTGCTATGTATGTTTTTAACGACGCATTATCCAAGAAGATATATATATACTCTAGACTCTAGACTATACTCTGTTCGCTGTAAGATAGTACCTGTGACAGTTGTGTATTGTGAATAGGTACTACGCGCGACTTATTACAGTTACCAGTAATTTCTTACTTACACCTACTGTGTTAAGTCGGAGCAGACATATTACTTGATGTTGGTTTATGATAGGTACAATCATTTGTTGTGAAAGGACCTATTTGTCAAATGTCACAGGCACCTTATAGTGAACAGAGTGTAGGTGTAGAGATACACTATAATTACTTAGTAATCTTCACTTATATGGACATTAATTGCACTAAACGTTGTATTTATTCACATTCTCAGTAGGTAAGTGGGTTTTTTCAAATTACGTGGCAAGAGGTTTCGTATTTACAGTTGCATGAAACGTTTAATTGCTCACAGCGGATGTTAAATACAGTAATTGGAAGGTAACATCATGAGATAACGTGTACACCTACGAGCTAAGAAATAAAATAACCGCGCGGCGTCTTTAATTTTTGTTCATAAAATTGGCAATTATTACACGGTGTAGTGTTTTATTAATATTACGTGCGCGATTGTACTCACGATTATGGATCTTTCGGATTTTGATGTGATGTGAGTGGTGAGCTATTTTAAATTTTAAAAAGTTAACGTTGACATTTGACAAAAAGCTGATTATGACGTCTATTTTTTTATTCCCCGTGTAGTGTTGAGTCGTTGGGTCCGTTCAACAGGGATTAATTTTGTCCGTTTTATAAGAGCTTACTTATCTCCGCAGAGTGTCGGGAACTGGTTGTATTTATCGCAGGCCATTATACGTTTTATTATTTAATTTATTTAACGCGTCGGGTTTATCGGCTTGTCTATTAAATCGTCGAAAGGATAATGCGATCCAAACTTAAACATTATTTAGCTTTACATACAGAATATTTTTAATTTATCTTTTTGGATAATTTGCTGTTGAATACGAGTTCAATGAATAAAACTGTAACTATCTTATAATATAATAATAAGAGCATTTTTATTACTGACTTCACCTCATATAATTTAACATGTTTTGGGATTCATTTATGAGTGGTATTCGTTGGGATATAATATTAATTAAGAATTATACCAAATACCACTGGTATCAGTTTTTGGCATTAGAAAGGAATAGACCTAATTAATCGTGTATATATCACCACCTATACCAGTGCCATAATATATACCTATATCTATACCAGTGCATAGATTATATTAAAATAAGTACTTGCTTACGTTATACATGCTGATTTTGATTAATGAATCTACGCGGATCTTACTCCGAAACTACCACAAATAAATAGAAAATTATTTTGTTCAAAAAAATTTTTCAATAATGAGAAAGCTATAGTTTTAATCTTCGGTTCCAAGCGTTCTTCGATGTAATATTTGGGGTAGTTTCCAAGAAGATCCGACAGTTCACTTTTTAAAAAGTCAATCTGTATAAGTATGATTTAAACTTAATAGAATATATAGATAAAAAAATACTTAAATAAATAAACAAAAATTGTCTAAGTATGTATGTTGAGGAATAAAAACAGTATTTTTAATTATTGTTTTCATGAATAATGGATGTGCATATGAATGCATAATATATGGCAGCAGGTTTTTTTTATTCGGATCGGAGTAAAATACTTATTAAAACAAATAAATTTATAATTTGTTACAGTTTATTTATAATCTTATAAAATTTATTTATAAGTATATTGTTAATCACGTGAAGTTAATTTCATGGATGCTTTAAATAATATATAAGCCTTTTTAAGAAAGGCGATAAATCAGATCCAAACAACTACCGACCTATAACTATTATACCTATCATATCAAAGATAATTGAAAAAGCTATGCTCGTTAGATTAAACAACTTTTTGACTAAACATAAAATATTACAGAAGGAGCAGTTCGGTTTTCGGAAAGGAAGCTCAACTACACTTGCTTGTTTTCACCTTGTAAAATTTATCACGGAGTGCCTAAATAATGGTACTCCGATAATATCTATTTTTCTAGATATGAGCAAAGCATTTGACTTTGTAAATCACACGAAGCTTTTGCAAAAATTAGAATATAACGGAATAAGAGGTAAAGCTCTTGACTGGTTATCGAGTTATTTAAATAGTAGAAAACAATGTACAGAATTGTCAAAATTGGTCACGAATGCCAAGAAAATACTCACAAGAGAAAAATTTAGATCTGAGCAGCTTGTAGTTAACTCTGGAGTCCCGCAAGGTAGTATTCTCGGTCCACTGCTTTTTTTAGTATACATAAATGACCTCCCGGAAGTAATACCACATATGTGTACACTTTTTGCTGACGATACCACTGTAGTGGTAAAATGTAACGAAAAGGAGAAGGCAAAGGAAATTGTAAATCAAGCCTTAACAGATGTAATCTGCTGGATGAATAAAAATAATTTAAAAATAAATATAAATAAAACAAAAATAGTCCAATTTAATTCATATAATACTAATTTATTACACCTTGACATTAATTATAATAAAGAAAAAGTTGAAGAAGTCGATAATCTGAAATTTTTAGGGTTCAATATGGACAGACATCTTAATTGGAAAACACATGTTGATCAAGTGTGTAAAAAAATAGACCGATACGTTTTTGCGTTAAAGAAGCTTAGGCAGACAGTATCAATGGAGGCCGCATTAACAGCTTACCACGGTTATGTAGCATCACTCCTCATCTATGGCCTAATAATGTGGGGCCACTCGGTTGACGCTGACAGAGTATTTAGGATGCAAAAACGCTGTATCCGAGTTATTAACAAGGCCTGGTTCTTAGATAGTTGCAAACCCTTGTTCAAAAAATGTAACATTCTCCCTCTTCCTTGCATCTATATTAGAGACATATGCATTTTCGTTAGGACACACCCCGAGTACTTTAAAATGCGTAGTGAAGTTTACTCTCGACAAAAGCGAGCAAAGTTTACGAGCCTATTATATCAGCCTCCTTGTCGCAAAGTAATTTATAAGAAAAATGTATTTAACATGAGTATATTAATTTATAATAGAATACCCGATGACATAAAATTATTAAAAGGCAATTTATTTAATAAAAAATTAAGTGACTGGCTATTATGCAACTGCTTTTATAGTATTAAGGATTTTTTGGACTTTTGTGGAGATATTAAATTTTAAATAAATAATATTTGCACGTCTGCTTGCAGGCTGAATGCAGTGACTTAGTTTTAAGATGAACAACCTTTGTAATTGTGCATTCTGGCAAATAAACATTTGATTTGATTTGATTTGATTTGATAAAAAAACACACAAATAAAAAAAATACATTCATTGGTTTATTTTGTTGGAACAAAACCTTTAACAGTTATTAAATATAATTCATTCGGTAATTTGGAATTAAGAACAAAAAGTTAATGTTCTTCTTCCGTTAAAAACACTTATAATTTTTTTATTTTTGTAATATTATTGTTGGTTTCTTTTGCAAAGCCTTAGACGCAAAAAACGATGTACCTAATTCTAGGACGATTAATTCGTTCAAGACCTAATTATTAGGCTGAGTTGCAATAGTTAAACTTAACAATAACCAATTCTTAACCGCTCGTCAAATTTCTGGTTCGATTAATAAGTATTTCTCGTTGCACGTTAATTTTATTGTTTTAGAGTCATTTTTAGTGAGTTGTTCAGTTCAGTCAGCCAGTTGTAAAAGTAGTGTAACGCGTAATATTGTTCTTATCACAGATGACTGCTGATCAAGCATTGTGTAATGTTAAAGTTAGTTGATGAGATCCAGCCTTAATGTACAAAACTATTTTAATAGGGATGTATTTAATAAATTTCCACCTAATCCGGTTGTAAGACTATGTGGGTTGTTATGAAGTTCTATAAGAGAGGCCTATGCTCAGCAGTGGACGTTCGTGGCTGAATGTGATGATATTTATTAATAGCAGCTTAAATTTAATGAAATAGCTTTACTTATATATTTACCTTAAAATACTTCTATAATTTTATATATTAACTACCAAAAATAATGGATTAACTATAAAAATAAGGGTTTCCACCATTAGTATGACCAAATGTACCTATTAGACCAAATGTGAACTACTTTACTCTCCTCTCCTTGCTCGGTTGTCTGGAAGGTATCGCTTTTAGCGATAAGACCGCCAATTGTTACACTACACATATTCCTATTGTTCCGTTTTAGTTTTAAGTTTTTAAGATGTGGTGTAATAATAAAGAATTTATCTACTATGCTTAGTTTTAAAATTAATTTATTGCACTATAAAAATAATAATTTGCACCATAACTGAGTCGAAAACCACAAGTGTCACAAGACAAGCTTACATACAGGAGTGAGCTTGCTCTGAACTTTATAGTGGAAATCATTATTTCTATAGCTAAACCATAATTTTTTTAAGCTTAACATTATTTTTAAGTGCATATAAATATTTCCCATTTCAATAAGTACCAATAATTAAACTAACTAACTTAGAATAGAATAGAATAGAATAGACATCGTTTATTGATAAACTGTGTACATTGTGGTGGTGTTACATAACATTATGTTTAGTGTGTTCCAACAGTTTGCCCTTTGCGAGCATACAATTAATGCTTAACATACTAGAATATAGTCATACTAGAATATAGTAGATAGATACTAAACATATATGAATTGCCAATTAGATTAACAGTTATATGTAGTACATACCTAATATATAACATAACATCATGCCTTTTTCCCGAAGAGTTAGGCAGAGGTTTATTATTCAGTCCCACAGATCTAGATCAACAACAGCCTGGACTGTTGTTTAGAAACTGTTGTTTCCTTATGAAAATCTGATACTCTGGATTTCATGATTTTCCACCAAGGCAGTCATACCTATTGGATATTACACACAACGTGCCCATTTTTCAGGAAAACTATAATTATTCGTTGAATATGTTTTTTTAAAATCATGTCACACAATATTTGTGACGGTTGACTGCATGCAAAGAACCAGAGAGGATTGTTGTGAGTAGTGACTAAATCCTTATTGGTATCAAGTTCCATCCACACCTGGGCTGCCCCAAGATCGGATGTAAAAAATATATTGCTTAGACTCTTATTTCGTAAAGAATAGAGTAGATATCTCTATAACTTTTAAGACGCGAGTTAAGTCCCAATAACTGCGTTGTTCCTCTTTGTTCTGTGACTGTGTTTATATTATAAATTTCATTCAAAATCATTCTATTTGATTAATTAGCTAAATCCACTATAAAAACTGACCTGTCCTATGTTTTTTTGTGTTCATTAAATTTAATTATTATCTCTAACAATATTATAATTATTAATGTTTAAATATTTGATCGTGATATTTATATTCATAGATTTAGATTAAACTATATGGATAGAATATAATTTATACAATTTATATGTATAATTAATATAATTACATATGAAATAAAATCATATATCATATATAATTTATAACATACATACATACAGTCACGCCTTGTTCCCGGTGGGGTAGGCAGAGACTATTTCCCTCCACTTGCTACGATCCTGACATACAACTTTCGCTTCGTTCACTTTCATGACATTTTTCATACATGCTCGTCGGTTGTAGGTACTTTTGACTTGGCCTTTCCTAAGAACAACGTCAACTTGTTCATGAAAAGTACGCCTAGGTCGACCGCTACCGACTTGACCATTCATTTCCATAGGTTTATAATTTATAAACCTATGGAAATTGACGTGTAACTGAAAATTATGAATAAAGGATTGCATTGTATTGTATTGTAATTATTATTAACTTGTATTAATTATACCTAGGTACATAAAATGTAATTTAAAAAAATCTGGTAAAACTAGTGTCTGGTAAAAAATGACAATAAAGTTCACTTATAAAAATATAGTATGTATATATAAAATAATAATACAGTAGCACTATATTAAAAATTTTGAGTTGGTTGTCAATCCGACCGCAACCAACTCGACCACGCGGTTGAGTCACCAAGTTAAGTTAGTTAATAAAATTTTATTGTATTATGGGAGTCAGCTCGACTAGTATAGCAAATTGGTACAGTCAGCACAGAAAGTGTTTCAAAAGTTAAATGTTTGGTTTTTATTTGGCCTACTTTGCCTACCTACTTAATTATGATTTTGACAGCCTCGTTGGCTCAGTTGGTGGTAACTCTGCTTTCTGTGCCGCAGGCCCGGGTTCGATCCCGGGCCAGGTCAAACATTTGTGTGCATGAACATGTCTGTTTGATCTTTGTCTGGGTGTTATAAGCTTATATAAGTATGTATATCAGTCATCTGGTTACCATAGTACAGGCTTCTAGCCTAGTTTGGGACCAGATGACCGTGTGTGGAAGTTGTCCCATATTATTATTATTATTATGATAGCACCCACTTAATAGACTCAATTATATAATAATAATTAATGTTTTATGCATTAGGTTGCTTATCATAGAGACTAAATAGTTTAACCTATAAACGGATTCTCACAGCTCGCGATGGCGTGATTGTCTACGATTTGCCGTCTTTATTATCGCCATTCCCAGCAATTGAAACAGAACAAATTATCACTTATAATACAATCACATGCATATAAAAGGCATAATGCTAAAAATTCAATTAATTGAACTAAAAGCAATAAATTTAAAATGAAATTATTTAATTTAGGGCACCAATGAGAGAATATCTATTATATAGTGGTTGTAGTAGTAGGCCTCTTTTGCAGGAGGCCGCCTGGGGAAGTACCACACCTCTGCCAGTTATTCATCTGCGAAGAAGTAATGTGCAAACATTACTGTTTTCCGGTCTGAATGGCAATATTACCAGCGAAATTACTGATCATGACGAGATTCAACAACTCATATCTCAGGGTGACAGGCGCAGTGCAGTGCCGCGCAGAATTTAGAACTTTAAAATACTGGGTGGCACTGCGTCTGATATGGGCAATCATGATGCTTAGCATCAGGCACCTGATTTGCTGTCTGTCACTTTTACTATCATAAAAAAAATTAGTATATTTTTAGTATATTATAAATTCACTGAGGCCTTAAAAAATTAGCAGGTAATAATGAATATGAAAAATAAATAATTATAATACATAATATGAATAATGAATTAATACTTAGGGACATACAAAATAATATTAAATTATTCAACCTTACCTATGTCAATCACATAATACACACATCACATAATATAGGTACATAATATTAATATTTTTGCAGAAAGTTTTGCTGTCATCCTCAAAAGTGTATGGTAGCAAGCTGACTTTTATAAGAGTAGATAACCATTATAGGCTCTTATTTATTTAGTATGTTTGTATTTTATTTATGCTATTTATTATAATAAAGGTAGACGGTAGACTCAGTACTGTTTATCTTCATTGACGTACAAAAGTGTCAGATTATGACCTATTTGAATAAATCTGTTTGAGTTTGAGTTTGAAAAATGTTTGATATTTACTAAGTCTACCCCGTTGAAGTCTTTTCTTAGGAGCTGCATTCTGCAACGCTACGCAAGTGTAACACTCGTATTCAAGAACTATGCTTAAGTAAGATAGGTAAGGTACTGTGCTAAGAATTTCTCACCACGTTCTTTACGGTAAGCGATTGTCTCCAATTGGATTTACCGGCTCTATGCGTTCGGGTCATCATAGTTTTTGAATACAGGTATAAGTTTGCTACACAAAAAAATAATGATAAAGTTTCTTCGCATGTTATGTTACTATGCACTTAGTTCAAATGTGAACGTACCTGATAAACATTTTGAAGTTGCGCTCATGTTACGCACTTTTAATTTCAACGCTGTACCTATTATATAAGCCGTAGTCTAGCACGTCATTTATTATTAATTTGTCTGATTTGCTAATAAAAAAACACTATTCTTTATTACTACCAATGCATTGCACCTACTTATCAACTGAGTTTACCTACTATTATGTGTTTAGTTATAGTATAATGAATCAATAATAAACAGCTTGCTTACACGTCATTTTGACGTCATAAGTGCGTTTCTAACGTCACGCGTTGAGATGGGTAATGTTGATAGTGTTAGTACATACCTGGTGAGTCTGTAGCGGATCTATCGGAGTCGGAGTCTCGATGTGCGCTGAGGTCTCTGGCGTGAGCGTGTGCATGTGCGTGTGTAGGCGCGTCGAGGATGTCCGTGATCATGAACCTGGTGCGGGGCGCGCGAGCGTCGCGCTCCTCGCGCTGCACGGTCATCGCCAGGGCTGGTGGTGGAGGTGCGGGGCCGCCGCCGCCGCCGCTGCCCGCTCCTACCGCATCCAGCGCGGGCGCGCGCCACCCCCGCCCCACCGACAACACCTCGCTGGCACCCAGCTCGCCCGCTGCACCCACCTGCTCCGTCACCGGACCATTGCGCACCACCGACCTCCACGCACGATTCTCCTCGACACTATTCTCTCGACCGAACACTATAAAGTCTCCTCCAGTCTCCTCCGCATGTGTATCGCCGCACCGCGGCCGGATTCCACGTCCTGTCCCGGAACACTTCCCTCCGAAACACTACGTTGAACACGAGCTTCTAAGTCTCAATAGAGTTAATCTCAAAGGATATCTTCTATTGGAATATCGTCGAAAACTGTTACAACACAAGTTCTCAAACCACCGATATAGTTATGTTCACAAATAAGTTTCACGTCCGAAATGTTAGTCTCGTTAGATTGTTGTAAGGAGTCGCGTGCGCGTGTGTAGAGCACGGCGCAGGACGGAGGTGCGGGCACAGTGTTCGCGGCGAGGTGTGGAGCGCGACTGGTCGCGGGCGGCGCTGGCCGGGGCCGGGCGCGGAGGCCCGCCCGCCAATGGCGGCGGGGCCGGTCGCCGCAGCCAACGGGCGGCGCGCGGGGCGTGCCCCGGCCATGTTGCCGCGGCTCCGCTAATGCTCTTTTTTGCCGACTCGCCGCCGGGAGAAAGCTCCGCGCGGATTTAAGCTTTTATACGTGGATAAAACGCTTTTATGAGAAAATAAAGCGTACTCGCAGCGGGATATCACACTTTATGACGGCGTTTTACTGAAAGTTGGCGACACTATACTCTGGTGATTGGTTAGTGCCCGCCAAATTGGGGCTAGCGTGTCGGGAAGCTACAGCCCTAGTCGCTAATCCTTTGAGCTTTATGTAATTAATTATGAATGTATTATAATAAGTTTTATCTTTTGTATAATAAGTAATGCTATTCCATGTGTATTAAAGCGTTTAATGCTCTCCCAAAACACATGAAAGATCTCTTAACTCATTTTTAAATGGTTCAGCGACCATTTAAAAATGAGTTAAGAGGCCGCATACGAAATCTAGACGATATTCGGAAATCTCACGCAAACATGCGGGATCGTATGGTCGCTGGTTTGCGTGAGTCCGGAGTAGTCGATGGCCAGTAGTACTGTTATTCAACTGTTTTGATCTATTTGACATTTATACGTATCTTTTACTCGCGTGATTTTTATCATTAGAAATAAAAGGTTTTCTAAAAGATTTTTAATTCCCATTTTTTTTTAAATTAATAGTTAGTATTTTATTCTTAGTTGCCGAAATCAAAAGCAGTTCTTAACCTATTTTTCCTATTTTTACAAAAAATTTAGTTAGGTCAATATTTTTTTACTCAGAAATTTTATATAAAACTGGTAAAAAGCGATCCATACATTATAAAGATGACGATTTAAAACAATGCATTGTAATTTTTTTATACCGGTAAGACGTCAAAACGATTCAAAAATATGTAATATTCTAAACCTCTCACAGCAAAATTTACAAAACAGTCGGTGGTTAGAGTTCGATAAATCAAAATAAATTTTAAAAATAAAACAGTAGCTCATAAATCAGATCAAAATTAAAATGATCTTCCATGTTATGCATTAAAATTTATAAAAATATAGTATTTTAACTGTAAAATCACATAATTAGCAAAATTTCGTATTCGGCCCCTTAACGAGTTGGCTACGCAATAAAAAATATTATACCATCAATGAATATACAATATGATAAATAATTTTGAATAATATCCACCCTGAATTCTGATAATTACATTTATTATTATTATTATCTATACTAGTCTATACTATAATATTATAAAGAGAGAAACTTTGTTTTTTTGTTTTTTTGTTTGTAACGAATAGGCTCCGAAACTACTGGACCGATTTTAAAAATTCTTTCACTTATGGATAGCTAAATTCAGTGTGAGTGACATAGGCTATATGAGATTTTGAAAAAAAAATAGGGATCCGTAAGAAAACTGCAATATTGTGAACCAAGGTGTCACATAATATAATTACCATATTCATAAATTTGCGTGCGCTGTGAAATCCATTGATGGTAGAATAATATAATGTACTAGGGGTTTGTAGTACCTACTTATCAATATCTACAAAATAGTCAATGGAAATTTTATCCATCTATTTTGGTTTAGTCACAATAATCGAAACAGACATTATATGCATGCGCTGTGAAAAGTATTGGTGGTAGAATAAAGTAATGTACTAGCGGTTTGTAGTAATTATCAATGCCTACAAAACGGTATACATAGATTATATCTATCTTTTTTGGTTTAGTCAAAATAATCGAAGCAGTGATTATTTTTCATGCGGTGTGAAAACTATTGGTGGTAGAGTAAAGTAATGTACTAGGGGTTTGTAGTATTTATCAATACCTACAAAACAATATACATAGATTATATCCATCTTTTTTGGTTTAGTCACAATAATCGAAGCAATGATTATTTTTCATGCGGTGTGAAAACTATCGGTGGTAGATTAAAGTAATGTACTAGAGGTTTGTAGTAATTATCAATATCTACAAAACAGTATACATAGATTATATCCATCTTTTTTGGTTTAGTCACAATAATCGAAGCAGTGATTATTTTTCATGCGGTGTGAAAACTATTGGTGGTAGAGTAAAGTAATGTACTAGGAGATTGTAGTACTTATCAATACCTACAAAACAGTATACATAGATTATATCCATCTTTTTTGGTTTAGTCACAATAATGGAAGCAGTGATTATTTTTCATGCGGTGTGAAAACTATTGGTGGTAGAGTAAAGTAATGTACTAGGGGATTGTAGTACTTATCAATACCTACAAAACAGTATACATAGATTTTAACCATCTTTTCTGGTTTAGTCACAATAATCGAAGCAGTGATTATTTTTGATGCGGTGTGAAAACTATTGGTGGTAGATTAAAGTAATGTACTAGGGGTTTGTAGTACTTATCAATATCTTCAAAATAGCCCACGATAAATTTATACATGTGTTAAGGTTTGGTCATTGTAACAGAAATAGTCATTAATTTGCGTGCGCTGCGTAAACCATTAGGGTTATATCTATTAAAATACAATGTATCACGAATTTACTCCTGTTAAACGTTCACTATACCTACTTCTGCTACCGTGCGAAGCCGGGGCGGGCCGCTAGTATGTTATATAGAGCTGACCTTACCGTTTGTAATATTTAAATATATTATATTCTCTATGGTAGATAATAGTGGCTGCCTACCCCCACCGGGAACAAGGCGTGACTGTATGTATGTATGTATGCTAAATAATTTTACTAAATAATAGAATGGAATGCAAAATTAAGTTAATTAAACATAGTTTGAAAATACTTCAACGTAATATCATATAGACTAAGTTCCCGATAAATAGAGTAAATTGTACAGGATCTAAAAAATCTATTGTTACAACCTAAAAACCTACATATTTGTATTTTTAATAACGAGGTAACTTTTAATTTTTAATTGTTCATATTATGTATATCATATATAGAGACCATAGAATACTTTTCAGAGACTGAAACGGCGGATCGCGGCAAGTTTATTATTTATTGTTTGTTTGAAAAACAAACAGCTATAATCATAATATAATAATAATAGGAATAAAATAACCTTCATTTCATTCAGTACATTATAAAAGCCGCCAAAAAAATAGGCAATAGCCATTTTCGCCGAGGCATAATATATAGTGCTTTTCTCAAAAGAATGCTGGGAAATAAAACATACATTTTTTACTTTGCTTGAAGCAGGTTTTCCATTGCCAATTTGGCTTCTAATCTTAAATCTGGTGGACTACAATTAATCTCCATTTCACTCTCTGAACCAGTGGAACTCATTTTAATTATTAAATTTATATAAAATAAGTATGTAATTATCAAATCAAGACGAATTTTCAGCTTTGCCGCCAATTTTCTATTTATCATCTGTGCCGATAGACATGCATTTATGGCTATACAGCCACGTGCAAGCAATTTGTACTAAGCAAAGAGACTTACTTTGGTACGTCAAGATTGATAAAAGAGATCCAATCAAAGAGTATTTAATAACTTTAGCACGCCGTTTCATACAGCATTGCTGGAGCGTTGTGATGTTCCAAATTCAAAAAACGCTCCAGCAATGGATTTGATTTATATACTATGTTCGTAAATTCGATACTTCGCGTGTTCTTTTTTCGGAAATAATGACAATAATATATCCATGCATGTTTGAGAAAAAATAATTTTCACTTAAAAAATAAGCGGAAGTATTGCAATTATTTTTGTTTCGTGCCAAAAATAGGAAAGGAAAAATAAATACGGAAATGACGGATTGTGGAAAATGAGGTAAGAACCACTTCTACCACCTAACTAAGAAACTTATCTCTAAATCGCAATATTCATAATAAGCACTTCGCAAAGTGCAGTGCCATTATTTAATAAACATTTTAATTTTTATATAATGCTTTCGCTCGTTCGGATGCAGCTCGTAAAGGCTTATAATAGCTGGTGGAAAAATAACATAAGTAGTGCAATTACTGTTGGGTCACAGTAGAGCGACTTCAGAACACTCGATTAATTTACACAATTAAAAGAGAACTAGTAAAACGAGTAATTATAAAAGCTAATTTAAAACATAATATATTACAAAATTTCTTTTTTTTTTCTTTTTGGTGGACCCACACATTAATGTAGCCAGTGTCAAGTTAAAGAATATTATAAATTATATCTAATTAGTTAAAGTCATATTGAAATTCAAACTAGTCAGGTCTAAGTCATGACAAACTTTATAGCTCGTCAGTCACGTCATAATCATTTAATAAAGCGGTGAAAACTTTATTAAAAGTGTGCGCAGTGTTTACGTCTAAACAATTCACAGTATCACTTCTCACTCGATCGGGATCGAACCCGGGACCTCACCGGTCTATTTTTTCGGGGCGGTTTGCTCTCCCACCACCTCTTCGCTTGTCTGTCGTATAACTGGTCTCGTGTGAACGCGAAGGCAGTACAGTTGATGAAAGAGCAGGTCTTTCACTCTTATCAATTTAAATTAACTCATCCAGAGCTATTTGTGCTGCAATGTTGACTAAGTGGCGTAAATGTAGCCGTTGTCGTCGTAGACACTCCATCGCTATCACTGGTTTTGTAGTGGTAGGCCTCTTTTGCAGGGGGCCGCCTGGGGAAGTACCACACCTTTGCCAGTTATTCATCCGCCAAGCAGTAATGTGCAAACATTACTGTGTTCCGGTCTGAAGGGCAATGTTACCAGCGAAATTACTGGGCTTGATGAGATTCAACAACTCATATCTCAGGATGACAGGCGCAGTGCAGTGCCGCGCAGAATTTTGAATTTTAAAACACTGGGTTACACTGTGTCTGATATGGGCAATCATGATGCTTATGATTTGCTCGTCTTGTCACTCACTATCATAAAAAACAAAAAAAAAACTGGCGGACTGTTCTATTATTTGGTCCTATATTTGAACGTCACTGCCCTTCCAAACTGTTCTGTCCTACTGTTCTGCCAAAGACTCACGTCAGTGTGAGGACCGCTGTGAATTGCAATTTGGTACGGTGATTTATGTCTAAATAATCATTTTTGTTTAAATAAATTGTTAAACAAACCTTGTTATTTTAACTGAAACCTAATATTTTTTAGCATACATTGTTTTATACCCAACTAAGCAAAGTCGATATCTCGATTCCAAGAAGCAAAAAATCATCAAATTTACCACAAATTTATTTATATGTGTAGAGCAAATAATTGGGTACAAGGCATAAGGTACCTTTTAATTGCATTATTATTTATGTGTTTTTCCGTAGGGTTCCGTACCACAAAAGGAAAAAAGGAACCCTTATAGGATCACTGTGTTGTCCGTCTGTCCGTCTCTCTGTCTGTCCGTCTGTCAAGACACTTTTTAACGGGAACGCGTGGAGGCATCAAGTTCAACTACTCAGATCTGCGGTCTCTTTTGGCTGTAAAAAAATCATATTTCTAAGTCAACGCAATCAAAAAATATGGCCATTTACTGCATATTTCCATACAATTTCCGCATAGAACTGTATGTTCTTGGTATCTAGGTATGGAACCCTACGCCATGCATACATACGTATGCCTTAACAATTTATTAATTAATATGTGAGTTCGCTATTCTACCTAAGTTTAATATGAAAAGGTCTTTAGTAAAATTTCGTTACAAAGTGGTGTGTGTATTATCGAAATATTTTTTTTGAGATTTCAATCCACCGATATTTTATTATCTAAGCGTGTACCGTACCTACAGCGAATTGCGTTTGCAGGGTATGTTTTTCCCGTGTCATTTCAGTGTCAAAAGTGAGGAAATTATCCTGCTTCGGTGCTGTGATTCAGGGGACATCAAATATCCCAAAATAGGTAGTAAAAGTTGACACACTTAGTTTTTATAAGAATGCGCTTGCGATATCTATCCATATCTCTGGTCTGCAGTAATTTCACGCTCAGCGCGGACGAGCGTACCTGAAGAACTCTAATCACGCCGCAATTTATGGCAACTACTTGCAATTTATATAAAATGTTAATTTAGTTTGATAATTTTAATTTTAATAATAAGCAACTCTCAAACTGGACCGTTTATCGAGCGTTTCCGTCCGCAGTATCGCGAATTCTTGCTATCATTTTTCGCAGAATTGTTTTAATTAGAACGAGTGCGTTGTCGCGACCGAACTTTGAAGTTTCTTGTTATTCTTCGGTTTTAAGAATACCAAGCCCTAATCAGCTTCCTTCGGAAGCACATTTTTGATAGGGAGTTTGGGATTATACCTATGCATTTTCGTAATTTTTAACAAACGTTATGTTACACTTAATTATATTAGATGTTAATACCTATGCTTGTGTCTATGATTACATACAGCCTTAAACAAATTAAAAAATTATTTAAGCTCTCAAAAAAATTAAAACATTATAATAAATATACCTATATACAAAAATATAATATAACAGTCGTATTAAAATTCTATTTTAATTATATCTAATACATATTACCCGCTGTCCTGACAAACGTTGTTCTGCCATATAAATTTTGACAAAAAAATTTAGAGACACCGTAGCGGTATGAAATATTCTTTGTTTTGCAGCGAAAACCCCGGAAGACCTGCAGGGACTAATGGCAAGTCTTGATGAATCGTGTCGTAAATTTGGCCTGAAAATTAGCATTACTAAAACCGAAGTTATGTCAATGGACACACAACACCAAATCGTCCCACTCAATTTACGGATCGGTGATAGCTTACTTAAGCAGGTGGATAAATTTAGATACCTTGGGAGCACCTTAACATCTAAAGGTGACCTTACTCCGGAGATTAACAGCAGAGTCGGTGCTGCAGCCGCAGCATTCGGCAGACTCCGTAAGAAGGTGTTTAGTTCGCACGATTTGAAGCTTAGCACCAAAATTCAAGTGTATATGGCAATAGTATTGCCAAACCTGCTATACTCCTCAGAAACGTGGTGTCTATACCGTAAGCATATACGTATGTTAGATAGATTTCATATCGGGTGCCTCCGCCAAATAATGAATATAAGATGGTCTGACCGTGTGAGAAACACAGAAGTCTTACGTCGAGCCAATATTTGTGGGATTGAGGCGTATCTAATGCGACGTCAATTGCGATGGTGCGGCCACGTTTCCAGGATGTCTGACGAGAGGGCTGCTAAGCGCGTCTTCTTTTCTGAACTCAAGGATGGCAAGCGGAAACATGGCGGCCAATTCCTTAGATACAAAGATGTTCAGAAAAGACACATGAAAAGATGCAATATAGAGCCCTCTCGTTGGGAGGAGTTGGCGAGTAACCGCTCGGAGTGGAGACATCTGGTGCAGCAGAACGTACGCGAATTCGAAGACCAAAGAAAGTCTGACTTAGACTTGAAACGGGACCAACTTAAATGCAGACCACCCTCGAATATCCGCTACAACTATGTCAATGGCGTCCTGACATGTGACAGTTGTTTGCGTACGTTCGCTGCTAAGATCGGATATGTGAGTCACTTGCGGGCCCATGAACGAAACCGCACAGTGCCAACTAGCTCGTCGTGAAACAGTGATAGACAGTCACCGTAGCCGAATTCGGCAAGGATGTCTATATATATACTTTACGACCTATTCTCATACCTACCAAATAAACACAAAGAGGAGCGAGGTTGTTTCGGAGAAGTTTGGTTCCAAACACTGTGACACGAGAATTTTAATTTGACAGCCTCGTTGGCTCAGATGGTAGTAACTCTGCTTTCTGTGCCGCAGGGCCCGGGTTCGATCCCCGGCCAGGTCAAACATTTGTGTGCATGAAGGTGTTATAAGCTTATGTACTTATGTATGTATATCAGTCATCTGGTTACCATAGTACAGGCTTCTAGCCTAGTTTCGGACCAGATGACCGTGTGTGGAAGTTGTCCCATATCATTATATATTTTATATATATTTTATATTAGATTTACAAGCTGTGCCCAGCAGTTACACCCGCGTAGTCATTCCCGTGGGAATATCAGGATAAAAAGTATCCTATGTGTTATCCAGGGTCTAAACTATCTACATACTGTAGATAGATGCATTACTATAGAATAAATACAAAATACACTACTTATCCCATATCCAAATTAATGTCACTGGTTTGGAAGTTATCCTATATTAGATATATCTAAATGAATATCCATTTAATTTTTTTAATTTAGTTTCTTATTTCAAAAAGTCTACAAAAAAAAAAAAAAAGATTATTACTTTCATATTGTTCATATTAGCAAACATCTAATATTTTACTTTTACATTAATTACAACGAACCATTTTGGGCCTGCCAGTACTTTTAATTAACATTGCTTTCGATAAAATTGATCATAGTACTTATAGCATATCGAGGGAGAACGGACCGGGTGAAAACGGGACCGGGTGACAATGGTGCGGACCCGTGCCTTCTAGGCCTGTTCTTTGTATTATTAGTCCCTAAGTGCACAAGTCATGCCATCCCGTGCCTCGTGACGTTTGCTTCACTGGATGAACAAATACAAAAAAATAATAACAAAAAAATAAAACAAAGAAAAAGTTAATGTCCCACGTTGTCAATGATCTTCCATTCTCTCGTGAGATAATAATTCACAATAATTGAGTCAGTGTTGTACGTTTGCTCTGGATTCTACTTAAATACTGTTGTATAGTATAGTAGAATTAGAAATTTTAGTGACTGTTCTGCTTCCGTGGTGTAGTAGGTCGCAATTGCTACTGCAGATCATGAGATCGCGGGTTCGACTCCCCACCCTCATAGATTTCTATCTAGTCCGATTTTTTACCTATACTAAGGGTGTATACCTATTTTTTCGCATTATAAAGTATATTATATTCTATGGCTTTTTCCCATTCATCCAAAAATTTGTTCTTATCACATCCTAAGCTTAATAATCCGATCCAAAGGTATTTTGAAATTCTCAACACATCTACAATATTAAGTAGGTAGGTACAGTTAACACAAAGAGGTGATAAAATTTTATGTGTCATAATATTTAACTGTACTTTCACAAATTTATATTAATAGATAACAGTTTTAAGCATAATATTCATCATCTCGTTCAAGTCACTGACTTACCAGTATACTGCGATAATTACTCATTATCAGGAAGACAGTGGCGCACATTAATTGAGCTTATGTTTTTACCCAGAGCTTAACAAATACTCGTTTAATTGCCTCGTCTCTTTGTTCCACTAACTTAGTCTATGACGCAACCGTGGGTAGACTACGAGTACTCAGACCATTTTGATCGTTATGCAAAAGTAGATAATCATAATGTGTAAAAAGTTAGTGATTGTACCAAAGAGGTTAGATATACCATAGAGTCACAAACGTAAAAATGTCCACGACAAAAGTCGGCGCACGCCGTATATACTACAGCATATTTAGACCGTACTTTATACTGCGAACAGTGAGCCGACCATTGGTGAAAAATCTTTTATCTAAATAAGGTTTTAAAATTACAAATTGTAAATTAAAATGTTTAGTAATAGATGTTAATGTGTATAATACGCATAGACGTAAATATATGGATCCGAAATACCTACGAAAAATGGCTTCTTACCTACAAGTCATAATGTCGCATAAAATGGCTGTCATGGCTAGGGTTTGACAGTTCAACTCACATGAAACTTGTCCATAGGATGGCTGATTAGGTATTTATACTACAACTTACTTTAGGCTACAACTGTCACGTTTTTTGTAATTGTATGCGTCGTCTCCTTAAATATTCCTACCTCCAAGACTATAATATTTCAGTAAACTCGGGACGCCTTTATCGTGAAGTTTGTTAGAGACTAGTTGTCCAGTGTCATATAATAAAGTCATTGGATTGCACGCAAGAGTTTGCGTGTCTGTCAACTTCATGAATGCTCCTCGATTACATGCTTTGTATTAATGGAATAAGGCTTAAATTGGATTATCACAAAGTCAATTGGCAATTTTATGATTAAGATAGCGTAAAGAGAAGCACGGTTCTGTCAATATCTCGATTGATTAAAACAGAGTTAGGTAACAGTTAATTTCTATTTGTATATGTCCCTGACAATTTAATTGTTGTGAAACCGAAAGTAATATTAATCTGGTACCTAAGTATACTCTGCATTAACTACATTAATATTTAACTACTGTTATTGCTTTCAACTTCTCTTTTTTCTCAGGTACCGAGTATCCTGTGCGTTCATATCAATTTACGAAATCACGGTAGATACATAAGAACATCTTCTGAAGACTTACGTCAATAAAAAAAAATGAGTTCGATTTAGATATTTTACGAGCTTATTTTTCAATTTTGGTTATTGTGATCTTGAAAATCCCGTAGAAGTGCCTATATAGCTACCTAGGTAAGTTGAACTACATACTTTAATCATTTTAATACAGGCTCGTTGACATAAAACTCTACGATACATAACTCATTGCTAGAAGACTCGCTGTTGTGATCCTCGACGTCCTGACACTCGTCGTTTTGTTGCTCACCATGAAGAGAGAACGACGTAAAGATGCACTCTTTACAGACTTCGGGAGAATCATCTACCAGGGACCAGGGCACATATCATAATTACCTAAATTATTATATTCATGTGTCATGCCTATATATAGTTATATAGGTACACAATACCTATATAGTTATTTATTTAAACGCGTTTGGACAAGAATTTGATAGTAATTCAATCCTTAATAAACACCATAATAATTGTTTTGCATACGTACAAGGCCGCACCAACTGGAGTTACCCAAAGGAAATACCGTAAATTATTGACCATATTGAACTAACAAATTAAAACTACTTACCTAATTTACGCGAGTGATCGAGTAGACTCCTGCTTAATAAAATTTTAATTGTATTGTGGTAGGTATAAAGGTGCTGATAGACTTCAGGATTTCCACGCACATAACATTCGCAAGAATGGTACGATACAGGGAAATGCTGTGTCGAATAGCATTTTCATGTAATGTATCGTTCTCGTGAACTCTCTGTTATAAGGGACTTAAATACTAACATTAAAACAAAAATGATTGGATTTTAAAACTAATTTTTATTTGAAATGAAAAAAACATAATAAAAAATATGGGCAAGTACTCGAGTGAGTGATGGAGGGAGACTGCCTGCCCTCCGCAGCCAGCTAGAGTACCTCCTACTCATACTAACACTCCTGCTGATGTTGCGGCTTAGCAAGCAGTTCTCGTTTGATGCTCCGCTCGTCGAAATTCTCATTACGCGGTTAGCGAGTAAAACATCGAGCGTCGCGCTCGATCTTCGGTTCGATAAAATGAAAATACGGCGAATGCTCGATGTTCTGCTCGAGGAAATGCTCAAGTCTATCAGTACCTTGTTGGCGACTAGAGCGCGTACGTATATATTTGAGGTACGTATTTAAGGTGACTAGACCGCAAGGTGGTCATGTACTAACTCTTTTTTCCAACTATTCGTATGCGTAGTATTAAGAACTATCGGACTTAGTGATTGGATAATCACTAATTCAGACACTATAATTCACATTAAAAATTGTATCTTCCTACTCTAGAATTTATGTAATAATTGTATCGTAAAAATGGCGTAAAACAATTAAACAAGATTTTTACATCGGCTTCACTTGATATTAACAATGCGAAGACCACACAACGTTACAGTTTCGAAACAGAGTGTAATTAAACTAATTATATTGGCTACGAAACTATACTTTTCTCTATTTGATGCTATCTTTTGAGCGCTGTGTTTTACGACTGAAAATTAATTTGGCCATTTCGATCGTGAAACCAAATTCGAGTTTACTGGAATTCCAAATAGAAATTTAAATATATATAAAAATGCTTAAGATGCGTTAAAGTTAAAGATACGTAAAGCTACTTTTTCCTGGTGGTTTTTATTCTATTTTATTTTTTTTATATTAGGTACAATCTATTTACCTACTAAACCTATAGTACACGCGCGTGCATGTAACATCAGCCTTGTGCTATTTTATTTCATATCTCCTAATTAAGATTTATTTGTTAAAACATTTTACTTCAATTTTAGTATAAAATTATACTTGAAGCGTTGTTTATATAGAGTGAAGAAATCTTAAATCAAATAAAAAATATCAGGAATCGGTCCTTTAGCAGGAGATTAAATTTGTTCATAAATAAAAGTATTAAGGATTTTTTAACTGATCTCTTTCATCCATGATTTTTAGTTGAATGAAAACCAAAGGACGTACGTTTCTACTTCAATAACGCTTGGAAAAAAATAGGTAGGTTTACATGGAATTTTATTAAGAACACAATGGAAGTGTCATCGTTTCTCTACCTATCTTGATCATAAAATTGTATTACTGTATAAATATAGTTCAGACCACCGGAAACGGCATAGACGCGGCAACAAAATAATGAACAATAGTCATTATAAGTGGCGAAATGGTCCGATAAGCTTGGTTAGAGTAAACGTGCTTTTTTACGTTAATTAAACTCGGTTCTTTAAACGATGACGCTCTCATTATCCGCATTACTTTAGTTTTTACGCAACGTTGCACGACCTACACTATACACTATAGGTAATAGGTATACTAAGAGGCAGGAAGACTATTAACGAAAATCTATTAATAATATAATAATTATAAGGAAAGACCGACAAGTCTAATGTTACAATTAGAATTCATATCGAAATTGATAAAGACTTCCTTTTTTCTTAATATTTTAAATTTTACCACCACGTCAGCTCAAGTGGTAGAGCGCCTACGTAGGGTGCGGAGGGTGCGGAGGGTGCGGAGGGTGCGGAGGGTGCGGAGGGTGCGTAGGGTGCGTAGGGTGCGGAGGGTGCGTAGGGTGCGGAGGGTGCGGAGGGTGCGTGGTTCAAATCCCGCCCGTGGGTAAAATTTTTCTTTCCTTATTTGTATTGTATTTCATGCGAGTAGACCGCTTAGTCTAATAAATTTAAAATATCTATTAATAATATTTTAAGTACATAATGTACATAAATGCGTACATCATACCTATAAAAAGAAGCATCCGCTACGAAAGGTTTTTTTTTAATTGGAGAGATCTAATCATGCAATGATGAAGCTACAAGTAGCCTGGGCGCCCGTCTTGACGGTACAATTTCTATGGACTAGACAGAGAGAATAGATAGAGAGATACGCGATAGAAAGAAAGGAAGCTAGTAAGTTAATAATTAGTTATGCGCTGTGCGACCTGAATTGCACTTTATTGCGTCGGAGCTAGTGTCCCTATTTATTTAAATGATTTTGAGGAGTGTCCCTTCTGTCCCTTTGGTATTCTGTGCTGATACTTATAAGTAATGTGATAGTTACATGTACCTATATTTTAATATTCAATTTAAATTATTAAAATATACGTACACCATAACATGACGCCTTTTTCCCGAAGGGGTACGCAGAGGTGTACCCAGGACTCAGTACCATAGTAGGTCCACCCACATTTCGCTGGTATGTTATTGGTACCATGTAATATGGTGCGAGCCTATTTCCATCTACCGGACACAGTTCCTGACTCCATGCTGTCATAAAGATAATTCCTAATAGAAAAAGCCGATAACACTTTTACTGACCTGGGGTCGAACCTCGCCTGATCGGCAGTCGAACTAATGCCCATTATGCCACCGCGGCAGCCTATTTTAACTTGTAGATTTAATTTTATAAAATAAAAATTTCAATAACAAATAGTTTCGTATCGGTATTTAGTGTTATAACAACCCACGAAGGACGCGATGTCATATCGTATAAAAAACGCAACACGACTCGATACGATTTTTTTATGTTAGTACCAAAAATAACGAGTAAAGTAACGATACAACAGTACTTCAGTTCAGTTACTGATTGATAAATAATTTGAATGTGTACTCTAAACTCTATAGGTATAAACAGAACGGGTTACCACGATTACACTGCTTGATCAATTCATTTGGGTTATGTGGACAAACCATATTGTCAGAGTTTCAGGTCGCCAAGATTCCTATAAGGCTTCCGACATGACCTAACGACTGCCCCCTACATATCTTATAGGAAAAAGCCGGGATTTATAATAGTATAACGTGACATCCGAAACACGGTAGCGCCCAGGCGAAAAGTCCACATGGTGAGATTAGATCCAGGGCCTTCGAATTTAAAGCCGCATTATTCCCGGTGGACCACGGACGCTACAATATAAAGTACCTAACTAATACATAACCTGTAACCTGTTTTCTCGTTTCTATTACAGCTCTATTGGTAAGGCCAATGGTTCTTTAAACAATAAATAAATTAAAAATAGGTGTATTATTATGAGTTCGCTCGGTCACGATCACCAACAAACGACACATGACAAAAAATACCACATCATCAGTTCTATGACAATTCCACTATATTTATAATGCTATTAATAATATAATGGCCGCATTACAGCATCAAATGAACATTAAATGTCATTTTATTGACAAAAAACCTAGTATAGCATGTAACAATCGTTTTGTTATTCTTCTAATGACAATATTTATTTCTGCATTAAGAAAGTATAATACTAGGTATGTCCGCATTGCAGTCGTGTTATCATTTTAGTTTTTAAGTATTTTTGTACTTAATATAGGTATGTACTCGTACGTAACTAATTTATTCCTTTTTATGTTGCTACATATTCGCGCATTAGATTTTAATCGTTTATAGTATGTATCATGTTTATATTTTCCAAAATTTTATAATAGTGCACATGCTTATTACTAGATTTTTTATTCCACATCCAGGTGGCCACACAAGCAACAGGGCCCGCCTGATGGTGAGCGGTTACCGCCGCCTATGGATAGGTATCCATATACGCGTTGTTGCACGTGCAACACCAGGGGTATTGCCAGTATGTTGCCAACCCTTCAACACTCTTTACACTCTTTGAAGAGCCCCATGTTGTAAACATATAAGACCTAGTGGTACCTTTTGAAAAGCACGTTAAACAGAACCATAGGTTAACTAACAACTTGCAAAAAACCAACCACTTTGCCAATCTATATCAAGTATAGGTATATCTATTCTACATAATAGCCCTCTAAGAGAGCTCATTGATTAACCAATCCACTACGAAAATTAAAATAAAAAGTATATTTCTCATGAAAGCCGCGATCATCAATCATATCTGATCAAACAGTGCAACTATAAATAAATCCCAATACGCTGTGTAAAGAAGTCCCGAGTCCTCGGCAGCGGAGGGTAACCCTGGCTACTTATTACCCCGCGCGTTAGTATGCATGGCCTGGGCCGCCCTCGGAGCCCTGTCACGATTATACCGCGGGTACATAGCCACAGATTAGGTACACATTACTACCTATATAACCTCACTGTTACAGTTGTATGGAGAGACTAAGACCAGTTGCTATAAGGTACATTGGACATGATCATAATATACTTGAAACAGAAGGAGTTATTATTACGATTTGAACATTGCTTTTTATGTTTTTTTAATGTTATTGTTTTTAAAAATTTTGTTTATTATGATGGTATATATTAAGAAAGTAGAGTAGTGTAGCGTTCATGAGGTGACTATCTAATATATCCTAGTAAATTAGTTGTTGTTGTTTGTTACTCTTTCACGCCAAAACTACTGAACTAATTGGGCTGAAGACTTCGATATATAGATAGTTTGGACCCTGGAATAACATAAAAATTACTTTTTATCCCGATATTCCCGCGGGAACGAAGACTACGCTGATGAAACCGCGGGGCACAGCTAGTAAGGTAATATAACTATAACTACTAATACTTATTGTCCAGTGGGTAAAACTACATTTCCCAAACAATGTGTCATCTCTTCATCTATCAGTGGAAGCCAATTGCCACCCTTGAAAGCAGACCGACTCAATCCGCATGGTATTCAAATCAGGGCTCGTATTACGTGCCCCAATCGGACCAGATATTTTTCATATTTGTCTCGAACTAGAAACGAGAATTGCAATCCCATTTTATAATTGGCTTACAGAGAAGCTTTATGCAGTTGGTGCAATTTATTGCGTAGGTTTAAATTTGAATAGATGAAAAAATCCTATCTAAATGATTTAATTTTACACCTACGATTCACTTTAACAACCTTCAAAATCTTCTTTGCGGCACCTTCCATGTAAAGCAAAATATTAAATAGCTCATAAAATAACTAAATACAGACAAAAACCATTCATAATCTGCAATTTACGAGCAATAGAACGGACATTATTACAAAATTCGTGTCCGTAAACACTGTAATTCGAATCTAAAGTTTCGAAACGGCCCATTTCATTTGTGCTTAGATAAAATGCTGGTAGAAAAAGGTTGACAATCGGACATTTTCTCAGGGACATTTCTACAAATTAGACTATTATTAGTTGCCGATCACGTCGTAGGATGCTTTTAATATTGAATTAGGGGAACCTGTGGTTACCAGGCCCTTAATCGTCCCTACGGCTGCGATGTTCGTGTATTAACTTTATATCCACAGTCAGGTAATGGCGTAAGTAATAATAAAGCCCAAATGACACAAAATATTGTCAAATTATAGGCTCTGAAAGCATGAGTAACCACTTACAATGTCTGCCGTTGATCCCTTGTGTAGCGTTCGCAACAAAACCTTAACTTCATAACTATATTATACTAGTATTCTACCACTAGATGTATATTTTGACTTCATTTATCACATTTGAATTGTTTTGAATAGATTAAATTATACAAAACTGAGAAACTAAACTAAATAAGTGAATTCAAACAACTTTGATTCTTAGCTACATAATGTAGGGTTGATGTTATTTTGTGACGCGCATGCTACGGATTCTGTGAACGTTTTGGTGGTTTTATGGAAAGTATTAATGGCAACGTGTGATTTCACGGAGATCTATGGCATGTGCGAGGGCGTGATGGCAACACAGGGAGGGGGATGCCATCGCGACAGATGATTGTAGAGCGAGATTGAAGATGGTGGGCTTGGAATAAATCATGTAAAATATGCTGAAGTGTTCGAGTATTATTTAATGGAAAAGGCACGACTACAATAAATATGAAGTAAAGTTGTGTTCTGGAATCGTACACAGTTTAAGGTGCACAATCCTACTTCTACTAATATTATAAAGGCGAAAGTTTGTGTGGATAGATGGATGTTTGTTACTCTTTCACGCCAAAATTACTAAAACAATTAAGCTGAAATTCGGTATATATATAGTTTATACCCTGGAATAACACATAGGATACTTTTTATCCCGATATACCCACGGGAACGAAGACTACGCCGGTGAAACCACGGGACACAGTTAGTATGACATAAATATTCCGTAGTCCAAGATGTCATTGCCACCACTACATTCAGTATACAGCCTACATTTAATTATAGCTATATCAAATAGTTTTCCTTTTTGGGCGAGTGGAGGAGATACAGAAATGGCTGTGTCATATTATTTTAGTGGATGACGCCGATCACATAACTAACAGCTGCAACTTGCCCTCTGATTGCAGTGTTTATCCTCGATACCAATCGATTTCGTATCGATTTGTATCGAATTTGATAGAAGTCTAATTCACTGTAAAGTTTTTGAGTCAGTACTTGAGCTTATACGGTATGCTGAAGACTGACAATTTCGTTCGTCTTCCCTCCTGAACATGACCTCGGGGTCTTCAAGAGAAGAGAGAATAATTTTCCTTTGTCTGCACCCCACCCGATTTATGTACCATTTTCTCCAGTTTCCAGGTAAACTGGTAGAAAATGCTATTTTAGCATTAAGTTAGTCCTAGCGTTGTGCTGAATTATAAATAAAATAATAAATATTAATTGTTCTAGGAAAACTTGTTCCATCTTAGGCCTCATCTTCACTCTATCAGGTGAGATTGGGGTCAATCGCTGCCCTTTTAAAATTTAATAAACTTGCCACGCTAGACAGGTGGGTCGGCGAGCGCAGTAGCTACGGTGGCTTCACGCAGAAGACGCTGCTGCCCGTCCTCTGGATCTGATTACCCTTAGCCGGTTCTTAAGACAACTACGGGTAGAGAGGATATCATTGACACTGACCTCAACCAAAATAATGACCTCAACCAAACCGCTTAAAATCACTTATCCAAAGCTCAATAACGGTTTTCTATGCGTCTAATAGAAGCGATCACGGTATATTTTTCGGCTCTCTGACCGATCATTTGGTTCGTACGTGAGGTGCTTACGCGGATAATAAATCGTTTGAATCGCATTATATTCATTCGTATTATTAAATGCTCGGATCTGTGAGAATTTCTGATTTGAAGGACGTGCTGGAATTTATGTTCGGGTGAATTTATCTCGCAGGATAACAATAGATTGCTTAATTTTATATCTAGCTAGATTTATACTATTAAAATTATCTCTAGATATTTATCTATAAATAAGTACAATGACGTTAGAGTTCTTGACTCTGACGTGTATTAAATTCAATTGAATTATTTATAAAATACTACTTACTCGTATTTAGATATTTATATTAGGTCTTATTAATGTTATTAAAATTTTGATGTATATGTGATACAAAAAAATTAAATAAATTCGATACTAAGGGGATTTTTGCACAAAAGCCTAAAATTCCCGTTCGCAGACGAGGGAATTTAAATTTCAAGCTAAAATATTAATACATCTATACTAATCTATACTTAATATTATAAAGAGAGAATCTTTGTTTTTTTGTTTGTAACGAATAGGCTCCGAAACTACTGGACCGATTTTAAAAATTCTTTCACTAATGGATAGCTTAATTCAGTGTGAGTGACATAGGCTATATGAGATTTTGAAAAATATTAGGGATCCGTAAGGAATCTGCAATATTGTGAACCAAGGTGTCACATATATTCATTAATTTGCGTGCGCTGAGAAATCTATTGATGGTAGAATAAAATAATGTACTAGGGGTTTGTAGTACTTACTAATATCTACAAAATAGTCCACGGATATTTCATCCATCTATTTTGGTTTAGTCACAATAATCGAAACAGACATAATATGAATGCGCTGTAATAAGTATTGGAGGTAGAATAAAGTAATGTAGTAGGGGTTTGTAGTACTTACCAATACCTACAAAACAGTATACATAGGTTATATCCATCTTTTTTGGTTTAGTCACAATAATCGAAGTAGTGATTATTTTTCATGCGGTGTGAAAACTATTGGTGGTAGAGTAAAGTAATGTACTAGGGGTTTGTAGTACTTATCAATACCTACAAAACCGTATACATAGATTATATCCATCTTTTTTGGTTTAGTCACAATAATCGAAGCAGTGATTATTTTTCATGCGGTGTGAAAACTATTGGTGGTAGAGTAAAGTAATGTACTAGGGGTTTGTAGTACTTATCAATACCTACAAAACAGTATACATAGATTATATCCATCTTTTTTGGTTTAGTCACAATAATCGAAGCAGTGATTATTTTTCATGCGGTGTGAAAACCATTGGTGGTAGAGTAAAGTAATGTACTAGGGGTTTGTAGTACTTATCAATACCTACAAAACAGTATACATAGATTATATCCATCTTTTTTGGTTTAGTCACAATAATGGAAGCAGTGATTATTTTTCATGCGATGTGAAAACTATTGGTGGTAAAGTAAAGTAATGTACTAAGGGATTGTAGTAATTATCAATACCTACAAAACAGTATACATAGATTATATCCATCTTTTTTGGTTTAGTCACAATAATCGAAGCAGTGATTATTTTTCATGCGGTGTGAAAACTATCGGTGGTAGATTAAAGTAATGTACTAGGGGATTGTTGTAATTATCAATACCTACAAAACAGTATACATAGATTATATCCATCTTTTCTGGTTTAGTCACAATAATCGAAGCAGTGATTATTTTTCATGCGGTGTGAAAACTATTGGTGATAGATTAAAGTAATGTACTAGGGGATTGTAGTTATTATCAATACCTACAAAACAGTATACATAGATTATATCCATCTTTTTTGGTTTAGTCACAATAATCGAAGCAGTGATTATTTTTCATGCGGTGTGAAAACTATCGGTGGCAGATTAAAGTAATGTACTAGGGGTTTGTAGTACTTATCAATACCTACAAAACAGTATACATAGATTATATCCATCTTTTTTGGTTTAGTCACAATAATCGAAGCAGTGATTATTTTTCATGCGGTGTGAAAACTATCGGTGGTAGATTAAAGTAATGTACTAGGGGATTGTTGTAATTATCAATACCTACAAAACAGTATACATAGATTATATCCATCTTTTCTGGTTTAGTCACAATAATCGAAGCAGTGATTATTTTTCATGCGGTGTGAAAACTATTGGTGATAGATTAAAGTAATGTACTAGGGGTTTGTAGTATTTACCAATATCTACAAAATAGTCTACGGACATTATATCCATCTATTTTGGTTTAGTCACAATAATCGAAAGTCATTATATGCATGCGATGTGAAAAGTATTGGTGGTAGAATAAAGGAATGTACTAGGGGTTTGTAGTACTTATCAATATCTTCAAAATAGCCCACGATAAATTTATACATGTTAAGGTTTGGTCATTATAACAGAAATAGTCATTAATTTGCGTGCGCTGCGTAAACCATTAGGATAATATCCATTAAAATACAATGGAACTGTGCCCGGTAGATGGCAATAGGCTCGCCCCCTATTACATGGGACCAATAACATACTGGCGAAATGTGAGTGTATCTACTATGGGACTGAGTCCTGGGTACACCTCTGCCTACCCCTTAGGGAAAAAGGCGTGAACGTATGTTTATGTTATTTAAAATACAATGTATCACGAATTTACTACTGTTAAACGTTCACTATACCTACTTCTGCTACCCGTGCGAAGCCGGGGCGGGTCGCTAGTAATATTATATTTAGAACGAGTAAACTAGTTAAGACCTGCAAATATTCGGCTTATTACCAGACTTCCAAAATCCAATGTTTCCTAAAAATTACCTAACCTTAATACATTGAATGTCTTCCCGCGACTTTCAACTTTAATTTTTTTATTCTCTAAAGTAATACTTAATTAATTTACAGAATAATTTGTTAATCACTATGAGATACATCGGTGCATTATATCAGACATCTCGTATGCTAATTGGTTAATTATAAGGGTCTTTATTAGTTTTAAACAAATTAATCTGAGAGCGAGAGTAATCGAGCTGGCGCCGCCCTTCGTAATCCTGTGCATACTGTGATTAGTACTGTCAACTGGAAATAAAAAATAAATATAATATGGGTGAAATGCAAATACGTTTAGGTATTGCTATTTAGTAAAAATACTTAACTAATATTCTATTATTGTATAACTAACTCCTAGTGATGGGCGTTACAAAAATTCTAATAGGTAAATCGACAATAATAAATGTGTAGACTCGTCATTGCCAAACAATAATCGAATAAAAATTATCAACTAAATACAATTGTGCACAGATCAACAGTGGACAGGCGCGGGCGGTGGACTTATAAAAGTAAGTACTTACCAATCGACAATCATCGATCGTTATTTGAATGTAATCTATTAAATCGACTATTTTTAGTTACAGGCGCCAACACTAAGTACGACAGAAGTAGCTATGAAAATATGACAAAAGTAATAGTTAAAACCCAATATCTAAACTTACATAAATTGAAGTGTTTGTACATGAATGTGTGTTAATTACAAGTGTACAACTAAAGACATAATTTGTAATATTTAGATGTAAAAGTAAAATAAAAGCTTTAAATAATCATTTTGTACTTGAACTAAAGCGAAATGTCTCCTAATTGGAACAGGTCCTGAGTTCTCTCCGGGCCAGTCAAGGTGTCACGGCCTGGGATTGAGATAAGAATAACCAACACAATTTGTCTCATAAAATAACTACTTCCAGCTAAATTAGACCTTAATGCCTGAGATGTAAAGATGTAGAGCTTTTGGTCACACGTTAGCGAGAACGTGGCAAAGTTAAAGGTACTTAATGATGCCTGTTCGAAGCAGGATGACATCACACACAGTATTGTAAATGGGAAGATAAGGATAATTCAATAGGTATCGGAGATTTCGATGACACAAGCTTGAGTTGTGGTTGTAACTGAATTTTAAAGGAACAAACTACATAAAATTGTTGCGATTGGTGACTAATGATCCTACATGGAAACTAACTAAACGATGAACAAAATATTATTTAATGTCCCAAACATTTATGTAAAATTAATAATAAACTATTATTTTCGGCAGTACCTACACAAAAGCGATACAAAAGAAACTTTTTGGTAGGTATTTTTCGGTTAAGTAGACCATAGATAGTAGAGCATAGACGTGGAGCGGAGTGGCATAACCCTGCGAGACTGTATTTTGGATTCGAATTATAAAATTTTAACTTATGTCGAGTTGACGATGATATAAAATAACTGAACGCTCGTAAAAAAATTTACATGTTCACAGCGCCCCTTACCGAATTGAGAACCTCCTCCTTTATTTGAAGTAGGTTAAAAACTAAATATCATAGTTATAACATTAGGAAAGCTGATTAAATTCCCTTGCGATTTTATGTACTTACTACAGGAAATTTGACATTTTTGGGTTCTATATACTTCAAAAGGAAAAAAAGAACCCTTATTCTCGGGAACGCGTTGAGGTATCAAGTTGAAACTCATATCAACAACTGCAGTCTATGGTCCCTTGCTGCTGTAATAGAGTACATTATGATGCAAGTGTGCTAAGTTGAACATTACGCACGAGGTGGTGAATAAGAGATACCGAATAGCAGAATGTTCATAGCATACGTGTTTCACACGATGTTTTTCAACACCCTTAGGTAAGATTATAAGATAAGGTCGGTTAGATCTTGTAACTGCTCTTCTTTGACAGATGTTGATATTTTTAATAAATAATATTCATTCAAAACCACGCAATGAAAATTTTAACATAAATCTTAGCTAATGAAAACGGCGCGATTTTGCGCACGATCGCAAATATATACTTATCAATAAGTATAGAGATGTGACATTGAGTTTAAAAAGCTATAAAATTATAATCATTTAATCTTTCTACAATATAAATCGATTTGTAAATAGATCGAGCGATTAGAATGTTCTTTTACGCATAATAAATAATGTGAGTCACAAAACATTCTCCATCCATTTTCTTACTCTTATCTAACATAGAGATGTTTGCCTTTCCATTAAATCAGTGAAAAATACTGTTTGCCTCGAAATACTGCGATCAAATGCCAAAGTTACAGCGAACAGCGCCCATGCAAATAAACCTAACCCTGCCGATTTATCGTCAGCCTTCACAAAATCAAACTACATTATTTAAGGTCACTGAATAAACATCGCGTCCTAAATCAATAAAACCTAAAGAAAACGTAATCAATGCCTGCATGATACGTGATCACGACGTAAACCTATTTCGATATGGAAAATAACTTGTATTTACAACCTATAGTTGACTTCATTCCTAATAATAAATAATGGTCGGCAAGACCTGCGCAATCATGCGAAAATCATTATCAACAATGTTTTACTTGTAGGAATAATTATTTATAATATCGTTGTGGGAGTAATTAGGAGTGTGTGAAGGAATGCAAATCCATTAATGATCCATAAGGCAGAATTGCCATGGCCAAGGGTTCACGCTTAGATAAAAAGCGGGTACCTACTACTTATTTCCTTTTTTATTCGTATTTTTTTATATTAAACATTCATTTACTTCCGGAAATGATCATCAAATTAAATAAATCAAAATTGCACTAGGTCCGCAAAAGGCTGTGATTATGGCAACCGCCCGAAGGTCTTAAAGGTGCCGACATGGATGGCGCGGTGACGCTGGCGGCAGCCTCATCTATTAATTAAATAAAAGAATAAAATGCCCATAATAGTTCCTAATATCCTCAATGCTCTCACTGTCCACAGGGTATTTTGCCATACCCTGAGGCTGTGGTCTCCATTCATAAAATCAGAACGATTTGCGTTATTTTACGACAAGGGACTGAATGAGACAATTTTGTTTCGGAACACGGTATTTCCGGTCGATATCTCCATAAAAACATATCGGTGTCGTTTTCAAAGCTATTTTTAGTGGATTAGTAATTTGTTTGCTGTTTTACAATGTTAATGAATTTATGTGATTATACAAAACATCGATTTAGTAAATAATCCATTGGATTGTGTCAAACTGCTAAGAGGTCATGTATCCTGTTAAGGGGGTGTCTCGTCCATGCAAAATAAAATTTCCCAAATATGGAGAATTACTTAGACTTATTATTTTCCACTAAATTTTTTGTGGTTGGCACTTAATCTGGCCATTATTTGCACAAAAATAAATTTTGATTAATAAAAAACCGTATGGTTTAATTTTTTTTATATATACGAAAAACATAAAAGTAACCTCAAAATATTTTTTTTTAATGTGATAAACCCGCACAGGTTTCATCAATTAAATATATATTATTTGCGCAAATAATGGCCAGATTAAGAGCCAACCACAAAAAAATTAGTGGAAAATTAGACTCTATATCTCCATATTTGGGAAATTTCATTTTGTATGGACGAGAAACCCCCTTAATACATACATACCTAGTATATATATATAGGTATGTATGTATTAATACCTAGTAATCAGTTTGCAAATTGAATCCACGTTTAAATGGAATCAACTCTGAAATCGTGACAAAATCAGTAGTTTCACTTTCGGTTGCAGGCCAAGGAATTTTGGCTTTTAGAAAACCAGTTAATATTTTTTCGCGATTTCAAACCCTTTAAGGGTGCGTCCAGATCACCTGCAATGGCCTATTGGCAAGATCTGGGCTTATCCTAAGCTTGAACGAATTAACCACATCGTCCTAGATCCTAAGACTTTGAGGATCGATAAACTTTTTTTTTTTTTGCAATTCTGCAAACTTATCAAATCTATAATGGGTACATTATGGGAACAGATCACTCCACCGTAGATTTAACTAAATAGTAGGAGCATGCCGTTATTCTAATTCTAACTCCATTTTCTAGAGTGACACACAACTTTCAAAATGTTCATGTCATGCATTAACTCATTCATAAAATGCTAATGGGATTAGTTCCGCATTGTTTCTACTAATTTTATAGCCCGAGGCGACCAGTTAGACCCGCTATTAATTTTATAATTAACACCTGACAAAAAGAGTAAACGTTAAAGAGAATAATAATAGGTGTATTCGAAGAGACACCTTTGATTGCGCACGTATTTTTACAACGACGGTCATCGAGAGGTGCTAATGGCGTTGATAAGTCCGGCTATCAAAGAATAAATACTATCGATGGGACACGGCACTTCGATCCCGAGTGAAATGAAAACGGATATCCAAAATTGGTACAATAAAACGCTTAGCCCCAATAGGTTTATCGGGTCCCACTTCCTACAGCCGCTCTAATAACCAAAACAAACAACAACGACTCACACAAAGGGAGGCAAATAAGTCCAAAAAGTGCTAATATAAAAAAGTGTGCCCGTTTTTATACGACAACGGGCAGCGAGTAAGTGTGAGGTCGCGTCGAGGAATGTTGGCGCCTGTCTGAGTACATATACCTGTCCGTTTATCAATGGCCTACGGACAATAAGACTAAAAAGATACAGAGAGAGTATCAAAAAAGCGCTTCATCAAACCTTCCTAGAGGGCTGTCGCTTAGTTTTAATTTGACAGCGATATGGCTATTATTGTCACCTTGACTTTTAGTCAATTTATAGGTGAAGTGATATCTAATAATTAAAAACCTATCTATTAAATGATAAAAGGTTTACATACGATTTATTAATTAATTTGATATTCTTGTTTCATCACTCAATAAAATCAATAAAATTGCGTGTTTTAAAACCTGACTACTGACTATATTTTAAAATTGCTGGCTATTTGAGTACATAATATACATAATATATACCTAAGTAAACATCTATGTTTTATCAGGTAAGGAAGGTACTTAATTTTTCAAATTACTCACAGGTAAGTAAGGTTTTATTTAGTTAAAGTTATTTGGAGTATTATGATTTTAACATACCCAAATCTATGGAAAATAAGATATTTCTTGTACCCATACCTAAGTTGGCAATGAACCATAACGTGGCGTGCGCGCGCCACCCTGTCGTCTGCCCGCTGTAAATATCCCAGTTAAGCCTAACACAACTCAAGATGAACACGACAAAACTGATAACGGCCGCCACGCTCGCCCGAGACATCCCAATTTAGTACCGGCCACGAGATAACGCTATTATACAGCTTTTAACTATACGGATACGCTAAATGTACCGAGATCACCTTATTGTGGCCATTTTACTGTTGAATGCTCTCGGTTCTGTCATTGCGTAGGTATCGTAATCTCCATATCCAGTCTACGAGACTACATTACGCACTGAAGCTTAATAAAGAGCTCTATAAAGATTATCCGCATTATTTGTGGACAAAAAATGAACCATGCGCATCCCGTCAAGCGTGACTGTTGCGACATAAGTAGGTACTCTCATTATATTGGTTTATATTGTGGACAGATTGTGAAAGTATAAGCTTGCTTGGTGTTTGTAGGCGTATAGTTGTCTTGGTAATTAGTTAACATTATTAAGACTTCATTATAATAATATTAGAAAGTACTTATTAGAAATATCAGTGTCTACTAAAGCATACCTAGATACATTATATAGTACATACGAGTACAATAGTAGTATACTAGTTTAATTCCCGCGACTTTGTAATAGGGATTTTGGGAATTCGTTTATTTTTCCTTCTCTATATCATAATGGAAACCTATGTGAAAAAAATCAGCTCTCTAGGTACAAGGGTTGGGGCTGGGCGTGGATGAGTGAGTGTAGCAGTCTGGCAGGACTTTGATATTTATCAATAGAGATAGAGAAGTAACTACTGATTTACTAATTACCTATGGACTTAAGGTAATTTAAACACATTGAAACTAATAATTTGAGGCTCTAAAAGACTCAAGAGAAAAGAGTCTGTCTGGGTCTTTAATTTTTTAATCTTATCAGTCTTAGGTAAATTATTTTACTTTAATTTATAATCATTAATTATTCCTGGAAATGTCGATAAATTTCCGGAAATAATTAATTATCAATAAGTAATAAATATATAACGTTACATAACATATATTTTTATACAAAATTTCCTATTCCCAATTATAACATTCAATAATGTTATCGAACTAGGTTTGATAAGTGGACCTTTCGGCAGTATAAACTACACATAAATCTCATCTGACATGAATACATTATAGCGTTTTGACGATTTTGCATAAAACAGATTTGAATTTTATGAGTTGACAAATTATTCCAACCAAATCCAACGTATTTTATGTATATTTAATGGTGCATAGTTTATAATGTTATCAGAAAACTGTGTACAGTTATAGTTATATTATTAGCAGGACGTGAGTCATACATGGGACTCGTCTGCTCTGAACCGCTGTATGCGTCGAACCTCCAATTTCCGTTTAACTAATTGAGCGAAAACGACACAAGCAACGCCATTCAGCCTCAAACTAATGAATGGTCCTCGAAAAAAGCCAATTTGTAGTTTTTTTAACACTTCAATTTGTGCCGTAAACTCCAAAAAAAGGCTCAACCAAAACCACAATCGAATTAGTGTCCCTTGTTCCGGAGATTAGAGGACCGTCCCCCTCTTATCTCGCTCGTTCGTTATTTTATTGGCTTGTATAGAGTAAGTCGATAAACACGACGCATAATGGTCGATAATGAATCGTCTCGCATCGCGTTCGTGCGGCCCGCATCGGACCCGCTCCGGGCTCCGTAGCGGTGCGGACTGCAAACTAATCATAAAAAGGCACTCCGCAAACAGGGCGACTAGAGACAAAGTTGAAGAATCATCAACTTAAAAAATCTATTACCTTATTAAATGTTTTTGTTAAAAGTTGCCAGTTGTAGCACCTATAATTCCCTGTTCACGTTTTTAGGTTTAGTTTTAGAAATCAACCATTTTACAAACTAAAGAACAAGTTCAACAGTTGCTAGTGGCGGCAATTTGAAACTGAGTCAGTCGTCGATTGCAGCAACTGAAAATCGTTGTCGGTCACCGAAACTAGCAACTGAAGTTGCTATGTCTGCAAGGTTTATTTATGTTATACTAGCTGTGCCCCACTGTTTCATTTGCGTAGTCATCGTTCCCGTGGGAATATCAAGATAAAAGTACTCTATTTGTTATTCCACGGTCGAAACTATCTACATACCGAATTTCAGCTCAGTTGGATCTGTTCAGTAGTTTTGGCGTGAAAGAGTAACAAACATCCATCCATTCAATCTTTTTTTATTTATTTTTTTATTTAAAAAGGTCTGCGTTTGACCCCAATCTCACCTGATGGAAAGTGAAGATGAGGCCTAAGATGGAGCACGCTTTCCTAAAAGATAATTATTCACTCTTCTCTTGAAGACCCCAAGATCATATTCAAGTGGGAAGACGTACGCCGGTAGAGAATTCCACTCCTTAGCAGTCCTCGGGATGAAAGTAGCCGCGTGGCGTTTGGTTCGATTAAGTGGAATTTCGACCATGTAAGGATGGCGCCTTGTCGTTTCCCTGGATGTTCGGTTATAGAACGGACATGGGGGAACTAGTTCATGAAGTCCCAATGCACACTCTCCGAAATGTATCCGGTAGAAAACCGAGAGCCTGGCAACCCTTCGCCGATGCTCAAGGCTTTGGAGCCGAGCTTCGACTAAAGGCTCGTCACCAATAAGCCTCTTGGCTCTCCGTTCTATCGAGTCCAAGGTGGCTAGCTGGTATTTAGCTGAACCATCCCACAGATGCGAACAGTACTCCATACATGACCGGACTTGTGCTTGGTACAGATCCAGCAGCTGCCTTGGTGTAAAATAGTGCCGCACCTTTGACAGTATTCCCAGCTTCTTTGCAGCCAACTGGGCCTTGGACTCGATATACAAACCTTAATTGAGTTTGGGTGTTAAAGTAACCCCCAAAATCTCAAGCCGGTCGGTTATAGGAACGGATACATCTCGAAAAGTAGGAGTTAGGGTGAAGGGACTCCGTTTGCTGGAGAAGAGACACGCTTGGGTCTTAGTGGCATTGAACCTGACCAGGTTATCATCGCCCCAATCGGACACGGCTTTAAGGGCCAAGTTCAAACGGTCTATCATCTCTCCCCTTTGAGCTTCGACTTCCGCACTACTGGCTCGTGCACTGGATTTATAACTCTCTACAACTGTGCTGTCATCGGCATACCCAACAATACCGGGCTTTATCATGTCGTTGATATGAAGCAAAAATAGAGTTGCAGAGAGCACTGACCCTAAAGGTACCCCGGCATTAATAGCCAATTGATCGGACGTGTAGCCATCGAGGACTACACGAATTGACCGTTCCCTCAAAAAATCTGTAATCCATGTGCATAAGCCAGTAGGTAAGCCATACGAAGGAAGCTTACTAATGAGGCTGTCATGCCACACCCTGTCAAAGGCCTTCGATATGTCGAGAGAAACGGCCAGCGCTTCTCCGTGACTATCGAGAGCCTCGCTCCATAAGTGTGTGACATACGCTAAAAGATCCCCTGTAGACCGGTTTCGGCGGAAGCCTTACTGACGGTCTGACAGAATATCACAGTCTTCTAGGTATGTCAGGAGCCTACCATTCAGTACACGTTCCATAGTCTTACAGAGTATGGACGTGACCGAAATGGGCCTGTAATTGGCAGGGTCGGCACGGCTGCCCTTCTTGGGTACAGGTTGTACGTTAGCAAGCTTCCAGGTCTTGGGCACTACTCCCTTTAGAAGAGAGAGACGAAAGAGGCGAGTCAGGACAGGTGTCAATTCAGGCGCACAGGTTCTAAGAACTATTGCTGGTATGCCGTCTGGACCACTGGCTTTGTTCACGTCTAGGGTCTTTAGCGTATTTCGTACCTCCTTCTGCCGGATACGAATTTCACACATTGTCGCATCGCTTCTCGGCAGAGTAGGAGGCATTTCACCATCAGAACTAAGACGTGAAGATTCTGCGAAGAGGGAGGCGAACAGGTTCGCTTTCTCTTTTGCAGTGTGGGCCAATGATCCATCAGGCTTCATCATGGGATCTAACTAAAATTACGCAAGATGGCGCTAGAGTCGAGTTAAAACTCTATTGCGTTTTGTTCATCTGTTACAAACGTAATTTTTTTACATTGCACTAAGAGTTTTGAGATTTATTATTTAAGTAGGATGTTAACAGCTAGTTTCCGGTTGCTGTAACACGAAACTGAAAGTTGCCCAGTGTGTGATGCGCCTAAAGATTTTATGAGTATCGTCTCTGAACACCCGCTTTATGAAGCGACTTTGACTCTTTCTTAGACACAATATCACATTTGTTGCATAAACATATCATAAACCTGTCTTCAAATCATAAATATATTATGCTGAGAGGAGGCCTTTCAATAAAATGTTAATATTCAAAGTGGTTTCTTAATTTTATTGTATACATCTTTTAAAATATTAATAAAACGTTTCTAGTTTTATTGATGACTATTCTAAGGTATATTAAGTAGGTACTTGTATAGTGGCAATTTATAATGTTAATGATATAACATATCGGCATATTCGTTAAAGTAAAATAATATTACATATATATATCGTTTTATATTTACATAGATAGCTATATCTCTGCCTTAGTAGAGTAGTGGTTGCAAGCGCTACTACCGTTCATAAGGTATGATCCCCAGGTCAGGCTAAAATGCTATTGGAATTTTCGTTAGGAATTTTCTGTGACAGCCTGGAGTCTGGAACTGTGTCCGGTAGATGGCAATAATAGGCTTGCCCCCTATTTCATGGGACCAATAACATAGTGGCGAAATGTGAGTGTACCTACGGGACCGGTTTCTGGGTACACGTCTGCCTACCCCTTCGGGACGAAGGCGTGACTTATGTTATTTTAAACTAGTATAATATTCGGTACTTATTTAATGTGGACACACAATGTTAGTAGATATACAGACAATTTTTTTTATATACAGTTATTTCAATTAGGTTACAAAAACATACAAAATGAACAGACAATAGGTGACACAGATCACCGTTGAGCAACAATTTCCCACTCACTGGTCAGACATAACGAGCTCCGTTAATTTAATAATAATGAGCACAAAATGATGTACAAACTGCGTAAAAGAGCTATTCATAAGGCGAATTAAAAGTGAATTAAATTGTCTGAAATGTCAAAATGTAAAGATTTTGCTTAAGTGACTCTACCTCTGTTGGTTTATCACACCGAACCGTAAAGGCTCAAACTCAAACTAGCGCATGCTGTTAACGGGCACGCAGCGCATTTTAGCTGCGTGGGTTCATTTGTTTGACAACGTGGGTCCACATTTCTGCAGGAATGCAAGACACTTTATACACGCATCCGTGTACCGCGTGCACAGCGTGCATGGCGTTGACAGCGTTGAGTTTCGTGAGCACCATATTCGAGCAAGCCACGCATGTACAAACGTATACCGCGTACACAGCGTGCATGGCGTTGAGCTACGCGAGCGCCATATTGGAGTAAGCCACGCGTGTACCAATGATGTCCATTCATGAGTAGCATGTCCGTGGGTAGCAGTGGACACAAAAACATATATTTTCTAGCATACATTCTTTAGCAAGGTGCACAAAAAGGGCATTACCACCAGCATTTTAGTCACTTTTCCCTCTACATTTAAATGTAAAGGCTTTGCATCTAGAAATATATTATGTACAAGGGGCACTCTGAAAGTGTTTAGAATATAGGCCAGTAACAAAAGCAACTGAATATACTTCTATTTAAATTTCGAATTAAGAACTCTGAGAATCTGTAATATATATTTTTCGCTCGAGCCTCTTTTTCAATTGCTGCCAATATGTAAAATTGGCAATGAATTTCATATGAATTTAATACAAATCGCAGATTCCTAAAAAGTTCCTAATACGAAATTAAAAAAAATCATTCGCTGCTTTTCTCACTGGCCTTTTGGAAAAACTTACAGTGTTACCTACGTTCTACATTTCGTTTTATTGTTAGTTTTGGTTAATATTATGTTATGTAAATAAAATAAGTATTTTTAACGGCGAACATCTAGTTTATTATAATTATCATCTACGTAAAATTACCTAGATTGTTATATCACGGTGTAAAGGCAGTCTGCATACCACCACTGTTAGTAAAATAGACACTGCCACTAATGACTTCCTGCATTATTACTACCACCATTTTTTCCGTAGACTGGAGTTCACAGAACTGCTAACTTTTATATAAGTCAAGTATTCTTTTTTTTTTTATGGGGCAACTTCCACACACGGTCACGTTCATTCCAAACTAGGCTAGAAGCCTATACTATGGTAACCAGATGACTGATATACATACTTATATAAGCTTATAACACCCAGACACAGATCAAACAGACATGTTCAGGCCGGGGATCAAACCCAGGGCCTGCGGCACAGAAAGCAGAGTTGCTACCATCTAAGCCAACGAGGCTGTCAATTTAGTCAATATTAGGTATAGTCTTAATTTTTAATGCAATTTTTATATTATAACTAAAAACAGACTTCTAATTATTCAATTTCTCTGATTGCTATTTATCTACTCGTATAGTAAAACCTCTACTTCGATACCAAATTTTTAAACAGATATATTAAGATAATTTTTGCAACGACTGACAGTGCATACTCGTTATATTTATTTCATGGTGTGGTCTCAAGACGAATCTCCTTATTTATTATATCAAAGTCGTGTGTTTCATATGCGACTGTAATAATAATAATTTGAATTTATACTCTAACATAACGGGTTACGAGCCAATTACATTGCTCGAGTCAATTCATATATGGGCTATGTGGACAACCCATATTGTCAGAGTTTCAGGTCGCCAATATTCCTACAAGGCCTCCTACACATCTTCTATTTGAAAAAAAACACTTCTAGTCAGAGACATTAATAATAATTTATATATATCGAATATTATACATGAGAAATTTCAAAAGAAATTATAATCAAAATTATTTAAGTAAATGAAAAAGTAGATCAAATTAATAAAGGAATTAGGAATATTTTCAAAGTTATTATAATAAGTGTTATGTGGTGAACAGTTTATTTCCTAATAAGTAACGGAGTGGATAATTAACAAGTAATTAGGCAGGTACCTACTATTTTCTTGATACTTAATTATTATAATTAGTCAAGTTTTTAAATTATAGTCGGCTTTCTCTCATCTATTTATTTGTATCTACTGTAATATGATATTGAGAAGTGATAAGACAGGTTCTAAGGCTAGCGCAAAACTAATTCTAATTGCACGAAGTAATTAAAACAGTACCATTTAATTCAGGTTAATTGTGTATGTATTATTTTAGAACGGCTTATTGACCGGCATATTTAATATGTAAATAAACTGGTCAAATGCGTATGGGACTCGCATATTAAGGGTTCCTACCCACTATTTATATATTACCTATACATATTGTAGCTGTTACCGCTCCTTATCTAAGAACTAAAATTATTATAAATATTAATTCTTATTAGTAATAATAAAAATAATATGGAACAACTTCCACACACGGTCGTCTGGTCCCAAACTAGGCTAGAAGCCTGTACTATGGTAACCAGATGACTGATATACATACTTATATAAGCTTATAACACCCAGACACAGATCAAACAGACATGTTCATGCACACAAATGTTTGACCTGGCAGGGGATCGAACCCGGGGCCTGCGGCACAGAAAGCAGAGTTACTACCATCTGAACCAACGAGGCTGTCAACAAGTAAAACATAAACGTACAGGGGTAGGCAGAGGTGTACCCAGACTCAGGCCCATACACCCGCACATTTTCCCAGTATAGTATATAGTTATTTGTCCCATGTAATAGGGGGCGAGCCTATTGCCATGGGAAAATACAATATTGAACACTTTGCCTGACCTGGGATCGAATCCGGAACCCGAGTCAGTCTTATAAGTATTACTTTTCTTATTGCAGTAATAGTCTGATTTGATATTTAAAAAACACGTTGCTTGTGTATGGAGTATTTGTTGTAGCGGTAATAGATATAATTGTTTGTGAAAACCATAAGTTTCTATTACGGTTTATAAGATAGAATTCATGACAGACGGGAGGACGTACGGACAGCAGAGGTTTTAAATAGGCTTCCTTGGGTGCGGAGTACGGAGCCCTAAAATAAACAGGAGTAGGGTGTAGGTGACTCAAGAGAATTCTGTTGTAAAAAAATTGTAGAGCAAAGTAAAGACTGAAGATTAAGAGTGAATACGTCTCTCTCTCTCTCTCTATCTCTCTCTCTACTAATACCCTGTAGAGTCTTATTGTATAATCTTAACTATGATACCAATCATTGAGTTCGATAAGGCAAATAAACCATAAAAAAGAAATAATCGGTCAAATATAATCAAAATAATATTCCCCGTTCCAAAACTTCACTCATCGTAGATAAAATGCAGGTATCTCACACCTATGAAACAATGGAGTATCTATACAATTGTTTGTTATCAGAAAACACAGTAAATGAATTATAATAAAATCGCGGCGGTCGCAGTACAAATGTGTTGAACGTGTCACCGCCTACGCGCCTGCGCCCGCTCCGTGCCGCAGACCTTTCTACACTTATATTAACTAATTTTATTATATCCGGAGATAAACTGTTGGTACGAATCATTTGCCCTTATACAGACAATATACCTACCTACTTCATTTCATCGGATAAAATACACCTAATTATTGCATTAAAAATATATTGTTCAGTTAAAGCTTTCAAAACTTCATTCAGTGTTCAAGGACCCTTCTGGATGTTTAAAATAAAAACCCATAAAACAACAATACGAGTTAAATAAAACAAACCGAGTATAAAATTACCACCTTAGGCTACGGAAGATGACATCAAATTCAAGGATTCGTAATGCTAAAATTATAAATAATTACGGAAATTATCTATAATATTGTAAGTATCATTACGGCTTGTTTGTAAAATTATTTGCGATGCATAGCTTTGAACGCGTTTCGCTTAAACATTTAGGGGTGGGTGAACCGCACACAATTATGCTTATTATGGGGAAACTACATTAAAACGACATGCGGTTGACTCGACTTGCTCCTGTCAAAATAATGACGAAGACCATTTGGTGCCAGTTAAATATGTAAGTGATAAATAATAATGGCAACGAATATGCTCCTACGTAGGCGGACAAATAAATGCTTTTGCTGCAAAAATGTGACGATGAAATTGAATAAGATATTTGATGATTAATACTAGTAAGAAATTATAATAAGTTATAATAAATTTATTTTTAAATATTTTTTTAACTTTTGACGGAGCGGCAAGATAAATTAGAGGTTTGCCAACCGCCGAAGTAAGTAGTATACGAATCACTTTAGATTATAAATATTTTAGATTATGTTCCAATGTACTTATCTAATAATATATGTTGCGTTAGAAAGAAATTATGTTATCATAATATTATTTACCTTATCTACTAATAATAATTGCGCTGAGTTTAAGGAGTTGTTGGATTTTGGGCCACGTCGACCTTACATTATAATTTTGATTTTATTTGATAGGCTTAATAATAAGATTTGAAAATGTGCATACATAATTGTTTTTTGTATTGATTATAATGAAATCTGCAAATGTTCTACTAAAATAAGAACGCGCGTCACCATTAAAAGAAAAAAATTATTATAATTGCGCCGAGTTTAAAGGAGTTGTTAGATTTTGGGACACGTCGATCTTACATTATAATTTTGATTTTATTTGATAGGCCTAATATTAAGATTTGCAAATATATTTTTTTTTATATTGATTATAACGAAATTAGTAAATTTTCAACTCAAATAAGAACGCGTGTCGCCATTAAAAAAATACTTATTACGTAACCTCACTTTATACAAATCAATATATAAATTAATCAGAAATAAAAAAAGGGCTACATTGTTTGGGAAATTATTGCGAATAGCATTATCTACCCGGCAATATAGCATTGACAGTGTAAGGTTTTCTTGGCCCAGCTTACTTGGATTCCAAGCCCATTTCCTTCTTGAAACGTCATTAACATAACAGAACATCACGCCTTTATCCAGTAACGGTAGGCAGATGTACGCAGGACGCAGGGCCCAGGGCCCAGTCCTACTAACTACTATCGTAGTTGATCAACCACACTTTGCCAGTTATCAAACGTCATTGCAGGGATGTTATCATGACTAACCCATAACAATTTCCTCATCAAGATTAAGAATGGATACACTCGGCCTCAGGAAACAATTGACACGAACTCATACCAATCATAGTCAATATATAATAATTGTGCATAAAACGAGTACTTACATAGAGTAAGGCTAGCACGTCCGAGCAAATTAAGAGCTAGCTAGGTATGGAGTACCTACGAGTGACTACGTGACCACGACGCCGGCAATTCTAGTAATGCTATAGCTCAAGTTGACGTGTATATTATGTACAAGACGTTTAGATGATCCCTGCTATTTAAATGATTAGCAATGTCGCTAGGATCTTGGGTACGCTGGCAATCTGAAATTGGATACCAAATTTCAAAAGAAACATTGCAAATGAATAACAGACCTCTGGGGTAACATGTAGGGAAGCTATTTCACTTTGACCGGAATCAGTTAAATTTCTTTAACCGCCTATGTCTAAAGGTGGTGATAGACTTAAGTATTCTGCTCGAGCAGAACATCGAGAATTCGCTGTTTTCCAATGTTATCGTACCAAACACCGAGCACGATGCTCAATATTTTGCTCACTAACCGTTAGCATTTCAACGACCGGAGCATCGAGCATTCACAAGAACGATACATTACATAGAAATGATCTTGGTTACCTATAAGATTTCCCTGTATTGTACCATTCACATAAATGGTACATTGCTAGAAAATGCCCAAGTCTATCACCGCCTTAAGAGAAAACATTATCATGAAAATAATTATCTAATAAATTAAAAGCAAAAAACTTTTTTAGAAAAAAGCTTTTATTTAAACGCTCTAAAAAGAAGAAAATAATTTTTTCCTAAAAAATTTTAACTGTCAACTTATAACCTCATTATATACAATTTATATGATCATAAAAGCTTGTCGCGCAATTTGTAAATAAACTAGTACCAATTTAATTATGTAAATTGATCTGCTAAGTTTATTATATTTTCAATTTTAATTTAAATAAATACTGATAGGTAATTAAACCTCGCGACAAGCTTTTATGATCATATAAATTGTATATAATGAGGTTATAAGTTGACAGTTAAAATTTTTTAGGAAAAAATTATTTTCTTCTTTTTAGAGCGTTTAAATAAAAGCTTTTTTCTAAAAAAGTTTTTTGCTTTTAATTTATTTTTAATTTTTTAGTGTTCGCTGGCTATTTTTCTCAGTCTGTTCATCTCATTCAACACATCATTGTTGCAAGGTCGTAGGTTGTACGTTCACGACATTATATTACACCCCGAAGCCACTCAGTCCTCGGCGCGGCCACACCTTGACTTGGGTGTTTGGGAGAATGCGCCACTTATTTCAACTTGGAGCTTACTTGTGCCTGACGAAACACAGTTTCGAATTTGATTTTGGAGTTGTCCTTCACCTAGACAGGTTGCAGATCAATGCTGATGACGTCCATCTCGCCAAATTACACAAATCAAACTTATTTCAGCTTGGAGCTTACATGTGCCTGACGAAACACAGTCCGAGTTTGACTTTGGAGTTGTCTTTCTCCTAGTTAGGTTGCAGAGCAATGCTGATGACGTCCATCTCGCCAAATTACAGAAGTCAAACTTATTTCAGCTTGGAGCTTACTTGTGCCTGACGAAACACAGTTTCGAATTTGATTTTGGAGTTGTCCTTCACCTAGACAGGTTGCAGACCAATGTTGATGACGTCCATCTCGCCAAATTACACAAATCAAACTTATTTCAGCTTGGAGCTTACTTGTGCCTGACGAAACACAGTTCCGAATTTGATTTTGGAGTTGTCCTTCACCTAGACAGATTGCAGACCAATGCTGATGACGTCCATCTCGCCAAATTACAGAAGTCAAACTTATTTCAGCTTGGAGCTTACTTGTGCCTGACGAAACACAGTTCCGAGTTTGACTTTGAAGTTGTCCTTCACCTAGACAGGTTGCAGACCAATGCTGATGACTTCCATCTCGCCAAATTACACAAATAAAACTTATTTCAGCTTGGAGCTTACTTGTGCCTGAAGAAACACAGTTCCGAGTTTGACTTTGGAGTTGTCTTTCTCCTAGTTAGGTTGCAGACCAATGTTGATGATGTCCATCTCGCCAAATTACAGAAGTCAAACTTATTTCAGCTTGGAGCTTACTTGTGCCTGACGAAACACAGTTCCGAGTTTGACTTTGAAGTTGTCTTTCTCGAAGTTAGGTTGCAGACCAATGCTGATGACGTCCATCTCGCCAAATTACAGAAGTCAAACTTATTTCAGCTTGGAGCTCACTTTTCAATTTACTCTCAATGAGCCCTATCATTTGATACCCATATTGCAGAAGTGCATTAAAAATAACTATTCCTCTATCTTGAATGGTCCGCCATATTGGATTTAGAATGACGTCACATTATTTTTCGAGTTACTCTCAACCATCCCTTTCATTTGATATCCATATTGTAGAAATGCATGACGAAACACAGTTTCGAATTTGATTTTGGAGTTGTCCTTCACCTAGACAGGTTGCAGACCAATGCTGATGACGTCCATCTCGCCAAATTATACAAATAAAACTTATTTCAGCTTGGAGCTTACTTGTGCCTGAAGAAACACAGTTCCGAGTTTGACTTTGGAGTTGTCTTTCTCCTAGTTAGGTTGCAGACCAATGTTGATGACGTCCATCTCGCCAAATTACAGAAGTCAAACTTATTTCAGCTTGGAGCTCACTTTTCAATTTACTCTCAATGAGCCCTATCATTTGATACCCATATTGCAGAAGTGCATTAAAAATAACTATTCCTCTATCTTGAATGGTCCGCCATATTGGATTTAGAATGACGTCACATTATTTTTCGAGTTACTCTCAACCATCCCTTTCATTTGATATCCATATTGTAGAAATGCATGACGAAACACAGTTTCGAATTTGATTTTGGAGTTGTCCTTCACCTAGACAGGTTGCAGACCAATGCTGATGACGTCCATCTTGCCAAATTACACAAATAAAACTTATTTCAGCTTGGAGCTTACTTGTGCCTGAAGAAACACAGTTCCGAGTTTGACTTTGGAGTTGTCTTTCTCCTAGTTAGGTTGCAGACCAATGTTGATGACGTCCATCTCGCCAAATTACAGAAGTCAAACTTATTTCAGCTTGGAGCTCACTTTTCAATTTACTCTCAATGAGCCCTATCATTTGATACCCATATTGCAGAAGTGCATTAAAAATAACTATTCCTCTATCTTGAATGGTCCGCCATATTGGATTTAGAATGACGTCACATTATTTTTCGAGTTACTCTCAACCATCCCTTTCATTTGATATCCATATTGTAGAAATGCATTAAAAATAACTATTCCGCCATCTTGGATGGTCCGCCATATTGGATTTAGAAAGATGTCACACACCATATCGTGCATTGTCATCCAAACTAAACGTGTATACAAAATTTCAGCTTAATCGGTTGAAGATATCTACGTCAAAATTGAGTTCAAAGATTTCACCCGAACAAACATACTGACATACATTGCAAGTTAAATAAAAGCTTTTAAAAACAACAGAAGTTGCTACGATTATGCTACGAGCGAGTGCTACGAATGCCGTTAAAATTTTCTACGCTTATTTTTATTCGACTAGCGATCCATTGTATTTACTTAAAAATAGAATGAATACGAAACATCCTCAAAATTTTACCCTATATCATATACAAATTATACAAACGAAATTCCGTGATATTTTTTTGTATTTTTGTGTAACATTGTATTTTTATTTAGGTATTCAATCAAGTATTATTCTATTCTAACGATATTAAAAACCCCACTTAATACGTCTAATTCATTAATCAGAAAACGCTTGATATAATATGTGTTGCTACATAAAATAGTATTTCTGAGCTCAATTTTAATTTCCATTATTGCTATAGCCATCGACGCGGTGGTCTAACAGCTAATGATTAGACGAATCGCTCGATAATAACGTGTTTCGCTTTCAAATTGACGTTTTTAATAATACTTTCGACTTTTGTATCGAAAAGCTTAACATCTGAAAAATAGAAGAGTATAATAACAATCAACGTCCGCTGTAGTCGTGTAATTATGTCCGTGGAGCTTATCTTCAGAGGATCAGTAACGTAGGATCGTGCGCGCGCGCATTGGTGAATGCTCGGCCAATCGCGCTCCAACGATTTTCTCGATCGTTAGATGATCGATTCTTTTTCATTATTACAATAATTCCGACACGATCGCGTCTAATTGCGCTCGTCTCAGACTATCGTGTACTGGACGAGGAAATTACTGATAAATTCAGTTGGATACAAACTAATCTGTCCACTTTTGTAATGTAAGTAGATGAAATCTGTTTGTAGAGTATCCAAGCTCAACGGCATACGTACATAATATTACTAAAAAAAAATACTATTTCAGCATTTGGCCTCTTACATATATAAAACTCCAAGCTCAAGGTTTTGACAACGGGCAAAAAAAGCGCAGCATTCTGGTCTTCATGTGAACATACAGAATTAGAATAAGGAAAAACCAGAATGGGCCAAATAGCTCTGAAGCTCTGCTAAGCTCAAATGGGACTGGCCAGGCCATGTTTGTCGGATGGCAGACAAACTGTAAGCCAAGAAGACTACGGTCTGAAGGCCAAACACAGTACACAGTATGTACTTACGGATGGCAAAAATCCATACGATAGGTAACTCATTGTTACTTTTACGTTATTCTGCAATACATGTTCGGTGTATATATACCTATAGGTAATTACCTAATGATTGCTGCAATTTATATCTACACCTGGATTTTCCGATAAGCAGTTGATTGTCTTTGTGCATTGTTAGGTAAAGGTAAGTAGTTATTGTTACCTATTACCTAGATACATCTTTTATCTACCTCTACATTAATAAAAAAAAACTTTGTCCTGACTGACTGGTATACACTAAATTATAATTACCTAGGTTGTTTTGACGTTAGTAGATATTGAAATTTGGCGGTAGAGTTCTTTTAAAGGTAAGTACATAATGATCGAAGTTTTGTATATAGAGGTCCATATGTTTGTACATAGCACCCACCCATATACAATGAAGAAACTTGTACATTTATTTCAAGACAAAAACACCCTTTCATATGAGTCTTCCACCCCCACCCGTATTTAAGAACAATGTCAAATAAGGTACTTTGCTAAGTAAGGAATTTATCACCACGTTCGTCACGGCGGACAATCTTTTCCAATTGGATTTAGCGACCCTATGCGTTCGGGCTATCATAGTAAAGTTCTTGAATACGGGTATTATTTAAAAGGCGTATATCCTAACAACGAAAAATTTCACACAATGCTATGAGAAGTTTACGAAATCGATGTTTTGTATTTCCCTGTTTTCTTCGAATATTATTAATTATTCTATAAATTTATATCATGATATTTTATTACCTACTGAAGTAAACTTTGTCCCTGTCATTTTAGTTTCTCTTATAACCTAATAATAATTATCTTATAACACCCGGCATTTTTAAAGTGAACTTCTAAAAATCCCAATTTATTTGCGTGATTAGACGTTCACTACGAAAAATGCGCAGATTATAAACAAAAATAAAATGATGGGGACATACTTCATCTTCAAAATATCAGGTTATATATATACCAAAAAGGTTAAAGTACGTTTAATTCACTACATTTGGAGGAAACAGGGGAATACAAAACATCGATTTGGAAATTTTCCATTGGATTGTGTCAAACTGCTACCCCTATCCTGTTAATTTAGTTCCTTATTTAAACCATAGATTTTCTAACAGCAAGCCATAACCTGTTTACTAACAGCAAGAAGTTAAAGCTCCGACATAACACGCCGTCAAAGGAACGTAACTGTCAACTAACTGCAAATTAGTTAGTCCGCAAACTATCGCAGACGAAGAACTAACTTTCCAGAGTAGCGCTACGACACGCTCCGCTCTTGCGGTTGCCTATTAGGTACTATCTTGCTTAATCTCATATTACACATTGGTTCACAAAAGCCAAATGATACCGTCTTAGTACTCTCAATCTACTAGAGTCATAAAAACTAATAGCATCAACAGAAAATATAAATTGGACAATGGTCGATTTGGCAACGGAAGCTAAAAAGCTCCATCAAGTAAGGTTTCGTGAAGTTTTTACCGGCGCTCTGTAGCTATAGACCCTAGATGTAATGGATGAACCTTCGTACATAATCAAACCACATGCGGGGCGGTAATTGCCTCTATATTCAAAGACCCGCTCACATCACTCCGTATAATGACAAAAATAGTCCAAAAAAACACCGGAGCATATGAGATATTTTTTTCAGAGTTCGCGCGCTCGCTCGAAGCTAAATTACGAAATAAAAGATTAAGTTAAAAGATCAATAAACTTAATAAATGATCTCAATAATTGTTGTATTACGGGCACAATGGAGCGGCGTCGTGAAACGTCATTAAGGCGCGAAGATCATTAATTTTATTCGCGGCTTTCTGACGTAAAGGCAATGGCGTCTGTCAGATTTGAAAAGGCGCGCTGCTGCCACCTGTTGGTAGCGGTTGAATTAGACATTAAACCCCGCAGCGCTTTCCACTTGATACTGCCACTGGAATGACTCGACAACTGCTATTATAGAACCATTGAATTTCTAGAAAACTAATTTGTAAAGCGTTATAAAATAGTATCTATCAATTAAGTATAAGCTATCTTGATGTTCTTTCAATTAAAATCGATTAGGAACGGAACGTTATTTCCTAAGCGTGAAAAATTCAGTCACCATACAAATAAATTATTATAATTAATAATTATGTCTTTGGTTGGTAAACTTCCAGGAACAGGAACAAGCTCGATGCAAAACCCTTACAACCAGGCAAGATGGAAATCAATGGGAAAGTCTACGTTCGTGACTGTGGATGTCCTACGCTCAGATGATGATGGTGATGATAAGTTTTACAGAGATATTTATAGACTATATTTATATAATATTATATTTTTGAATGGATTATTAATTTATTTATTTGAATAGAATAGTACTTTTTATACCAAGATACAAAGAATATCACACATCAACTTAACCATAATTATTCTTATTAGTCGACAATGGGCGGCCTTATCGCATTAAGCGAAACCACCGTCCTCTCAGCATCTAAGTAGTTCCTATCACTGCATAGCTGCCTGGAAAATTGCTCTGGGCGATAAGGCCACCAATTGTTACACGTTTTGTAGTTTTAATTTTAAAATGTTTGTTATTTTCTGTATTGTGGTATCAATAAAGAGATTTCTATTCTATTCTATTTTACGATGATAGTAAACTTTCAGATAACTTTATTATACTGTTACTAGCTGTGCCCCGCAGTTTCACCCGCCTAGGCATTGTTCCCGTGGGAATATCAGGAATAAAAGTCTCTATGTGTTACTCCAGAGTATAAAGCTGTCTTCATACCAAATGTCAGCCCAATCGGTTCAGTAGTTTTAGCGTGAAAACGGAACAAACATACACATAAAATAACAGCGCTGGCGCTGGTTTTTTTTAATGCTATCTAGATGGCGCTTGAGTCAAGTTATAACTCGCTAGCGTTTTGTTCACCTGTTACAAACGTTACTTTTTTACGTTGTACTGAGATTTGAGATTTATAATTTTAGTAAGAAGTAGGATTTTGTGACAACAATGTTATCCTAGCTCACCAAGATAGGTACCATCTGTTTCATCATTCTATACGGCAGAACACGGCTGCAGAAGAGAATGCCTAAAAAAATGTGAGCATCAAAAATGAAGCCGCCTCAAAGATTAGATTTCTTTATGGTAGCTAATTGCGTTTTATCAAATTAAATCCAAGCTGCCCGCGGCGACGCAAAAAATGATTGATAATGTTTGAGAAGGCATCATTCCCACTAGTTTTAAAGAATAAACTGTTTTGATTCATCTTAATGTTCACCATTTGTCTTGAATATTCAGTATAGGTTACCCCTTAAGAGGTTTTTTGGATGATGTCGAATAAAAACTTCATACCAATCAAGCCACAAATGCCTCGGGGATGTCTAATTTTATCGGTGCACCTACATTTTGACTGTTTGCTACTGGGTTCGATTTAATATTAAATAGGAACATAGATAGATACATAAGAGTTTATGGGTAAGTGCTTAGATAAATCTCGACTTAGGTAGAGGAGTTGGAACTCGTCTTAATATGAATGTTAAGATCTACATTTAAGAGCGTACGACACCTATAAGGAAATAGACACAATCACACAATCCTATTAAATATATCAATATAACTTAAAAATATTTGAGGTCAACGTTTCGTATCTCCTTGTTTCCTCCGAATAATATCCTTTTTGGTAAAAATTGTATATAGAATTTTTTATAGAGATTCTTTTGCTTTTGGAAACTCATAATTGTTTTGTATAGAACGTCTAACCACGCGAGTAAAAGTGAGATTTTCACTAAAATAAAACGAAGAGCTTATGATGGCAAATAAAATGATAATATGACTGGTCACACATTAAAAATATCTAGATATAATAAATTTATCGAATGGGTCAATTATATTCGGAGGAAAAAGATACTAAACATCGATTTTGTAAATTTTAGTATTTTGTGAAATTCCTACAAAACTGACCAAGAAGTAAGATAACAAGGTATATAACAAGGTGGTACAGCCATACACCTAATGATAGTAGGTAGATATTATTTCACTGACTGCACAGTTTCTGAGAATCCTGCAATCAGTTGCCAATGCTTAACTACTGCAGAGGCGTCAGTTTCCCAAAAAAGGGTTCAATTCTCCCGAGGTCAAAGTGCATCCTACGGGACGAGCCGTCATTTCAATCATTAAGAGCGGCGGCGGGCTCAAAGCCGTGATTGATGCCTGCGTTTACCGGCTGGTGGCACCGCGGCACCGGCCACTAGCACCCACTGGTAAAAAACGAATGCTTAATTAACTCGTTTGGCACCGCCGCTCATTAGAAATATTAATCAAACCGAGGCGGGGACGATAGCGATGATGTATCGACCTTTGATTACATTAACTCTCAAAGACCAGTAATTAAAACCACGCCGGGATGTCTCGAGCTATCGTTTGATGATCTCCTACTACCAGGGTATAATGAAGTAGGGTTGGCTAATTCTTTGATTGGAAACAGGTGTAGGTTGGCTGAATTCACCTGCAACCTTATAAAAATGTAGGTAATATTATAATTTACCCTTAAGTAGGTACACGCATGCAAAATATAGAGTACCTATATTTCTTAGGGAAAGCAAAGACAGTGAAAAGTGAAAATATACCTAATGTAAAACATACTTTTATGTTACTATTTAAGCCAATGGTTCTTAACCCATGGTCCTTCGACTACTCGATGGTCTTTGAACGCACCCAGTGTGGTCAACAAAGCCTTTCAAAAAAGTTAATATAAAAATCTATATAGGAGGGGGGAGCTGGTGGCGTAGTGAGCGCGCAACCTCGACTGCCGTTCATGATGTCCCCGGTTCGATCCTCAGGTCAGGCAGAGTGTTGGATATAGGATTTTTTCATAAGGAATTATCCCTATGACTGCCTGGAGTCGGAACTGTGTCCGGTAGATGGCAATAGTCTCGTCCCCTATTACATGGGACCAATAACATAGTGGCGAAATACTATGGGACTGAGTCCTAGATACATCTCTGCCTACCCCATTGGGAAAAAAGGCGTGATTGTTTGTTACGTTTTGGGAGCAGGGGTTCTCTGAGTTTCTGATTATAATTTAAAAACAGCACTGAAAGCGTTGAGTAAGACTGAGCCAAGCATTCAGAAGTCAGCAGTTCATGGCAAGACAAGATTTTTGTAAAATGATCTAAACAATCTTAGATGTAAGAGTTGAGATTTATAGAATCTCATAAAAAGCCAGCTCAACCGAAAACCTGAAAGTGGCACTTTAACTTTATTGGCAAATGAAGCTAAGATATAAATTAATGTTTCTAAAAACCATGATAACGTAATCCTTAGTTCTCATGGCTCTAGAAATAAATGAGTCGCTCTAGTTTTATAGACCTCCATGCTTTCCATTGAGAAGACAAAATTGAGATTAAATAACACAAGTTTTTATCACTCTGTATTCATCTAATCTTTATAGTGACACTCGAATGAAATGAACACTATTGTGTATCTGTTAACTCATAACTAAGAAACTTTATGGGATTAGGATGTAGAATAAATGTTATACGGAGATATAGAGTATCGGTGCCTGCCTAGGTCGGTACTTTATCATATAATACATACATAATATTTTAAGAGCAAATTTAGGCTAAAATAAATAGCTTCAAACTTTAATGTTTAGATGGTGTTAATTTTTGTTTCTTCTTCAGGCTTAAACTAGTACCACTGCCTCGGTGGCGTAGTAGGCTATAAGCTCGACTGCTGATCATTGGGCCCCAGGTTCGATCCCCTGCTCAGTCAAAGGGTTATTGGACAGCCCAATTGGTTCAGTAGTTTTGGCGTGATTGTGTAATCCATCCATCCATCAATCCTCACAGAGTTTCGCATTTCCAATATTAGTAGGAATATGAATTAGTTAATTTTTTTATTTAATATCCTATTAATACGTAAACATATTGGTATTTGGTACCTCTTTCTATAATCACTTACAAATATGAAAACCTACGATCTAAGTAGACCTACTACGCTACAACATGTTTACTGCATGTCGTTTTTACAAAACGGCAGCGTTTCTGTTGGTTTCGTCTTTCTCCATAAGATGATTTCTCCATAAGGGTTGTTGATGTCCGCCTAAAGAGCATACGCGGCCTTTTATTGACACAATCCTATGAAAAATTTACCAAATCCTTGTTTTGTATTCCCCTTTTTCCTCCAAATATAATGAACCCATTCTATAAATTTATTTAATCGTACTGATATTTTAATAGTGATGTAACCTATGTCCCTGTCATTTTGATTTTTCTTATAATTCCTTGATTTTTTCATAGTGAACTTCCAAAAATCCCAGTTTTACTCGCGTAATTGGACGTTCACTACAAAAAAAAAATTGTTTATAAACAAAAATAAAATGATAGGGACATACTACTTCATCTTTAAAATATCAGGATATAAATATATCAAATAGGTTTTCTGCATTCGGAGGAAACAGGGGAATACAAAACATCGATTTAGTAACTTTTCCATAGGATTGTGTCAAACTGCTAAGAGGTCCTCATTCCTGTTAATGGACATCAACAACGCTCATCTCCTCGGTGACTGCCTCGGTGGCGTAGAAGGCGCATTCTCGACTGCCAATCGAGAGGTCCCGGATTCAATCCCCAGGTCAGGCAGTGTTAAATATAGGATTTTTCCATAAGGAATTATCTCAATAACTGCCTGGAGTCTGGAACTGTGCCCGGTAGATGGTAATAGGCTCGCCCCCTATTACATGGGACCAATAACATACAGGCGGAAAGTGGGTGGTATCTACTATGGAACTGAGTCCTGGGTACACCTCTGCCTACCCCTTCGGGAAAAAGGCGTGAATGTATGTTTAACAACGCTCATCTGCTCAAAGCCAGATAAATCGTAAACAACTTACGAGTGCACCAGTGAAGATTTTGCACCAGCGCAGTGATGCATATCCAATATTAGGCCATAACTATAAGGTTGTTCTGATCATGTACCCGTCAGCAGTATCTGATGCGTGCGCGGCGGGCCGGCAGTGGGCGGAAGATACGGCCCAGGTTAATCTTCAGCCGATACACCCGCCGCATAAACTGTGCGCCACGTGGGAGCTTACAATACCGGACATGCGAATACCTAAAGATTATTTTATTTGTCTGTAATACGGGTAAAATTGTATCCCGATCTAATAATGTTTGTGAAGGAACGATAGAGATGTCTTGAGGCAAATCTTGTTGCAGTCAAAGTACCTATATATAGTTAAGGCTCGCACACACTAGGGTTTGCCGGGCCGCACCGCATCGCATAACAATAATCCGCCTACATCACATTCTTACATTTTATATGAACCATCGTACACTACGGCGAGCCGCACCGGGCCGCATCGTGCGCCTGTAAATAAATAAATAAATAAATTTATACTCTAACAGAACAGGTTACCCCAACTACACTGCTTGAGTCAATTCATATGGCTTTAGATATTTAGATTTTAGATTATGGTTTCAGAGCTTCAGGTCGCCAAGATTCCTACATGGCCTCCTCTATGACCTAATGACTGCCCACTACATATCTTATAGGAAAAGCCGGGCCTTCAGTTTAACGTGCCATCCAAAACACGGTAGCACCCAGGCGAAAAGTCCACATAGTGAAATTCGATCCAGGGGGACACCGGGTTTAAAGCCGGGCATATTCACGCTGGATCACGGACGCCTGTAGTGTGCGATAGTTCACATAAAATGTATTATAGTGATGTAGGCCGATTTTTGTTTTACGATTCGGTGCGGCCTGTTACGGCTGTAGTCTGCGCAAAGTACAACGCGTTGCGCTTTAAAAACTACTTAAATTAATACAAACAAAAAACTTATAGTATTGGATTTCCTTTTGTTTTAGAATTACCTACAATAATAATAAGACAACGTATAAGTCCGTACGTATAAGTGCCCATATGTTTAAAAATAATGGTCCTACCAGCCTTTATTAAAAAAAGTTAGTAATATATGAAAAACTCCATCACTTAATAATAAGGGATTATTATTCTGTTTCTGCTAAACAGAATAATAATAAGTACAACGCGTTGCGCTTTAAAAAACTACTTAAATTAATACAAACAAAAAACTTATAGTATTGGATTTCCTTTTGTTTTAGAATTACCTACAATAATAATAAGACAACGTATAAGTCCGTACGTATAAGTGCCCATATGTTTAAAAATAATGGTCCTACCAGCCTTTATTAAAAAAAGTTAGTAATATATGAAAAACTCCATCACTTAATAATAAGGGATTATTATTCTGTTTAGCAGTACCTGATTTAGATTTTAGAGGAGAGGCGGAATTAAAATTGGAGGTGACAGAAATTGTTTTTCGGAGGAAACGGTATAAGCCATTTAAGCCATTTGTTCGATTATAGTTGATAGCAATAGGCTCGCCCCCTACATGGGACCTAATAACATAACTAGCGAAGTGTGGGTGTACCCACTATGGGACTAGGTTCTGGGCACACCTCTGCCTACAACTGGGGAAAAGGCGTGAGTTTATGTTATGACATAATTTCACTTAAAAGTGCCATTGTAAAAGAGTAAAATGACAACAGGTGTCCTTATTATGATGGTAGTGTAGTTGCAACAAAAGCAATTGAAGCTTTGAATACGAAACGTGCGCTAAACCGCATCCTATGTAAGTAATGTATTAAAAGTATTTATTTTAAACAGAACTCACTTCATGGACGTATTTAATATCATTTTTATTGTGAATATGATGGTGAGATGGTGAGAAGCGATCCTAAAAGCGACAAAGCATGCTTTCCAACGTTGCCGCACTAGATAAGTATGCCTTGCTACTTAATTATTAATTTTATATGACCAACGGTGATTATGAAAGATAACTGAAACCTAGAGTCTTCCTTTTTCATAAAATATCACCTATTTTTTTGTGTTTGTTTGTAATTTGTTTTTTACGGCCTCGGTGGTGTAGTGGGCGCAAGCTTGAATGCCGATAATGAGGTCCCGGATTCGATCCCCTGGTCAGGCAATGCTAAATATTGGATTTTTCCATTAGGAATTCTCTCCATAACTACCAGGAGTTTGGAACTGTGATGACGATAGGCTCGCCTCCAATTACATACTGGCGAAATGTGAGTTTACTTACTATGGGCACAGAATAAATAATAGTACTAACGTACTATGGGACTGAGTCCTGGGTACACCTCTGCGTAACCCTTCATGAAAAAGGCGTGATTGTATGTTGTTGTTGTATTTTAGGTAGTAAGGGAAAAATTACTAGTTGCCTCGGAGGCATAGTGGTCGCAAGCGCTACTGCCGATTATGAGGTCCCAGGTTCGATTCCCAAGGCAGGCAAAAAGAAATATGGGCTTTTTCCATTAGATTTTTTTTCAATGATAACCTGGAGTCTAGAATTGTGCCCGGTTGATAGGCTCGCCCCTTCATATACATGGGACTTAAAAAAATAACTGGCAAAGTGTGGGTGGTGTACCTACTATGGGACTGGGTCCACCTCTACCTATTATAAAAAGACGTGGTATTAAGTATTTTATGCATGTAAAAGAAACATACTTAATTCATATAAAGGTGCATGGTGATAGACTTGAGCATTTCCTAGTAGTAGTGTACCAATACATTTTCATGTAATGTAACGGTCTTGCAATAAATGCTCGATGCTCCGCTCGCCGAAATGCTCGCGGTTAGCGGTTAGTGAGCAGAAGAAATGCTCAAGTCTTTTTGGAATATTTAAAGTTGTATTACCTAACTCTTAGAACAAGAATATTTAGTTTTTAGTTCCGATTTTTTTAGTGTCAAAAACAACATGCACCGCCCTCACGCCCGCAAAATTGCTAAACTAATTGAAAAACTAAATATTCTTGTTCTAAGAGTTTGCAATGGAGTTCCGAAAAGTAACGCCAAATTCAATCAATTGTATTACCTAAGTTAATTTAAAACTTTTTCTGTGGATAATAGTCTCAACAAAAGTAAGGACTATTTGCACATGCTGAATCCTCGAGTTAGTAAGAACAAAGGGTGAGCGTGTTTTATTTTTAACCGCACAGGATCTTGGCGGTCCAACGGTAACATTATACTTAGGAGTTGGTAAACTCTGTTATATTTTTTAAATATATAACTAGCTGTGCCCCGCGGTTTCACCCGAGTAGAAATCATTCCCGTGGGAATGTCGGGATAAAAAGTACCTTATGTGTTATTCCAGGGTCTAAGCGACTTACATACCAAATGTCAACCCAATACATTCAGTAGTTTTTGCGTGACAAACATCCATCCATCCATCCTCACAAACATTCGCATTTATAATAAAAAGGAAGGAAGGAGGAGGTAGGAAGGATTATTAGGATTTACTTAAATAAATAAGTGGTTAGTTGTCTTGAAAGTCCTTGTGAAAGTGCTTTGTTCCGTTCGACCGTGGTCCATATCCACAAGCATTTTTCCATCTATTTCTGGCCCACTTGTATATCGGTTTGTACTTAGTCTGTACCTATAAATAGAGTTCTTAGCTAGTTTTAATTTCCTACGTAACAAAACAGGAGCCTAGTTTCTAATCTGCTTTAATAAGTATTAAGGTATATCGGTTTTCTTTTGAAAATAATAAACGTTTAAGCAGATTATTCAGAGTCCTGATCCTATATGTAAGGACAATGTGACCGGACGTGGGTTGTTATTCTGTTTACGGGACCACTTATATTCTACGCCGACTCACCGGCGCACTTGCGATTTATAAAACTCATATTTGGGTAGGAAATGCGGCAATTTCATGTTTGTGTCCAATCATAGCAGATTAAGAAAAAAAAAAATTAATGAAAAAAAGATGTAATTAAACCAAACGATTATTTTATAAAACTCTACTGTACCTATAGAGGTTTAAGTCGGGCGCTCGCTGTTTTCGCTCCATGCTTGGACTATGAAAATGTGTATGCGGTTGACTTTCGCGCGTGCACCCTATCAGCCGCATAGATTTAGCTGGGTACGTACCTATTAGAACATCTAAAATTAAAATGCCAATGTCCAAAAAATTACAACTCATGGTTGGTCGATCTAAATTTAAAATAGTGAAAGTTTTAATGTTGAATGAGTATTTTATTCAAGTTCATAAAAAAAAAATTACAAAACCTACACACACGTATTATCTAAAAATCTAGATACCTAATTATCCAGGCGTCGTAATGCTCAAATTAAGAAGGCAGAAACTGATTTAACGCTTTGCCGGCCACTCCGGCGGCACGTTCGTTCGGCTCGCACGTTGTAGTTACAAGACAAACCTAAACCTAACTTATAGAAGTCGGCTTGCTCTGCACTAGTGATAGATTAATTAGCATTCACATTCATTGTGGTCACATCACAAAACAAACCTAAACCTAACCTACAGAAGTCGGCTTGCTCTGCACTTTATAAGAAATCGGAACTCTTATTGGATGAATTCTTTGACAGATATCTGTTTGCATTTCTCATAACAAGTAGTCATTGAGTGCGTTTCCAGAAAGCATTCAGAGATTAGTAGGGGCTGAAATTCTTAGCTAAACATTCCTTCCAAAAATTGCCATATCCATTCCAACATTATTCAGAGTAGTCGCGTTAATCTGAGTCCTTAGTTCAATCAAGTCATTCAGATCATTAGCGCACTCGCCAACTGAACCGCTGACATGTCCACCACTTTGCTGCTGTTTATTTATTCAGGTAAGTTCCTAATAAACTAGCCGTGTTTGACCATACACCGTTTTATATTAGAGTAACGACCAAGAAATGTAATATCCAAATTTCAGCGCTAGCTGTATCAGCCATGGTGCTAGGGGTAAAGGAGCACGACAAGCCTGAAAAACACGACAAGCCGGAGAAGCACCCCAGCTGCCAGCAGTTTACACAAGGGTTAACCTTTAACGACTCGCAGGCGCTGGGCACCTGGCATCTCCTGCATTATAAAACTGAGACTGACAAGGGCTCGGGCGACTCGCACTGCGTTGAATTCACCACTATTAGCGATCAGGTGATATTTTTTAATTTAAATTATACACGAGTAAGTTGGCTTCAATACTGGCGAAATGTGGTTGTACTATGGGACTAAGTACTGGATACACCTCTGCTAGCCCTTCGGTAAAAAGGCGTGATGGTATGATGTTAATTATGTTGGCTCCAACGAGTAGTCATCCGGGTCATTATCGACTCCTATAATAACACTATTATCATATACTTAGGTAAGTTCTATAAGAATCTTACCTATGTCTTACCTATATATTACCTATATAAGAATTCGTACATCCTATAAAAAAACAGATCTCAAGCTTTTTATGCACAATGTAAACTGTCGCCATAATAAAAATCAGCAAATATATTATTATTATGCAGGACCGTAAGAACCTGACTGATTTCATCGGCAAATACGTGGAGAACCTAAACTGGGAGAAGTTGACCCTCAAGATGCAGATACCCTGCACGGGCGCCAACACCAACCGTACTAGGGACTATTATCTAGAAAGGTTGGAAGGAGACGGCTCTTACAGAACCCTACAAGTGCCACATGCTACAGGTACCTAACTGCGTTATAACTGACTATTGTACTTATCCTCCCCTCCGTAGACGCCCTCGCAACGTCCTGGACGACCTGGACGACTCTATCGCAGCCGTCACATCGGCGGCGCTAGGTTCGCCCAATCCTACCAATATACGCAACAGACGCTCCGTTTTCGGTACTGGTGCCGGATACCAGATCCACCAACTCACACAATCACAACACCGACCTCTCTCTCCTCTGTGCTAAACAGGACCGGGAAACAATGTGGGGCGAGATTTACCGGGTGATTGGCCGAACTACTGCAAGATGTGAGGACATCCCGCTGGTCCAGGATGGGAAGGTCCTAGAGGGCAGCGAATCTGCGAGTCTGCTGGCCGAGACCTTCTTTCCGGAGGACAAGCCTGATCAGGACACCGCAGACCATATGCTGACGAGAGAGGCAGCCAACAATGTGAATGGCGGGGAGCATGAGGATTCATGCGACCCGCCATTCACGGCGGAGGAGCTCAGATGGTCTGCGGCGAGCTTTAATCCGAGGAAGGCGCCCGGACTCGACGGATTCACAGCGGACATCTGCAGAGAGGCCATAACCCATGACCCCACATTGTTCCTCACCCTGTTTAATAAGTGTCTGTCCCTTTCCCACTTCCCCATCGCTTGGAAGGAAGCGGTGGTGGTGGTTCTCAGGAAATCCGGGAAAAGTGACTTCTCGCACCCCAAGTCGTACAGGCCGATTGGGCTCTTGCCAGTCCTTGGTAAGGTGCTTGAGAAGATGCTGATGAGGCGCATCAGATGGCACATCCTGCCTACAATGAGCAGTCACCAGTTCGGGTTCACCCCGCAACGCAGCACCGAAGACTCCCTCTATGTCATGATGAAACACATACGCCAGAAGTTGGCCGATAAGAAGATTATCGTTGTGATTTCACTTGACATAGAGGGAGCCTTCGACAGCGCATGATGGCCCGCCATGAGGTGCAGACTCGCGGAAGCAGGATGTCCGGTGAACTTGAGGCGCCTTGTCGACAGCTATCTAAACCAAAGACAGGTACGGGTACGATATGCTGGATCGGAGTGCCTGAGAACCACGACCAAAGGCTGTGTGCAAGGTTCAATAGGGGGCCCAACATTTTGGAACCTCCTGTTTGACCCTCTATTGAAAGAGATTGAAGGTATGGGAGAGCATGTCCAGGCCTTTGCGGACGACATTGTCCTAATCATCTCCGGTGATTCCGGAGCCGAGGTTCAGGGACGGGCCAATGCGGTCCTCACTCATGTTCAGAATTGGGGAGTCCGTAATAAACTGAAGTTTGCACCCCATAAGACACAGTCTATGGTGGTGACCAACAAGCTGAAGTTTGACTCCCCGGCTCTGACCATGGGTGGGGTCAGCATTGAACTGTCCCGCTCCATCAAAATCCTGGGCCTCACAGTGGACGACAAGCTGACTTTTAACGCGCACGTGGCGAACGTCTGCCGGAAGGCGCTCGATTTGTACAAGCAGCTTGTCAGGGCCGCGAAAATCTATTGGGGGCTCAGCTCGGAGGTGATTAGGACAATATACCTGGCGGTCGTGGAGCCGGTCATAATGTACGCGGCGAGCGCATGGGCTCTGGCTGCGAAGAAAATCTGCGTTCGGAAGCAGCTCGACATGGTGCAGCGGGGATTTGTCCAGAAGATCGTTAGGGCGTACCGCACGGTCTCCCTTAACTCGGCTCTAATACTCGCTGGGCTGCTTCCTTTGGATCTCCGGATCCAGGAAGCGGCCGATCTTTATGAAATAAAGAAAGGTTACTCCCAGCGAGTATTAGGGGATCGAGAAGTGGAGAAGCCGGTCGATATTCTGGACACGCCTCACCCCGCGCACCATGCCGAGCTGCGTTTCACGGACGTTAACTTGGCGGACGGAGTGGAGCGAGACCAGCAAGATGTCCTGGGCTTCCATATCTACACGGACGGCTCGAAGATCGAGGGGAAGGTGGGAGCCGCGTTGTCCGTGTGGAGCAACAACGCCGAGACCAAGGCTCAGAAGCTCAAGCTGGAATCGTTCTGCTCCGTCTACCAAGCGGAGCTGCTCGCGCTCGAAAGAGCGACATCCTTCGCAGTTAAGAGCGGTGTGCAGACGTGCAGCATCTTTAGCGATTCGAGATCGGCCCTCGAGACCATAGTCGACCACGTCTCCCTCCACCCCCTAGCGAATAAAGTGCGGCAGAATATCCGGGCAGCTTCCATTCTGCAGAAAAAGCTGAAGCTTTTTTGGGTGAAGGCACACGTAGGGGTGGAAGGTAATGAGCGAGCCGATACGCTCGCTAAAGATGCTGCACTGAAGCTGAAGAAGAGGGCGGATTATGACCGGTGCCCGGTTTCATTCGTCAAGAGACAGCTTCGCCTGGAAACACTTGACGAATGGAACCGGAGATACGTGACGGGAACGACCGCAGGTATTACCCGCATGTTCTTCCCTTGCGCGCTCGGGGCGTACAGGATAGTGAGGAAAATTCAGCCTCAGATGGATGAAGGAGTGTGAGTGAAAGGATGAATGAAGAAACGATCCCTGATTCTGTCGGGGGACAGGAGCCTACTTAAAAAAAAAAAAAGAAAAAAAAACACCGACCTCGCCGGCGAGGTCGAAGATCTCTCAGATCCTTCAGATCGGTTAGTTTCTCTCCAAATAATCAAACAGATCAAACCATTGATAGGGCCCTAGGACAATCCCCTTCTGGGGTGCCAGGGCAAGTCTGACCCCACGTATTCTGGCGACGGCCCAAGCCGAGGTTCGTACCGTCTAGGTGCCCTTGTGCTAGTCGCCCTTTAACTTTGGGTCGAGCGCCTCCTGCGCTCACCACTGCCCGGTAAAGCTGTAGAGGCCATCTGAGGCCAACAGCATAGGTCATTTAAATAAAATATATATATTAATAATATAATATGGGACAACTTCCACACACGGTCATCTGGTCCCAAATTAGGCTAGAAGCCTGTACTATGGTAACCAGATGACTGATATACATACTTATATATGCTTATAACACCCAGACACAGATCAAACAAACATGTTCATGCACATAAATGCTTGATCTGGCCGGGGATCGAACCCGGGCCCTGCGGCACAGAAAGCAGAGTTACTACCGTCTGTGCCAGCGAGGCTGTCATATTGTACTTATTTTTCACGTAGAGAGGTCACCTTGAGCCTTTATCCAGAAGTGCATACGTGGCCTCTGTTAACGCTGTTTGTATCTTGTTTCATAGATGTACATGAACATTTATTTATTGTTGTATGTCATTGAACAATGACGATACTCATTTTAGTCAAAATATATACATAAAACATGTGATACGAAACTTCTAAATAAAAGAAATTGTGGTCCATCTCGAAAAACAATACAATTTAAAACTTAGAGCTACGAGTAACATGAGTAGGTATCTTGGGATTAAATAGATACGGTACTGCTACTCATCATAATATACGTATACGTATACGTGGTAGGCCTCTTTTGCAGGGGGCCACCTGGGGAAGTACCACACCTTTGCCAGTTATTCATCCGCCAAGCAGTAATGTGCAAACATTACTGTGTTCCGGTCTGAAGAACAATGTTACCAGCGAAATAACTGGGCATGACGAGGTTCAACAACTTATAGGTATCTCAGTGTGTCAGGCGCAGTGCAATGCCGCGCAGAATTTTAAATTTTTAAACATTGGGTGGCACTGTGTCTGAGGTAAGCAATCATGATCCTTACCATCAGGCATTTTAATTGCTCGTCTTGTTACTCAAAAACATAAAATAAACGTATATTATCTATACGTACCTATATATCTTGTACATATTATAATGAATATCTACTTAGGCTACTCATAGCACCAACTAACTTTATCAGTATCTAGGTAAAGCTTAACTGCCCGCGTCAAATCTCAGGCAAGACTACAAATATTACTACAAATATAACGCGTTGCGCACTTTTAACTTTGCTTTTAGCAGTTGTTAAAATGGTGCAATATTGGTCGAACAAAGATTGGACGGTCGGTTATTTTTAAAATTAGTGCAAATCAGCCTTATGCTCAATATTCCTAGTACTTATGAGTATATAACCTTTGATAGCATCATTGTTGTGGATCTGTATGATCTGTTAGATCAGGACACACTTATCGAGCTCGATGTTTCAATTCTACAGCAAAGCTCGACCTGGCTGACTTCCACCGCTACCCGATGCGGCTGAAGCTCGTGGAAGGCTCATACCTCGGCATGATGGACTGCCACGAGAAGTTCGTGTTTCTTCTCGGCAAGCAGCCGGCTACCGGCAACGTCGACGACCGACTCAAGAAGATGATCGAAACTTATTGGCCAGAAGAACACTTGTAACTTGTTCCCTTGTCTTAATTTATTTTTAAAAAGTTGTATGTGACCATGTTTATTGTTTTGGTTCCCTTCATCCTCCAACCTAAAGTTATACAATGATTTCTGATCATATTGTGGGGTAATCTGCTAGTCTGCCAATACCGAGAACGTCAGACGTTCAAACTACACGAATCCCTGATTACTTTATGGTCAACAGAAAGACCTATATAGATGTAAAGCAGGTGTCTACGAAACTTCTTATGCCTATATCAATTATCAATCAATGGAAATTAAACATTCTGGTTTCCGACATACAAAATTAGAGCAAATATCAAAATAATCACAAAGCCAACCGAGCCATTAGTATTACTTCCCCCTGGTCTTCAGCCGGCAGCCGCAACCCCTCGTACATGAAAGCACCACTCAAATTAAGTGTAGCTCGATCAACAGTCATTTCGGTTACAATTAACAACACGTTCGAGTGAAAAGTCAACCACCCACTCCAATTGATTTATTGTGTTCTAGAGTTCCGCCATTTTGTGACGGGAATTGTAATGCGTGGAATCATATTTTATTGGAGTGTTTCTAGATGCGACATCAGTAGACCTTATCAAGAAATTTTTGGCAATGGCAAACGTGTCGAATTCGTATAGCCGTTATAAATTTTTGACCATAAATCCATGAGTCCCATAAATTTTTGACTGCATAACGTTTGAATTCGATACGATTTTGAATGTCGAAAAATCTCGTGCTAAGAGCACAGTGGTTTGTATTACTGCTATATCCACTAGGTGTGTACCTTATAATATTCTTTAGTTCCTATTTTATGAATATGGGAAGAATAATTTCAATTTCACCCACGAGCGGGACTCGAACCTGCACCATTCCGCGTGGAGGCGCTCTCCCAATTGAGCTATTGCAGGTGTAAAGCTGGGTATCCACACCTGATGTAGCCTCGGCCCAAGCAGCTACCTTAACTGTGTTTATAATGATCGAGCTCGTCTATTATAGAACCAAAATGCTAGGTGTATAATGGTTCTTGTTCTTGACTAAAAATTAGTCTCTTCCATCAGCGTAATGTCTGTGTAATGGCGTGTGCCAGCAGGGGTGCAGTGTTCGCTGTTCATTTGTCTAAACGCAGTAGCGGTTTGAAGAGCACTACACGAGGGCTGGGAAAGTGTTGCACTTTACAAAAAGTTAAAACGCTTGTTGAGTACTCGAGTACTACCGCTGTTGCATTGGGCATTGTTCATTTTGTTCAAGGGCTTGATTGCACTATTAGAAGTCTATTACGTTATTCGAAAGTTCGAGTACATGAATAGATATAAATTATATATCGGTATTAGTTAGTACCTACCATCTGAGGAGAATTTCACTTACTTATACATCTTCGAATATGTATATAGGTACCTTGTAGTAAGGTTTTGGGAAATATAACTACATAATTAACTTATATAGGTATATTTCTGACGTTGCACGAGTAACCTAATATAATTAGTATTGTTACCTGATAATTTATTTTGTAGTCTTTAAAAAATTTTAAGTCCATAAAATAAATAAAATTCATAGAGCTAAATAAAATTAGTAAGTAGGTATGTAGGAATATTACCAGAAAAGCCATGAACTTTTATAACAATCAAATTGTGTAATGTGCCACAAAAACCTCAACACACGGCACGTTATTAAAAGTTCAAATAGTAATAACTGAAAATAAAGCCGATAATATCTTAGAACGATGGAAATTACGGAAGAAAGTGTAATTTTCGACTATTCCGGCCCGTATATCGGTGGCAAAGTTTTTCAATTACGATGTGCCTAATTACCGTAGCAGGGCAATATAATTGTAGGTTTAATCTAGAGCCAAGTCGGACAAACATCATTTTAGAGGTACCTAGGCCTAATAAAATGGGAAAATAATGTGCATAGTTTCAAAAGGTTAGGAGCTAAAGGCATCGCTATTCTTAAAAGGTAGATACATAATAGGTGTCATGCTTTTCATAAGTATATACCTAATACGTATGATATACATATACATCTTAAGGTTTTAAAAGAAACCATAAGTAGAACAAAATATTTGAACACCTCCGTATAGGGTTCGTTTATTAGAGCTACAGTCCCGGAGAGTCACGTAGCAGAGTGCCACGATTTCGATTAAATTGCTTAAATTTAAAATCTACATACTGGTAGGCAAATCTTGTAATAAATTAGTGTTAAGAGATGACTACGTGGAAGAGTGTCTGCGTAGAATGGGCAAATTCACCAGCGAGATGAACGTCACCACGCTCCGCGACAACTGCAAGAATAGTGTAGAAGACCAAGACCCACAAAGGGTTGTAGCGCCAGAGAAAGAAGAAGACTACGTAGATATTTAATAACAAACCAAAGCAAAAGTATATAGACTCGAGTAATGTAAAGTAGGTAACTTACCTAACAAGTGGTAGTAATTATAATGATACGATAAAATAAGGAAATGAACTAACTATAACGTGAATAGGCACAAGTGGATTATTACTCGTACAAAAACGCCTGAGGCACCGAGACGACTCTCAGGCTGTTTTACATTAATTTCGCTGTCACTTTTCTCGATAAATCAATGGTGTTACGCCGGCAGCTGTTCGCAATGGCGTGATTATACCGTTTACCTACTACTGTATGCCACACATACACATTGTTATTAATATACAGGCTGTTTAAAGTTTTTTTGGGTATGTAGGTGCCTAAGGCACTAATCTAATTTGTCTGGAGATACAAAAACGGTTTGCGCGTCCGTTCTGCTGAACGAATCTCATACAGAATCGTGGTTTACTATGGACAAAAGCAGAACAGAGCTGAATAAGATAATATTTTATGTACCTAGACTAAATATAAATATAGGTTTGTAGTGGCAGGCCTCTTTTGCAGGGAGCCGCCTGGGGAAGTACCACACATTTGCCAGTCATCCACCAGTCAGCCATCCGCCAAACAGTAATGTGCAAACATTACTGTGTTCCGGTCTGAAGGGCAATGTTACCAGCGAAATTACTGAGCTTGACGAGATTCAAACAACTAACATCTCAGTCTCAGGGTCACAGTCGCAGTGCAATGCCGCGCAGAATTTTGAATTTTAAAACACTGGGAGGCACTGTGTCTGATATGGGCAATCATGATGTTTGCCATCAGGCACCTGATTTGCTCGTCTTGTCACTTCACTATCATAAAAAAAAGGTTATGAATTTTCTATGGGTCAATCAAGCTATACTTAAGTAGAGAGGCAAGTTGAAAAATCACGGAACCTGAATAGGTACCTGAATGAAGTAGTCTTTACAGGCAGGATGCCGGATGATATGGTAAGTAAAGTACTTTTTATATGATAATATTAGGTATGTTTATAGTGTATCTAGGTAATTTAGAATGACAAACATGTAGCCAAAGTCAAAGTCTAATTTATTCAAATAGGTCTCAATCTGACACTTTTGTACGTCAATGAAAATAAACAGTAATGAGTCTTCCGTGCGTTCGGAAAGATACCTTTACAAGAAGAACACACAAGAAACTTGTAGGGCTTAATTTTTTCAACTGATTGTTTTACAATATTTGGTTTGGTTACATTCGTTTGTTTGGAAGGTGCCACGTGGTGGCTATGCGGAAGTTCCCAGGCATCTTTGTCCTCTATGTACTGATTTACATTATAATAAGTCTTCTTAAGTAAAGTAGATTTTATACCTATAGGTTTTGAATTTACCCTCTGAGAGCCCCGTTATCTCTTGGGATTTTATTATAGAAACGTACACTATTTCCCAAGAATGATTTATTTGTTTTAGATAATCTAAAGCTAGGTATAGCTATTTTGTCTTTATTCCTAGTATTATGTAGGTAAGTAAGGTTAGGTTAGGTTATGCATACTATAATATAATAGTATAAAATGTTCCCTATATTCATGTGAACATTTTTAAGATATCAGATATAAAACCTTTCAAACCCAATAGGTCATAGGTACCTTACTACGCCGCGATACCAAATAGCCAACCATTATAGACAAAGGAATTTATGTTAGTTTAAATTTGCCTGTTATTATCAAGCACCCTGTATTCGCGTCGCACGTTAATTGTTGGGAAAATTCGGTGCGAGCGTAATGAGCTGGGGTGACTTTCCGACTTGTGGGAACCCGCGTATTGCCAATTAAATTAGACAACAGTTTAATTATCTACCTGCCGATTTGTGTCGACTCCACTTCGAGGCAGTACGTAGGCCTCGTGTCATTCCACTTCATAATTAGGGATATTATCTGTTACGTTACGACTTATGACGCTATGGGGGACTGATTTAATGACGAATTGTTATATGGAATGAGATAATTTTCTGTAATTAGCTTGGAGGCCGAGAGAATTTAAATGAGTATAACAGAACGACGAAGGTTCTTAATCTCAAAATTGCCTAATTTTATACCAAAGTACTTAGATATTATAATCCTACTATAAGTGAGTTTTATAAACCGGAAAGTTTCTATGGGCTAGATAGATATAGATACGCGATAGAAAGAGCAGCTTGTAAGTTAATATAACGATAATTAGTTAGGCGCTGTGCGACCTGAATTTCACTTTATTGCGTCGGTCGTCGATTTAGTCGCTATTTATTTAAATGATCTTGAGGAGTGTCCCCTCTGTCCCTTTAGTATTCTGTGCCAAAAATACTGAACCGATTGGGCTGAAATTCGGTATGTAGATAGTTTAAACCCTTAATACTTAGACTTCACGGGTGAAACCGCGGGACACAGGTAGTATTCATATATTTACTGACGGAAGAAGCGAAAGTCATATGTCAGGATCTTACGAGTGCAGATAAATTCGAAACAAAAAGTATCTGCTTGCCTACCACATCGGGATCAAGGTGTGACTTTATGTACCTACCTATTATATTGGTGTAGTAGGATTAAAGCAGAAAGATCAAACCCACCAAGTAAATACGGAGGCAGGAAAGTAGGTACCTACCCACTTACATGCGCTTTACAAAGCCTTACGGCTCTAAATAATCCCCCTAATCCGGCACAAGCGTGGAGCATTTAGTATCGCTAATGATTTCCCTAGATTAGCATAGCTAATCGGTAGTAGGTGTACGGTGTTATATATAACTACCATACGGACAGCACGCGCGTTGTGTGATTTGCATCATGATAAATACAATACGTATTATTCAAGAGCATTTATTGACACTGAACAATACAATGGTTTAATTAATTTAGGTAGGTACCTATACTTCCTATACTACTCTACATCAGACGAGCTTAAAATTGGAGCAGTCTACTCTGTTCTGCATATCTACCTATATGAATGTAAGTAGGTATAAGTAAATAAGTAATCTAGGTACCTTACTTACTTATATGATTAGGTAGGTAGGTAGGTACTTGATACCTACCTAGGTGTGTGTCTACCATCAATATTATATAACAAAAACTACATATTATTATACTGCCTTGGTGGCGTGATAAGCGCAAGCTCGACTGCCGATCATATGGTCTCGGGTTCGATCCACAGGTCAGGCAAAAGTGATATCTGGATTTTTCCATTAGTAATTATCTCAGCGGCAGCCTGGAACTGTGCCCGTTAGATGGCAATAGACTCGGCCCTATTACTAGGGACCAATAATGATTACTGGCAAAATGTGGTACTATGAGATCAGTCCTGAGTACTACACCTCTGCATACCCCTTCGGGAAAAAAACGTGATTGTTTATCTACATATACCTAGCTACTTAGGTAAATAACAGTATATACCTGTATATGTACCTACACCAAAAAAGTCAGTTCATTTAACCATCAAATCAGCGACCAGAATGCTCTACAACCAAATTGAGATCGCAATTAGGCAACTGGCGGAACCATCGAAACGCTCGTCCCACTTACGAGACACAGTTATATCCATAAAAGTAAAGACGAAGACAATTTTCTCTAATATTCGTTAGTATGTAATATCATATGAATTACACAGTAACAAAGCGAGACTAAGTGCGACCGAATGTTTCCGTTCGGCCGCCATTAGCGGGCGACGCCGATAGAATTACCGGCCACTGAATAATTTGATAGGGGAAATGATTGATACAACAATCACACGTAATCGGAATCGTGGCGGCGCGATTAAGCCCCGTGGCTAGCGGCCAAGCCGACTGGTCGACGATTTAATCAACTCTCCTCCTAATGACTCCCACTTCTGATAAAGATAGGGCCGAGTAGGTTGCTTTGCTTCCCAGCTCAAGACTGCCTATTTATCTTTTTTAATATCTATACATTACATTACTTACACGGCAAGGTACACAGACATTTCGCCAGAATTCGAATATTGCCATCTACCGGTACGAAGTACGAATATCTAAGGTAAGTATAAGTAATAGGTAGGTAGGTATACACCTACCCTAGGGGGTAAGGTAAGCCTACCTACCTACCTAGGTACCTACGATTATTACTGGTCACCAGTATGACATGCTCTCGTTTTTATTTCCTTTTCTTACACCTTTACCTAATCCATTAGCGGCTGTCCAAGGCGAAGTTTCCATAAAAATGTACGCGCAACCTTTGATATTTATCAGAATCGCATTAGCGCCTAAATCATAATTTCCATCAAAGTTAGTCTTTTTGGAGTTGCCTAATTTATAAAGAAAAACTAGCTTGTTTTCGGAAACGTTTTCTGGTAGTTTAACGCGACGCTTGGCATGCGATTCGACGATTAGCGACCACTCAGCCGAGGGTGGAAACTATAAAAATAAACTTAAATCATGGAGAATTAATCGTGTGGAGAACGATATCAAGATTTGTAAATAGCAAATAGCTGCCTATAAATTGGAACCGGCTGGAAAATATATGAATTTAATAGGCAAATGCATGTTTTATTATATTATAGCGTAGTGATGCGGTAACTGATAACACAATAAATTATTAGTCATAACATTATGACCTTCCTACCAAATTCGTTGCCTAAACTGAAACATCAACTCGAAAATCTCAAGAAGACATTTTTGGTAATCAAGCTAAGTAGGTACATAATATAACTTATAACTAATATAACTTATAACACACGGTGTCAGAAATAAGTATACCTGTATACATTAAATATGCGCAACTTCCAGTGGTCCGATCGATTCTAATTTTGGTATTTGGTATAATATATAGTCTGCTATGTCCTAACCTCAGATCATTTGTTTGTATGATCTGAGGTCCTATCCGCTGCCACTGGTGGCAATTTAGTGGGGGCTGTTATTTAAGGCGCTGTCCAAAGCAAATTCACTCTCTCGCTCACACGTACTCACATTTTGAAAGATCTAAAAATACTAGGTAAGTAGGATGTAAAATACGTACGTAAAATAAAGACAACTAGGTTCTAGAAAATAACAATACAAAGATTCAGTAAAAAATCCAATTTAATCCAAACAAGTTTTCAGTGCCTTTTTATTCTCGTTTGGATTATAAACAAGATTTTTTACAGAATCTTTTTAAGTATTGTTTTTTTTAAAACATAGTTGTCTTTATTTTACGTAATTAGATTAGATTAGATAACACTTTTATTGATACCACAATATAAAATGAAACTTAAAAAAACCAAAACGTGAGTAACAATAATTAGCGGTCTTATCGCTCAGAGCGATCTCTTCCAGACAACCATTCGAAAAGAGGAAAGGCATATTATATTGGAAAGACGGTGGTTTAAATATAAACCAAAACCAAAACTATACATAAGGTACATAAAAATACCTCTATACTAGGTACTATAATATTATAGATGAATACATAATAATATGATAAATATATAATACACTGTAATAAAATATATACAAATATACATACATACATACATACATGTACAAACAAGTAAGAATTTCTTGATAAGGATAGTATTACATGTAGTTTTTTTATAATCTTCAAAAATGTGGGTACGTGTGAGCGAAAGGGCGAATTTGCTTTGGACAGCGCCTTAAAAAAATATTTCTTTCCAATGTTTTAGGGCCTAGCTCGCCTTGCGTTGCATATTCTGTGAGGTACGGAGTGTCACATTAGTGTGCGCATTGCGGCAAAATAAAGCCTCAAAGGCCGTACGGTAGAATAAACGCAAGTACGGTACGTTAGTACTATTATTTATCTGTGGTACGGTTAACGAAAGGCAGTGCGTGCTAGGCCTAATTGGACTGTTTGGAGTAAACCCTGTTACTTCTATTATATTGCAACGACATAGTAACCTTGCACTGACATCAAATTCAGACATGCTAGTAGTCAAATATATCGTATTTGAGCTCATTGGAATCGTCTCAATGAATACTTATGTTACAAAAATATATTGGTGATCAAGGTCTGACGACAGAGCTGGAGGAAGAGGGTTGTTTAATCTCTTATTTTACATTTATATTATCTACATAAACTTAGGTATATACCTACATATTTACTAACTATACTCTTCGGGTACAAGAGTGATGTATATGTTTCCTTATACTTCAACCACAAACACAATACCTACTGATTGTTAATGTTTAAAAAAATGAAAAAAATGAAATGAAACTTAGGTACTTAGTTCCTTCTAAACCAACACATGTAACCAAACCAAATATTATAAAACAATCAGTTGAAAAACTTAAGCCCTACAAGTTTTTTGTGCATTCTTGTAGTGTAGACAAACGTATCTTTCGGAACGCACGGTATGTAGACTTATTTATTACTGTTTATCTTCATTGACGTGTAAGTGTCAGGTTTTGACCTATTTGAATAAATCTTTTTGAGTTTGAGTTAAAGAAAAAACCCCAATGATTTTATTTACACATTTTATTACACTTGTATACAACAGTACACAGTTTAAACAAGTATAGGTATAATACATTACACATTTATATACATCCAAGTAATTTGTTACAAGCCTGGTGCGAGAACAAGTGGCAATAGGGAATGTATCAATACACCTAAATGCAACCATAGGTAGACCGCTTAATTTAGTCCTCGCCTGTGGGGAAAGGTGCGTAGGACCGGAGAGGTGCGGGCGGCAGGCACCCACACTTATTCTCCCGGACCCCGTTCGCGTCTACCTCCGCGACCCCCGCCGCCCCTGTACCCCGCAGGCGAGGACTAAATTAAGCGGTCTAGCTATAATAAAAAGAATCAGTTTATAATATGTTATTATTCATTTGGCAAAGCAACTTTACTGTTTAAAGGACTCTACACATCTAAGCTGCCGACCCGCCTACACAAACTAGCGGCTATTTTGTCGCCGACATGATGATACCTTGTCTAATTTAGCTTGATCAATGACAGCTGAACAAAAAACAATTTTTTGGCCATATTTCCATATTATATTAGGTACATATTAACGGTATTAAGGTATTTTAACAGGTAATTAAATATTTAATTGATCAATTAATAAGTTTTATATTTTTATAGACTAAGCGGTTTTATTCGCTTGAAATACAATATTTTACCCTCTGGCGGGATTTGAACCACGCGGATTGGTGCGGAGGGTGCGAGATTCAAATCCCGCCCGTGGGTGAAATGTTTCTTTCCATATTAATATTGTAAATTAATAAGACTCTTATTTATTTATTTATTTATTTATTAAGGGCAACCAACAAATAAGCAACTATCACATATACAAAAATAGTTACATAATTAAACAAATTCAAGATGCTTATCCAATTATAGGTAGCCACAACAGAACATAATTTGTGGAAATATGGCCAAAAAACGTATTATAGGCCAGTTGTCATTGATTGAGTTGTCATTGACTGCCTCGGTGGCGTAGTGGGCGCATGCTCGACTGCCAATCAAGAGGTCCCGGGTTCGATCCCCAGGTCAGGCAAAGTGTTAAAAATTGGATTTTTCCATTAGTAATTATCTCAATAGCTGCCTGGAGTTTGGAACTGTGCCCGGTAGATGGCAATAGGCTCGCCCCCTATTACATGGGACCAATAACATACTGGCGAAATGTGGGTGTATCTACTATAGGAAGGACTGAGTCCTGGGTACACCTCTGCCTACCCCTTCGGGAAAAAAGGCGTGAATGTATGTATGTATGTCATTGATCAAGCTTTAGTATTCCAATGTTTTAGGGCCTAGCTCGCCTTGCGTTGCGTATTCTGTGAGGTACGGAGTGTCACATTAGTGTGCGCATTGCGGCAAAATAAAGCCTCAAAGGCCGTACGGTAGAATAAACGCAAGTACGGTACGTTAGTACTATTATTTATCTGTGGTACGGTTAACGAAAGGCAGTGCGTGCTAGGCCTAATTGGACTGTTTGGAGTAAACCCTGTTACTTCTATTATATTGCAACAATGACGTTGATACGCTTCCTTCTACAGACGCACAATCCCTGAACAAGCTTCACAAAAAGGTGTCCATCACTGACAATTACGCGCTTTGACATCTGCTGAATTTTTATTATTTGAATTTAAACTCTATTTACATGATTGCTTTATAGCCTAATTTGGATTGAACGATTTTTCACCCTATGAAGTTCAATGTTAAATTTGACACTAAGCGACGCGGGCGAACATAGGAGCATTGGAGTAGACTTATATGCACTAAAATATTTAGTGATTTAAATATTAAAATTTTTTAAATAAATTAATCACACATACTTTTTAACTTTTATAAATAAATATTACAAGAAATAAAATTTAAAAGGGTCAAAAAGTTTTAAAATTAAAATGTATTTATGTTTGTAAAGATAATTAAGTTACATGATAGAATCTCGGTTTAATAGTGAGTACAGGTTCGTGGGCCTGATTCTAGCACGTAGAAAGGGTCTTTGACGATATTATTCTAAATTGTTACGTGATATAATTACTTTTATACTCTTAATAAATAGTCGAAAGTCACAAAAATATTAAAATGTTATCATAAATTGTAAAATTAACAAGGACTATGCAATGTAAACCAATTAGAAACAAAAAGTATAATATTATAATGCACAGTGCGTTATTGATATAAAATAAACAAATATTTAATTCTATGTTTTAAATGTTTTCAATCCACTAGGTAATTAATGCCAAACCTTAATTAATGTAAAAAAATATATTTATGTTCGGATAATAATTATCCAAAAATATTTAAAATGTAATCGACTTCATAGTTTTTCATTCGAACAAAGCGCTGTTGTCCTTTTTATTGTGTTAAAAAAATTAAAATATAATAGAAACACGCAATATGGATATATAGATTCCTAAAATTATTGTAAATACATGCCTAAATTATAAAAAGCTATCGCTTTCACGCACGTATCTGTTGTTATTCGGTTAGCTTTTTACCTAACACTGGCATCACGCGCACGGCCTACGGTTGCCATGCAACTAACCACATAGTACCAGACTATATTGTGGCGGTACCAGACTCACGGCTTGGAACAGATTTTTGCACGACTGGTTCTCTTTGGTATCTTTACTCTGAGTATTGCAACGACATAGTAACCTTGCACTGACATCAAATTCAGACATCATTCGTAGTGAAATTTGTCACCGTCTATGGGCAGAATAGAAGTTTAAAGTCCGATAAGAGAGCCAAATTATTAACCAGTGTAAGTATATCTATTTAATAATTAAGTATAAACTGGTTATGATTTGGCAAGGCATAATATAAATTGAATTTTTTGTGTTTGCCTCAATGCTATCGAAATTGATTTTGTTTATAAAGATGAGTCGCAGGGCGAGGCAACGACTTCTGGGGTGTGCTGATATAGTGCCTAATACGATCAGGCAATAACAGAAGTCCTTGTTTTGGCAGACGTATGTGATTAGCTGAAATAATAGATCAAAGAAGCCCGCTGTCAGTGCAATTGCACTGTGACTTATCACCTGAGGTAGGTAATTAGTTATGTGGTTGATTGACTGCTTAACATAGTCGAGAGCAATCGCCCTAGCTTTAAATATTCATTAAACTCTCATTACCTATTAAGACAATTTCATTTTATTTTTTTTAAATAATGAAAATTCGTCGATAACGATATTTAGGATTTGGTTATTTTTTGGTCATAAAATATAATACTGCAAAGTTAACTTATTCTTCCTTATTCTCATAATATCTCAATCTCGGAGTGAAGCCACTTGTTCTCGCGCCAATATAATACTAAATGCGAGTAAAACGATTACAACGATTACAGGCTTATCCGTTGTCTTAGGAAAGCGAAAAAAGCAGAAAAAAGACGATTGGTCGACACGTGAAAACATCAAATAGGCAGATGTGATAGATATTAGGTAGTTGGCTAGTAGCAGCAAGCGACGATATCGGCAACGCGGCGCGACGAGATACGACTGAAGTTTTCACGCCGCGTCTCATTTTCTTTCATTCTTTGCTACAGTGATGGCGTGTCCGTATTGACATCTCCCTGTATTTATCTGATATTTTCGCTTCCAGTCGCGTGTTTTGCGTTTATGCATTTGTCGTTAACCTAGGACAACGCCTTAGTACAGAACTTTACTTTCACTACTAGTCTCAATATGCTATCAATAAAGAATGCTTAAAAAAGGGGGCTTTCCCACTTGTCGGATGTCTGATCCATCAAAAAGTTGGATAATCTAGTAGCTGAACATATTATATGAAATTGTGAATTGAAATTCAAGTCCAAAGAAATAGAGCATATCTAATTTTTGTCGCGCTCGATTCCCGACATGTGAGAACGGAGGTTATATTGTTAACCCCAAGAAAGTAATTAGGATCTTAAGAGTCCAGCACTACTGGCGGTTTCTACACAAACTAATAAATTATATCTTTTGAATAGAACATCACGCCATTTTCCCCAAGGGGTAGACTGATGTGTACCACACTTCATACATACACTTCAACAGTTATGATCTATAAGTTCCATGTAATAGGGGTCGAGCTTTTTGCCATACCGGGCACAGTACCAGACTCCAAGCTGTTATTGGGAAAATTCCTGATGGAAATATCCAATAACCCTTTATGCCTGACCTGGGGATCGAACCCTCATGACCGGCAGTAGCGCTTGCTTGCTTAACCACCGAGGCAGTCCCTCAATTTAAAACCTGTAGTAAAAGCACTTTTCTGACAATGTAGCCTCTACCACATACATTCAATAAATAGCCTAAAATGAATTTCCTTAACATTTGCACCGTGCATTTTGTGCACCTATACCTTGTAGAATATAGCTTGATACGTGGCAGCTACTTGATATTTTTTGGTCATGTTTCCTCAAATTAAGTACCTACCAAGTAGTATCAAGTTATTATATAGGTCAGGTCAGGTTATTAGGTTATTACAGAAAAAAAAACCGTTTCTTGTGACGCGTTTTCCCTAGTAAAAACCATTTTTTTCTAAATGCCAAACACGATTTGTCTTGTTAAAACTAGTTTTAACTGACATTCATTTTTGACTCGCAGTAAATTCTAGTTTTGACGAAGGCATTTAGTGATAACTAGTGAATACGCGTTCTAACTAAAATCGGCTTTTTACTGTAACATATAGGTTAGTTATAATTCCAATTATTAATTTAATAGATACTTTCTAAGACACTTAATTTATGTGTAAAATGTCCAAAAAATTGTTTTTGCTCAGCTGTCAGTATCTGACAGCTGTCTTTATCAATCAATCCATATTTTACAAGGTATACTAACTTTCATGTCTAAAGCTAGCCTTAAATGCTGGAGTACAATTTCCAATTATTGAAATAGGTTCATTTCATTGTTTAGTAATATTGAAAACCCCTTGTTTTCGTCATAAGTAATTACATTCATTAGGATCTCTTTACATCTTATTTTAGGTAAACTTTAATAAGTAGGTATTTTACATTACTTTTTAATTCTAATTCTATAATTTATTTCATATAAATTAACCATACAGACTTCAAGTGGGCGTACTACCAAAGCTTTTAGCTCTTTTACGCCTTTATATGGGGCCGAGTGCGCGAATAAATAGGTACGTTCGTAGCATAGGTACGTAACGAAAATATTTTTTTAGGAAACCAGGAAACCAGGTTTATTTTACATCGGGTTACCCAAAGACTTTATACAGGATGATTGGTTATTCTCTTAAAAAATCACACACAGACTAATTCGTCAACTTTGATTTTTCATAAAATCTCAAATGTTTCAAAAACTGTCAAATTTTGCGGAATATAAATATGGTTTAATGAGCACCTCTATGAACCCTAAAAAGGAAAGTAGCGAACAATCACGCTGTATTAAATAATAAAGGCTTTAGGTAACCACATTTAAAATACCACGCTATTATTATTATTATTTATCGCTTTTAGCGATTTGTTATGATGTTTTTTTTATTTTATTTTAATGATTATTTTTTGTGGTGTACCAATAACATTAACATATCTAATACATTAAAGTATAAAATTTGTTGAAAAATTAAGAGTTTAAAGGCGTATTCACATCTGGTGACACGTAGCGAGTCAAGTCTTACTATTATTAATGGGTGGGTTTAAATTTTTCTATCGTAACAGCACAGACATTAGTCACTCAATAAACAAAACTCGATCATATAAGGGTTGTTTGCATTTGAGTATTGTGTCTACTGGCCACTGGCATCGCTACGTGTCGCCAGGTGTAAACACTTCTTTGCAAAGTTTTAATAACAACTAAGATTAAAACTATTTAATAATTTCGATCATTATCTTTAGGTATCTAAATACTACAAAGAAAGTCAATATCTTCTTTGGATTTACAATATCAACTTTAGTAACATCCACATAAGGCACTATCCTCACGAGCGAGTGTATCGTATATTGTTGACAATGCCACATAATTTCAGATTATTATAACTACGGCAGTATATCCACACGAAGCTACTATCGCCGCGATATTTCAAGAAACTCATCGCGATATTAAAGCTCGTGGAAAGGGTCCCTTATGAGTCTATTCAGCGGTCTGGTATCTGATCGAACTGCGATTAAATATAAAACCTAGCCATATACAATAAAGTACACATTCCTCTGAATCGATTATCATAAAGAATGATTTTCATTATCAAGAAAATGCAAACCTTAAAAAAAAGCTCTGAGGTCCGTATTTCAAAACTACAGCGGTTTTGAAAGATCAAAGCAATATACAAGTGGGGTAGGGGGGGGGGGGTTATGTACAAGCTAAGCTTATATCACAAATGGCGAAGAGCGGCGTTCAGTAGGGCCTCCCGTTTTGCGGTCGCTCGGGCAGTTTGGGCGGGATCGACGACGGCCGGCTACACAGAGAAAACATACATTAACATACAATACAAACATAAATATATTAATAAAAATATATATATTTACTGTGAACTACAAAATAATTATAGTACCATCACAATATAGTGTAATATATTATGTATTAAAGGCGAGCAATTAATGTACATGCTATCTGAAAAATACCGTAAATATATTACATACGCATTCAAATTACGCATTCGTAATGTATAAAAACGTGCTTATTTATCTACATAGCATTTTAACATACTACCTATGTACATTAAATCTATGAAAGCGAATAATGCCAAACTCATGCACCTAAACCTAATTTTACGCAAGCTATTCTAAATATTTGAAAGTCTTTAACATTTTAATAAGAATACTTAGGATATATCGCATTATCTATGAATTAAATAACATCGGTACAGTGTTTTTTTTTTTATGATAATGATTGACAAGACGAGCAAATCAGGTGTCTGTTGGTAAGCATCATGATTGCCCATATCAGACATAGTGCCACCCAGTATTTTAAAATACAAAATTCTGCGCGGCACTGCACTGCGCCTGTCACCCTGAGATATGAGTTGTTGAATCTCATCATGCCCAGTAATTTCGCTGGTAACATTGCCCTTCATACCGGAACACAGTAATGTTTGCACATTAATGCTTGGCGGATGAATAACTGGCAAAGGTGTGGTACTTCCCCAGGCGGTCCCCTGCAAAAGAGGCCTACAACTACAAAAGTGTGTTAAGAAGCTGTAGTAATAGGTTATTAAAGGGGTTAATCTACCCGTCAAACTAATCAACTTTCATAAGAGTTGCATAATTCGCAATAAAAACTTTTGACTTCACAAACAAAATGTACCTTTGCCAGCTATTCATCCGCCAAGCAGTGATGTGCAAACATTACTGTGTTCCGGTCTGAAGGGCACTGATATGGGCAATCATGATGCTCACCATCAGGCACCTGATTTGCTCGTCTTGTTACTCACTATCATAAAAAAAATCAGTTGTTGAAGTCGAAATTTTTTTTGCTAATTTGCAATACATACTTTATTTTGCAGTCTTCAGGTTGACGGATAGATGCACCTTAAGTTTTACCACCTCTTTATAATGCGATGTATTATAATGTATTTTATAATACAAATAAATAAGTAATACAAAATATTCTTATCAAAACATTTCTCATACAAATCCAAACAGAGCTTACCTAAAATCCGCCACGAAACTTATCCAAACAGACTGTTAGTAGGAAAAGCCAATTAACACCTAACGCAATATACGAACGAAATGAATCAAACATCATTATTACACATATAGCATTTAATTATTCTATTTATACAGCATAAGATTAACAATATTCATAAACTATATCAAATCCAACAATCACTGTCTATACCTTTTTTATTCGATGGTACTAACGCTATTAACAAGAGAGAGCAAAACGTTAGATTTTATGATAAGTTTCGTGTATATATGTTAATATATTAATATCGAGAGCGAAACTTGCTACTGCGTAAAGGGTACGATACACATGACCGTAGCTGGCATACTTGCATAACAGCTCTTTACACGTGCCACCTTACTCTTATACGTGTTAAACATATACATATGACAGAAGGAACACTCCTCAAAATCATTTAAATAAATAGCGACTCTAGCTCCGACGCAATAAAGTGCAGTTCAGGTCGCACAGCGTCTAATTATCGTTATATTTACCAACAAGCTGCCTCTCTTTCTATCGCTATGTGTTCTCTCTGTCTAGCCCATAGAAATTGTGCGTCCCGGCTACTTGTAGCTCAACGGAGTCCCAGGCCTGATATAGGTAAGTAAATGAATTTTCTATGGGCCAATCAAGCTATACTTACTTGACTATAGAGGCAAGTTGAAAAATTACGAGTGTACCTGACTGAAGTAGTCTATTCAACGCGTTACAAAAAGGTGCAGTAATACATAAGGACGTGCATCTACCCGTCAAACTGAACAAATTTCAAAAGAAAGTATTGCAAAATTCACAAAAAAATATGTCGACTTTCCATACAATTTTGCCTATCTGCTGATTCATTTTGTATTGAAAGTCGATTTTTTTTTGTTTGCTCAGTTTGACGGGTGCACTCCCTTAAGTATAACTACGAATTTTGAAACACTATACGCTAACTGGCGAGCCAACTTCTTGTAATTTCTACATGTCGGTAACTGGCACGCACACTACTGTACCGTTACACAGTCATGTGTATCGTAGCCCTTATCTACATTTGGTATAGGAACTGTCTGATGCCTTCCCCTCTTAAATACAACTTAACTCTCCTCTGGTCCTTGGCATCAACCATTAAAACTCTGTTTCACTATTCACTACAAAGGAAATTCGATGAACGATCCCCTTCCGGAGGAGCATGATAAAGACCGGTCGTAATGATTAAAATACTCATATCATTTTAATGTTACATTTAATAACGAATTTATACTGTATCATAATCAATAAAACATCTCTAATAATTGACCAAAGGTATTGCTAACAGCAACAATATAAGAGACAACTTTGGTCTTAGCCTTTATAAGTACATTAACTTTACATATAAACTTTCAATTTGGTGAATAATTCATAAGTTACGTCTGTGTTCTAACAATATTACATACCGAGCGAGTATAGAGTAACAGGTAAGCCGAGTACAGTTCTAAATACCTTTCGTTTAGTATAATAAGAATAGTATAAGCTACTGTAACAGCTAGCCACGTTTCGTGCTATCTACTACACGTTGAAAGTGCGAAACAAACTCTCCCTTTACATTTCTACTCGTTCTATACAAAACAATACATGATATGCTATCTGGACCGAACGCTCCGTGTGCAATCAACTTAGCTAAATCCAATATACACCTATATTAAGCCACTGAATGTAACATATCGTACATTTAAAATTAAATTTATACATTAAAGTTATATAATAATAATATTGGTAAATATCCTGCACTGGGGCTAATAGTAATACACATGTAAATATGTATAATAGTTATACTAGACGTGCTTGGCAGTTAGTGTCATGAGACGTGTAACAAACGACGATGTTGCTGTCTCGCTCACCCTTACGGCGATTTACAACAAAGGCTGCAAGAGCGAGCAAGATAGCACATCCTCGCTTGTTCCGTTTTATGACATCAACTTGCCAGTAAAATTGACGTTTAGTATAACAGTGATTCAATGCTAATGTAACATTGTATAAGAATTTCATTCGTAGATAATACTGAACAAACCATTCATAGTTATTCGACTATTCACATAATTATTTCGTTTTATTTGTCACTAAATGTTAAAAAGCCATTATCAAAAATAATACATGGCAATGTAATCAAGGGTATGGAATGTTAAGTCGGCGAGTACGAAAATAAATTGCATGTAATGGCAATGCATGTGTGATCTTCACAACTGAGCAATACTATATCACTATTCAAAATGAAGACGGGAAAGGCAAACACAGTTTTTAAACATCAGCACTCCCTAAGCACAGTCTTAGGAAATTCCGTAGAACAGACAGAAGAATGTATCGGCTTAATAGGCCTATTACATTACACGAAATTAAGCCCCCTAAGCCCCCTAACAATAAGAGTTGTGTAATAACAGCAAGGCAGAAAAAACCCACAGCCGTTAGTTAGGGCGTCCTTAAGGGCCCTGATTTAGTGAAGTGTAATAGGCCTTTAAGTTTGGGTCGTTGTGTCAATCCAGCTATGTAATTATTTAGTAAATTTCCCACAACAGCGTCAATCTGTGTTTATCTTTCGTGTTCACATCATAATATACCTCCTTAGGCAACCTAAGTAGGTAGGTACCTACCTAAAATATTAAGGCTTATCTGAAGAGAAATTAATGGAAACGTTAATGGGTCAACAGGCTTTCTTCGGTATGCATTTTGCAAACATTAAACTGTAAGGCGTCCATTATATGATAGGTTGGGTGAATCAAAGGCCATCATCATGAGTGACAAATTTCTTTGGAATTGCGTCAATCATCACATTAGACCATAGATTAATCATCAGTCATAGCCGTGACTGTGGCACAACTGACAAAACCTATCGTGTAATGGACACCTAAGGTTAAAGTTAAACACAGCCTTAAACTATTTTTAAATTTAGTAACACACATTGAGCTGTTCCTCCTGATTCTTATTTTATTTTATTATGTCATAAAAATGTAAACTTTGTTTTGTAAGTTATAAGAATCAGGAAAATGAATAATTAACCTAAAAAGTCGGTACACTTGACAAACGTAGATCAAATTATTGTTGTGTTCACCAACGCAACTTTGCAAATTAATTCATAATTAACGTTGACTTTTCAAGTGTGCGTTGCGTACAAACAGTGTTATTATCTAGGGCGGATCAACAATCATTGGGGCAAAGTTTGCAATAAATACCAAAAGAACAAACTAAACAGCGATTTGTTAAGTTTGTTTATTATAATTCGAAGGCAGTGGGAGTTTTTACAGAGGTATAGAGGGTAAATACGTTAATACGTACATGTACGTACACGTACGTGACGAACGAATACGATTAGCGCCCGTTAATTTGTATACACACATACAAATAGCGAAGCGGCCTTTTCCATCGTTTTCCTTATCTGACATATTTATGTTTAAGCTAATATTAAATCAATATAAAAACTAATGGAATCTTACAACTCGCGTATACGGAGCCGTCATCGGCCAAACTTTACATGGACGTCGTCGGTCGAACGACACAAATAAACGTAAAGAGTTTCCATAGGAAATTCCTATGGAAACTCCTTATTACTTTGCGGTTTAATTCTCGGAGTAAATTTAGTCTACATTTATTAATAGGAGTGTAGCAGAACAAGATTTCACAACTACACTGCTCTAGTCAAACCATTTTCTTAGGCAATCCATAGTCCAAAGTATCTAGCCGCCAAGATTCCTACAAGGCCCCGAACATGACCTAACGACTGCCCCCTACATATCTTCATCAGCGTCACAGTGGAGACTTTGTTAATGAAGTTGGTTCCATTACATTATAGGTATATCTATGGCTCGTTTGAGCCATCCATGCAAACTTTGACCAATGCCAGTATTAAGATAGAAAAGGCCGCTTCGCCTACATTAGTGGCACATAAATGTTTACTTGAATCTCGCGAAGGCCGAGCTGAGTTCGTTGATGGCCACGTTGGTGACGGCCTGGCCGACCGCCTGGTTCACTTGTTGCCGCATGTGTGGTGGGAGCTGGTTCATCGCGTTCATTGCCATCTGCGCGCCGCCACCAGGCCTCCTTGTGTTTAAGATATTACAAATTTGTGAGGGGACTTTCAGTTATAAAGTACAGTTATTCTATAGAAGAAAGAAGGGGACAGGACACTTTGCATAATGGTATAGTTCGGTGTCGTTTACTGAAAAGATGAGTGTAATTAAGTGAATGAGACTTGCGTGGCTTTAGCCTGATATTGAGCGGATATGTCATTACAGTCTCAGTGTTACTTAGAAATTCTATTCGAAGTCCTACGCAGCACTGACTTGCTTCCATTACCATGTTTATTAATATAGCAAATTATGGCATTATTAGTGGTGGTTGGTTAACTGCAAATAAATCAATGATACAGAGACAACTTCATAGCTTGGCACAAAAGTTTATTGACATTCTATAGTTGTTCATGAACTATTTGTGCTAATCTATATGTCTGTCTATTGTGCTGTTCATAAGAATGAATTCATTCGGATTATTACGTAATCACAAAAAATTTAGGGCATTAGAAAGTTTATAGATTTAAGTGTAACTTCCTATAATACACGTTTAATCAAGAATAAGTTATTTCTATTATATCTGAGAAGAGAAACAAAAGTGTCTCTCACAGCTTCTCTGTAAGACATATTGTGGTGATGTAACTCGCCATAATTTTGATTTAAAAGCAATATATTGCAAAGTAAGACCGCAAGTTCTTACAGGGCAACTGTGGATATGCAGCAATATATATTATATATATATTATATAACAATATATATATAAATAACATCAATTTTAATATTAAGCCACAATTAATGCACATGGCAAGGGGAAGTAATAATTATCGGGTTCATTTATCTGTCAAACTTATGTTAAAGGTATTTATAAAATATCTACTTCCTTTACAAAATGGATCTGCTGATGGCTTGTATTGAAAGTCAATTCGGCTTAGTTCTTTCGAAATTGTTTTTTTATTACTTTATTACTTCACCTTTTTGGTACACCTGTTATATCGATAGACTTGTAAGAGAATTACACGTTATTGAAGGAACATTGAAGATCACACACACTAATGCAAATCAGCATGCAGTGCTTTGTTAATAGGTACAAGTATTACTTGTAATATAAATAAAACACTAGTACATTACAATAAATATTGTGCACTAACAATTTACCTATAAGCTGTAACCCATCATATTATTATCTCGTCCCTGAAACTATTTTTATGTATCTTCTATAAGTAGATTATAATAATTTTGTATAATGTTCTTTCTGTTGACAGCCACTATTCATATATTGTGGTAAAACGGGACTTAAACGACCTAAGACGAGGAAATAATATAAGTTATTAGCGCGTTTAAGCCCCGTTTTACCTTTTTTTGTTAAGTGTGTTCGAATCGCGAAAATCTAAAAATGATTGTAACCAATATCCATCCTTCATGATTCTTTAGATATTTACATAAAATATTTTACAAAAAAAACTTATTTATTTATAAGAGAGGTAAACAATATTATTAATATTGTAATTGATTAAAAAAAAACGTAAAATAGTGTTTACTGACAGTCTTAACGCCTTCGCACTCAACGCGTAGCGTAATCGTGTCGTAAGCGTTATTTGATTGCTCCTAAACGTCACTTTCGAAACGTCACGTCACTTGATAAAACTTTGTAATAGTTGTCACACATGACATTAGGGAAAATATAATTACGCCTACGTACGTTACGCTCGCTTACACTACGCCTCGTGTGCATCTGTCTATTACGTTATCTGACATGAAGAAAGAGTATAAGTACATAAAAAAGTACATTTTAGTATACATATTATTTGTATTGGTTACATGGGTCAGTTATAATGGCTGCCAACAAGATATATAAAAGCAGAATATTATAAGTCATCAATATTCTACGAGTAGAGCAATAAATTCACTATTATATTTTTTTATGGAAGCAACATTCTTTAAGACGTATCATAAGTATTTGATTTACATTGCTAATATTGTTTGTATAACATTATGTATAATTTATTTATAACTTTAACGATGGTTTGTTAACTTACTACAATTTCGTACTGTGAGCGATAAAACACTCTTATATATAGGTGACACTTCCAAAAGGAAAAGCGAATGGAGCACATTTCCTTCGTCTAAAATTATTGGACCAACTTAATCACTTTTAATAGTTAAAAATTATATGAGTAAGGAACTCGCATCTTCGCATCGATCTCGCGAATTATTTAAAAGGTCTAGTACACACGCGATCAAATAGTTTACGATACATGCATTATTTCACGTTAGGCGTTGTAGCAATACGCCGCGCATGCGATCATCGCAAGTTCACGCGAATTTAATCTTACGACTCGACTCCGCGATCAAATGTTTTTTAACAGAACGCGACCGATTCGTGCGAATGCCAATTATTATAAAGACACCTATTAGAGACGAGTATGTATCGCAGATTTACGGTTAGTACGGTTAGTAAACATCACTGCATTTCTTAACCCCAAAATTATTCACTTGAATTTTAGACACATAACCTCTATGACCAACCTCACCTACCTGTACCATATCTTGTGCAATTTTATTTAAGTTTAATAAATCAATCATTTTATCAAACCGGCACGTTTTCCCTACGACATTGCACCCCACTAGCCGCCCGCTTCCTGGTGCTCCCACACTGGTGCTACGAAATGTTTACATACATTAGTAAACATTTGATCACAATGTTAGATAATATTTTCATGTTAGTAAACATTTCTAAACAAAATGTTTACTCAACAAATTGTAACAAAATAAAACGTTTGTTATAATTTGTTCGTAAACATTTATCCAGGCGCCGTCTCGGAAGGTAAATCCAAACTGCGAGCCGATGTCATGTTTTCAAATGTTATAAATGATTTCGAACACTTTCCATCAGTGTAGGAGCACTTAAAACATCTAAAAACTCCTAACATTTGTTAGTAAATGCTTTTAGTGTACGATGGAGGACTTTTTCCAAGCAACCCAAAACGCAGTAGAACCGGCAAAATACTGGACCAAAGTATTATAAATATGAAACAAATATTTTGTAACAGCAGGGTGGGAGCACCTTAACAGTACACATAAAATTTGCGCGAAATTGCAATGATCGCGTAACCGCGTTCTATTAGCACGACTCCTATAAGTATACTAGAAGACTACGATGCGGACTAGGATGCGCAACTTTCAACATTCAGGAGAAATACGCGAAAGAGACAGCAGATGTATTCTGTTCGTCTGCGAAAGAGATAACCGATTGATCTTTATTATTGACAATCACCACAAACAGCGCGCATCCTAGGTCTACATAATATTATGTTATTTCTCAATTTATCTAACGATAATACTTATCATGTATTTGTTTCTTTTTGCATTTATCGTGAAGCTATTTTCTTGAAACATTAGCTATGTTAGTAAAAGCTTTTATGTAGATGAGGATTTATATGATATCTTATTTAGTCTTTGGGGTCAGCGTGTCAACTGTAATAAGTTAACAAGCCGGGGGTTAGTACCTTTGTTCGTATTATATTAGATAGTTAGAGCACGCCTGTTCGCCTTAGCGCCGCCTGCGAAAACAACCACACACTCAAATCTCTACGTTAGTCACTAATTTACTAATATTTTATGAGACAGGTATGGTAAGTACCCAATTGTTGACACCCTGCCAATTTATTTACACTCCATATATTTTATTTCATTAACTTTCATTAACTTTCATTTCATGAAATATTTTAAGTGTTGGTTTTATTTAGATTAAACAATTTAATCGATTGAAGATATCTTAATCTTAATATCTTCATTAAAATGATGGAGTGTCAACGTGCATCTGCACATGCACGTTGTTTCTGTGTGTGCACGCAAAGCGGTTACGCACACAGAAACTACGTGCACATGCATACACACAAATAAGACCAACCCGATTTCGCGACATATAACTATCGACCCAAATTATTAAACCGAAATAGTACGAGTAGTTAAATAAAAGGGGCCATTAAGCACACAACTAAAATATATTATAGGCATTATACGTAAATATATTATTTGTTGCATATAAAGCATATTATAATTCGTATTTGTATCTATTGTTGTGAGAGAATTATGGCTGTTACATCACCCACAAATATGCCTAAAATATTATGTTAAAGCAAAGCTCTCCAAGCACACCACTCGAAAGCACGAGATTTTTTACCAGGGTCAGTCAAAATAACGCATAAATGATGATTTTTTCACGAGTCATAAAAATACATTATTCATGTTAAATTACCATAAAAAATAAACCTTCCACTTTAATTTGTGATAAATATAGACTATGGATAGTCACACACAGGGATGGCCCAATTCGATTATCTGATCTAACTGACCAGATAATGATTTGAAATCGGAAAAGTATATCGAACAGGCAGCTCGAAAATGAACACTGCTTACGCACTGAACTGTATAGGCACTGATAGAGGCACGGGGGTTAAATGGATTGAAGATGAGTTTCATCTTAGACCAGTAGTTTCTTTACAGAAGTAATAGATCTCATCGAGATTTTTATTTCGGATGACAACTGTTAAACTAAAAATGGTTTTATTTCGGAAATTACTGATCTTAGACCAGTAGTTTCTTTACAGAAGTGATAGATCTCATCTAAATCTTCATTTTGGATGACAGCTAGATACGATATGCGTCTATTACACGAAAGGTGTTGCTGTCAGTTTTGCCACAGCAGCTATCATTGATGGTTAAACTATTGTGTAATGTGATGAGTAACGTCATTTAAGAAAGAAATTAGTCGCTCGTCTCTCTCATAATTGATGGCGCGTTTGACACCTAACCTATTGTATAATAGGCACCTTAGAGCTGTCATTCCTATCTCTTTCTTCTTCTAGACTACTGTCAGTTTTGCCACAGCAGCTATCATTGATGGTTAAACTATTGTGTAATGTGATGAGTAACGTCATTTAAGAAAGAAATTAGTCGCTCGTCTCTCTCATAATTGATGGCGCGTTTGACACCTAACCTATTGTATAATAGGCACCTTAGAGCTGTCATTCCTATCTCTTTCTTCTTCTAGACTAGATGGCAACGTTCCTGTCAGACAGAATCATAAAACGTAGGACGAGTGAGAGAAAGGGATCGGCTATTGTAAAGGCTGCAAGAGCGAGTGAGACAACATGTTAATGTCGCTTAATAATTCGTGTGGTAAGAACATCAGCATATTCAGTTCAGTCAGCGCATCTTCTGAACTCAACTTGCGTGTCTACTAGACAAGTTATATTTACTTACTAGAAATATTATAAATGCGAAAGTTTGTGAGGATGGATGGATACGTGTTACTCTTTCACGCCAAAACTACTGAACCGACTGGGCTGAAATTGGGTATGTATTTGGTAGATAGTTGAAAAGGGTTTAACCCTGGAATAACACATAGGGTACTTTTTATCCCGATATAGTCACGGGTACGATGACTACGCGGGCAAACCGCGGGGCACAGCTAGTCAATTACAAACGAACGGTTCGTACAATTCGACGGTGACATATCCACAGTAAGGTGTATGTTAGTGTACTCACGTGGGTATAAGCGGCGCGGGCAGGCCTGCGCCCGGGGCGGGTCGGGCGCCGGGCGGCGGGGGCGCGGCGCCGCCGGGGCGGGACGGCAGCGGGGGCGCCGGCCGACCCGTCGCCGGCGGGGGCGGGGCGCCGCGCTGGCTCATACTGCCTGCTAATATTATATTCTATTATTAGTTTATTTGTTGTACTATATAATCTATCCAACCGAGTCGGATTCCAACATGCTTTGTATTTTCGATGTTCATGGTAAATCAATCAATGATCATGGAGTGATGGTCATTGGCGATTCAACTATGACCCATGGATTTATTGGAATCATCCTAAAAATTATTCGGTAGATCGAGATTATATTCCTTGGATTCCGATTATCCGGCCATCGCCGATCGACAGCCTCGTTGGCTCAGTTGGTAGTAACTCCGCTTTCTGTGCCACAGGCCCCGGGATCGATCCCCGGCCAGGTCGAACATTTGTGTGCATGAACATGTCTGTTTGATCTGTGTCTGGTTACCATAGTACAGACTTTTCTAGACTAGTTTGGGACCAGATGACAGTGTGTGAAAAAAAAATGCAACTATGGAGGAGAGAGTGTGAAGACTGGCCCAAGAGCCCGTGACGGCCAGACCTTCGTTATTTTATAAAAGCTGAAAGTTTCTCTGTGTGTGTCCCTAGTACAGGTAAGAATGATCCCCACTCACGAAGCTGAGGCAGCGGTGGCTTTGGCAGGTAACAGGTAACAAAGGTGTATAAAATTCCATCTCAAATTTATCATAAAATAAAACTTATTTTTTTTATATTTGATTCATAATAGTATCAAAACTCACGTTGCTCATTGCCAGACAGTTAGTATGGTTGCAACCCTCTGCCGGACACCCTTAAACTATTATAATTTATAATTATACTTACGTTATATTATAAAGTCTAAATTTTATATATAATGTTTTGGGGGCCTATTAATCTATGTTTACATAATAGCCGGACAGTTTCGACGGTTCTATCATCTTGCCAGACGCATTCAAAGTGAGCAGTAGTTGGGAGAGCAAGGAGCGTATACAGTAACTAGTGCGACTGAGACAGAGCGCTTGGTCTATTGCGGCCCTTCACTTCACTTCGCATCAGCTGTTGTTTCTTGTAACTATCTGGTGAACGGTTATGCTCAGAATAAACGTATTATTTTTCTGTGCAGTTTATAAAGTAAATGTGATCAGCAGGCCTACCATCAACTTATAGGCTAGCAATTCAATTCCGACTGTATTCAATTTAGGTACCTAAAAAATTTCATACCATCAACTCATTAAGCGACGATCGCATTTGAATCGTATTACGTCAGAAAGAATGAACAAAACGTTGTCTCTGATCCAACTTTCCGCCGCCGAGCGAGAAAAAGACAACGCTATATAAAAATCTCGTGGTCTCATTCAATGGCCGCTTCGTTTTGAAACGGCATCTTACATAAAAATCGGAAATTACCGGATTTTTTTAGACCCCAATTTTATATTAAGTTTTGCGAATAAAATACATTAAATTATTTTATATTTTACAAAATTTTATTTATTTAATGTTTTGGGTACTTACCATTAATGCTTGAATTTCCAAGATTATTATACGAAATCGTAATTAAAATTTTTGAACGAACTAGCCGATGTCATCCTTATTATTCTTTACGAGCGCGGTAGTTTTAAAAGTGGAATTATTAGTTTGTGTTTGGCGTTTGGAACAAAACAAAGTTAGTAAATTTATAATGAGGTAAGCTGTTAGTTTATGTTTTCTATATAATTAAGTGGTTTGGATATTATTTAACGATTCGTAATATCAAACCTCAATAATAATTCCATGTCCAATCAACAGTGTGGAATTAGTGTACCTTTACCTTTCTTAAGTGTTTTTTTTTTGTATAGTACAGTTAACAATCTCGACAAGTGGTGGCACGAAGGGTTACGTACCACCAGTTAGAAATATTGTGGGAAGCTCTAAACTCTCATCGAGAACATCTTCAAAACAAAAGCATCTTCGTTGATGCACTCCATCAGCTCAAATAATAGTAGTTCGTCATACATACTATTCAATATTCAAACAACTCTTGCGCACGACGTTAAACTTAGTTGATTAGTATCTTAGATATTATTATGTCACAGAGTCACAGCTCTACTTATCGACTTTAGCCTCAATAATGAAAATAGCACACTTACACTTACAGAGATTTAAAAAATACACGGAAATATGTAAAAACGATTCAGTTTGGCGAAACAAAACTAACTTTTATTGAATCGCTAGATTTGACAGTTATGCTATTCAGGTTCAGTCGTAAGGAAGCATCATAGTACGAAAAGAATGAACGAAACTAAGCTTGCCATTCAGTTTAGGTTTTGTTTTGGCGGGAATTTTACTGAGTATTGTTTTAAATATTTGTTATTCAAACTGTAAAAAATTATTTAATGAAACTTCTTGATTTAGAAAAAAATAAACTGCACAATTTGAACTTAATAACAGTGGATGCGCAGTGAAGGGCCGCAATAGACCAAGCGCTCTGTCTCACTCGCACTAGTTACTGTATACGCTCCTTGCTCTCCCAACTACTGCTCACTTTGAATGCGTCTGGCAAGATGATAGAACCGTCGAAACTGTCCGGCTATTATGTAAACATAGATTAATAGGCCCCCAAAAAATTATATATAAAATTTAGACTTTATAATATAACGTAAGTATAATTATAAATTATAATAGTTTAAGGGTGTCCGGCAGAGGGTTGCAACCATACTAACTGTCTGGCAATGAGCAACGTGAGTTTTGATACTATTATGAATCAAATATAAAAAAATTAAGTTTTATTTTATGATAAATTTGAGATGGAATTTTATACACCTTTGTTACCTGTTACCTGCCAAAGCCACCGCTGCCTCAGCTTCGTGAGTGGGGATCATTCTTACCTGTACTAGGGACACACACAGAGAAACTTTCAGCTTTTATAAAATAACGAAGGTCTGGCCGTCACGGGCTCTTGCTCTAGACCGGAACCCTCGTTAGTTACCTTGCACGGGCGTGGCGCGCCTGGGCCCGCCGGGCGAGGGCGGGGACAGCCGCGGGTTGGCATCGAGCCGGCCCTCGAGCCAGTCGTTCTTCACGGGCGGCGGCACGGGCGTGCTCACCGTGGCCATCGACACGTCGCCTATTATATGCAGCGCCTCTTTACACGCATGGTACATGCGCAACATCTCCTCGCGCTTCAGAGCCTCCTCCGGCGACTCCTCCATCATTTGAGACTGGAACCGTAACGACGACGGTTAAATTTGGGGGCAGTTTCGACCAAAACAATTAACGTGATTACCACAGATCAACGATATGAGAAACTTATCGTTTACGGGTGGCAGTGGTAAGGGTTTCTACCTCTCAGATCCTAGACGTCACTAGTGGAACGTAATCTAAAAATGTACCCGTTTTCATCAATGAAAATGGGCCCATGTAATTGTGGTAAACTGTGCATGATTGTCTCCATAAAATGATAAAACTAAATCTTTCGCTGACGATATAATTCATGAGTTCGTGAATAGATGCTGACCCCTCACTGTCCAATTGCCAAGGGTCGTGACAAAAATGCAAAATGGTAATAAACCAATAAGGTACTTCAACAATACGATTACACTACGCCTCGTATGCGAAAAATCATAGACATAAGAGATAAAGTTCACCTGATCGCCAGAAGCGTAGAGATGCGCCAACAGCTCCCCGTTAATAAAATCTTTGGCGTTATTGATGATCATCATCATGATAGTCTTAGGAACGAGGTCTCGCGTGGTTTTGGTTACGATGCGCATGTACGAGTCCACAAGGTTGCGGATGGTTTCCACTTGCCTCTCCAGTTGAGGGTCCATGCTACTCGTGCCAGCGCTATCTGAGCTCTGTAAACAAAGACTTGGGCATACAATCATACGTTGTTTTAAAGTGTTGTTGATAACGTACTCTCCGACTACAATCTAAAGCGATTCTCAGACAGCCCCGCACCACGCAGCGTAGTGCGTGCAAACAAAAATATGCACATGGATGAGCACAACATACCGAAATGTTGTACTACTAGTGTGTGAGAGACAAGCTGAGTCCAGATTACGCGCGCAAACCCTCGAACATTGGCGCGCGTCATCTGGACACAGCTTTATACCAAGTGCTTCTGCACTACGTTGCGTGGTGAGGGCAGTGTGAAAATTGCCCTCATGATCGTGGCAGAGGGCGCTAAAGTCAAACCAGTGCGTTTTGACGGCTCAGATAGTGTAATATGTTTTAGCGGCTTTCATTTAGATTGTTGTTCTATAAGTTCTTGCGAGTCACGAGCGCGTGGAATATAATGCGGTATTCATTTAAGCGATGAAATGTGTCAAAATAAACCAAACCCGAATATGCCCAACATATTTATTGACATAAATGTACTGACGTAAATATAACTTTCTTCAAGTAAATTCTTGGTTTATTTATGAACCTGAAAGAATGAAAGCGTTACTGAGCACTTAGATTTTGATTACAGAAGCAACACGCGCTCGCAAAATGCGAAATCATGAAAGATTGATCACATTTTGACCTAAATGGTTGAAAAAATATTTGGACGAAAATGAAATCTATTTCGGCATAGCACGCTTTTCAAGGCTTACTTCCAAAGCTTTTAGACGTCTAGTCTGTGGATAACAATTATGCTTTCAGGATATTGATGGGTCTCCCACGCTACCGAGGCGCATCGCAAATGACGACTTTTACGCCATCATGAGGAAAAGGACCGCGTCTGTGTGGCACAGGATGAGTGTGAGCTCTACCACTATCCTGAAAGTGTTATCTCAGAAAATGGAAATCTAAGCATTGCGTGGACGTTCACCTGTCCAACCAGCGCACTAAACCGCCGAGCAATTTTTCCCACACCCCAAACATAGGCTAGTTTTACTACAAATTAGTGTATAAGTTCTTATTAACAATTTATTGGAAGTCTAGTGTTTCGAGATAAGCGCATTATTATTATAGCAATATCTCTTAAGGTAGTGATAGACGTGTGATTTCTTTGTAATGCACAATTCAGAGAAGTGCTCAGTGTCGAAGAGCATTCATTTCCTTGCAATGTATCATTCTTGTGAACGCTTACAATGTTCACTAGCCGTGAGCATTTCGGCGAAACTCGTGCTCGATAACATGATATAAGATGTTCAGCTCGATAACATTTTAAAACCAAGCATGTTCACTGTTCAGCTAGCGGAAAAGCTCAGGCGAGTATTCTTAATAGGTAACATATTTGGTTTTCGCGGTAGTTTCGATTAGTATAAGATTTTTATTTCGAGGCTTTAATAAAGCTTAAGACTTAGTAATCGTGCTTGAACTTGGCAGTTTTTTTACAAAATATTCACACTAGCACATTTTAATAGCATTCTAATGATAGATAAGTAATTACATTAGGTTATTTTTGTACTTGTGTGAAACTTAAATACTAATATTAGTTAATAAGAGCAACTAATAAGACACGTGACGTATATTAAAATATGATATCTAAGGTTGCGATGCTATGGAGAGGAGCGGTAGGCCTTTCGTGAAATTATAATAAGCGATACTTTTCAGAGTGCAAAATAAGATTAATTCTGTCCGTCCCACAAAAGATGAGTCGCAGAAGTGGTGATAGTTTCTACTGTTACTTAAGAGGAACGGAAGACTGAAACCTTAAGGTGGTGATATAAAATACTTGACCATTTACTTGTAACTAAACATCCAGCTACCCGTTTATTAATTTTATCGAACCGAACTTCGAACACGACGCTACTACGGCAGGCATACTCGTACGTTGAGCATTACATTATAAAGAAATGGTTTTGGACACAATTTAGGAATGTTACATTACTATGTAACCTAATAATATTATGGTATAATATAATTATACCTAATATGTAAAGCCAGGACTAACTCTTAACTGTGAAGTTTGTTTGAACAGTCAGTGCAGCCAGAGGGAGAGACATAAGGATATATTACAAACAAACGTTATAAGTCAGTCTCCGCCTTTACACAATCCGTTCATATTACTAAAAAATATATTGCTGACGATATAATCTTTTATGCAGATAGATATATAGATGTTCTCGCTTATTATAATTTACATACGATAAATACTATAAATTGTATTAATTGTCACGTATTGTTACTATCTACGCGTACTCACCAACATTCCGAAACTTTATAGCTCGGCAGAAAAGAGTAGGAACGGAACTAATTTAAAGTATAAGTGTTGATTCAATTGTTTTTATTGTTGATATATACAGTGGCGCCCCCCATTATATTGCACTCTTTTTTGTCAAGCTATAACTAATATCCAAAGACATGCTGTAAACGAAATCCGAGACAAAACCATAACCGAATGATTCTCCACAAGATGGTTATTACAATGAAGTCACCGTCTAAGCCTGCAGCGATTTGAATTCCTATGCACACATGCTTCGAACGAACCAAACTCGTAACTTCTATGCCAAACCTCAAACCACCCTTTGAAAGTCAAAACTCAGCAAACAAAGCTTTGAAACACTTTCAGACTTACTTTTTTATTTCCACCCAACCCCAGGGGAAACAACTAAAAATAAAAACAAAAATAAACATGCTATAAAATTAGCATAATCATGGTGGCATGTGAAACTTAGCACAATATAAATCTATTGACAAAACGAAAACTTCAAATCAAATAATAAATCTGACCACCAATAACCATATTTCGGAAAAAATAATGTAGACTTATAAACAATTCATAAAATAATTGCTGAAATCCGTGGAGACAAAGCTGTCTACCCACCAGACTAGAAAGTAATAGGACCGAATTCAACACAAAGACGGATATAAATGGTGGTACATGCCCACTATAACGTATCAACACCGTTCTCATAGCAAATTGTTGACCGTGTATGGCTCGCGACGGCCATGACACGGACAAGTGGGCATCTCATAAATTTCAATACAAAGTAATTTATTCTTTTCTACGTTCCTTCCTATCAAGTTCGTATTCTGTTCCGTCATAGTGGGCAGACGGCTTAACACATAGATATATAGTTCAGCAATAAAATCACAATACTCTTGTTATTCCACTTTTCTTGTCCAAACATAAGATTATTGTGGCCGGGTTAAGTGATACACACATCTAAAGAAAAAAAATCTTAGTGATTATTGGTTACAAACTCTAATAAATTAATTAAAATGTAATAATTAATGGACGTGATATCTAGCAACGATCTAATAGACATGCACCTTTTATGTATTTCAAGAAACATCATGAAACCAACAAAAAATAAAAATAGATACAATATACTGTATTAAAAAAGGTTTAGTCCCAGCAACCCCCACTAAACTAAATCAGGTACCAGTAGAGGAGATTAAGACAAATTTTTAATTTTTGTCGTTGGGACATTAGAAAAAAATATTAGTTTCAACAGCCCCCACTAAACTGCCACCAGTGGCGACGGTTAGGACAGAATATTCTTTTATGTGCCAACTGCCGTCACCACTGGTGGAAATGACAGTCAGAACGATCGAGCACAAAGGTAAATTTTGAATCAGTCCTAACGTCCCCTATTGGTGCCCGACTTAGTGGTAGTTGTTGGGAGTAAACTATAAAAAAAAAATAAGAATACATAATTCATTCTTGAAATCCACCACAAAATGTGTATGTTATGTGTGTCAGTGTATGTTACTGTGAAGCCTTCACACACAAACCTCTGTTCCTTCACTCTGTATAGCATGGCAAAACAACCAGATTCTTATAATAAAACTGACATAAACATACACCGGTTTTTAAGTTATTTCATATAAATATATGAAGCAATATATTATAAGCCTGCGGAATAATACTATGTGTAACAAAAAAATGTACTAATACTTAAGGGGGTGCATCTACTCGTCAACCTTAACAACTTGCAAAAGAAAGAATAGCAAAATTTGCAAAAATTAAAATAATTCCTCATCAGCTGATCCACTTGTATATAAATGTAAAGTGGACTCCTTTTCCGCACTAAGACTAATCTGGTCCGTTGTGCGTGAAGCCACTTGTATAATAAGTCGTTTTTTTTTTTTTTTGCGAATTTCTTAATGCTATGTTTCAAAAGTTGTTTAGTTTGATGGGCAGATGCAACCCTCTTTAGTATTACTTCACCTTTTTTAACACATTATACGTAAGTGTAAAGAAAGAAAGACAGTTATGAGGGTAGATTAGAAATAGATAAGAACAATATTAATAGTCAGGCAGGAGAGGTTATCTGTTAATTATTATTTTGTTACGTACCTCATCCCCGTTGGCGGCCTCTGAAGTCTTCTCGGGGTAAACGCCGGCTCGTAGGAAAGAGGCCTTCCACGAATCGACATCGTCTTGCGTCTCGCAAGACAACTCTAGCTGCTTGTAATCCTGAAAACATCAGATTGCACTTGCAATACACTTAATGTTGGCCACTATACACACACACTAGTGTGTGATGACGGATGATAGAGTGGAATGGAGTAAGATAACTTGCTGTGCCGACCCTGTCTAAATCTAATCTATCTAGTGTGGGAGAAGAGCTGGAAGATGATGATGAATTTGGTCGGCCATTTTGTTATCATCAATTAATTAATACTGCAACTGATGAGCACCTGCAAGATTTTTTTCTTTTCTTTCTTTCTTCTTTCTTTCCATTTACACAGTTTTATTTTTTTCTGTACGGCCGAAGTCGTCATATAAAAGTCAACCCACGAGGATACCCTTTTCACTATCCATTAAGTCATCTGTGAAATGCTATACAAATCGATATGTCAAAAAATATTATTATCAGAATCATTTTTAAAAAGTTTTGATAAATCCTCGTCCCAGTCTCGTCGATCGTCGATGTCTTGTTCTTCAGCGAGTAATATAGTTACGTCACATAATATACAGTAATGATTTGTATCAGTTACTATACCTTATAAACGTTCCTGCCCTCAGGGTTGAAGAGCGCGAACATATGCCTACGCGACATGAATCCTTGCTCCAAGTCGCGCAGCTTGAGTCCATCCAGAGGCAACATGTATTTCTTCTCGCGTTCCTCTTCATCCTTGAACCATGAGATGCTTTCAGAGGTCAGTACGAACCAGTAGTCGCGGGAACCTCCTGCAGACCAGATAACATATTACTGAGGATTATTACGACACCCGCATGTAACGAGGTTGTAACATTAGTTTGGTACAAAACGTTATCCTATTCTCAGAGCGCTAAATTTACTGCTACAGTCCGAGATCTATGGACTACAGTCCTTAAACAATACTTGGGCGTTTTTTTAGAATAAACCAACAAGATATCACTGTATAGTTTATCCTGAAAAGTTACTAAGATATTAATGTTACAACCTTTTTCCCCTTAAGGTGGAGACTAACATATGAGCATTTATTCGATGTGTGCACGTTACAAGTCGAATATTCGGCATAACCGAGCGCCGATTACACAAGCGCGCTTACCCGGCTGTCGGTTTTTTGGAGAATTCTTTTGAATGTTCGTAAACAACTTGTTTACCAAAATTAAAAAGACGTTAGCGACTGACTTATTTTAAACAAGTCAGCGCGAACCATTCTGTCACATATATTCGGGCGTCGTGAGCATTTGCTCACTGCGAAAATACCTTCGATGCGAATATTCACATCGAGCAAAAGCTCATGTCAGGCGCCACCTTTACAAATAGAAAGGACGGCAACAAATGATTGCAGATGCGACGCGTAACTACGAGTTCTTAGCGGCTACACTACATAAATGTTCCACTCACCAACTTCGTCACATAGGCAAATAGAAATTGGATGTTAACATATATCAGGGTCAAAATAGCAATAGATAGAAAGGCGCCTAAATAGTCAAGGTGCAATAGAGTGCGGTGAAACATCTCTTTATATAAAAACTCATTGACCCCTTGAGTAGATAGATACCGCGAGTCCACGAGCCTGTTCGTTTGTTTGAAAACAAGTGTATCACTTTTTCCTACCATGAACTAAATTGTAGCGCCGAATTCAGACAATGACACACCCTTTTGATGCGCGAAGTGACATTTCTAGTAGATATCTATTTCGACCTATATCATGCCGCCATACTTCATGCAGTCGTAATTCGACAAACTTTTTACTTTTTATACATTCTGATTATTATTATTATTGTTTTCCATGGGCTGTCTCGGTGGCCTAGTGATTCGCAAGCGCTACTGCCTCATCATGCTGGACCTCATGGTTCCCAGGTCAGGTAAAGTGTTATTGGAACTTTCAAATAAATAAATTATGAATGGAGTCGGAAATTGTGCCCGGTTAATGGCAACAGGCTCGCCCTCTATAACAGAGAACCAAAAACATAATACTAAGAATAGATGATCAAACATTCGATCATACCACCGTACCGGTCGGTACGGCGTTCACACCACACGATCATACCGCTTTGATGTGAAAGCGACCGTACCAAGTAATAATAATAATAATGTTCGCCGGACAGTACGCCAGATGATCGAACATGGTATGGTGGTGAATCAAGTTTGTGGTACGGCCATGCTCGATCATCTATTTGTAGCACTGGGTCTTGGGTACACCTCTGCCTACCTCTCCGGAAAGGCATGATGTGACGTTAAGTACTCTATAGGGACCTGGAGCCGCTTCGACCATTGCAAGTCTAATGGGGCAGCCCGTAAGGATCAGAATTCATTCTGTGAATTAATAAATTTCGATAGTTACCTTTCATAATGCCCAGATTGTGTATGCACATGTAACCTTTCCTGATGACCTGGTTCCCAAGTGCTCGGTGTCCAGACTTGGAAGAATTCTCCGACTGGTTCTGTGCGCTAGGAGCGGACATACATTGACTTTTGTTTTACATTAAATTTTCTGTTATATCACCTTTTATTCATTGAAAAATAAAACAACTAGCTACTTGTTGCCGTTTGCATCGATCAGAGTATGTCTCAATATGCAACAAATCAGTCTTTGATCTGTTTAAGTCGTCTGTGAGGAACGCGAAGACATTTCGTGAAAAAAGGATCTTTCACAAGTGATAAGTATTTGTGGAATACCTTGATTGTTGCAATTAGGCTTTAAAACGAAAATAATGATTTTAAGCTTTTCTTGATAAAATCTGGGCGAAATTAATTTGAATTTGTTGTGTTAATTAATTTTATTTGACTGACATACATGCTGACACCATTGCCTGTGTATAAGTATCTATGTTTTTATTAGTGTGATATCTGTGTATTGTAATATGTACTTGATTGTTTTTCATGTGTTTTAACTCTATGAGGGTATCGATTTTTCACTGTTAGCTCCTCGGAGCAATTATCAACCCTGGAGTAGTAACGAAAAGTTGAACTATAAAAGCACTGGCTTTACCTTTCTCACTTACGCGAAACGCGATGTACTGAAAAGAGACGGACATATCACCTCGACTATCTTGAAATGCAATGAAGCCATTTTATTTCAACTAATTGCTCGGAGTGATCACCAGTCTGGTAACCATCGCGTGTATAATTTGACTTGATAAAAATAAACAACGCCTACATGTGGATTTGAATGCCAAGTCGATTGCAGCGTGTTGTCTCTTTTTATTGCACTACTAAGTACAATTTGATGATCATACATTGAGTGCGACTACTTAGAAAACGTTCAATTCAATGCTTAATACTTAATAATTGCTCCGAGGTTAGCTCATATCGTTTTTGCATAAATCAATAAATGCTTTGGCTGTGAAAAATGCTTTGTACTGCGCTTTGTCAAATTTACCACCTACGCTTAAAGAAGTAATCAATAATAATCCAGTTTCAGGATAACGGGTGAAATGCTACTCGAGCATTAAGTTAGTCCTAGCGTTGTGAATATGCGTCTTAAGTACAGATAAGCGTCACTAACTTGGCGAACCCGATGAAGTCTTCATGGTTAGTGTTCATGTAGGCCAGCTCGCAGTCTATCAGCAGCACGAGTTGTTCCTTGCATTGTTGCTCGCGCGACCGCACGTGGGACATTATGATGCGTTCTGTTTCTTCGCGGAGGCGCGGGTAGCGATTCATCTGTACAATAATTAATGGTACATTTTTCAAGTATACAACACCTACGGTTTGTCTTCAGTGCGATTTTAATGAAATTTGCCACTTACTACTTTAGTGTCTTGAAAGTTCTACAAAACGAGATATTCTCAAAAAAGTAATATTTTTATTTTAAATCCTACTAATATATAATACTAGCTGACCCATTAAAATAAATAATATTCTAATTATTAAATAAGTAATTAAAACACCGAAAAATGAGACAAAATCTCAACATTACCACAGAGTATAAAGTATAGAGGAAAATTAATTTTGTAGGCTCCACTATGCGTGCGTTAAAAATCTCCTCGGGCTCTTTTCCTAAGGGCCGCCCCGAATGAACGCATAGCGTTAGATGTCACTCAAGTACCTTTTGTTGAAGCATTGGATTTACTGGCCCTATGCATTCGGGCGTACTGTGAGACCACATAGTAGATAACGTTCTTGAATACGGGTGATGGAATGGAACACAGACGAATGCACCACAGAACACAAAACAATTGACGTACGACTGTGCCGGCGCGCGCCTGCACGCGACAACCCACTGAATTTGTACGTTTAGACTACGCTCTCCGGGTACCTGTAGCTTCAAAGCAAAAACGTGGAGTGTCACAGGCCTGCTTTAGGGTAGTTATGTCTTGCGAGACAATATTGAAATTTTTCTGTAGCGCCATCTAGTAAGCATTGTTGGAACTAAAATATTCATAAGAAACTTTAAAACTGTATTTTTCCACAAAAGGGCTGAAATTTTTGAAAACGCTGAAACACGTGTTTAATTATTTTCATTTTAGAGTGTTTCTACAAAATTTGAAATTAATCGGCTGAAAAATGAAGTCTACTCCATACAAACTTTCAACCCCTATTTAATACACTTAGGGGTAAAATTTAGAAAAATCCTTTCTTATTACTTGTCTAGACTGAATAAATAATCTATTGTCAAAATTTCATCATCATCGGTCCAGTAGTTTTGGCTCTGGGTTGATGAGTCAGTCAGTCAGTCAGTCAGTGAATCACTTTCTGTCTTTATATAATAGTATAGATAAATGCGAAAGATTGTGTGGATGAATGATGGATGGATGGAAGGATAGATGTTTGTTACTCTTTCACCCAAAAACTACTGAATAATTTAAGTTGAAATTTGGTATGTAGGTAGCTTAGACCCTGGAATAACACATGACAGCTTGGGACACTCCGCTGAAACTACAAGTAGTCGGAGCGCCAGTCTTGACTATACGATTCCTATGGGCTAGACAGAGAAAACAGATAGAGATACGGGATAGAAAGAGAGGCAGCTTGTATCTTAATATAACGATAATTAGTTAGGCGCTGTGCGACCTGAATTGTTCTTTATTGCAGAGTCGCTATTTATTTAAATGATTTTGAGGAGTGTCCTTTCTGTCCCTTTAGTATTCTGTGACATGTGGTAATTTTTTTCCCGATATACCCATGGGAACGATGTCTACGCGGTTGAATCCGCGGGGCAGTTAGTTAATAAATAAAATATAGATTTATATGAGCATACATTTTCCATCGAGATAGGCCACTTGACAGCATAAATAGAGAGTCCAATATTGTTCTAGTCACTTAAACATTTTTTTAACTCTATATACAATGGATCAGCTGATCGGTAAATTTGTATGGGAATGTCTTTACACACCTAACACCTTGTAACAAGTTGTATAAAGAATATTATAAATAAGATATTAATAAACATACCCTTTCTGTACAAATTCGAACAACGTTGGAGAGTTCCTGAACGACGAGATCAACGCATTTGATGCAGGGCTCCTTGAGACGAGTTATTTGCTTCTTCACGATCGCTTCGAACGCCATGTCCGGCGTGAATAGACCAACCTGACAATCAAAATTAAATAATATTTTTAAAACCTTATCCACATTATAAATTTAACAAAGAGAAAAACAGAAGGATGGACAAGAAAGTGGTCTTAAAAGGTTTCCTTTGAGGTAGGTACGGAACTCTAAAGATAATGTCGTGTATAATATGTATATAGTGTTGTGAAAAGGAATAAAATATGAATAAAGAATATTATGATTTAGTTTATACAGATACTGTAACGTACATAATAATGTGGTTGTAACAAGTCAATTAAAAAAGTCAAGGACCGTTTTGAAAAATTCTTTCAGGGAGCTAAACTATTGGTGAGTAATGTAGGTAATTATATGTCATTTTTAGATACCAACCTAACTTCCCATGGGAGGAATTGCGGAGCGTAGATAGTTCCCATACATAATATGTATTTTATAATTACCATCTACAACCAAAATAATGTGTACCGACATAGTGAAGCTAATAATTGATTAAAATGCAATAGTTTGATCGATTTTTAAAACCATGGTGGAATGCTGGCCCCTGAAATACAAGTCTTACAGACTTATTACCCAGAAATGCCCATATAGATTTTATAAATATTGACAGCTATCAATAAGTTCATAAGTTCATTTTGGAAATAAATATTATAATTATTATACATATTGGAATATATCTATGTCATGCGATAACTTAGAAAAATTTAAGTTAGTAAGGCCACTTACCCTAATACCGTGAATGTTTCGGATAGCGAAGGCGATTTCCCTCCGAAGTTCCTTCTCATCAAACTCCATCTTGACGATCTCGAAGGGGAATCGTTCGTGGAACAAACGGTTGATTTTAGCACCACCAGACAGCTCGTTTGTATTGATCTGAGCCGAGCCTGAGCCTTCGATTGTGCGCTCGAAGTCTGTTTGCAGGGTTTGGATCATTCTGAAAAGAAATTTTGAAATAATAATGTACAAAATTTTGCATAACAATAATACCCCAATTTGTTCAGTACGATTATTTAATTGAAACCCACCTTAAAGCTTTGTCGGATCTTTCAAGGTAAGTTCTGCCTTCTTAGCATCGGACTAATATGTATTTTTGTTCAATCTGGTTTTACAGCCTCTGTAGACTGGACCACTAGTTGCGACCGAACACAACTAGTGGCAGTTAATGTTTATATAATTGTAAGTTATAACTCACTGCAGCATAGCCTTGGTCTTGATAGACGGATCGTCGGGCCTGAAGTGTTTGTACTGGTCCACGTCCTTCTCCAAGGTGAGCAGTTGTTTCTGCAGCTTGTCTCGGAGGCCGGGGAGAGTGTCGCGGATGTGGTTGGTCAGTTGCTGGTTCAATACGCGTTGGAGATACGGAGTGCCCAGTCGGTCCGCCAGGTGACGATATGATTGGTGACTGAAATGTTGAAATACTTTGGATAAGACGATTATAAAGGCAAGCATGGTCCAGATAAAATTTGCCGTAAAACCAAATAATATGGTAAAATGCGCAGTTGAAAAAATTAAACCCTGCAAGTTTCTTGTGCGTTGTTCTTGTAGAGGTATATTTTCGAATGCACAATAGATTAATTAGTTATTAGTATAAATAAAACTTGATGATGGTCCCTCATCATTATACTCGTAAGGTTAATAACCACTGGTCTAGAGGATAATAAGTTCTAAAAGGTTATTTAATTAATAATTTGCCTGAAATATTAGCCTTTTATAAATTAATTAATATAATTATTTGCCTTTTATAAATTACCTGATATGATACCATTTAAGTACCTAATTTAAGAGTGGTGGGGTTACCCCTGAACGTAACGTACATACTTTTGTTGCTCTACACTTTAAAATCGTTAATTACCAAAATGACGCAAGAACGGCTTGAAAAAGCTGTCGAGGATCTGCAGCGGACGGTGCTGGGACCAGTGACCAAAGTGGAAACCCTGGAAACAGTGATATTGGACCAAAATAGCATCATTAAGGCCCAGTCGAATTTGCTGTCCGATTATCCGCTGAAAGTCGTAAAAAACGTACGACATCGCCTGTAGCCGCGGTGCCATCAACTGCAGCGAGTAAGAACAAGCCAACTGTATCTAAGGATCATGCAACAGATTCTACGAATAGTGCAGCGGTACCATCTGTCTCTGTCACTCCTGTGCCCGATATGAATGATACACAATCTCATCAATCAACTGTCAACCTGAATGTCGACGATAAATGGACTGAGGTACGACGTAAACAATCGCGACTTCCCAAAAATGTAGTCACAGGAACTGCAGCTCCCGGAAAAACAATCCTGGAGGCCTCAGAACGTTGGAAGCACTACCATTTATACTATGTTAAACTGGGCACTGATGACAAAAAAATTCGTGATCATCTAGCTGCGATCTGCAATAGAACCGAATGTACTGTAGAAACACTAAAATCGAAGGGCATATTATAGATATTCATCCTTTAAAATAGGAGTACCAGCTAAGATGTCCGATAAGGTACTTGCTGTTGAAAACTGGGCCTAAATATGCATTAAACCATGGCGTAATAATTTTCGCAGCGCCAGTAAAAAAAGTGCAATATAATAAACACAAGAAACTACGTCTTGTTTATCAGAATGTGCGTGGCCTACGATCTAAAACTGACCATTTCAAAAAGTCGGTAATTACTAGCAATTATGATATTATAGTCGCCACTGAAACTTTTCTTAATAGTTCTGTTTACAATGCTGAATTATTCCCACCTGATTACACTGTGCTGCGGAAGGACCGTCCCGGTGATGCTAATTGGGGTCGCTGCAGAAACTTCATTCACCGTTAAAAACATCTTTTCATCGTCATTCATCGTTATTATCCGTTGTTTATATCCCTCCTAGTTACAATAATGATCAATATCTTTCGATACTCAACGTTTTAGAGAATATGTTATGTAAATATTCTACAACTGACACTTTAATAATTGGTGATTTTAATTTAAATTCATTTAGTAACACTATATTAGAACAATTCACTATGTTTTTAGATTTTTGCCAACTGAAACAACATAACCATGTAACTAATAAGTTTAATGGTATATTAGACTTGGTTTTGAGCGGGTTATCTGAGGACAACATTAAGATTTACGGTGATTTGGAGCCTCTCGTACCGATTGACGCGTATCATCCCTCGCTCGAGGTCGAGGTCAGACTGCCGAGTACAGGAATGCGCACTCGCACCCACTGTTCCTTATCGCAAATACCTACATCACATTCTAGTAGCATAGGTTTGACAGCCTCGATGGCTCAGATAGTAGTAACTCTGCTTTCTGTGCCGCAGGGCCCGGGTTCGATCCCCGGTCAGGTCAAACATTTGTGTGCATGAACATGTCTGTTTGATCTGTGTCTGGGTGTTATAAGCTTATATAAGTATGTATATCAGTCATCTGGTTACCATAGTACAGGCTTCTAGCCTAGTTTGGGACCAGATGACCGTGTGTGGAAGTTGTCCCATATTATTATTATTATAGGTAGTTATTCCAATAATTGCAATTTTCGCAAGGCTGACTTTTGTTTATTATATTCATCTCTTATGGTCATCGATTGGAATGAATTGTTAACGATTACCGATGTTAATCGAGCTGTTGAATGTTTTTATTCTATACTCAACAAGTGTATCAATATGTACCACAAAAACAAATATTTTTTCCTAACCAAAAATATAACTATCCTCAATGGTTTACGTCAGATATCAAACGCCATATAAAAAATAAATATTTTCACCTAACTCGCTACAAACAAGAAAACAAACTCTTTAATCTCGAAATGTTTAGGTACTACAGAACTTTAATTAAAAACCTTATAGAACAAGCGTACTGTAGCTATATGGAACGAACTGAGATGGATCTTGCAGAGGATCCTAAAGCTTTTTGGCAGTATGTGAGGCGGCGGCGTGATGATCGACAATCATGTCATGAATTTGACTACGACGGTGAGACAGTGGTGGGACAGAAGGCAGTCGACGCATTTGCCGACTACTTCAGTTTTGTCTTTTTAGATGATATACCGCGTCTCGATGTGTCTGAAGCCCAGCTAGACCCTCACAGTAGCACGTGTATGTCCTCTCACGTAACCATCACAAGTGTGTCGAAAGCTGATGTACTGGATGCAATTAAGCGACTTAGGGCTCGTTCCTCTGGTGGACCTGACAATATTCCACCTTATCTCGTCAAGGACTGTAGATCAGTCTTTCTAGTTCCACTTTTACATATTTTCAATCTCGCTGTAGAAAAATCTGTATATCCTGATCATTGGAAGGTTTCACGCGTTACCCCAGTTCATAAAAGTGGTGAAAAGGCTGATATACATAACTATAGTCCGATAGCGGTACTTTCTGTATTCGGCAAGTTACTTGAAAGTATAATAAATACTCGTGTAGTCGAACAAATTGGTATATATTTAGAGGATAGCCAGCGTGGCTTTAGGCCTGGACGTTCAACTGTCACTAACCACATCAACTTCGTAAATTATGTCACCACCAAAATGGATGCAGGTATGCAGATCGACTCTGCATATTTTGATTTTAAAAAAGCCTTTGATCAAGTAGATAATGATTTACTTTTGAAAAAGCGTGCCCTAATTGGGTTTACTCCTAAACTTCTCCACCTTTTCGCTAGCTACCTTCGCAGTCGCTCACAGTATGTCCAGTTGTGTGGTTTTAGGTCGTCAGATTATTATACCAGGTCTGGAGTGAGTCAGGGCTCGACGTTAGGACCGACGCAATTTTTAATTATGGTCAACGATCTGCCTAGGACGATTTCTACTTCCAGATGCCTGTTATTTGCTGATGACTTAAAGTTATACACAGAGGTGCAGGATACTACTGACTGTGAAAATCTTCAAAATGACATTAATCGCTTGAATGACTGGAGCGAGTGTAATCGATTACATTTTAATCATAGCAAATGTAAAGTGATATCGTTCTCCAGGTTACGTAATCCAATCTGCTGTGATTACAAAATCACCGATGTGCCATTGGAACGAGTCTATGAAATAAAAGATTTAGGCCTGCTATTAGATACACAGCTTAATTTTAGGGAACACATTATTAATATTTGTAAACAAGCTTATAGAATGATTTTTTTTTTTTTTTTTTATGATAGTGAGTGACATGACGAGCAAATCAGGTGCCTGATGGTAAGCATCATGATCGCCCATATCAGACACAGTGCCACCCAGTGTTTTAAAATTCAAAATTCTGCGCGGCACTGCACTGCGCCTGTCACCCTGAGATATGAGTTGTTGAATCTCGTCATGCCCAGTAACAGCGCTGGTAACATTGCCCTTCAGACCGGAACACAGTAATGTTTGCACATTACTGCTTAGCGGATGAATAACTGGCAAAGGTGTGGTACTTCCCCAGGCGGCCCCTTGCAAAAGAGGCCTACCACTACATGCGCACTTCCTATAATTTTAAAAATGTTCATGCTCCCATTGCCCTGTATTCAGCCTACGTGCGTAGTAAGCTGGAATACAACGCAATAGTGTGGGATCCCCATGAAAATAAGTATTCGCTCATGGTCGAACGGATTCAGCGAAAGTTTGCGAGGTATATTTATAAAATGATGTATGGATATTACCCATACATGTTCCCGTCACTATTTGTCACCAGAATGGTTGGGTTATATACCCTAGAATTCAGACGGAAAATGTATTTAGCGTTACACTATTTTATGGTACTACGTAACAAAGTAGACAACCCAAGTGTTCTCAGGGAATTGTGGCTGCGAGTGCCCTCGCATCATATGCGTGGTGCAGACGAAGTGCACGGTCCGCGTCGTCTGCATCGTCTGTTTGAGCTGCCTGCCGGCCGGCACTCGGTTCGAGGTCGTAACGCCCCTAATGCCAGGGTAGTGCAGTTGCTAAATGATATCCTCGGTCAACAACCAGAAATTGATGTATTTCATGATAACTTGCGTGTATTTAAAACACAGCTTATTGTTTATTTAAGTCTGACCGTGTAATGCTTTGGATTGTATCTGTTAATTATGTGTGTAAATTGAATAAATAAATAAATAAGAAAATATGTCCAAAAAGTGGATTTTTGTTAAGCTGTCACGTATCTAGTATCAAGTAATTTTTTAGTTTTTTTTTTTTTTTTATGATAGTGGGTGACAAGACGAGCTCATCAGATGCCTGATGGTAAGCATCATGATTGCCCATATCAGACACAGTGCCACCCAGTATTTTAAAATTCAAAATTCTGCGCGGCACTGCACTGCGCCTATCACCCTGAGATATGAGTTGTTGAATCTCATCATGCCCAGTAATTTCGCTGGTAACATTGCCCTTCATACCGGAACACAGTAATGTTTGGACATTACTGCTTGGCGGATGAATAACTGGCAAAGGTGTGGTACTTCCCCAGGCGGCCTCCTGCAAAAGAGGCCTACCACTACAAAAATATAATATCCTAGTTTTTTTTTCAATAAATTTATTATTAATTGAAGCACGAGTACATTCATAAAGACATGTAGCAGAATGATATAGATACCTAAGGAAGAATTTCCTTTCAGCGGCGAGCGCGGCGGATATATCCTTGCGTCCATCGATGTCCTTCTGCGAGCGATTGACGACGCCGATGTACCCGCGCCGAAGAGGCAGCAGTTTGTTCTCGAGCACATCGCGCGCGTCCGTGCCTTCGTCCATGAGATCCAACTTGGTAATAACGCCGATTGTGCGCAGACCTTAAAAAAACAGTTGAATTTGTTTACAATCAAACATGGAAGAAAGATTTTGAAAACTACCGGGAGTTACTCATATTTATTACGTTATGAAAGTACGTCGCGAGCGCGACACATAAGTGGGATGTGTGTAACGAAAATATATATTTCTTTCAAATTTGATATTGTCCACGAACATTTGCTTAGACTTGGGGTCAAACCATGAGATCAAAAACATGTTAAATACACACATATTTACCTTGTGGGTCGACTTCCTTTGCAAGTTTGAGGGCATCGCTGTTCGCCAAATCAGTATTGGCTGGCGTGACCGCGAGGATGAGACAGGACTCGCGTCTGATGAACTGGAAGATCATGCCTTTGATCTGCTGCTCGATGTCCGGCGGCTGGTCGCCGATCGGCACCTTCGTTAGACCCGGCAAGTCGATCAGCGTCAGATTAAGCACTGGAAGAATTTTATTAATTTTAGTCAAAGTTTTAGACTGCTTTTAAGTGCCTTTCAAGAGGGCACTGAGGGCTTTTTTTTGAGTGACTCCCTCGGCGGCGTAGTGGGCGCAAGCTCGACTACCGATCATGATCCCGGGTTCTATCCTCAGGTCTGGCAGTGTTCAGATGTTGGCAGTGCCCGGTAGATGGCAATAGGCTCGCCCCCTATTACATAGAACCAATAACATACTACCGAAATGTGGGTAAACCTATATAGGACTCATTCCTGGATGCACATCGCCCTATCCCTTCGGGAAAAGGCGTGATTGTATGTTATGTTAGTCAACATTTATTAACAAGAGGGTACATTTTTTATGCCGTAGGTGGCAAACAAGCAGACGGTGTGCTTGATGATGAGCGGTTACCGTTGCCTATGGACCCCTGCAACACCAGGGGTATTGTCAATATGTTGGCATCCCTTCAACACTCTATTCATTCTCCTTTTGAAGAGCCCCTTAGTTTATTTTTTTTTTATGATAGTATGTGACAAGACGAGCAAATCAGGTGCCTGATGGTAAGCATCATGCTTGCCCATATCAGACACAGTGACACCCAGTGTTTTAAAATTCGAAATTCTGCGCGGCACTGCACTGCGCCTGTCACCCTGAGATATAAGTTGTTGAATCTCATCATGCCCAGTAATTTCGCTGGTAACATTGCCCTTCACACCGGAACACAGTAATGTTTGCACATTACTGCTTGGCGGATGAATAACTGGCAAAGGTTTGGTACTTCCCCAGGCGGCCCCCTGCAAAAGAGGCCTACCACTACAACACGTACGTGACAGGAAAAAGGAAAAATATCGTCAAGGTCCTGGTTATAGGTATTTTTGCCATGAAAGGTGAAGTATGTTGAGATAAGGTTTTATATTATATCAGCTATGGGAAGGCCCAACGTACCTAAAGTTAGGTAGTTAGGTATGTGCAGATTACTAACGCAATTTATCGATATGCGTAGAGGTTGTCTATCAATTCTAGTACAATGTTCCGAAGATTACCGATTTCCGAAGACCGCAGAATCCGAAGAAGCAGAATTTATAGAACTGCTGATTCATTTTACGGGGTTTCAGAGTAGGGTGGTAGGAATAGTGAAAGTTATGTCATGTCCTGGGTACACCTTGTACAAGAAAATGAAAGTTATCTATTTGTCTAGAGAATCGACACGTTTTGCATAGTATATGTTGAAAATGCAAATAGTGACTCAGAGAGTTTTTAGTCGTAAGGCCACGTTAATAAGTCAAATCGTCGACATTAATTATTGTTGTGCACGGTCAAAAATATGATTCAATTAGCATCCATTGGAAGGGAAAAACAACCGGACATTACTAATTTAAACCGTACATTGTACAAGACAAGGGGTATTTATACACCAAAACTACTGCCGATGTGTGCCAAAATATTTCACATTGTTAGGACTTTCCATCAACATGTTCATAGTTTACCGAACGCGAGAATTTATACCGAAACAAATAACAAGGTCGATGATACATTGATTTATGATTAATTACTAATATTATCAACTAGTAACCGCTCCCGGCTTCGCACGGGCAGCAAGGTATATTTAAATAGATTGTTTTAATAGTAGATTGGTACACAAGAGCTAAAGAGACCCATTGTACACGCGGTAGTTATACTCCCGGGACTTCTTTGGAAGAAAATTTGTTTGGATTAAATTGGATATTTTACTAAAACTTGGTATTGTTATTTTCTAGTTCTTAATAGAGTTTATTTTACGTAATTACATGTAGTATTTTTTATATCTTCAAAAATGTGGGTACGAAAATGTGAGCGAGAGGGTGAATTAGGTTTGCACTGCGCCTTAAACTTTTACACTTGCAAAAGACATATTATGAAACAGTATAAGCTGCGCCCTGCGTGTTTCACCCGCGTAGGGATTCTTCTCGTGGTAATATCGGGAATAAAAGTAGCCTATGTGTTATTTCGGGTTCTAAACTATCTACATACTACATACCGAATTTCAGGCCAATCGGTAGTTTTGGCGTGAGAGTAACAAACATCCATCCATAAATAAACTAACCCTTCCAAATTCAACACTATCCGAAATTTACCGAACTCTTAAAACCGAACCGAACGATATAATATTCATAAAAAAATCAAAGCAATTATTGATATTTAAAGCATATTATACGGTACAGGAATACCTAAATGATAAAATAATATTGTAATAAATTTTGCCATATCGGAACATATAATTTTTTTTATCGTCATCTCTATCAAGCTCCTCGCTCTTGTTACCTCTTATATTGCAAGTGCCCAACAGGGTTCTTAAGTTAGTCATAAGTTTTAAGATTGCCAACCATCTGTAACCTGTAATATAACCTAAGAAATTCAAATAAAGTATTGAGTATTGAGTATCCATCCATCCTCACAAGCTTTCGCATTTGCCTATATAGCTATAATTTCAGTAGGATTTGTTATTATTTTTTACTTTCCATACAAAACCGACCCCCTGATCCGTTTTGTATTGGAAATTTTCTTGCGGATTCTGCAATCCTTCTTTTACAAGAGATTCAGGTAACTACACCTTACATAAATATGGAATGTTATTTATATGAAAGATACCACATACAAAACAAGAACGTCAATAATACGCATAGGTCAATAGTGAAAGAATCAAGGCTGCCAGAATTAAATCAATGATGGGTATGAATCAAATACCAATGCGTAAGATATTACGAGTATGTATTAGTCATCTATTTAAAGACGTATTCAAGAAGTTATCATAGGATCTATGATATTATACTATATCGTAGGAGTGCACACCTATATATGAATCATACACAAATAGATAAGGTGAGATAAGAGGAGATTTATGACTTGATACTTTTGCACGCTGGTTTTAACATTGTGTACTTCAAACATTAGATCCTTATTAGAAGAATTATTAGTAGTTCCATGTAATTTCATATGAGCATGTTTGCGAAATTAAATTTTTGTTTTTCCGGTTAAAATAGCAAAGTAAACGGCAACCTTGCGAGAGACTCATTGGGTGGGCATTGAGCATGTAGGTCATCTACACATCGCATACGCTTGGAATGGTAACTAAGTACTGACGGATACATAATACTTAGAACGTTTTGCAATGTTATGGTAGCAGCTACACCTTTTTTGTACAGGAACATAAGCAAATCAATGGTCTCGAGTTCACGCCCACCCAATCAATGACCGATTTGTCGATTCTCTGAGCCATAAAACTACTGCGACAGTCTTAAAACAGTCCGTCTACGATTTTAAATGTGGCTGAGGGCGGTACTATCTACGAGCTAAATAGATTTTTACAACTATGTATTTACTGTGTGATGGTGAAACTTTAGTTCTACTTTTGGCCACATTCATCATAGGCGTTGACAGAGTGTAGTTAGGTCTGATGTAGTAGGTATGATTCGCCATGCCTACTTTTGAAATAACCCTGAGTCAGTTTTAATTGCATTAATAATTTTGGGCGATTTCCCTGTAATTTCCAGAAATTTATGTATGTACCCGCTACTTATGGTTTATATACTTTGGTTATGAATAATAATAAACAGGGTGATTCATAATAATATAATATACCTAATAATTCATAATATACCTAAACTTTAATAGCCTACAGGGCCGGATTTAGAGGTCCAGAGGCCTCGGGGCAACAAAGGAGCGGAGGCCCCCTCGCCCAAAATTATTTTCCAAATAAAATGAAGAATTTTTTTCTGTCGAGTTTTTCGATAAACAATTTATAGTGAAACCAAGTAGATTCTCTAAGTATTTAACAAACACATATAAATATAATTGGAAACAAGAATATCTGAAATTAAATTTTAGATTTAAAAGAAAATATCAAAGGAAAAGATGTTTACTAGTGTTTACTAGTTGGAATTTAAAAGATTTTTTTTCCGAAGTCTCTATTGTGGGGGCCCCCTGCTTGTGGAGGCCCCGGGGCTTTCGCCCCGGTTGCCCTCCCCTAAATCCGGCCCTGATAGCCTACATTGTTTATATTTCCATTTATAATGATTTTTCTATCATCGGATAGCATAGATCTCCGGCTTGTTGAGGTTATTGAAATAGGAAATTCTTTTGACATTATTTATGACGTATATCACAATAATCTTTATCGCTACTGCTATTAGGAACGTGCGCTTCTAAAACGAAGCTTGTCATTAGTACGTATAGGACAAATTATCTCGAGATGGTCTTATTTTCACTTGAAAATAAGTGCCGTAAAACATATCAGTTTATAAAATCTTTGCTTGTGTGAGAGCGACTATACTCGCACGCATCTGAGTACATAATATCAGTATTTTAATCTTACGTAATTATAATAGTACATGCATGTTTGTAAGGCTAACAGATGTAAGCGTCAAATAATGGATCCTCAGAACTAAAGCAATATTTGTTGCGAACTTTGGCCTACCAATAATAATAATAATAATAATGGCTCCACAAAACCTGAATCTCCAATGAAAAAGTCCAGAGACACTTGCAATTATGTTCTAACAGTAAGTCGGCAGCAAAAAAGTAGTAGCGTATGTCATCACCATTGGTATTGCACATAATCAATCAGAGATGGTTCAGGCAGCGTTGCCGGAGGCCACGGCTTTTACGCACGGCTGAAGAGTCAAGTAACCTCTCCACTTAAGTTGCATCGCCTTAGCGTAATTTAGGTAGTGAATGCATGCCCATAGCCTACACCACCTTCTCGAACATAATTTGGTCTTAACTCCACAGACTTTTTATTGATTAAAAAATATCTTAAAACCTGTTATTTACAAATGTTATCTAATCGAATTTAAGTTTAGAAAATTCATATATATTGTAAACGTGCCTTTTCCATTAAATAATACTCGAACACTTCAGCATATTTTACATGATTTATTTCAAGGCCACCATCTTCAATCTCGCTCTACAATCATCTGTCGCGCTGGCATCCACCTCCCTGTGTTGCCATCGCGCCCTCACACATGCCATAGATCTCCGTGAAATCACACGTTGCCATTAATACTTTCCATAAAACCACCAAAACGTTCACAGAATCCGTAGCATGCGCGTCACAAAATAACATCAACCCTACAATATTATTCATATACAACGTGTCACAAAAACGTTTTTTTTTATGATAGTGAGTAACAAGACGAGCAAATCAGGTGCCTGATGGTAAGCATCATGAATGCCCATTTCAATATAAGACACAGTGCTATCCAGTGTTATAAAATTCAAAATTCTGAGCGGCACTGCACTGCGCCTGTCACCGGATCATACTATAAAGGTCAAATACGCATTTGGTCAAACACTCAAAATGACATGATGATTTAAGTTTTCGCAAAATGTCAAACGTGCATATTGTCAAATACGCATATTGTCAAACACGCATAAAGTCAAATACGCATATTGTCAAACACGCATATTGTCAAGAACGCTAATTGTCAAACTCTTATAAATAGCCCTTATTTCCCATTCGCCGCCCTCGAGCCCGCCACCGGGGTGACCGTTGGCACTAAATAAGTGGCTTTTACGACACAGATTATTAACATTGATACAAAGAAAAGAGGAGATAGGGTACGTTCTCCCAGTACTTACTCAACAAGTGGCACGTGCAATTTGCGCAGTGTGCAGTTTGCACAGTGAAATATAAGGAACAACAATGATAGAAAGACGTACATAAGACCGAAGTGCGACCGAGATCACAATATTATACACTCGTACGACTTTACTTTACTGACGTACGTGGATCTAAGGGGACCTAATTTGAGCTTGCCATTTTTTAAAGGCCAGTACCTCATCTCCTTTTCTTTATATCAATGCTAAAAACATTTTTTTTCTGAAAACCGAATTTGCTCAACAACGTCGGTTGATTGTTAGGCAAGGATATGGTGCGTTTCGAACCCGGAAATTTACAGGTTAAATTCATTATTGTTGGTTTATTATTATTTATTAGCTCGGTAACTCGGTAACTACTCATCCTAGACCGGGAGTTTTTCACAGAAGTGATAGGTCTCGTCAAGATCTTTATTTCGGATGACAGTTGTCACACTAACAAAGCCTTTATCTCGGTAACTACTTATCCTAGACCGGGAGTTTTTCACAGTAGTGATAGGTCTCGCCAAGATCTTTATTTGGGATGACAGCTGTCAAACAACACAAAAGCTATCATCCGAAATGAAGATCTTGATGGCATGCATTTATATCTTCTGTGAAGAAACTCCTATGGTCTAGGGTGATCAGTTACTAATATAAAGTCTTTTGTAGTTTGACAGCTGTCATTTGAATTAAAGATCTTGATGAGATCTATCACGTCTGTGAAGAAACTACTGATCTACGATGAATAATCTCCGAGATAAAGCCATTTTGACAGCTGTCCACTGAAATAAATATATTGTTGCGATAATCTATCACTTCTGGGAAGAAACTTCTGGTCTGGGATGGCAAGTAGACTACACCCGTCACCCGTATTCCGTATACCCGTAGGACAATATTATGATGGCGCGAAAGTATAGGGCAGGTAAATCAAATTGAAAACAATTGCCCGCCAAACAAATTCCTTACTTAGCACAGTACCTTATATTAGTAATTTTCTTGAATACAGATTCTTTATATAATAGTTACTAAACACTTTGACTTTGTGCTTATTTGACTTTGTTCGTGTTTGACAATATGCGTGTTTGACAATATGCGTATTTGACTTTATGCGTGTTTGACAATATGCGTATTTGACTTTAAGCGTGTTTGACTTTATATGGGTTTTGACTTTATGCTTGTTTGACGTATAGCGTATGATCCCTGTCACCCTGATATGAGTTGTTGAATCTCGTCATGCCCAGTAATTTCGCTGGAAACATTGCCCTTCAGACCGAAACACAGTATGTGGTACTTCCCCAGGCGACCCCCTGCAAAAGAGGACTACCACTACAAAAGTATAGTATAGTAATACTTAAAGGGGTGCATCTACCCATCTACTTCAATAAATCGAATATAAGAAAGAATAACATAACATACATTCACGCCTTTTTCCCGAAGGGGTAGGCAGAGGTGTATCCAGGACTCAGTCCCATAGTAGATACACCCACAATTCGCCAGCATGTTATTGGTCCCATGTAATAGGTGGCGAGCCTATTGCCATCTACCGTTCCAGACTCCAGGCAGTTATTAAGAAAAATCCAATATTTAACACTATGCCTGTCCTGGGGAACCCGGTCGAACCCGGGACCTCTTGATTGGCAGTCGAGCATGCGCCCACTACGCCACCGAGCCCACCGAGGGAGTCGAGGAGAAAGAATAACCTTCCCAATATTATTAATAACAATAATTTATTTAATACAAAGTGGACGAATTTCCTAATTCTTTGCTTTGAAAGTTGTACAGTTTAACGACTAAATGCTCCTACTATAGTCTTACTAGACCTCAATATAAGAACGTAAGTAATATTAGTTGATATGCTCAGAGTAAGGATACCAAAGAGAACCAGTCGCGCAAAAATCTGTTCCAAGCCGCGAGTCTGGTACCGCCGCAATATAGTCTGGTACTATGTGGTTAGTTGCATGGCAACCGTAGGCCGTGCGCGTGATGTCATGTTAGGTAAAAAGCTAACCGAATAACAACAGATACGTGCGTGAAAGCGATAGCTTTTCATAATTTAGGCATGTATTTACAATAATTTTAGGTATTTATGTATCCACATTGCGTGTTTCTATTTTATTTTAATTTTTTTAACACAATAAAATGGACAATAGCGCTTTGTTCGAATGAAAAACTATGAAGTCGAATATATTTTAAATATTTTTGCATAATATTATCCGTACATAAATATATTTTTTTTACATAAATTAAGGTTTGGCATTAATTACCTAGTGAAATGAAAACATTTTTAACATTGAATTAAATATTTGTTTATTTTATCTCAATTACGTACTGTGCATTATAATATTATACATTTTGTTTCTAATTGGTTTACATTGCATAGTCCTCGTTAATTTTACATATATGATAACATTTTTATATTTTTGTGACTTTCGACTATTTATTAAGAGTATAAAAGAATTCATATTACGTAACAATTTAGAATAATATCCTCAAAGGGCCTTTCTTCGTGCTAGAATCAGGCCCACGAACCTGTACTCACTAATAAACCGAGATTCTATCATGTAACTTAATTGTCTTTACAAACATAAATACATTTTAATTTTAAACTCTTTGAAATTTTAATTCTTGTAATATATATTTATAAAAGTTAAAAAGTATAAGTGTGATTAATTTATTTAAAAAAATTAAATATTTAAATCACTAAATATTTTAGTGCATATAAGTCTACTCCAATGCTCCTATGTTCGCCCGCGTCGCTTAATGTCAAATTTAACATTGAACTTCATAGGATGAAAAATCGTTCAATCCAAATTAGGCTTTAAACCAATCTTGTAAATAGAGTTTAAATTCAAATAATAGGAATTCAGTATATGTCAAAGCGCGTAATTGTCAGTGATGGACACGTTTTTGTGAAGCTTGTTCAGGGATTGTTCGTCTGTAGAAGAAAGCGATTCAACGTCATTGTTGATATGGTTATCTAGGTACTCTTTAGATAGATAGATAACACTTAATTGTACAACACACACAATCGCTAATAAGCGATTTCTTCCAGACAACCGATGGATGGAGAGGATTTATTTAAAGCAGAAAGACAGTGGCGCATCTTTACAGTTTATACATAAACCAATAATGTTCATAACTTCTTCTATGTTCTTTACCTACCTATAAGTGCATAAATATTTTATAAGTACAATAAATATAGATTTACCTAATCTATTTAGGGAAGACACTATCCCTTTGCAACACAGTTATGTAAACTACAGCAAAGGGGTAGGGCTGCTACAAATCATTGTAACACAAATAAAGAATTTTTGATTTTTTGACCTTTTTTTTAACACATTGCATAATATATAATGATAGTCACCCTTATTGACTTCAGACTATTTTTAGAGTAAGACAATAATAATTTATAATAACTGCCCCATTGCTTTTAATTATAAAATAATAATTGGTGCATAAAGTTAATAAAATACATAGAATTACTTGCTAATAATGTCCTCATTGTTTATGCAGGTAGGTATATAGTTTGCATTTTAAAACTGTTTCAGTGTGAATATTGTTTTTTACCAAGTGAGAAAAATTATGAGTTAATTAAATTCTATGCAGTCTGAAGCATTACCTACATTTCAATATCTCTTAAGATGCAAGTACACTTGCTCCTTTATCCAATATCACACATTAGGTGGGGTTGACACATCACATCTTCCCCCATGCCAGTCTATCTACCATCTATTATCTATGCACTTACTCCTCTTTTTTGTAATCATACAACAAAAGGGTTTTCTGTCGCTGATTGCGAATATGCCGCCCTTATTACTCTTTCACGTAGTTAATTCATTTAATATTTAGACAGATTTTAACTACCTTCTTTCAGAAAAAAAAAATGTTTTTGTATATGTATTTCAAAAATTTTAGCGGAATATTGAAATTGTCGTTTCATTATTGTCATTACAAGATAAGATTGTGGTGTTTAGGTCAAGCGGCCATTGACATTAATTCTATAGCATAACAGATATACAAATAATAATATTTAATGACAATAATTATGATAAATGTCTGCATTAATCTGTGCATAAAATAATTAATAAGTATTGTTTTTGTATAAAAACTATTGACATAGAATAAATTCAGAAATAGAGACTATTGGGCAGGTCAGGAAAGTGTTATTGGATTCTTCCATTAGAAATTTTCTCAATAACAGCTTCTCTTCCCCAGATCTGTCTAGATCTATGACCTGTTGATGGCAATAGGCTCGCCCCCAATAACATTCATGGGACTTATAACATAATTAGAGAAATGTACTCACCCAGAGTACACACTATGAGAATGGGTTCATTTCTCCCCTAACCCTTTGGTAACACCAAGGTGTGATGTTGTGTACACAATACACATCAATAGGATAATGAATCTTACCGTTAGGTGAATAGACGCGTAAGTTGATTGGCACAGGTGATATGCCTTTGTTGGAGCCAGTGGCACGGTCTGTCTCTGCCTCGATCTCTTGGCGTACTTCGTTGAAGTCCACAAACTTCTTGCCTTTGCAGTGAAGGAACTCCGCACATTCTGAAATGGTTTGTTACATTAAAGCCTGTGAAAGATAGTTGATGGACATGTTTTTGGTGCAGATCTTTTGTCTCCTATTTGACCTTTCTTAGGCAAAAAAACAACATTTAACTAAACTTTGTGGCTTATTTAGTGATGAGGGACCATTTTACAAAGTTGACGCAGTGCTACTCATAGCCACATGCATGTTGAGTTTGATATCTGAACTGATTTTGATTACATGTTTTATGCCTTTAAAGCCTTCAATTATTAAAATCGCCGAGAACCTCTGCTGGCATAAATATTTGTATGTATATTTCTCGAATCTTTGATAGAGAACATTTTCTTTATAACTTTTCCAGTTGTTTTCCAGACCATTTCAGTTGCTTTCAGGGACCACTTCAGTGGCCAACAACCAAAAATTCCCCATGCAAACATAATACATATACAATCAGAGCATATCTCCAACATAAATTATGTTATTCGCAAGTTATCTAGCTTCCACCGGCCTCTTATGCACCCACTGGTGATATAATAATGAGGTAGCTCTAATGATATCTGTTTTAATTGCATTCTGTTGTGTGTGCTAATAAATAATCAGGACAACGGATAGACTACTATCATTTTCATAAGAAATTATTCATTATTAGACATGGTTACAACTGACTTTTCAAATCATCTAAGAATTTTTAATTTACCTGTTGGTGCATTTATTAGTTGCAGGATCAATGGACGACGCGTCACAATGCCTGAGCCTCGGGGTAAGAAGTCTCTGTAAAAACACAAAATTTAAAACTACTATAACCTGCCATAAGACATAAAGGCATGGCAATTTGCAAGATGAACAAAACTGCGTGATTATTATTATCAGCCTGATTTGTCCCACAGTTCGGCAAAGGCCTCCTTGCCTTCTCTCCATTCCTTCCGTATGGTACAGTACGGTTTTCTTATCTTGGCGAGTCTGAACACAGGCTCTGTGAACTTTAGCATATGTAAGAATGTAAAGAAAACTGTTATTCCCATACAAAGAAATATAGGACAAAATAGATATTGTAAATGTAATATTCAGTTCAGTTCAATCATAACAATAACAGTTTTCTTCAAGAGTTTACATGAACTAAAGTTCACAGAGCTTACCAAGATAAAACTATTGTACTGTAACCCAAAAAAAAATTACTTTGTTGATTTATTATTTCTTATCTGCTAATGTCAGACAAATTACAGCAACATACATAACCAATTATATACACTGTATTAGTTATATTATGACTCAGAAGTATTTTTTGTTAGCAGTAATGAGGAATGAGGATGAAACACATAAGTTCAAGTTTTATCAGATGTGGGACATATAAGTGATAAAAGCCTAGTTTATACCTATATATTATATAGATCTATCTACTTTGTGTAATAGATTATAATATTGTCTAGGAAGTTGGCAAATACAATGTGTCATGAAATAGACAATGCATTAGTAGAAATTAAAGCATTTTTAAAACATGTAGGACACGAGAACCACTGATTTCTTGCATATAAATGAAGTAAACAATAATAAATAGTGGAACTATCACAGATCCACCCATCTACACTTCTTTGTTTAAGTACACATGAAACTTATGATATTCGATTGTATCATGACTTAATCGATGTAATGATTCTCAACGCATAATTCGCTTATACTGTACTCTTGTGCAGTCTTACCTGCCGACAAAATTTTCTAAAACTGAACTCTTTCCTGCGGATTGACCACCCACTACTGCAATTTGGGGAAGGTCTAGGGACATGTGGACACCCATTTGCACAAATGCATCTTGCAATTTGTTTACAATGGGAATCAACTGTTGCATTCCAAAATTCCCAGCCATTTTTACTAAGATACATTAAAGTTTTATCACTAAAATAAACTAATTGCACTTGCTCATCATCAATTCATATCGTTAAACTGACATTTTTTTCAATATGGAGGTGGGCTGTCATTCTGAAATTCTCAACCACAGAATATTTCAAAGAACTGAACGCAAAATGTTTGACATTTTTGTTCAGTTCTTTGAACGACTCATGCACGACTGCTCGCTTCATGCAGACTGGATGGAGTCTTTAGACGTTCAAGCAGCACTGACCATCTGGCAAATTATGTGACGTGAATATATAGAGATGCGTTTTCGTTTCATATTTTTAGTTTTCCATTGTATTTAGTTTCAAATTCTATTTATATTGTTGTAAGCTAAATCTTTTTTAGTTATTTTTTTACCTATATATTTTAATCATAATTTTTATCAGTGTCTACAGTACCCACACTCCACACGGTTAATGTCCTTAGTATGTGTATTAGTGTTCAAAACCTTACGATGTACACCTTTATGAATATTATTATGATCCTAATATATTAGTTGTATGTAAAATAATTTATACATGGGACCAATAACCTACTGGTGAAATCTGGGTGTACCTGTGTATATTATACCTCTACCTACCCCTTAGGGAAAAGGCATGGTTGAATGTTATGTAATGTTAGTTATTTATAACAATAAGAACTTTTATAATAAAAGTATATGGATAGGTACCTAATATAAAAATAAAATAAATAAATAAAGAGTTTTTTATTCTATTATACAAAATTATTGAATAAAAATAAATTCGTTGCATTATGTAAAGAGACCATGTCGTCTTCTATACGTACATATTTCTACATTTACCTACAGGCCTACAGGTAATCATTATTCTTAAGTATATAGGTACTACATAGCTTAAAATAATATATAAGACGTGAAATCTGAATCGCTAACACAACCAGTGACATCAAGTTCTACTGGATCAATATGATTTGACATGCGCAGTAAATCTAGGCCACTGAATAAAAATAACTTGTAGTACAAACGTTTAAAATTGTATGCACTGTATTCCTTTTTTAAGTCATAATAATATCATTTTTATATAAAAATTATGTACCTATACAACATCCGATATGTTTGTTTCAGAGAAAAAAATTGAAACTAAGAAAAATGATCGACGTTTGTAAATTTCATTACCTACTTAACATTATAAAAAAACAAATTAATCATATTAGATAATAATATTATGGTAGTGTAGTTATGATTGTTAGACTATGGCAAAACATCCTTTTTAACTATACTTACAAAATACCTGATATAAAACTATTTATCGGAAGTGTTCAATGGAAAACAAATAGTTAAGAATGTGAAAACTTAGGTACATTATTATTACAGTGAAATAAAATGTATAATAATATATAGATTTAGTTTTTCATGATCATTTAAACATATATTAGAAGATTGTTATCTAATTTTATAATGTATGGTAGACTTACCTGCCAACAAAATTTTCTAAGACTGAACTTTTTCCAGCAGACTGTCCTCCCACCACAGCGATTTGTGGTAAATCCAACTGCATATGCACACCCAGTTGAGTAAAAGCATCTTGAAGCTTATTTACTATTGGGATCAATTGTTCCATTCCCATATTCCCGGCCATGGCTGCCGGTTTTCCCAAACGATCTTCGTCCTATGAGACTTACCGCAGATCTCCACTTACTGATTTTCCGTACGTCAATATACAATAGAGATTCCAATACGCATGCGTAAATATAAAGGGCAAGGGGAGTAATATCACCCACCTATTTCTTTGAAATGAATACAAAAGATGATAAGATGAGAAATCGTGTAGATGCGTCTCTATTTAATTTATATTACAATTAATCGATTAATCATATTATGAGTTGAGAGATACCTGCGTCCACTGACAAATATACTACATAACATAATATTATATAATAGTAGTATATTTGATGACAATGAAAATGAATAATGATACAAAATAGTATTTACAAATTACCAAAATCGTAAGGGTGAAAATTATGACATCTTATAGTTAATTGAGTAGGTAAATGTAGATATTCTGTCGTAGTTATCAGCTAAGAAAAGATTTTTAAAATTCAAGCCCTAAATGCTTGAAACTGGGAAAATCAATTATATTATAGGCTTGTTTGCAAAATATATTATTATTTATTATATTGAGCGTAATGCTCTATATTATTTAATTAAATTTATAAAAAAGAAATTAAATATTTGGTCCCTAGGCATAATATATTATTTATTAGGAGAAAATGGAACAATTTGATAAGTCTATATGAGTTTTATATTTCCTAATAATATGTAAAATGGTTCCCTATTCATTCGCATAATATTTTTTGTCATAATTTTACAAGTCATAATATTTGATGCCCTAATATATGTTATAATTAATAATCACGTCATAACGTCATAACTCCTATTACAACTTGTCATCATGTAGTCTATAAATTTTGAAGTCCTAACTTTTAATAGCCATAATATTTTACGCCATAATCTTCACATGTCCTAATAATTGTCAGTGCTAAAACTGTATGCCTACTTATATATGTATAATTATACTATGCCCGAAAATTTCAAAAATCATAATAAACAATAATTTAAACCTAACCTAACCTAACCAACAAAATTGGTTAATTATTTACATCACACACAACATGACATATTATTACTCTTTTTTACAAGTAGTAAGTTTTACAATACCTACTCGAAAGTTTTCTTTGTCATAACATAAAATTAAAACCTTACCTAACCTAACCAAAAGAATTCGGAATGTTTTTAGCTCTTTACCATCACACATAACAACATATTATTGCTATCTTTATGAGTTGACATATTACTATATTACATTACCATATTAATGAATGATTTATCAATTTGGATGAAGGTATCCCAATCCCAATCCGAAGAAGGCTGGCGGCACCAAAGGATTAATACTAATAATAAGTAAACATAAGAAATAACAGTTAGGAACTACAACCCAAAAATATATAGAATAACCATTATGCCTAACAATAATTATTAGGACTCATAATATTATTACATATAAAATTATATATTACAAACATTATGACAACTAATAGTAGGAATTCAAACCATTATACTCAATAATATTATAACAATAGAAGTTTAGGACAAATTCTGAGTATGTATACAGAAAAATATGGGTATTTTATATTATGACTACAGCATGTTATGACAAATGATGTATGCTGAAAAATTTTATGACACATGACTTTATGCGAATCAATAGGACACCATGTAAAATATATGCGTAGTTATTATAATAATTTTACTAGGCGCCTTATTAATGCCCAATTTTAGGCATGACGGTTTGATCCAGCTGCAGTGGCCTGTTTAAAAAGTAAAAAAAAAAAACAGTTTATTTTGCAATATTTCGTTTTTATGAGTGGAAATGAGAAGGGAAATGTTTGCGTTGATATTTCCATAGTGCTTTAACATTTAAAATATTCAAAGTTAGCAGCATTTCAGCTTTATGTAGTTTACATGATCGAAAATAGATACCTTTATTAACTAATCCTGGTAAGCTCAAGAATGGGTAGACGTTTTATATAAAGTTGTCTGTACACATTAATGAGCTGAGAGCTGTGCTCAGTTGATATTGCTACCAACTGTAACAATTGTAGCGTGTTGAGTAGATATATGCAGAGCACGGGCAGCATTTCACAGAGGATAAAGCTAGAACTACATCTGGCACACGTGTGCTACGTACGCCGATTTGGGCGCGTCGGAGCCCATACATTTTGTATGGCGACTAGCTGTTTAGAGCTACATTAGATCCACGTCTAATGCGTGTGCGTAATGTAGTTAAAGCTTATTGGGAGTTGTGTATTGAGTCGAATCTCATCATGCCCAGTAATTTCGCTGGTAACATTGCCCTTCATACCGGAACACAAATATGTTTGCACATTACTGCTTGGCGGATGAATAACTGGCAAAGGTGTGGTACTTCCCCAGGCGGCCCCCTGCTAAAGAGACCACCACTACAAATTCTTGAATGTGTACAGAAACCTTTATATATCGTTTATTCCAAAGGCAATATCGAGCAGAGGTATAAAAACATAATCGAGCGTAGCGAAATTTGTAATCTATGCTGTGTTCCATAGAGAGTACGATGAGAAAAACTGTCTATGGCCTATGGTTTACCGGAGGTTTTTTCCAGTTCCCAGCTACTAGAGGGCGCTGAATCACGTCTTTGTGACGTCACACAGTCACACTATTGATTGTGAAAAAGAGATTGGAGATCGTCTTTTTGAGACGCCATCTTAAAATAAAGTGATATAAGTTTTGGTAGCGTAGATAATAGTAGAAATCCAAAGTAATCATCATTTTGGACTAATCTATTTCACATTAAATATTTTTTAATTCGAAATACTTAGTGTAACGGACCAAGGTATCTTAATATTTCGCTATTGTTATTTTCCTAATAGATAAAAATTAGTTTATTTACCGTTCTGTGCTACGATCTTGAGTACCGTTGCTCTAATCTAGATTGAAGAAACTTGTGAATGTTTAGTGAATTGCTAAACAGCATTATTGTGTAGCAAAACTTGGAAGTCATCGATCCAGCATTCTTCAAACGGATGTAACACGTCAATAAACTTCTGGAGGGCAGGGCACAAATAAATTGTACCAGTGTGTGAAAGTGGACTGTACTAAAAAGTGAATTCCTACGTCTGTGAGCTCAAAGAATCAATAAGATAAAGGTGCCTACCAACGGTTAAAGTGAACAAATGAAGTGAAGGACGATCACAGTGTTAAGTATATGTATTAGGAAGTGAATTAGTGTAGAACTGAAGCAATAGTTGCGGTTTCAGTTGGTGGTCAGAGCGAGGGTGACCTCCTGATGGTGTGTACATCGCAGCATGTCTGCACTCTCGACGCCGGGCGGCGGAGGTACTACGGCGCAGAGCAAGCCGACGTCCGGCAAGCAGAAATACCAGAAGTTGGACATCAATAGCTTATACTGCGCCAACAGGGTAAGTTTCATCTCTATCGCTTGTCTAGTTGAGTCAATGTCAAGGTAGAATACGCCCACCTCTCCTTGTTCAATGCAGTTTCTTTGTTAAATTTGTAATTACAAAACTTCAGCCTATAACATTGTACTAAAACAATAAAATAGTTAAATAATTCTTAGTTATGCAACTTCTAATAATTATTTACTACATTTACCTACTTAAGTCATGTTTCAAGACAAAGACTTATGCTGATTGATAAATTATATAATAAAATGTTACTTCTTATTTTAGTTTGGACTGGACTCAATCCCAATAATTTTATAAATTCTAGTCTGTATGCATAAATTGAGGGTTATAACCTCTTTTAGTAAAACTACTATATTGATTAGGCTGAACTGCTTCATATTTGGTAAATACCTCAGATTCATGAGTAACAAAATAGAGGATGCTATTCAGTGTTTTCATGCAATTATTAGGTATATAAATGTCCAAAATAAATTTAGCAACCTCAATGTGTAGTATAGATAGGTTTATTAGTTTACAATTATTAAAATTTTAAGTATATTTTTAAAAATGGATTTTATAAACTGTTAATAAAATGAATAGGTAAAAACTTGTTGAAATAAACCAGATGCTAGTGCCCTAAGATTTATGAGTCTGAGGTCATTGACATTATGTAGGTGGATTACTGTGAGTATTAATATCACTACATAATACAATATTGAACAATGACTGAATGTTTGCAATGCTTTTATGACAAAGCAAATAAGAATAGTTGTGCTATAATTCTATATTTTTTTAGTCACTCAAATTAAATGTGTAGGGCTCCATACCTACTTACTTGAACAAAATGCTTCCAATCCCAAACATACAGCTTCATCTATTAGTTCCTTGTGCAAAGTATGGTAATAAGCAGTAAAATGGCCATAACTGTTGATTGTGTTAACTTAGAAGTATAATTTTTTTACAGCCACAATGGACCACAATAGACCTGAGTAGTTGATATCAATTTCAACTTGATAGCTCTATGGGTTCCCATTAAAAAGTGTGTTGACCGACGGACAGACTGATAGACAAACAGACAGCAAAGTGATCCTATAATCACTATAATGGTTCCTCTTTTCCTTTTGACGTACGGAACCCTAAAAACAGCTTTATTTACATCTCAAAAAGCAATTTTTAAACATCAATAATATGCTAATAACTAATCTAAAATAATTTATAAGCTAATAATTAGTCTACAGTGTTTTCCTAAATATACCTCTAAGAATGCACAAGCTTGTACCCTCTCATTAAATAAATTTTGACTAATATTAATCTAAGCATATACACATTATGTAGAGCTTAGTACTTACCTTAAAGCTCAGACGAAGTCACCAAATGTCCAACCGTTGGACCATGAATTCTTATTATTTTAATGAAAACATAAGGACATTTATCACACACAGTCTCGGATGTTCCATGGTGTTGTCTGAGCTTTGAAGGTTATTTTCTGCGGACCTTTGATGATATTGTCTGAGAGCTAATGAAAGTTGGTACTAAGGAGTTTCCATATGAATTGCCTATGGAAACTCCTTATAACCTATTTAATGCCCAGGGTAAAGGAAAATGAGCGGTGGTGGTCTAAGTTATGTTGGCTGATGAAACTAAGCCTATTTTTATGAAACTACAACAGTCTTATTGAATTAATATTATTACTACTTTTTTTAATTTTTGGGTTATGCTATAATGAAAATAATAATTATTAATTTATTTCAGGCAATAACACCATACAATAAGTTAATAAGTATCATGAGACCTGTTGAGACCACAGTCAATACATAATGTTCAACTGGTCTCCTTTAGTCAATGTTTATTTGAAGAGGTAACCCTCTAACGGGTTTAATTTTAAACTGAAAGTATTATGTTATTTGGTTTGGTTACATTTATTTATTTCTGATCATTCTAATCTGCATCTGCACACTACATAATTTAATAAATGTAAATAAAAATGCAAATCTGTGAATCACACCTATTATATTATTTATTTTAGAATGAGAATTCGGAACCATCCTCTGTGAAATCTCAATTGAGCCGCAAACATGGAATGCAAAGTCTTGGAAAAGTACCTTCAACTAGACGACCACCTGCTAATTTGCCGTCTTTGAAAACTGAAACTGGTCTGGACCCCAACGCTAAGTAAGTCTTAACCTTATAACCGCATTTACATGTTACCGCACCCAAAATTAATAATAATTTGAATTTATAGTCTTAGAGCAGGATTCTCTAATTAGACTGCTCGAGTCATTTCATATGGGTTATGTGGACAACCCATATTGTCAGTTTGGGTTAAATTAACTATTTATGTCCATAGTCATTTTAAAACCTTATTTAGATTGAAAGATTTTTTACTTACCAAAAGTTGGTGCACAGTATGGAGTGTGTATAGTTCGCAGAGTTTTGGCGTGCACATTTGTTATGGACAATTGTGATGCTGTGGTATTTAAAATCATTGGTTTCACCAGCTCATATGTCAATGTGTCAATCACATTTTTTTTTTTCAGATGTTTTCTTGCCAATGATTTCCTATTTCACTCTATATGCCCTTATTGCTTTTAGTTGGTTGATACAAGACCAAAATTGTAATGGTAATGTTGTTAACTTACAATAACCAATGCTTGGCTTGTTGTTAAATCAAAATAAACAATAAATATCACATTTTGCACAATAATGTTACGGCACGGTTGTCTGGAAGAGATCGCTCTTAGCGATAAGACCGCCCATTGTTACACTAGTTATTATTAATTGTTATTAGTTTAAGAACTTCTTGTTGTGGTGTACCAATAAAGTGTTTATCTATCTAATGTTATTTTTGATGATGTGTGAAATGTTCCTACATAAATGTGGCCAATCTATACTTCTATACTAATATTATAAAGAGAGAAACTTTGTTTTTTTGTTTGTAACGAATAGGCTCCGAAACTACTGGACCGATTTTAAAAATTTATGCTTTTTACATATACTTATTACATATGCTTATTACACTTATGGATAGCTTAATTCAGTGTGAGTGCCATAGGCTATATGAGATTTTGAAAAAAATAGGGATCCGTAAGAAAACTGCAATATTGTGAACCAAGGTGTTACATAATATAATTACCATATTCATAAATTTGCGTGCGCTGTGAAATGCATTGATGGTAGAATAATATAATGTACTAGGGGTTTGTAGTACTTATCAATATCTACAAAATAGTCCACGGAAATTTTATCCATCTATTTTGGTTTAGTCACAATAATCGAAACAGACATTATATGCATGCGCTGTGAAAAGTATTGGTGGTAGAATAAAGTAATGTACTAGGGGTTTGTAGTACTTATTAATACCTACAAAACAGTATACATAGATTATATCCATCTTTTTTGGTTTAGTCAAAATAATCGAAAAAGTGTTTATTTTTCATGCGGAGTGAAAACTATTGGTGGTAGAGTAAAGTAATGTACTAGGGGTTTGTAGTACTTATCAATACCTACAAAACAGTATACATAGATTATATCCATCTTTTTTGGTTTAGTCACAATAATCGAAAAAGTGATTATTTTTCATGCGGTGTGAAAACTATTGGTGGTAGAGTAAAGTAATGTACTAGGGGTTTATATTACTTATCAATACCTACAAAACAGTATACATAGATTATATCCATCTTTTTTGGTTTAGTCACAATAATTGAAAAAGTGATTATTTTTCATGCGGTGTGAAAACTATTGGTGGTAGAGTAAAGTAATGTACTAGGGGTTTGTAGTACTTATCAATATACCTACAAAACAGTATACATAGATTTTATCCATCTTATTTGGTTTAGTCACAATAATCGAAAAAGTGATTATTTTTCATGCGGTGTGAAAACTATTGGTGGTAGAGTAAAGTAATGTTCTAGGGGTTTGTAGTACTTATCAATACCTACAAAACAGTATACATAGATTATATCCATCTTTTTTGGTTTAGTCACAATAATCAAAAAAGGGATTATTTTTCATGCGGTGTGAAAACTATTGGTGGTAGAGTAAAGTAATGTACTAGGTGTTTGTAGTACTTATCAATACCTACAAAACAGTATACATAGATTATATCCATCTATTTTGGTTTAGTCACAATAATTGAAGCAGTGATTATTTTTCATGCGGTGTGAAAACTATTTTTGGTAGAGTAAAGTCGTGTACTAGGGTACTCATGTTTGTAGTACTCATCAATATCTTCAAAAAACCCCACGATAAATTATAACATGTGTTAAGGTTTGGTCATTGTAACAGAAATAGTCATTAATTTGCGTGCGCTGCGTAAACCATTAGGGTTATATCTATTAAAATACAATGTATCACGAATTTACTCCTGTTAAACGTCCACTATACCTACTTCTGCTACCCGTGCGAAGCCGGGGCGGGTCGCTAGTAACTAATAATAATAACATTTTCACACTCACACCCCTGCACTAGGATTCCCTGTGTCGCAGGTGGTATGGACACACCACACACATCCAAGACCCGAAAACAAACATTTGAGTTCATCACACAAATACTTGCCCCCGCTGGGATTTAAACCCAGAACTCCTTGTTTCGTAGGCAGGGTTACACCAACTTAGCCATGAAACTGTCCCACCCATAACCCAGTAATAATTTATTTAATTATATTTCAGCTCTATATCTACTACTTCTACAACAGTATCTTCACCATCAACATGCATCTCTCAAACTTTGGTAAGTTTGCTTGTAGCTAAAATAAAATAGAGAAATCCTAGTAAATCGAATGGGTTCACCGTGTTTGGGCTCTGTGTTAATAAAACGTTGTGATTGTAGGTGACGACGGTGAGCAGCAGCAGTGCGGGTGCGGGCGTCGGTCCGGGCGGGTGGGTGCCGCTGCCGCCGCCCTCCTCGCCACACTTCCGTACAGAGTTCCCTTCGCTCGAGGCAGCTGCGCAACCCTCCCACCGCGCAGATCACGCCACACAACAACCACAACTGAGACCACAAAGTACAATATATTCTATTCTTCTCCCTAGCAGATTTCCCTGGCCGGAGTTTGCTTTCTGGTTCTCCATTTCAGTCAGTCTTGTGAATCCTCTCCGAAGTGCTCATTGGAAGTTTATCGTGCCTTTCGTCATCGCGTATATGGAAAGCCTTCCAGCATTCAGAACCTCAGTACTTCTGAGCTGTGGGAGAGTTTAAACGACGGAAAGCGCATTATCATGGATTAAATAAATAATCGCTATTAAAGTGGCGAATGATCTGACTTGGGGGATTCAGTATTCAAGATTTCATGATCGAAACCCTTACTCTACTCGGATACCTGATCTGGATTCGAGTATTACTTCCGGTGTCATATTCAAGGCTTCATGGCTGAAACCTCTGCTCCACTCCTATACCTCGCCTCGTTAGGCTCAATATTTATTTAGTATTCTGAACTAATTGCCCAACTATTAGGATTCTGGTCCTTATCAGGCTTAGCATACGTAATATACCAGCTGCCTCGGTGGCGTAGAGGGCGCATGGTCGACTGCCAATCAAGAGGTCCCGGGTTCGATCCCCAGGTCAGGCAGTGTTAAATATTGGATTTTTCCATTAGGAATTATCTCAACTGCCTGGAGTCTGGAACTGTGCCCGGTATATGGCAATAGGATCGCCCCCAATTACATGGGACCAATAACATACTGGCGAAATGTGGGTGTAGCTACTATGGGACTGAGTCCTGGGTACACCTCTGCTTACCCCTTCGGGAAAAAGGCGTGAATGTATGTTAAGTATTTTTTTTATATACCTAATGTCAGCGCGCGAATGTAACATCGGAATTATGATTTTTGAACCCCAAACCTGTGTGTTTCTGCAGCGGAAGGCAGCTGGACGTGCGGTGGCGGCGCGGGCGTCCGGCCGGAGGCGGCGAGCTCCCCCGCCGCCGCGCCGTCTGCGCCCGCGCACCACACGCCCGCCTACCGCGCCATACTGCCTTCATTTGTACGTATACTATGAGCTGCTGCCTACCAACACTTGTTTGTCATCATCATCATCATCATCATATCATTGTAGCGTCCGTGGTCCAAATGGCTTTAAATCTGGTGTCCCTGGATCTATCTCACCTTGTGAACGTTTCGGATGGCAAAACTGTAGTTCTCGGCTGTTTCCTATAAGATATGTAGGGCGGTAGTTGTTAGGTCATATGAATATGAATATGTGAATGCCATATGAATTCACTCGAGAAGTGTAATTGGGGTAACCTGTTCTGTTATAAATTCATTATCTCTGCTGTTGGAACTCCGCTGATGGAAATAGACTCCTCATAGGGGGGGTTTGCCAATACTTGTCAGGCTTAGCACGCAGGTACTCCCCGAGTTCTATAGCCGGTAACCTCATAGGCATCTATAGCCGGCATAAACCAGACTTGTATAGAGCAATAATTTGAACTTAAAAAATAAAAAAGATATTTAAACAACATGGTAACAATTATATATAAAAACAACCCTTTGATTTGTCATGGTAGAGTACAATGAACAAAGTATCAAAACTATGTATACTGCTTTAACGAGTGTTGCCTGTCACAATATTCTATTATTTGCTGCTGCCTAGCACTAGTTTTGTTTTTGTTTGCGTAACCCGGAAGTGATTGCTAGATCCTATCTAAATTCTGTGACGTCACGATTACAGTATGTGTCTCGATTATGTAACAATTTCATGTCTCTGATACTGATCTTCAAATACAAAGCCAAAATTCTGTTTCGAATCTTTTTTAAGAATTGATTTAGAAAATGTAATAATATATTAAAATTCATTAATATCAACGGTTTATAAACTGTAATCGTTATAATTTATGGATTGCTTTTTGCTGACTATCCTATTCATTTTTTGGGCTCCGAACCCCAACAGGGTGCCAAACAACCTTACGACAACGAAAACCATGGGGTTACTATTTTATTGCCGACACCCCACGGTCGTCGACGTGAGAGTTTAACGTTAAGCCGGAAGACGTCCACTTCTGAACATATGCCTCCCTCATCGCGCCATAATATCAGAGGGATTTTGCCATAATCGGCAGGCGGCTCGGTGATCGCAGTAGTTTGAATACTTGAAAACGGCAAGCAGTGCTGCCCACTTTCCGAATATGTCCCTCTGCCGAGTCTCACGGCTTCCACGGAATGAGAAAGGGGTGGCCTCTTTCTCATCCCGTCAATGGACAAAATTCGAACGGAACCGAATAAGTGTGATAAGTCCGTAAAGTGACAAGCGGTCATGTGTTCGTGGTGGTGTTGAGGCGTGTCGTATGTGCAGCTGGTGAAAGGTAGCGGCGGCGGCGGGCTGGGCCTGGGCGGGCTGGGCGCGCTGCGGGAGCGCGGCGCGGCGGCCGGCCCGCCCGCGCCCGGCCCGCGGCCCGCGCCGCGCGCGCCCGCCACGCCGCGCGCCGTGGAGGTGCTCACCGCGCGCCCCATCCTGCGCGACGAGCAGATCTCCTCGCTCGACGACATCTCGCGCGACGCCGGCTGGGCGCAGCACGACGACATCGACTACGAGTACGTATTCACGCTTCTGTATGCCGCCCGTTACACGATATGTTGGGCGTCTATCGACTTCCATCGATCGATAGACTTCTTCAGGTGTTAACGCGGCCGCTTACATTGTATGGAAAATAACTCACGGACAACGCGCGTGTGCGTTTACTTGTATCTGACACCCTACCCGTTCCGCGCCCGCATAATATGTGTGCCTTATCGCCGCTCGATTCTGCGCTCTGACCGCGATCTCGCTCTGGTTTCAGCCAAAAGCTGGACTTCTCCGATGGAGAGTCGTCGGCGCCGAAGGGAGGCCGACACCCGCGGGGCGGAGACGTCGAGCGCAAGTCCACCGAGCCCGGCGACGAGGACCGGCTGTGGGCCGAACGACGGCAGAAACAAACCGACGAAGTGGCGCAGGCGGTCGCACGAGCCAAGCAACGTAAGGAAGAGGAACACAGGCGACAGATGCGAGACTCCACATCACAACCCTCCAAAGACTTCCGCGACAGGGGCGACAGGGATCGCAACGATAACAGGGAGCGCAACGATAACAGGGAGAGAGACCAGGACGTCAGAGAAAAGGACAGGCTGGAATCAAGGAGCGCCGATGTCAGAGACAGGGACCGAGTCGACAGGCAGGACGTAAGGGAAATGGACCGGAATGAACCGCGCGACAGAGACGTCAGGGAAAAGGAACGATTCGATCGCGATCGCACAGATAACAGGGACCGGGATCGCGACGTCAGAGACCGAGACCGCGACAAGTTGGAATCGAGAGACCGACCCCGGAACGACAATAGAGATCGCCAGGACAGGCAGGAGCACGACAAGGAGAGAATGGACACGCGCGATAGGGACCGGAACGATAACAGAGATCGTGCCGATCGCGATAGATTCGACAGAGATCGGGAGCGCGAACGTGATCGTGACCGTGATCGCGAACGCGCTGATCGCGATAGAAACGACCGCGAAAGAGACCGGGACTTTAGAGACAGAGATTACGCCCGCGAAAGGGATCAGAACAATCCGGCGTTCTCCAAAAGCTTCCAAGCTAATATACCACCGCGATTTTTGAAGCAGCAACAAAATAGGCAGCAAGATGAGCCGCAACACAAAGGGTGGGCGTTTACTGGAAAACCTGCTCCTAGGCGACAGGAACCGCCTGCTTATAACACGCAACGACATCCTTCGCACAACGGCCGACGTTCATATTCCAGGTAAGTACCTAATGTTTATTTTTTATTATGCATTCAACATCATATTTTATTTTTCTACTTAATAAAGGCCAACGTTTGTGATGGATTCACTCCAAAACTAATGAACCGCTTGGGCTGAAATTCGGTATGTAGATAGTTTAGACCCTGAAATAACACACAGGTCCCCGAAAGGTCCCGCTTTCGGGGACTGCATGCGGTATAACGACCGAGTTGACCACCAATGGAAATGAGCCTTAAATATTGGTCTTGTAGAAAAATATGAGATTAATAAAACAATGTTACGAGTCAGTAGAATGACGTTCGCATTATACTGCCTCGTTGGTCTAGTGGTGGCAAGCGGTACTACTGAGCATGAGGGCCTAGTTCGATTCCCAGGCAAAGTATTATTGTATTTTTTTATTAGTAGTCTGGATTTGTGCCCAGCTTATGGCAATAGGGTCGCCACCTATTGCATGGGACTTAAAACTGGCCAAATGAAGGTGTACCTACTATGGGAATGTTTCCATCTATGCCTTCCCCTCTAGAAACACGTGATATTAGTACAAACTATGTTTGTTTCATATTCTTATTTTTTTATTAATGTATATTTTCTTACAGAGATTATTCCGACCGTGAGGACGACTTTCGGAGAGATAAAGATGGTTCAGGACCACAATGGCGATCTGAGATGCAAGATTATGATAGAACGGGAAGGGAATTGGATCGATCAAGCTCTAAGGACTCTTACAAAGATTTCAATGATTATAAAGGAAAGAATGAATCCGAAAGAAAGTCTCTAGAAAGTGCTATTGATCAAAGTAGTAGATCTGCAGCTGATAAATTGAGTGAAGTTTTCGAAAGGAAGAGTATAGGTATTATAGAACCGTTTGGTTCGACAGAATCAACTCAGAATTCGCCATTAGAAAGAAGAACGTCTTCTAATGTGTCCAGACGAGAATCTGCTGAAAAAGACTGTTTAAAAACTACATCATGGGCTGAGGCGACACAGGAAGAAACTAGTAATGTTCTTAAATCAGCAATAGATAAGATGGCAATGCATAAAGATAATGTTAAACAGGTGCCTACTGAGAATGATGACTCAAAACGAAGCCTTCATTCTACAGTTACGCCTCCACAAACCATTCCTATTTCCGTAAGTTCGAGTACCATAGCGCCTCATGGTCAAAATAAATATACACCGAATATCATTCAACCCATAGGAAATAACAATCAACAGCCGACTCATATTGTTTCTGCACCAAATGTGCAACAACCTCCAGCTCAGCAAGCAGTTGTAATGCAAACATCAATTGCAGATCATCAAAATGTTTCGAAACCAACATCTCAGACATTGCTGAATAATCAAACTGATGTCTTTCCATCTACACAAGTTCAAAAGTCACAGTCTGATCATTTACCCCAAAGTTTCGCTAAGGTCGTATACCCACCTCAGAAGTGTGACAAAGAATCTTCTGAAATAGACTCGAGCATCCCTAAATCTAGTACGGACTCAACTAATGCAGTGAAGAAAAATGTTGAAACTACATCTGCAGAAAGCATTCAGAATAGCATGGAAACTGTTAAACGAGTAGTGGATGAAAAGAAGAATGATATTCATAGTAATGTTGATCAAGTGAACAGATTCCCTGGTAAAGAATTAGTCGAGCGCAAATCTAGTGGTTCTGGATCTGAGAAGAAGAGTAGAGGCTTTGGAGGAGGAGGTTATGCCGTTTATGTCAGAGGTTGGGGATCGAAAGAATCTCGCGGGCGACGATCGCATCGTAGCTCCCGCTCTAATAACAGGGCCAGTGAATCCGACGGATCTACTGATGGAACTCCAAATACAGAACGCAAAGAAAGGAGAAGGGCCCCGCGGAGTCCTCGAGGACCTAAAAAACCAGAGCGACCGGAAGATTTGAATCGTCCCGCTCTACATGAACAGCCGTCCGTTGTCAACGATGGCATGGAAAATAGAGAGCCGTTTGCGCCTCGTGGGCAACCCTCGCGGCGCGGGAGAGGAGGCTTCCAGGGCGCTTCTCGGCCGCCCGCTCCTGCCAAGAGGGTCACCGGATACGGCCCGCCCAATACTAAAAGTCCTTTCAGCCAAGCCAATAGAGCCGTCAAGGATAATGACGAATCAAAAGATATTCCTCAATTCGACGATAAGGGGAGAAACAACAATAAACCTCGAACTGGTCCATCCACGGGAAGAGGCCGAGACAGACGGCCGAAAGGTGCTGGGGGACCGCTCAGTGGTGAAGATGAAAACTGGGAGACTACGTCTGAACATTCCGAAGGCGGTGGAAACGGTGGCCGTCGCCGATCCGTACCAGGATCCAGACAACAGGGGCCAATGCAAAAGGGCCACGGAGGTCGAAACCAGAATCCTAAAAATGGAGCGAATCCACGTAATATTTCGCAGGGAGCCAAAAAAGACAGCTTGGGAGACAATAAGGCTGATATCACTGAGGCTATGACTGATCTTAAATTATCTACTGCCAAGAAGGACGAGGAAGCGGTCGATGATGGTTTCCAAGAAGTACGAAATAAGAAAAATTCAAAAGAGGCACGCGGTTCATCGAAGGAGGATAATCAACAAGCATTGAAACAACAGACGAGATCTCATTCCAATCAGGGAGGCGGACGTAACGGATCTTCATCTAGAAATTCAAATGACAAAAGTAACCCTCGTGGAGCGCCACCAGTAGCTGCAAAGAATACTCAATATGACCGTCCACGCCAAGCTAACCTGGCACCTAGATTTGTTAAACAAAGACAAAAGCAACAGTTGGGTCTCGTGGGCAGCTACGGTCCTGACACGGGCGCAGCGCCTCCGCCGCCCGCTGTCAACGCGTGGGATAAACCTCTGCGAGGCAATGCGGAGGAGGCTCCTGAAGTAACCGAAAACAAATCTGCTCCATCGAGTCAACGTAGTACACCTGCGGAAGCTCTCAATGATTGTAAATCGGTCCCAACCCCTATCGTCGTTCCCGCTGACAAGTCCGGTGTTTTAGATGGAGCGACACCGCCGATGGAAACGATTATATTTGAAAATACTAATTACAAGACTGCTCCTTCCGAAGAAGCCCTGCAGCAAAAGTATCAAATGAACCCTAGCGTCGCCAAACCTCAAACCGAGGAAATCCCCGCAGAATTGGAGGCGCGCGCATTGCCGTTCAACGGTGAAGTGAGATCGCGACCGAGATCAATACAGGAACTCATCGGAGATAATGGGAGACCGGTGACGGACGGGGACGCCGCCGCCCTCGGATTACAAATGAGTTTTGATACTACACAAAAAGCGGAAGACTCCTCCGATATGAAACTAGATTTCGCATTCGACTCCGACCTGGGCATCCCCGAGGACAAATCTGCGAAGACGTTGCTGCCGCGGGGCGTTCACATGAGCACGTCGAACACTATCTCGCCGCTGGCGGCGGATCTCAATTTAAAAATCGCCAGCGTGAAGAAAGTGTGGGAAATGCCCGCTGTTGCGGAAGGAACTGAGGTGGATCTACAGTTCGCCGCGTTCGAGGAGAGCAACAATGAAACGGGTGCGCCTCCTAATGTGTGTAAAGTGAAGCCGACGCAACAACTGCAATCGCCACCTCCACAACTGTACAACCACGTGGGTTATCAAGGCGGGTACGGTGGTCTATCGGTCCCGTCGCCGCCCGCCATGTTGTTCAACTCGTCACAGCAACTCGTCGGATCCTCGCAACAGCTGCAGCAACAGGGCGGCCTGTACGGAGCCTTCCTCGACCAGAGTCGCGGTCAGTTCGGTGGCTTCCCAGGATCACCGTATGGTGCGGGATCAGCGACGCCTTACAACTACCAACCTCCGCCCGACATGTTCCAGAGTCTACCGAATCAGTATCGAATGGTGAGCGCTTTCTTCTAACTCTCGTTTTAGAGGCTTTTGTTGGTCGCGTCCTTCGACGATATATCCAGTATTATACATTCAAGTAAATTAATTTTCAAATGCAAATATTTTTTATTTAAATTGGTCGGTTTGTAAAGTGCTGCGGAGACTGACTATGCAGAATTTTCGAGGCGTCTTTGTCCTTTATGTATTGGTTTTATAAATAAGCCTTGTTTAATATATTTAGAAAAAAAATTGGTTGTCTGTAAAGTCGGTTTACTGACGATAGTTGAACGTGACAACGTCTTAAGAAAATACTGATGGAATGGTAGCATTTTTCAAAAGAAAATTTTAATTTCATTTGTTTCACTTTTCACTGCACTTGATACTCGATCAAAACATAACAAGTAAATGTACTATAGTATAGCAGCTGTCCACGCAGACGCATCGCTCACTCAAGTAGGAGAGAGACGGATGTCGAACGCTGCCGAACGCAAAGGCCGATTGTGCTTCTTTGTCGCTCGTTCCGCGCTCTCGCTTGCACTTCAAGCCTTACATGGAGCGCCTCAGAGCGAGGTAACGCCGCATGAGTCATGTTTTTTCGTGCGTGCAGCCGGCTCTATCGAATTATAAGACGTTGTCACGTCAAAAGGTATTTAATTATATTTACCCTATGGACCCCAACTGGAGCTAAGCTGTGCATCGAGATTTTGATAAACACCCTGGTACAGGTCATGTTACGGTTTAATAGCGCTGACCTTGAATGTGCAGAAATAGATTTTTTAAATCTGTTAGGACTACAGCAATACACCTGCGCAAAGCCCCCCTCCACTTTTGCCGAGTGCTATTAAACCGTGACGCGACCTGTAGAGAACGGTGTAGTTATAAAGTGTAATATTGTATTATAATGTTATCGCAGGCGGCGACCGCGGGAGGAGGTGCCGCATTCGGTCAGTCGGGTCAACTCGGGAATAACCCCAGCACTGTGCTCATATCCAGCAGCTCCAACTCTCTCATGTCGGCCACCGTGAAGCCCTCCTCGCAACAGATAGGTGCCATCGGTGAGAACACATTGTTATATTTCACACCATGTACATCTAGACCCACCATGGAGGCTAGATATCGAGAAGGAATTTCTCTGTATATGAATAATTTCCGTTGAAATGCTTTCATTTGAGAGAGAAAGCGCCAAAAGTTATTCTACGATTTAGTTGCATACAAAATATTTTTTATTAATAATTAAATATCACATATACACTGAATTTTTGCATAGGAAACGCTATTGTGGCGTGTTTTGAAATATTACTTTAATTACTTACTACATAAACATGGACACTTTCAACTCGTCCTCTACAATAGATTGCCTTCGTTCTTTTCCAGGGAGCAAAGGTGGCGGCGTCGGTGGAGTGGGCGGCGTGGGCGTCGGCGGCGTGAGCGCCTACCAGCAGCAGTACCTGGGGTACTCCGCGGGCGTCGGCGAGGCGGCGTACTCCCTGCCCGGGCTGCTGCCGCGGCCCGCCCCGCCCGCCTCCTCCTACTACTCGCCGTACCAGCCGCCCGCCGCGCCCGCGCCCACCTACCCGCTGCAGTTCACGCAGCCCGCGCAGTCCGCGCCCTTCAACTCGCAGTTCCTCTCCACGCTGCAGGCGGCCGCCGTGCAGCAGATGCAGGTGAGCGCGCGCCTCGCGACCGCCCCGCGCCCCTCGCCTCGCCGGAGCTAGCCCGCGCTCACCCGTACCCGCTCTCATTCCGCAGCAGCAGTACCGCGCGCCGATGCAGCAGCAGTACGCGCCGCCGCCGCGTCCGCCGCCGCAGCAACAGCTCAAGAGCCCGCTGCACGAGCACGCGAACGGGTTCGCGCCGCTGTGCGACTCCGCCTCGCCGACGCCGAAGGGGCCGAACAAGCCGCAGAAACCGCCGCACTCGCCGCCCCATCACAAGTACCACGCGCCGCCGCCGCCCTCGCACACTCCGCACCAGCACCACCACCAGCAGCAGGTGAGCGCGCGCGCTCCCCCGCGCCGCCCGCCGCACGCACACCCGTGACCCGCTCGCTTGCCGGCAGATGGTGAGCGCAGGCGGCGGCGGCCCGGCCCGCGGCGGCCCGCCCCCCGGCGCGCCGCGCTACCCCGCGCCCATCCAGCGCCCGCTGGCGCCCGCGCCGCCCCTGTACCGCGCGCCCGCGCACCCGCCGCCCCGCCACCACGCGCCGCGACACCACCACCATCAGCAGCAGCAGCAGCAGCAGCAGCTCTACTACCACCATCACCAGCGCAGTTAGTACCGCCCGCCTCGCGCCGCACCGCACCGCATGCCCTCCGACCCCCCCACTCAGTGAGAGCGTTGTTGTGCGCAGACGGCGGCGGCGGCGGGGAGCGCGCGGCGGAGGGCGGCTCGCCGGCGGCCGGCGCGGAGGAGGGCGGCGACGCGGCGCCGGCGCCCGACCTCGCCGCCACCGACGACAAGACGGAGTGAGGCGGTGCCGACGCCGCGCACGGTGCCCGACCCCGCGACGTCTGCACGATGTCCGACCACTTAGGTTTTCGGTATTTAATTAAGACGTAAATTAAAACAAGTGATTTGAGCCACTCATACCGGGACGCGCACGATCGCGGTCCGACGGACCGAAACGGGACCGCGTCCCCGTGAATGGAAACGGACGACGACGTCCCGCTCCTTGACTGTGTAACACTCGAGTATATAATGACGCGACGGTCGACGGCCTCGCTGAAGTGCCGCGAGGACGACGCGTCCGTGACCGATGCTGCCTCGAAAACTCTCATTAGTGAATATTATGTAGCTACGACGAAGGTTTCGTGGAACGATTGTCGATGCAATATAAATGAAAATAAATAAATGTAATTTGGAGCGAAATCTAGTGGGTGGTCCTCGGTAGGAACTTCCGATCCCGATACTGCCCTCTGTTACGCTTCATGTATCATAATCAATTATATGCGAATAAAATTATTATGACAGATATTTGCTAATTTTATTTCCGCTGTATCCGCTGCATTGCGGCAGGTCACGTCGTCTAGAAAATGTCCGTTTTGTAGGGCTAAGAACAAGAACTCACGGAGCTGCTTAAGCCTATTGTTTTATTAATAATCAGCATGGTACATCAATTATTAGAGAGGACAAAATTGCCCAGTGGACACTTTAAATTATAATTACTCTTTCCTGTATGATATAGTTTTTACATAAGGAGTGCATTGGTGTTGGGAGGTTCAAAAATGTACACAATTTCTAAGTTTTTTGCACAGAACGCGAAAAGGAGTTGTTGAATTTTGATTTTATTTGATAGACCTAATAATAAGACTCAAATCTGCATAAATAATATTTTTTTGTATCGCCATTTATGAATTAAGCAAATGTTTACTAAAATTAGAACGTGCGTTGCCATTATTAAAATATTTAGTACTCACTTGTATTATTGCGAATAACATGTTTGGGAATATTATTGCGAATAACATTATCTTCCCAGCAATATAGGAGAGACGGTATATGGTTATTTGGGCCCAGCTTCTTTGGATTACGAGTCCGTTTTCTTTATAGAGTTTTAGTAGTGCGTGCACGAGCGCGATGAAAAATAGAGGATAAAGAAATAGAAAAGTTTTAGGGTACCCTAATGATTATATACAAAGAGCCCCATCAGAAGCACGGCCATAGACTTATGGCAAATGGCAGCTATGGCGCGGCCGCGATCGACGCCACATATATTAGATAGGTGCCATACATTTTTATCCTCACCATGTGCCATGACCGGGCACTTGATGGGGATGATTTGCCTTTAATGTAAGTCACATTTAAGAAGTAAAGCGTAAGTTACCAGTAACCCTCTATGCATAATGTACCTAAATAATATGTATTTTTGATTATCAGTCAAATAGGTACAGTATGATAATAATATATATACTTTTAAGTCAGTTGACTGTTAAGACTTTATCTCCAACAAACTAATCCGACCAACTGAAAAACTGATCAACTATTTTTCTTCCTCAACGATTCAACTTTGGTATTAAAACAATAAAATAAAACGAACAGTTATTAAAAGACATGGTTGTAATCATATTATGAAATAAAAAGGTGCATAATTACTTAATAAACATAAAATAGTACTACCTATATTTTGGCCATATTGGTAGTGGAATCAGTCACATAATTTGTACTTAGGTATTAACTTCCACTGCACTGTAGGAACTCCACGCGATCTATGTATATTTCTCATATATTTTTTTAGCAATTTCTTTGGCCGATTTACTCCAGGGATTCTTTTCCATGGACTTAGCCCAATGAGAGAGCCTTACCTTTGATTTATCTGATCCTATTTTGAAGTCTACCAGATGAGCAAGAATGTAGCATGCTTGCATGTTTTGAGATGCAGATAGATCTCTGTGATAATCATCGCATAACACTCTGCAATATGGAAACCAGTTTTGCGTTTTCAATGGGTCCTCTTTCAACATCTCGTTTTTAATATAATAATCATTTGCCAGTTGAATCAGAGATCTCGCTGTACTTTCTAAGCTTAGATGGTCCCACAATTCCCCTGCTTCAATGTTATATATTTCGGCAACTTTGAAAAACAAATGGGGCAATTGCAAGCCACACCACTGCATATGCTGTACGCAATTTCCTTGAAGGACTCTTTTCGTTTTGTCTTCAGGAACGTTTAAATAAGCGTGAATGGCTAAATACGCGCATCCCTTAAGGCTGGTTTGATTCAATTGGCTCGTATTGGATTTAGGCAGCAGGTTGTCTAATGGCCATGGGCAAAGTTTAACATAGTTATCATGCGTTTGGATCTTCTTCATAGCAGATAAGAACTCAGTTTCATTTTTAACGACTCTTCTCAACATCAGAAGCGCAATGTAGGTTACGTTCACATTTAACATTTTGAACTTTGTTTCATCATAGGAATTTCCCAGATCGTTGATAAGCTGTTCGAATCGGTTCTTAAATTTAGAACTAGGCAAAGATGTAGATGCACTTCTATTAACCGATTGAATGGCTTCTGTGCTATCATTTTGTGAACTTATCTCTACGTTATTGACAGTGAACATTCTTTGCGATGGATCACCGAATCTTCTGGCATGAGTCAAAACATAATTTATACATTTATAAACTTCGAGCGTGTACGATCCGGAAAATACTAGGAATACAACTTTTGCAGATTCCAAATATCTGGGCAATTGGAAAACTGCATTTTTCTCAATCTCACTCTTCACTATATCATTTGCATATGTATCATTCCATGATAGTGACAGTTTCATGTCTAGAAGAGAAACAAAATGAAACGGATCAAGTTTAATTACTTTGTTTACGAAATCATCATCTTCCTTTGACCAATTATTGTCCGCAACTTTGTTAATGGCGATAAGGAATTTATTTTTCTGTTTAGATAGTGCTTCTGGAAGCTTGGCTTGTGCTTCTTTGCTTTCCATTAATAAGTTTTCGAACAGTTCCATTTTATTAGATACTACCTGACTAACTGTAGGTAAGAGGTACCTTGCTTAGAAATTCTGCTTTGGACCCAGTCTGAATGTCTTCACTATTTATGTCGGTTTTATGGTGATTTTCTGGAATATCTGTAAAAAATAAGTACCCATCATCATCATCATCATCAACTGAAAGACTTCCACGGCTCAACATAAGCCTCCGCCATAGAACGGCATAATCTATTCATATGGGGGGGGATTTGGCCGTAATCACCACGCGCTTTGCAGGCGATTAGGTGAGTATTAATCTAATGTTTATGTAGATATTAGTAAGACTAAGCTTACCTATCTACTTGAGTATAATAGGTACTAAGTACAAAATATAAGTAATGTTATTATTTAAAAGTACGTTGTAAGCCTCTTTTGCAGGCGGTCGCCTGGGGAAGTACCTAGATCTATATCTGACCACACCTTTGCCAGTTATTCTTCCGCCAAGCAGTATTGTGCAAACATTACCTACTGTGTTCCGGTCTGAAGGGCATTGTTACCAGCGAAATTACTGGGCATGACGAGTTTCAACAACTAATATCTTAGGGTGACAGGCGCAGTGCACTGACGTGCAGAATTTCGAATTTGGGAACACTGGCTGGCACTGTGTCTGATATGGGCAATCATGTCATGATGCTTACCGCTTACCATCAGGCACCTGATTTGCTTGTCTTGTCACTCACTACCATAAAAAAAAGAGTTTATTTTAGACCTTGGCAAAAGGCGGAAGAATTCAGCGTAGAAGTACGTTAGTACTATTATTTATTCTGTGGTAGTAGATTTCAAATATTAAATAAACTACCTATTATTTATTTGACAAAAACACCTTTTTATCACGCCTTTTCCCCAAAGGGGTAGGCAGGGCAGAGTTACCCAGTACCCAGTGAGTGTACCTACTCAGGACCCAATCCCACGGTTATGTTTTAAGGTCCCATGTAATAGGGGCGATCCTATTGCCATCTGACTGCCTCGGTGGCGTAGTGGGCGCATGCTCGACTGCCAATCAAGAGGTCCCGGGTTCGATCCCCAGGTCAGGCAAAGTGTTAAATATTGGTTTTTTCTATTAGGAATTATCTCAATAGCTGCCTGGAGTCTGGAACTGTGCCCGGTAGATGGCAATAGGCTCGCCCTCTATTACATGAGACCGATAACATACTGGCGAAATGTGGGTGTATCTACTATGGGACTGAGTCCTGGGTACACCTCTGCCTACCCCTTCGGGAAGAAGGCCTGAATGTATGTTATTGCCATCTACAGAGTACATTTCCAAAGTGCAGGCTGTCACTGAGAAAATTCCTAATGAAATAATCCAATAACACTGCCTGACCTGGGGAACGAACTCGGGATCTCATGATCGGTAGTAGAGCTTATGATCACTGAGCCACCGAAGCAGTTATCTGACAATAAGTTGAGGAAAACTCAATTAAGTAAGCAGATAGGTGGTATAAGTACTTAAGTTTAATTCGAAACGTACATAACATATAAATTTTGACGTTGCGGGTTCAAGTTAATTATTGCAAAATAATAATTAAGTTACCTACTAGAAGTTACACTCGTACTTACAGATTATGTGGTGTCTTATTTCATTGGTATGAAATTATAATTTTCTTGCTTTATGCGCACAGAACAATATCAAATATACTTTAACATTAAACTCAATCGAATACACTGACTGTACTGAGTTGGGCCGCGCAGAGCGGATGAAGTGCTAAGAGCGATAAAATTATTTACCACACAAAGATACGTCTGTTCTGTGCTGGTGTGAGTAAACTATACTATACTTTATTAGTGATTTTATTATATAGCCAAAAGTCGCCAGAATTTATGAATCACTAATCACCTAGCCATGTGACGTATAGTTCGACAGAAAAGAGTAGAAACGGAACTAATTTAAAGTGTATGTGTTGATTAAATTGTTTTTACCCTTGTAAAAGACAGTGGCGCCTCCATTAATTTCTAATCTTTTGTGTCGAACTATAAGTTAGCTAATCACCGGTTAATGTTTCTCAAACTATGGTTCAACAATGGCCTAGCATGTCTTTTGGGTAAAATAAAGAAGAACGACAAGACCATTAAACATAAAAACATTAATTTTACATTATATTATTAGTTGTTACCCGCTACTTCGTCCGCGTGGATTACAAGGGGTTTAATTTATCATTTTTCTGTAATAAACTTCTTTTTCTATCTTTAAGTGAAAGCCCCGCTAAAAACGATCCAGACGTTTCGGACATGAACCCGAATGACAAAGGGTTTTTTTCTTTTACACGGAACCCTTCTAAAATAAAAGTATTTGTTAAACCTTTATTATGCCCTGGAACATTGGCTACCTTCTAGTGAGAGTCCTATAAAATTCGATCCTGCCGTTTCACCAGCAACAAACAGGCAGACATTATATTAAATTATAATGTATAAGTACCTAATGATATACCTAATAATAGTCATTATCGTATTTACTTTTATATGCAGTTCAAACCTGTAATTTCAATATTACAAACAGAAACTTAAATTATAATATTTATTTGCATAGTCTCAGGTCTCAGCTTTCAATAGCGTAGGTTTTTTAAAAATTACAACATCCTAGACGGGCTATTATTCCTGTAAACCTTTGTAGGAACTCATTTTAAAATTTATAGAATGCGGTTCTACGCAGAGCCGAATTTTGATAAAATATAGAGTTCCGTCATTCCGTGTACTTTCGCGGTACATATGTAGTGGTGGCATGGCATAGCATAGCGTGGACTCAAACTTTGAGAAACGTTGTTCCTTGATCTAACAGTCAACGACGTTGCCTATGGTTCAATGTCTATGGTTCCTTGTCGGTTATTCCCCGAATAGAAGTAAAGCCGGGACTACAGCTAAATGTTAGTAACAAAACGTTGTTATCTAACCGTGTTATATATAACAATTCGTCCACAGCGACTTGACACCGAAAATGTTTTTGTTAGCAATTATCATTTTCTAAAATAAGCTCCGTACAAGGGCAAGTGTTTCCTTGGTTAAAATTCATTGATTCCGACTCACAATATGCTACAGTCTCTAAATAATAAAAAATTGCAAAATATTGTATGCTACAAAAGGAGATTATGATTTTCAAATATCCAGCAGAGATGTTGACGGCACGAGGGCTAACAAAAAATGAACTACGAACCCCCCCCCGCAGGCGAAATCGGGTGATGTTTTCCATCCGCGACGGATAAGCGTGTTATATAACAATATTTTGTTATATAACACCAAAGCCACGCCCACTTTTCATGTTATTGTGTTAGGTAACACAAAAACATGCCGCTGCGGACCCGGCTTTAATGTCAAAAAGAGGGTGGCGGGATTCCCGCCCAATAAATGATGGCGAACGGTTGTAAATACTGAGAATTAAAAGTTAAAATGCATGAAAACATTAATAATTGGTGTAATATTGCAAGATAGTGTCTCCTCCTCAAAAATCTCGTCCTGAGTTTGACAGACTGTTTGACTTGACTAAAACGTGAACATAATTAAATTTGTAAACTAAAGTATTATGACATCATACTTGACACTGGCAATACTTTCTTTTATCATTTTTTTATCATCATCATCATCATCTCAGCCGTTAGAAGTCCACAGCTGGACATAGGCCTCCTTAATAATGGGGGGTTTTGCCAAATTACCCGCCACTCTTGGCAGGCGGGTTGGCGAGCGCAGCGATGGTTTTTACAATAGTTATATCATATCTTTAATAATAATATCGAAGGTACCTGTACCTACCTCCTTTACAATTATTATTCGAAAGAATGGACTTCGGGAACGCATGGATTGTTTTTGGCTATGTCCCAAATTTGTACTTGTTTACCCCGTACGGAGTTGAACTAAGTTGTAATTAGCAGGGAGAGAAGAGGTCGGCAATAGGTAGTCTCCATGGCGCCGCTCCGCGACTGGTTTCTATTATGAACTAGACTAATCAGATTGCCTGAATTTGCTAGGTGAAACAGTAATAATTTTGAACCGTTTGAAATAAATACCGATATGTTCAGCAAAATATACTGAACAAATGGAAAACTTTTGCTTTCCTTTTTATTACCCCATAACGATTGATAAATAATTAAAAACAAGAAAATATTTAATTTATTTATTTTGGCTTGTCAAAACTCTAAGGAATATAGCTCGACAGAAAAGAGTAGAAACGGAACTAATTTAAAGTGTATGTGTTGATTAAATTGTTTTTACTCTTGTGAAAGACAGTGGCGCCCCCATTATTTTCTACTCTTTTCTCTACCTCAATCAACATTCAATATTGTCAATGTCACGTAAGAAAACAGATCAAACGACGGAAATTGAAAAAAACAACGCTTTTGAATTGTAATCCCAGAAACATGGTTATAGCTAAAATACGACTTCCATAATTATATTATAACGATTAATATTAATACTACTATGTATTTAACTTATCGTAAAAAGCAATAGATATTTCATAACGATTTCTCTAATAATAGTAGCTATGAAAATGGGATAAATAGGGATGACATGAGTGCTAATGAACTCTCCGTAGAGGATGCACAAGACCGAGCGAAGTGGAGGAGAAATAGCCGGAAAGCAGACCCTGGCTATAGCCAGGATAATTGCTAGGAAGAAGAAGAAGAAGAAATAACTATGAAAATGTGTACAATAAATTATAATAAATAAAAAAATAATTTGAATTTATACTCTAAACTCTAACAGATCGGGTTTCCCCAATTATACTATCTTTAAATCGGGAAGTAAGACAGATCCCTCAAACTATAGGTCAATCTCTGTTTTGCCAGTATTAAGTAAAATCTTTGAGAAATTGATGCTAAACCAACTGCTGTCACATTTCAATAGAAACAGAATACTGCATTCAAATCAGTATGGTTTTACCAAATGCAGATCAACAACCAATGCGGGCTGTCATCTCATGACTCTTGTCTTGGAGGCTTGGGAGATTTCACAGGATGCCATTGGAGTGTTTTGTGATCTTTCCAAAGCATTCGACTGTGCAGAACACTGCACGTTACTGCGCAAGTTAGAAGTATATGGAATTCATGGGAATGCTCTGAACCTGGTGGAATCATACTTGTCTAGTAGGCAGCAGAAGGTTAGCGTCAATAGTATCACATCTGCTAGTTCTCCTGTCAAGATGGGAGTCCCACAGGGATCAATTTTGGGTCCTTTCCTGTTTTTGGCATATATTAACGATTTGCCTTACATGGTACACGGTATAGCAGATATAGTTCTGTTTGCCGATGATACGTCATTGATTTTTAAAGTTGATAGGAAGGATACTTCTCTAGTACATGTTAATAATACTTTAGCAAGTATATCCAGATGGTTCACAGCAAACAATCTGTTATTAAAAACAACATAACATGCATTCACGCCTTTTTTTCCCGAAGAGGTAGGCGTAGGTGTACCCAGGACTCAGTCCCATAGTAGATACACCCACATTTCGCCAGCCCGACTGATGACTGATGACTGTGCCCGGTAGATGGCAATAGGCTCGCCCCCTATTACATGGGATCTATAACATACTGGCAATCTGTTATTGAATGCGAAAAAGACTAAATGTTTGAAATTTTCGTTGCCGTTGCCTAACGTCAGAAGTATAGAACCAATCATAGTTCTTGACGGTGAAAGACTCAATATTGACAATGCAACTTTGTTCCTTGGCATAAATATAGACTCTAAACTGCAATGGAGCACTCATATCACCGAGCTCTCAGGGAAACTAAGCTCTGCAGCTTACGCGGTTTATGAAATTAGGCAACTAACAGATATAGCCACGGCGAGATTAGTGTACTTTGCATATTTCCATAGCTTGATGTCTTATGGGATTCTGTTGTGGGGGTCAGCCGCAGATATAGAAAATATCTTTATACTACAAAAACGTGCGATTCGTGCCATCTATGAGATGCGTCCACGCGAATCCCTGAAGGAATTATTTAAAGAAATAAACATACTGACCCTACCACCTTATACATTTATGTGCAAGAATATCATGTATGTGCGTAAAAATTTACATAAATTAAAATTAAATAGTGACCTTCATAATTGTAATACTAGGAATAAAGACAAAATAGCTGTACCTAGCTTTAGATTATCTAAAACAAATAAAAAGGTAACAGGTTTTATTGTTTTTAATTAAGATGTCATCAATATCGGAACCAGTATTTATTTTTATTTCATCCATTACGTGTGACATCGCAACGTGCTGCGCGACGACCAATGACGGCGAGCGACTGAACTCAGAACCAGTACGGTGCGCCGTGCAGACAACCGAACCTGTCCGGTACCGTACCAAGTTTGATATGCAAGCTCCCGTACCACCGTACCGACATACGGTACCGAGTAATACTAATAATAATGTTCGCCGTACAGTGTGCCACACGATCGAATATTACTTGGCTCGCTATCAAACCAGGTAGTGAACCAAGTTCGTAGTACAGCCGTACCATGTCGGATCGTCTACTTGCTGTTTAATTTGCATAATTATTTTTTATTCATATTATTAGCAAACAAAATATTATGTACAGTGAAGTAAATCATAATACACATATGAAATTAAGAACAATGAATCTTTATTATGATTTAACATAAAATACTTGACAGTGGCAAATACACGAACGTATGGTCCATTTTCTCCTTCGTGAATAAAAAAAAATAAAGTAAGATTCTTTGTGTTCTGTGGAACGATTTTCGGTTTATCTTACTTGTGTTTATTTCGTAATAGTAAAATTATTTGTTTAGCTTTAGATTTATATAATGCGAAAACGAAAACAATTTGCACATAATGCTCGTAATGAAAGTTGGAGAGAATTATATTGTCTACAAATGTAATGTGTTCTTTCAACTCAACGTTAAATCAAAACGGTGAGAGTTTATGTAAGTTACATCGGAATAATATTCTTGTTTTTAATTAATTTCAGTTGTTATGGGGTATTTTACAAGAAAGCAAATATTTTCCCATTGATCAGTATATTTTTCTAAACATATCAGTATTAATTTCAAACGGTTCGCAATTAATTCTATTTGAATATTCACTTTTCTTATCCTAAACCTCTGACTCTCTGACCGCACATCATTATTTGCATTCTTAGGCCTTAGGTACGAGTAGGTACCCACTTTAGAATTACTCATCTCTTGTTCTTAGTGTTCTAAGGTAAAATAATAAATGATATGAAGGTCTTTAAGTGTTATGATTATAATATTATGTAGGTAATGTAGGTAAACATAATTTTAGAGATATCGCGTTGCGAGTAGGGAGATAGACGAAATACCCTATGGACCAGGACAAGCGACAAAAATCTCACTACCTATCCTATTAATCCTACTAGTAGGTAGGTACTTGAAAGTTTGTGAGGATGGATGGATTAATGTTTGTTACTCTTTCAGGCAAAAATACACGTACCTATTGAATAGATTAGGCTGTGTTATGGTACCACATAGGGTATGGTACCACATAGGGTATGGGTAACACATAGGGTACTTTTTATCCCTATATTCCCACGGGAACGAAGGCTACGCGGGTGAAGCCGCGGGGCACAGCTAATACCCAATAATAATGAACTAGCAATAGATGAAAGGCTGAAACAACATAATTACCTAAGAACTCTATTTAAGAAAGTATTGTTAGCGACGCAACCTAAGGCGGCCTCAACAGCCACGTTTGCAGATTTGCATGTGTGGTGTGGCATCATGTTGCGAGGCCCGGGCAAGGGGTGTACCTATGGTCTAACCTGAACAGTCGCCCTTCCTCCCGCTTACAGAGCACCGGTGTAGCCCGGTGGCGCGAGTGACGTGACCTGATTGTTTAATATTGTTACAAGTGTTGATTTGGCTGATTATAAATTAATACTTAATTCGGTGACTTTCATTATATTTCTAACACAGCGGTGGGATATTATCCTTAAACTGTTTCTGAAGTGAAAGTAACAATGATTCGGTTGCAGTGATATAATGACACTGGTTGAATTGGAGTGATAATGACTCTGGCTGAATAGCAGTGATTGTGACACTGGTGGAACTGGAGTGATATTAGTTATCGCAGTGATAGTGACACTTAAAAAAATTTCGCGGTTTCACAAATCGCGTTGTGTAGTGGAAGATCGTCATCAGGGGCGTCGAGTTACAACACTACGCCCTACACCGGAACTGGCCTATGTTCCCGGTTTCAACCCTAGCAAGGAGGGGAGCTGCGTCAACGAATGACTCCAACAAGTCGAAGATATGGCTGTCGCCTGTGAGTGAAGCAAGCGGAAAAAGTTACACCAAGCAACGCAGGCCCTGAAAGGTGAAGGTAAGCCGTGGCACAACCTCTGGCTTCCAATAGTTGGTTTTGGAAGTAATTTAAAAAGGATTTACTAATATCATATCCACGTGAAGCTAATGTTTACAGAACCTACTATGGAACACATAGTTATATCTAAGAGCTGCCAGGCAAGATCAAAAGTGTTGTATGCCGGTCAAATTCCGCTAAATTAAATTACTTGGTGTTAAATTATCAGAACGCCAACAGATGAATATTATGCATCGGTAGCGTAGTGGATAAGAATAAAAAGCATTGTATTAGAGGGTTGTCAAACGATGCAAGAAATGGTAACGCTAATGTCTAGAGTCTAGAAGATCTATGAGCGAGTCGCGCCGTGTCAACCCTATCTTACCTAGCATGGGCTGGAAGCTGGATTAATGTAAACAAGTCGCGGTCGACGCGTCGTGAAGAAACAAAGGACCGTCATTGTTTCAAGTGCGGTAAGGCGGGCCACCGTCGTTTCGAATGTTAGTCGAAGTTAAGTTTAACATCGTGACGTCATAGAAACTAACAGTATCAAGGCCGGGACGTCTGATTCTAATAAGGCTACAAATAAAGAAAGGGTCGATTCAATGCAGCTATTGTCACCACTATGGGCATGCTAATGAAAAATATTTTAAGAAGTCGAAGTAAATTAGTTCGTATGAGTTGTGCTGTCTAAACAGTGATCCTATCTAAGCCATTATTGAAGCTTTGTGATCCTTATACGAGAAAAATCTGCGCATAAGCTTAGTTTATACACAGCAATTCAATTACAGCTTTATTGAGTTCAATCAAAGGCAGAGTATTGTGGCGGCTATCGGAGTAAAATCGTGCCGATAAGTATAAGTGACGGTGTAGACATAGATATTACACCATTAATAAGGAACTCACAGGATCTTCTGGTGGACCGGTTGGTGGACTGTGGCTGTGATATTTTGGATCATCCAGGAGTTTAAGTAATTGCAGATAATGCAGGTTGATGTTGACATCAAGTACTGGGAACCTGACAAACTTGATCATGTCTACTCTGTTGTTCAACTGTGCTATTTGCAAGCTGATTCTTTATCTAAAGATGGGCAAGTAGAATAAAAAAATATTGTACTTCAATATTGGGACCGAGTATAGACCTCTCTAAAATACATCAACTTTTAATAAAACTCAAGAAAATTAATCACCATACAAGAGGCTACGTAGATTAGCTCAAGTGGAAAGAGAGAGATTGTAAAGTCAATGATCGCTGAACTGATAGAAGCGAAAATTATACAGCCTAGTAATTCACCGTATGCGAGCACAATGTTGCAGAAGGAGTTCTAGTGTTGATGAAATTCCCATATCAGTACCTAAAGGATGAATATGAAGGTCTAGAAAAATTAAAGCATGTCTAGCAGAGACTGCGTGATGGGAGGCTTGACATTTTTAAAGAAATTCTTTCAGACCAACATTGATTGGAAAGAGAGATAATGGCAGTTACTATAAGGCCTAGTCCCATAAATTTTATTGTCTGACAAAGGCTTTTACTAAAGAAAACAACGAAACAGCTGAGACAATGTTCGGTACTAGCGGGATACTTCAGAAAGATGCGGATAGTAAGTGGCACTCTGTCGCTTACTATAGCCGGCGGGCATTACCTGATGATTCTAAGTGTCATTCATTTGATTTGAAAAACTTAGAGGTAGTGTAGACCCTAAAGCATTTTCGAGCACTTGAGTGGTGTAAGGTTTCAATTGGTAAAATAGACTGTATTGCTGTCAGAGCAAGGTTGACTATAAGTAATGAGGGAAATAAATACACGAGTAGCTCGATGGTATTACATTTTTGACATTGAATATCGCCTGGGAGAGCGAATGGCTCATGTTGACTATTTGAACCGAAATTTTGTTTGGCTTATGAATTCACGACGGAAGAAAATTTTCTGCAATGTCGGATGGTTGAAGAGGAATTGAAAAATAAAACAGTATTTTGAAGGAAGGCATTGCTGAGGAAGGTGGTCGTAAACAATATTGCAGAGATTACGAAATTAAAGAGAGACACCTCCACAGGAAGTCATCTGAAGTAATCAGATAGATGGTATGTACCACGTAGGTACTCAAAATGGGTCGTATTAAAAAAAAAATACTCATGACGAGAGCGGTCATCAGAAGTTGATAGAACGCTGGTTGACTTTAGAGATAAATACTGGAGTCCTCTTGTGAGGAAGGTTGTGAAGAAGCATGTTTCAAATTGTTCCAATTTTTCATTGGGAAAAGTGATACTGGTGGTAAACCAGGGCTGCTCTATCCGATTCCTAAAGATGAAACGCTGTTCGAAGAGGTACACGTATGCTGATCATCTTGGGTCGTTTGTAAAAAGGAAGGATGTACGTAATTACTCTCTAACAAGATGGATTTATAAAATTGCTTACTGGAAGCGGTGGACGAAGCGAGTACCAAAGGTGTTAAGGTTTTAAAGACAGTGTATTTAATCGGAGTACCATGGAGGCTGATCGAGGTATGGATTTTATCTCGAGGAGCATGAAAGTATTTCTTATTGAAAACAGAATTCAGTTATACATTCATATAATCCCAAAGGTAAAATGGACAGGTAGAGCGTCAATATTTGATATGCTGGGCGCTATTATCAGGGATGAACCAGAAAATTGATGTGTCGCCCTGGTAGCCACACAGCAGACGGTAAACAATTAAGTGAACATAGTCACTGGTAGACGGCAGAACTCCAAAGAAGTTGTTGTTTGGCACCAAGTCGGTAGCGCTGTGTGAGGCATTTTTATGCTGGCAGTTAAATGGTTGAAATTCAAACAGGCAGGTGAATGGTTGAAATTCACACAGGCAGGTGAATGGTTGAATCTCACATAGGCAGGTGAGGGGTTGAAATTCACACAGGCAGGTGAATGGTTGAATCTCACATAGGCAGGTGAGGGGTTGAAATTCACACAGGCAGGTGAATGGTTGAAATTCACACAGGCAGGTGAACGGTTGAATCTCACATAGGCAGGTGAGGGGTTGAAATTCACACAGGCAGGTGAACGGTTGAATCTCACATAGGCAGGTGAGAGGCTGAATCTCACACAGGCAGGTGAGAGGATGAATTTCACACAGGCAGGTGAGAAGTTGAAAGACACTCATGTACGTGAGAGGCTGGACCTAAGAGTCACTTTTAGATAACTATCTCACGCGAATAGGCGAGAAGTTGTATATCACACTGGCAGGTGATTGGCTGGATTTAAGAGTCACCAGGGCATAAACCTGTGAGCTTTTGGATGATAACCAAAAGTGGCAGATACGGTAGTTTAATTAAAAAGGGTTGGCTACAAACCTGGAGATAATATGGTATTCATACGCATTTTTATGGAAGTTAAAAGGCAGATTCCGGATTCCGGAGTATTTGGTATAAAGTACTGAAAGTTCTAAAGAACAATTGATTTGAAGTAGGGCACTAGACCCAACGGTAGCACTCCTAGAGTGATGATCAGTTTTGATGACATGCGTTGGCCTGGAAAACCGATATCTGACTAAGGTCAGGCAGAAGGCATATAGATGCAGATGGAGAAAGGGTTGTTATTTGAAACCTTCTCTTCTGTAATTCTTTTCTGACTACAGTCAGGTGGAATGGCAGGCAGTGAGAGGATTCTAACCCCCTCTCCTGTATTTCAGTTGAGCTCCGAGGACAGAGCTGTCGTCAGTATGGCCGTGTTAGCGACGCAACCTAAGGCGGCCTCAACAGCCACGTTTGCAGATTTGCATGTGTGGTGTGGCATCATGTTGCGAGGCCCGGGCAAGGGGTGTACCTATGGTCTAACCTGAACAGTCGCCCTTCCTCCCGCTTACAGAGCACCGGTGTAGCCCGGTGGCGCGAGTGACGTGACCTGATTGTTTAATATTGTTACAAGTGTTGATTTGGCTGATTATAAATTAATACTTAATTCGGTGACTTTCATTATATTTCTAACAGTATAGAGTGTCACAACACGGCTCCAACTCAGCATAATGCTGACCGTTCCGTTAACAATCAGGGCTCTGATCTTCCGTTGGATCCGTATGTTGACGAGACGGACGTTCATTACACCAGTTTACAACAAAACAAATTAGAACATCAAGTACTACCTATATAAAAAACATCAAACAACATGGGTAAGTACTTGTTGCATATTCCCATGGGAACGATGACTACGCGGGTAAAACCGCGGGGCACAGCTTGTTGTACAATAAACTCATAAAGATAGTCAAGACAACCGCATTTTGTATACTTTTTTAGTAGGGAGTAGACAGTAGGGATGTAAGAGAAGGAGCTTCGGCTTCTGTTCCGAAATATTAAAGCTCGAAACTTCCGATTGATATTTCACCTCAGACTACGATTTCGATTCCGATACTTTTAAAGGGGCGGCATCGTTACAACTCATACAACGTTATCGTAAGTTTTTTGTCAGTCTAATTTTTACCGCTTATCTCCGAGACTGAACCGATTTTGATGGGAGGACGCAGATATTCTAAGAGCAGTACGCACTTCGTCCGAAACGAATCCGATCCCAATCCATTCTTCGGAAGACTGATCGAATTCGGATATTGCTTTTCGCATTACCTCCGTTCTAAATCCGTGATCACGGATCCGGAGTCGGTGCGGACTGCGGACTCAGTGTTCATACAAATAAAAATATTGGCTAATTCAGTCCGTCAATATCGTCTCCAAAATGGAGCTTGACGGGTGACGGAGAGAAATCTGATGACGGAATTCGAGAGCGGTTTCGCATTATGTGTAATGGGAGGGTGGGGTAAACCACCGTAGCGGGGTCCTCCTTGAAGGACCAAACGGTGTCGTGGCCGCGCATGAGTGCCTTGACGTGCCATTTTTAATTTTTGAATTTATAATTGTCGAATATGTTATTTTGAAAAATATTGTTTTTGTATTTAAATTTTCGAATTTTTAATTTTGAAATGTATTATTATCGAATTTTAAAATATTAGTTTTTTTTATTTTTGAAATTTTAATGTTGAATATTATTATTTTTGGCAAAAAGACGCGCCGCCTGCAAAAATCAAATATTATGTACGTGTAATAATTATTTTATTCTACATTATAAACTAAAATAGAACTAAAAACTGGTATGGGGAATGAATTGGGCATCATCTAGTTACCTGAAGTTGCACTACACTTGACTCAAAGGTCCAACTAATCTGCCAGAATTTTTTTTCTGAGCGCTGGGAGCTCTGTACTTTTACTGTCGCGGAGGTCAAACTGTCTACCGGGCGTTTTGGGCTCAGGTGGACGTGTATAATACCAGTACCAAATGACATTGCTGTACTCAATTCAATATTGAACTGTAATGTACTGTATTGTACTGTATTGTACTGTATTGTACTGTATTGTACTGTATTGTACTGTATTGTACTGTATTGTACTGTATTGTACTGTATTGTACTGTATTGTACTGTATTGTACTGTATTGTACTGTATTGTACTGTATTGTACTGTATTGTACTGTATTGTACTGTATTGTACTGTATTGTACTGTATTGTACTGTATTGTACTGTATTGTACTGTATTGTACTGTATTGTACTGTATTGTACTGTATTGTACTGTATTGTACTGTATTGTACTGTATTGTACTGTATTGTACTGTATTGTACTGTATTGTACTGTATTGTACTGTATTGTACTGTATTGTACTGTATTGTACTGTATTGTACTGTATTGTACTGTATTGTACTGTATTGTACTGTATTGTACTGTATTGTACTGTATTGTACTGTATTGTACTGTATTGTACTGTATTGTACTGTATTGTACTGTATTGTACTGTATTGTACTGTATTGTACTGTATTGTACTGTATTGTACTGTATTGTACTGTATTGTACTGTATTGTACTGTATTGTACTGTATTGTTCTGTATATGTATTGTATTGTAAGTGTGTACTGTATTCAATATTGTATACGCCTCTTCATACAAGCATTCCCAATAGAAAACGGGACTATAAATACAGCTATAAAATTAATTGCATGATTTACCACCCCCCATCCTGACCCACTAAAATAACTAATAAATAACTAATAATAACGTACATATGAAAGGTGGCCCCTCAATTATGTATAGTGGTAGTTCTACGACTACTTCGGGCCGTTTCGGAATAATTTTGGACGTAGTGCGTAACCGCTCTGAGGCAAAATATAAGCTACTTTTAGAAATATGTTTTGGTTCCCGTGTAAAGCAATAAAACTCTTAGTTCATATCCAGACGGCCGAACCGATTTTAACTGGACTTTCGCCAAGATTAATAGATATTCTTTACTGTACTTTCACTGACAGATAGTAGAAATTATAAGAACTCATGCGGATTATTATAGGATAATATAGCATTGCTATTTTAGAAAAATTATTAGGGATTTGTATAAAAAATGTAATTCAATACAATCGGACGAAGTAGCGGGTGACAGCTAGTAATATGTTCAAGTTCCTACCTTAGATAAGTATAAACTGCAAGAGGTCAATAGCCAGACAGAGTTTGCACTACAGTGCTTTGTTCAGTCAGCTGGGCATTTACCTCTACTGAAAATCTGTTTATTAAATAGATATGTTATTGTAAAAGCCCGTATATTGGTTAAGCTTAGGATTTACCAGTAAAGATTTCAGGTTAAAGAATCTTTATTTCCCATAAGAAATACATATTTCACTTACATGAGAAATTATTTACTAATTTAAGCACTTATTGTTATGCGTAACGTACATTCAAGAAATTATTATGTATATAAGCCTAATATTAAAAATAATAAGTAATCTAAACAATGAGTTTATTTTCCGACATGAGCCGTAATATATTATATAAAACACCGTTTTTGGGTAGTAGAAAGCTAAGACGGGAGAGAAGCGAAGCTTCTGACCTAACCGGTCCGATTCGGTTTTATTATTTTTTCAACATTTACCGTACCTTTTAGGTAAATCCTAACATTTACCAAGTAAATGGTGGTAAAAGTTCGATGATCATAGAACTGTTCGGACTTTTACCATTAAGAGTTGGTAAATTTTAGGTTTTACTGGAAAATCTGAAAATTTACAATTTACCGTAGTTCGGGGTTTTACAGTAACAGATATAACTATATTATGCATTAGTCCCCAATCTCACCAAGACTACTTTCTCTATTTTCTCGGTCCCGTCAGTCTAAATGTGAACAATCAACAGTTCATACATATTAGACTGTCATAAAATATCCGACCGAATAGAGACGGCCGTCTTGGTGGAAACAGGGGCTTTATAACTAAAACTATAACACCTATCTACCTTAGTAGTTTAAAATTTTCTAAGGATAACTTCTTATTATACTTTTACTTAAAGTAAGTTATGATAATAATAATAATATAAGTACTTTGGATTTACCATATGGACATTATCCAAATGGATTATGCGTATAGATACCAATACATAGGTAGGTATAATGTCATGTATATATTACATAGGTAAGCACCTAAGTACCAATTTAATGAAATCATCTAATTCGGCTTAACAGTCGTAGCTGGTAGATTAATTGAGTAAATTCAGAGCAATATGAGCAGTGCTATGCTCCAGGGATCGCAGCAAAGATACTTGTTTTGTTGTGCGCGTGTGATTCACCATTCATCGAAGACTACCAACCAGGTAGTTCGCTCCAGAATAAAAAAAGTAGCTCAATATTTATGTTTAATCACAAGTTCCTGTCTATGTGTTAGGTACTCGGGGGAAGACCGGCAAAAGTAACAAATATTTTTTGCGACTTAATTACAGACATTTTGTTGGGTTTCCATTAATGGTGTTTTTTTCACAGCAATAGTATATATTTGGCTACAAATAGATCACACTTGGTTTTTGATATAATATGATAATATCATCGAGTTTTCAGGTTAAATAAGAAAAGGGATAGTGTAACAAATTAAATGCCGCCTACCCCGGGACAAAAGTAACACCATTTTAAGACAAAAAAAATGAAAAAGTTTATTAAATAATAAGATTCTTTATATCAGTCTTAGTTCACTGAAACACAAAAATAAACTGACACAAAGGTAAATAAATGGATCAAAAACTACTTTTTTAGGGTTCCGTACCTCAAAAGGAAAAAAATGAACCCTTATAAGATCACTTTTTGTCCGTCTGTCTGTCTGTATGTCTGCCCGTTTGTCAAGACACTTTTTGACGGGAACGTGTTGAGGTATCAAGTTAAAATTGATATCGACTACTCAGATCTGCGGTCCCTTGTGGCTGTAATAAAATCATACGTCTAATAACTACACAGACGATAAATCTTAAAATTAAATAGGTACCTAGGTAGGTACTTATATTATTATGTGCTTAGTAAATTCACTATTAAAATTATGTGTTTTATAATCATTAAAGAATTTTAATACTAAGTGCGATTTCAATATTATGTTAACAGTGCGGTCTTATCGAGATAAGCTAAATACGGTATCCTAAAAACAGACGTTTGAACTAGGTATAACCAGGCCTGTGACACTCCACGTTTTTGCTTTGAAGCTACAGGTACCCGGAGAGCGTAGTCTAAAAGTACAAATTCAGTGGGTTGTCGCGCGCAGGCGCGCGCCGGCACAGTCGCACGTCAATTGTTTTGTGTTCCTCTCTGTGGCAATGTTGATATTTTGTCTCGGTACACATTTTTCGGTGTTTTAATTTCTTATTTAATACATTAGAATATTATTTATTTTAATGGGTCAGCTACTTCGTGAAAACTGACGTTTTTATTTCATCCGCAAATCAGGCAAAAACGGACCAATCATAATATTGTATTATATCTGTAATCGACGCTGTGCGTTCGCATTTCGCATAGATTGCTATGCAAACGGTGAATGAGATGGCCTGCCGTGATGAAAGCAGTGAGAAGTCCCTTAATTTGCAGTGTTGCTTGCCACCTTACATAAGTTTTATTCTTGAATACGGGTGTAAATGTATATTACCTATAACCATCCTTCTATCCTTCTAATATTATAGACGCGAAAGTTTGTGAGGAAAGGATGGATGAATGGATGGATGTTTATTACTACCCTATAGCTCAGTAATAGCTACCTAGACACAGATCAAACAGATATGTTCATGCACAAAAATGTTTGACCTGGCCGGGGATCGAACCCGGGACCTGCGGCACAGAAAGTAGAGCTACTACCATCAGAGCCAACGAGGCTTCACTGCATTCATGTTAAATTGCATATTAAATTATTACAAAAGTCTGAACCCCACGAATTATCTTAATTCCAATGGCCATCGAAAGGTAATAATGCATGTCTATTAGTAAATAAGTAGATACCTACAACTGCCAAATGATAAACTATTCTTAATTCTTACAAACATGTCACCTGGCACTCGTATTACCTTACACTGCTTACACCTAAAACCTAAGATAATAATATAGTTTCATAGACAAATTAAAAAGATTACATCCCTAACGTCGTAAGAAGGAATAAGAGATACGCGATAGAAAGAGAGGCAGCTTGAACGATAATTAGTTGGTCGTCGTGCGACCTGAATTGCACTTTATTGCGTCGAGCTAGAGTCGCTATTTATTTGAATGATTTTGAGGAGTGTCCCTTCTGTCCCTTATTAGTATTCTGTGGTATAACCTTAAAACCTTTGATAATATACCTGGGACTAGGGTACCTAGCAGAAGCACTTAGAAGTAGAGTATAAGTTAGTAGAGTTCAATAACTCTGAAACTCCAGACACTAGGTAGTACTAAGTACTATGTAGGTACCTGCGAACTATCTACACTAGCTATAGGTAGTTAGTAAGCAGGTAGATCCTTCCCGTGAAGTTTTAATTTAATGTTGCGTCAACCCACAACAATTATTTGGATAATTGAAGAGCCTGGCAGCTGATAGATCACGGTAATAATATCATATTACCATGGATAGGTAGAGTGAATGTTTGTGGTGAATGCTTCTAACTTGCATCAGTTCATAATGGATTATCACAATCACAATAGTACGACCAGGTAGGTAGGTGCGTATTATAAAATGTTGCAAGTTCTGACGCGGCACACAGTCGCGCCACAAATGCCATTGCTAATTGCTAGTCGCCAGTCGCAGTCAACGAGCGACTGCGACTGGCGACCAGTCATACTCTCAGACAGACCTCAGTTACTCAGTTCTATACTCTGACTCAGTTCAGTGCACGCTTCTCGAGCCGACTGTCGCGGCGCGTCCGCTTCATAAAATTACGAATTACGACAAACTTTCCCTTTGTTATTATGTGTTAACAAAAGAACTTGTTAAGTTAACCTTCTAAGGACGCGCTATTTTAATGCACTAGTTATTCTATTCAAAAGGCTCGGAAAAGTGTTTGTGTTTTATTTGGAAGTGGAAACATAATAAGCAACATTGAAATAAATTAAGAGAAGGCGTCGCGTCTCGAGACTTGGTGTTGGTGGATTATAGTGAGTTCAATTGAAGTAGGCCTAGCAGAATCGTATTATTGCTCCATTGCATCGTTCAGCTCAATAAACAACCAGTTAGCAGTATTATGGCGAAAGATTATGGTAAGTTGTGCAAGTAGGTAGGTACATAATATTATATATTATTATATATCTACTTACTTTCATTACTTAAAGCAACTATGGCACTATAGTTTAAAGTTACGATTAATAGGTATACCTAAGTAAATTTTAGATAAGTAACAAGAGTAGGTACTGACCTAACTAACTCATGTGAAATGAAAGTAGAATAGGTAGGTAGTAATACTTAGCTTGGGTTGAATCACAGAATATTATGTGTAAGTAGGAACTTACCTACTAAAGAAAACAATATTTCCATAACTTAATAATAATAATTCCATACTTAACAGACCCATGATCCATATTACTTTAAATATTTAAAACATAATAAAAAATACTAAAATTAAACTTATACAATAATAAAAATAAAAAACCAATTAATAATTATTTAATGAAACCATAATGACCAAGATTTATGTAGGTAGTTAGTTAGTAAGGTAGGTAGTACAACTTTTCAGGTCTGTATTAATTACAGTACAGCTTATTAGTATGAATATCTATCGTAATCACAGAATAATTAATAGGCGTACTATCTTAATCTAACTCATTGGTAAGTTTAGTTATACCTACCGTACCTACAACATCGTAAAAAATATTTTTCAAATATTTTCTGTCATTAAGTGGAACTTGCAAATGGCCATACAAAACATTTGTATATGGCATAATATGGGTATTGGGTATGTTCTGTTGCAGCAGTAGCGCAGTTGCCCACAACTAGGTATATAGGTACCTAGTCCATGGCGTTTAGCTTTAGTTTTTGTCACTAGTAGTTATTTTGTGGTTTTAGGCAAAACAGAACCGTCACTTCTACATGTATCTACCTTAATCGGGTGACCAGAATGCTGGCCTGTATTTTTCCCAGAGGATAAGCATCTGCATCCAATGCCGCCAGCATTCCGGCCACCTACCCTTCCTCCAAGGGCTTAATAGATTTAAGTTAATGAGTAAGGTTTTGTATATAAAATGTAAATAGCGTAGGTAGTGACTTTTGTAAATAGTGTTTTGTGTGTTTATTTTTTATTGTTTCTTTGAATAAATTTACAATATTTTTTTCCTTAATAGATAACTAAAACAAATAAAAAAGCAGGTATTAAAATAAATAATGGTCGAGTTCGGTCCCGTGACAGTCGTTTATGGTTGACCCGTGATTTCGATTCTTTTATCACTCATGTTCATGTTTCAGTGGCTTTACACGGAAATGGAGTCCACATATACAATCCATCCTAAAGAGATCTGTCCCGCTGCTTTGATTGTTTTAGTATTTTTTAGAAAACAAAATCCCATCATAAACTTTTTCATATAAAATGTTGCCAAGCCGAGATCATAATGGCTCACACTGTCATACAGTTGTCAGATCGCATGTAGAGCTTCACACTACATGCCTTAACTCTAATAAGCCTGAACTTGACAAACTCTACACCTTAGTGTGACCTTAGTCAAAATATGTAGCTGGCGGAGCGGTAGCGAATAACGCTTTGGTCTGAAGTCTGAATAGGCGTTGTATTTAGGTTGAATTGTCTGTCGTTACCTACATAGGTACAGTCAGCATCAAAAGTCGATTCAGATCAAAATGGATCATCCATTGAATGATCCATTTTGACGCTCGACAAACACTGTTTAAACTGCGACCAATTTGTAAAAACAAATGAAAATATTCATTTAATACACAGTACAGATTTCCCAAAGGGTTCCAAACTTTAATACATTTTTCATCGGCTGCATCTCTTATTGCTAAAAACTAAAAACTTTCGGTGTGCCCCTTGTAGGTTACGTACTAATGTAGTGTTCAGTTAATTCTGAAGTCTTATGATGTTCATTCAAATTCAAAATAAACCAATATAATTTTGAAAATCTGAACGTGTTCATCGACTTTTGATGCTGAGAGTACCTACTTAGGCCTACTCATACATGCTACTGATAAGAATAAAATTGTGGGAAGTCGGAAAGTACGCAACAACAATTTCCACTAATTAAATGCGCATTTAAACATTCTGACTCCTAACACTCAACACTCTGATTCAGAGGCAACAAATATTTTGATAATACTATAATATTATAATTAAGTGTATAATTACCTATGTATTGTAAAATCATATTTTTCCTGCTATAATCCTAATAATATTATAAATGGGAAAGTTTATGAGGATGGATGGATAGATGTTTGTTACTCTTCCATGCAAAAGCTACAGAATGGATTGGGTTGTATGTAGGTAGCTTAGACTCTGGAAGAACACATTGGGTACCTACTTTTTTCCCGATATCCCCATAAGTAAGTGAAACGTAATATTATAAATGCAAAAGTTTGTGAAGAGTGCAGATGGATGTTTGTTACCCTTTCACGCCATAACTACTGAACCGATTGGGCTGAAATTCGATATGTAGATAGGGAATAACACATAGGCAGCTATAGTTGTAAAGTTAAGGATTCAGAATGCAGACTCCAGTTTAAAACGACGGAATAGTCTGCATTTCAATTCATTATTTAAGTATTTCCCAACTCCCACACAGAGCGTGGATCATATTTTTGTTACGCGCTAGTGAGTATGCATACGAGTGTACGGAAATATTTTATTTACGTCATGTTATCACGAAATATAATAATATTAATTACGGTCTTTTAAATACACCACACACCATGTTATTTTAGGCAGAATAGTAACAATAATAGAAATTGCGGGTGGTCAAAGCTGACTGCGGCTAGTCACTAGTCACATCATATAGGTATGCACCTATATCTAAGGTTGGGTACACTACACACGTACGTATATGCTCGATAAACTTGCTCGATCTTGAGCAAGTACGAATGTGTGTAGCATGCAAGTCGTCTCAAGACAAATGCTCGAAGCCAACCGAAATGTTCGATTCGAACAAGGTTCAAAAGTCCATAATTCTTGCTCGATGTTCAAAGCAAACATGTTTGAACGTGTAGCCGCGACATCGCTGTTTTAACTCTTTTATCAAATTAACATGACTGTGACGTTCTCTTCTTTGCAAAATTGGCCTAACCCAACGACAACGACGCCTTCCTCGCGTAGATTTTCCCCGACAGTAAATGTAGCAGGCGATGCCCACCAGACACAACAACGAATCATCCATTGCTCGAAGAGTTTCAACGCACAATAAACATGTTCTTCGAGCAAGCTTTTTACGTGTAGACGCAGGGTCGAGTATGTTTGTAAATAGCCATGCTCGGCAAAAATATGCTCATCAACGTGCATGTCCCCACCATATGGTTGGCTTCGAGCATTTGTATTGAGACTTGCATGGTACACACCACACACGTTCGTGTACTTTCTCAAGATCGAGCAAGTTTATTGAGCATATACGAACGTATGTACCCACCATATGAGTTTATACTAAGGGATCGTTCTTTGTGTTCTATGTAGATCAAAGACCACAACGAACGCCTCTAGTGGCGTCATCATACAGTGGCATATCATACACAGTAAAGAGTGATTTATAAACTGTATAGTTGTATCACGTTTTTGTTACTTTTTCATACAATCAAAGTTATTTCGCCACAAGCACAAAAATATGTGTTTAATCGCCACAGGTAGGTTACTAGCCATTATGTTACTTCTCGGTTGTGGAGTGTAAATCCGGTATGTGGATAGTTTAGATCTTGGAATAACACAGGGTACTTTATATCCCGATATTCTCACGGGAACAAAGACTACGCGGGTGAAACCGCGGGGCACAGCTAGTATTTTATGTTTTTATAGACTAAACGGTCGCTAGAAATACTTGAAATGCTGGTAACTCCCGTAAAATCATTGAGACCGCGAGAGTAATTTTTACAATCCGCTAGACGTAAATAAAACTGCCGTCATCTCTCGGTATAGCTGTGGACAGTCGTATAATAGTCGTAAGGCCACGTCTACAGCGCTACAGATTTATTGACCGAGCGAGCGACGCATCTCAGCTTAAAAAAAACATACTTTCACGCTTTTTACGCACGTAGGCAGAGGTGTACCCAGGACTCAGTCCCATAGTAGATACACCCACATTTCGCCAGTATTTCCTCTGTTTCAAGATTGTCCAAATATTATTTTATCGGTCTGTCTATGTGTTTGTCTGTTGATTTAAATCAAATTTGACAGACACATTAAGGACTTCATTCTACACAAGATCTTGAGAAAAAAAATCCAAAAACTGGTGTGTAGGAGAAGGGCGGAAGTTTACTGTAGCATTATATTAATATAGATGGATTTCAATGTTTGAATTTTTTCGGGAAATTTATACCAATCAAATAGGTACGCAGTCCTTTACATACCTTTACAAGAAGTTAGGTACTTTTGCTTGTTTGAGTATACAAGTCTTACGTTTAACCGTAACAAGGAATTCGTTTAAGGCAAAAGTAACCTTGTATAAAATCGATTGTCTTCTATCTATACCATTAATTAATTATATTATTATCATCATCGAAATGTTTAAGTAACAACAATGTATACAAACCTATCACTAATGGCTTAGTAATTAGAGCGGTTCATGGAACTGTGTGGAGGCACCTTATTTAAGTGCCTTTTAATTATTAACTAGGTACCTGTATTCACACTTTTAAGACAGTATCCGTGGTGACGTTACCGTGTACACAAGTCTTAAGAGATTTGGAAACTTGTGCGTTGTGTGTGTAAAGTATTCATAAATAAACATATCCACCATTTTATCTATTCAGTAAACAGTGTCGCTAGTGTAGAATTTGCCTATCAAATTACGACTGACAGGCGATAGTGTCAATTTTGCCCACCTGAACTGCTAAGTTGGTGGCATACTTTTTATAGGTTAGGACCTATTTTGTGTTTTTAAAACATACAAATATACCCTTATCTGTTTGTACGTCGGTGCGTAGGTTGTATTTACTGTGCTCGATATCACGTTAGGAGGAAATTTATATTAAAACAGTGTATCTGCAAAAATATTTAATTTCTATGTTGACATTTGACATTAAACGAAATGATATTATGAGAAGATGCTTCAATGCTTAATCAATTAGCTACCTAACTATGTTAACTTAAGTAGGCATGTTATATAATATGGGTACGGGCGAGACACATAAGTAATAAGTAGGTATACTTACAGCCTATAAAATCTAAGTAGTACCGTTTGACGTTTTATCTTTTCAAGCAATTTTCAAGCTTTAATAACTTTGCATAGGCGTAACTCACACAATTTCAATAACCTCCACCGTAAGTAAAACCATGAAATGTTGAATTTAGACAAAATAAGTAAGTACCTACTGTCAAATGGTACTTCTTAGATTTGATGGACTATATAATTATTATTTTCAATTGACCTTTGGACTAATAAATAAAATATTTACTAAAAGATATTTCATATTACTTATTAAGTTAGTCGGTGTTATTACTTATATAACATAATCTGTTAGTATATTATTATAGGTATTATTGTAGCTGTTTTGTGTGCTTACGACTTACGTACTTATATTAACAGTGGTGCGTCCAAAATCGATTCAATGAATACACTTCCCTAAAAAACATGCTTTTGCAATTATTTATACGCAATGAACATACATAACATAACATACATTCACGCCTTTTTCCCGATGGGGTAGGCAGAGGTGCACCCAGGACTCAGTCCCATAGTAGATACACCCACATTTCGCCAGTATGTTATTGGTTCCATGTAATAGGGGGCGAGCCTATTGCCATCTACCGGGCACAGTTCCAGACTCCAGGCAGTTATTGAGATAATTCCTAATGTAAAAATCCTTAGATATTGGATTTTTCCAATTTTTGGAGAATAGAACCCGGGACCTCTTGATTGGTAGTCGAGCATGCGCCCTCTACGCCACCGAGGCAGTCTATACGCAATGTTCTACTATAATGTTACCTGATATTCTATGATTTATATATTTTCTATCCTTCATTAATTTTTGGGAATGTTGAGCGTGAATCTGGCAGAAGAAACATGAAAGTAAGATTAATGCTGTGGAGGTAAGCCTGCGAAGCATGACTAGAGTGACCTTGATGGACAAAGTTAGGAATTTTGTGATAAGGGAATGTGGCGTTTTAGAAGATGTAGTTATAGAGATAGAGATAGGATTGCCTAGGTGGTTTGGACATGTGGAGAGGATGGACGAAAGGAGATTTGTAAAGCGAGTGTGAATGGTCAAGTCGGTAGGGATCGACCTAGGAGTACCTTCTATGAACAAGTTAATGTTATCTAAGGAAAGACCAGGTCAAAATTACCAACAACCGACGAGCATGTATGAAGAATCTGATGAAAGTGGAAGCCGCGATAGTTGTTTGTCAGGATCGTAGCAAGTGGAAAGAAATAGTCTCTACCTTTTTTTTTTTTTTTGTTGCCCGGGGAAAAATGCGTGACGCATCACCCGCACCCGGGGGAGCGCAGGGTGGTTATGTAGGACTCCCCGCCGGCACAGCGGCACAGCACCGTACGTCGGTACGTTGCTGTGCCGGCGGGTATACCCACTAAAAAACCCCGGGGTGTTCCTTCGCGCCGCCATGTGTCGGGGCTGCGGGCACGCCGAAGCATTCATCCGCGGCCCCGACGGCGTTTGGTCCTCCGTGAAGGACCCCGCCACGGTGGGGTGAGGGTAATCCTTCACCCCAACCCTCCCAAGGGGCGCGCGGAAACACGCGCGCGCCTTCTCGCGGGCCCTTTAGGTGGACAACGGATACCCCCGCATCCGTTACCCGGGCCCCACATCTTGGGCTTGGAAGGGTGTTCCGTGCCCTCTCGAACGCCTACCGAACGTGCGAGAGAACACGGAAGACCCATTCCCGCCCACCACCACCGCAGGGCTCAAGTGAGCCCCGCCTGCGCCATCCACTGTGCCCTATGCTGACTTCATAGGGACACGCGGAGGCGCAACCCACACCGCGGCACGCCGTCGGCTTTCCGCCCCAATTCGGTCGCAGAGGATAGGGAGAGCGGTGCATCGTAATACCGACACTCCTCTTCCCCTGCGACCCCACCACCTTCGCCATCTAACGGTGGCGACCCCGTTTGGGCCGCGGAAGGCAGGAAGAGCGACGCACTGCAATACCGGCACTTCTCTCCCGCCGCGGCCCCACCATTCGGCCGCGATGCGTCCCATACCGCATCGCGGTCCGCCTCAGTTGCGGTTCGTCCCACACCGAACCGCAACCTACTCGGCTACTCACACTCAGCCTGGAAAACTAAGTGGAGCAGCCGACCACCTCGGGCTCCTCTTCGCTTCACCGTGGGCCCCTACCACGGTTACTGACCCCCACCGCCGCGAGAAGGCGGGAACCCATCGGGGTGAAATAGTCTCTACCATTTTTTTTTTTTGTTGTCGCTGGGAAAAAATGCATTACGCATACCCTCCCATCGGGGGATGGAAGGGTTATGTGGGACTCCCCGGATAAACCGGTATACCCACTAAAACGACCCAGCGTCTTTCCCGCATCGTCTATGTGGCGGAGGACTGGGAAGCCGGCACAGCCTTTACGTCCAGCCCCCCACCGACGATCGCCCGCGTTCTCTACGGGGCCTTCACGCCCCTCCAAGTTGTAAAGGAGCGGAGAACTAGGGATGCGAAGTAACAACACCGAGTGCCGTGCAAAGACTGATTTATTTCATATTTAAACCTACCCACATTATTATTAATAGGTACATATACCCACAACCCCCTTCTTAAATTAGTTTATCCCCGCAATGATATTTGCACCGCAACACTTATTTGCTTTGAAAACAATACATGCATAATCAAATCACAATTTACAATACAAAGCCTGATTGAATATTATAATAGAGAATCATTTCAATAATAAACATTTTATGTATCTACTAGATTAACCTTTATTTTGAATTTAAATATTTTATAATTTATTAAAATTCATTTTGTGTACTAAGTATGTTAAAATTTAATCCTATCCATATCTCCTTCTCCCTAATGAAAAGAAAATAAACGAAATATCCATTAAAGTAATATTCTTATATATAATATTATAATATACATCTATTTATAAATTATTTTCATTTCTTAATATGTTCTAATCAATAATTTGTTAACATTTATTTAATTTTTTATAAAATGTCAAAACAAAAAGAAAAAAAAATAACATTAATATCAATCATTCATAATAATTTCTAATTAGTATGTAGGTATTACAAATTTTCTACATTAATATATTTATTTTATTTATTTATTCTATATTGTTCTGTGACAACATAACGTGTGGTTACATTTTACACTTATTTCTAATTTTCATGGCGAATGATACTTGGAATCACTGTAACACGTCACCGACAACCCTCAGGAGTATCCCCAGCGATCAGGAGGTCTCACTATCCTGCCATAGCGAGTAACATAGTTATTATTAACATTATTATTACTTGATCCGTTACAATTATTATTATGGTGTGTTACACTGGAGCTGCGCGGCAAGGTGGCTCTTGAGCCTAGCGTTACGTCATCGTCATACTGATAATAACTATAGTTTTGGTTGTTATCGTTGCGTAAACAGCTGTCAAGAACGATCTGTCTCCGATTTCGACGAATAATAGTGCCAGTATTTATTAATTTTAATAAGTATGATCTAGGCCCCGCTAATCCTTTTACCTTCGCATTCACCCAGTTCCTGCCCATGCGAACTTTAACCTTATCATCTATGACTAAAGGCTTGAGATCCCTACTGCCTCTATCAAAGTACTTTTTCTGTGTTATCTGTCGACGTTGTAATTCGTCGTGCACTTTTGCCAAATCATGTAATTTCGGTTCTAATAATTTAGGAGAACAGGGAATTATACTACGTATTTTTCTATTGTTTAATAATTCTGATGGTGATGGCAATTTTTCGCTGATAGGCGTGTTTAAAAATTCTAATAGTGCCAATCTAAAATCTGTCTCATCATACAAAGTCTTTCGCAACATATTTTTAACTGTTTGAATCGCCCTTTCCACTTGACCGTTGGACTGTGGGTACCTCGGGGACGATGTTTTATGTTCAAACTTCCATTCCTTGCTAAACTCAGTAAATAATTTCGATGAAAATTCTGGTCCGTTATCAGAAAAAAATACTTCAGGAATACCCTGTCGACTGAACACATTTTTTAACCTTTCTATGATGCAGTATGAGCTTAAATTCTTAACTTCTTCGACTTCCACATATTTACTGAAATAATCAATTATTAACAGGTAGCTTTTATTGTTAAAGTGAAATATATCTCCTGCAACCTTCGCCCACGCACGTGTGGGTATATCGTGAGAGATAAGCGGTTCTTTGTTATTCTGCTTTCTATGTGTTAGGCATGCCTGGCAATGAAAAATCATATCTTGTATTTGTGAGTTCATATTTGGCCAAAACATTAACTCGCGGGCCCTTAGTTTGGTTTTTTCCACCCCTAAATGACCTATGTGTACTTTTTTCAACATATCTTTCCGCATACACTTCGGAATCACAATCCTCGTACCTTTCCAAACTAAACCATATGCCATGGTTAATTCATCCCTACTGTCCCAATAAGGTGTTATAATATCTTTCACATCACTCTTATGCGTCGGCCATCCTTCCTCTATTACTCTTTTAATTTCTTGCAATTCTTTATCATTTACAGTATATTTTTGTAACTCAATGAAATGAGTGTCTGTCAATGAATTACTCGCAGCGATAGCACAAACCTGCGCTCTCACCTCCAGCTGATCACGCGGGCCACTATCCTCCTCGGCGCTCGGCGCCACCGCACGTGAGAGCGTGTCCGCTATATATAAGTACCTGCCCGGTTTATATACTAGGTTAAACGTGTACGGTTGTAACCTTATCAGCATTCTCTGTAATCGTGCGGGTGCACTTACTATAGGTTTCTTTATGATGCTCACTAAAGGTTTGTGATCAGTTTCAACAGTTACGTCCTTTTTTCCATAAATATACATATGTAACAGTACAAAATAAATATAATAAAATATAATACGTCGTTTGGTATGTGTACTTGTGTTAACCCCTTCAGGTGCCGACGACTCATTTTCTAAGCTAAAATCCTTTGTTAATCTTCAAGCTGTAAGAAGATTTTTGGTAACGTTATACTTCGCTGCAGACCAGATGTTGTTCTATTGTTCTATTATCACGTAATACCCGGCACCCGATCAGTGGCCAGTCGCTCCGGTGCATCAATATAGGCAACATCTACCTAACCGAGACGCGCGCGTAACGTCGTATCACTTCAAGATTGTGATTTAGTATATTACTTAGATATAAGAAGTGATTACCGTGTAAGACGTTATGTAAAGTATATGTGTCAAGTGAAGGAATAAGTGTACTGTCGGTTTCTCGTAACCCATATAAATTTGTTGTTCTAAATAAACGTGTGGAGCTTGAGAAAACTAACGTTTAACTTAAGCTCTCCCCTTACAACTGGCGCCTCAACTAGTGGCAAGAAGCGACATACACGAAAAATACCTACACACGCACAGCGTGCGCACACAGAGAGTAGCGACTCAACAACCGGCGTGAAAAATGCCGCCGAAGAAATATAACACTCGGCAGAACAGCGAGGGTGAAGACAGCGACGCGGACACCGACACCGTCGCCGGCACGCCGTTACAGGTGCCAGCCGCGACGAGCTTGATTATGTCGGAAGAGCAGTTATCGTCCATCTTCGCCAACATCGCGAGGATGCAAGCCGAAGCAAACAGAGCTCTTATAGAGAGCTTAAGGTCTACATACTCCGCATCGTCACCAGTCGGACGTGCGTCGGACGTGGGCAGCGCCGACGACGGCACAGCCGCCGCGTCCGCTCCATTCCAAGCGCAACCCGCGGGCTCCTTCGCGAAGTGCACGGCCCGATTTAGCGGCGCCGTCGACGAGAAGGACAGCTCCGAGACTCTGGAAGCATTCTTAGACGCCGTAGAGACGTTTAAGGAATGTACCAACGTGTCCGACCATCACGCGCTGAAAGGATTACCGATGCTGTTAATCGGTAACGCCGCGTTGTGGTGGCGGGGCATCAAAGCGACGACGGTGACATGGACGGAGGCAGTAGCAGCGTTACGGGGCATGTACGGCACCCCGCGCCCCGCTTACAAGATTTTCAAAGAAATCTTCGAAACAGAACAGTCAGGTAGTGAACGTGCGGAAGTGATAATTACGCGAGTGCGAAGTTTAATATCTAAGCTACCATATAGCCTTACTGAGTGTGTGCAACTAGATATAATGTACGGTCTATTGCATAGACGTATTCGAAAACGTCTACCGCGCGACTCGGTTACGAGTGTGAAGAGCCTTATACTTAAGGCGAGGTCTGTAGAGGAGGCAATCGCGGAGGTCGAGGTAAGCGAATCATCTTCACGTAGTGATAATCCGATAATAACTAAAACAGTCGATCGCTCTAACCTAACTTCTAATCCGAATGTGTCGCACCCTAATACGTGTACCCCACAGCTCGATGAATCCGATAGTATTGATAATAATAATAGTACAGAGTCGAAACGCAGTAAGAACAGACCAAAGTGCACTTATTGTCGCCGTTTCGGACATAGAGTTAACGAGTGTCGAAAGGTCGAAACAACGCGCCTTAACTCTAGCACCCACGGAAATTCGGATATTCCGAAAGGTAGCGATAATAATATTAACACTTCTCATGGCGTCAATTTCGACGCTCCGACTTCAACATTACGGTGTTACGGATGCGGCCAACCCGGCGTAATAAGATCCCGTTGCAGTAATTGTAAAACCGATGCGGAGCAGTCGATAACAAAAGTCGAATTTAACGCGGTGTCCGTCATAAATAACAGGTACCCTATAGTAAGCGTCTCAATTCTGGGAAGAGAAGGCGTAGCTACCCTAGATACCGGCGCGTCTCACAGTGTTGCCAGCCCGGCATTGTATAAAGTATTGTCCAAGCACGGAGTAGGGTTTGTACCTGCCAGACGTTTAATATTTTTAGCCGACGGCACACAACGAGAACAGGATGTACTCACCGCTAGGGTCAATGTGACCATGCAGGGACGGTCCATACTCACAGATTTTATAATTTTACCCGAGTCTAATAAGACATTACTAGGCAGAGACTTTATAAAAGATTCAGGTATCGTTATTGATGTTCCCGGAGGAGTGTGGTTCTTTTCCGATGCGACCGAACGTAAGTTCCGTTTTGTACACTCATACGAGCTGACTGAGGAGACCGGTCTAATGCACGCTAGTGTCGAACTTAATAACCTAAGTTTAGTTGACGGGCAGAAATCGATCTCGAACCAAAGGTCACGACGTAACGAGTTTCCTTTGAAGCATGCCGAGCGCCCCATTACCGAAGGTCCGGACACTGAATATGCGGTTCACAGAATGAAGGTAAGTGACGAACAGGAAAGCATAGCTCGCCAACCATATAGGTTACCTCAGGCTATAAGAGAAGCCCTGAAGGAGGAGATAGAGAGGCTATTGGATCCAGGTAAATATCCTTTCATGCTAAGAACCGACAGCAACGGCTATGATCGCGGGGCATCTTTACTCCAGGGGGAGGGGACCGACGAGCATCCCATCAAACATGCCAGCCGTCTGCTGACTACGGCCCAAATGCGCCGCAACAAGTACGCGAATAAACATCGAAGGCCAGCACGCGATTATCAGGTAGGTGATTTAGTACTATTGAAGACTCAAGGGGCCAACGATGCGGGACGTGGACAGACTCCGAAGTTGATTCCTCGTCGTGATGGACCTTACCGAATACGCGGCATCGTGAGTGAAACTACTTATTCGCTAGAACGTACTCGTGACAATAGTGTCTTAGGCAAATATCACGTATCCTTGTTAACGCCGTTCGTGGGAAGCCCTGTGGTACCACTACAGGAGAAACGTAAAAGAGGTAGACCTCGAAAGTGCTAACCCTTGTTCGTGGGCGATACATTCGGGTTAGAGGGGGAGGTTGTAACAGTACAAAATAAATATAATAAAATATAATACGTCGTTTGGTATGTGTACTTGTGTTAACCCCTTCAGGTGCCGACGACTCATTTTCTAAGCTAAAATCCTTTGTTAATCTTCAAGCTGTAAGAAGATTTTTGGTAACGTTATACTTCGCTGCAGACCAGATGTTGTTCTATTGTTCTATTATCACGTAATACCCGGCACCCGATCAGTGGCCAGTCGCTCCGGTGCATCAATATAGGCAACATCTACCTAACCGAGACGCGCGCGTAACGTCGTATCACTTCAAGATTGTGATTTAGTATATTACTTAGATATAAGAAGTGATTACCGTGTAAGACGTTATGTAAAGTATATGTGTCAAGTGAAGGAATAAGTGTACTGTCGGTTTCTCGTAACCCATATAAATTTGTTGTTCTAAATAAACGTGTGGAGCTTGAGAAAACTAACGTTTAACTTAAGCTCTCCCCTTACACATATAAAATTTTTCACAAGCAAACACACATGCATACAGCTCTTTCTCAATTTGTGCATAATTCTGTTCAGTCCTTGTTAGTGATCTAGATGCAAAACAAACAGGCATCCCATCCTGCATCAAACAAGCACCCAATCCGTTCTTACTTGCATCTACCGATATAGTTACTGGCTTGTTCACATCAAAAAATTTTAAAACTGGCGGGTTTATAATACAATGCTTTAACTCATGAAAACACTTATCATGCACTTCATCCCAATGCCATTCAATCTCTTTTTTCAAAAGTTCTCTTAGTTTGTGAGTCTTTTCCGACAGGTTTGGAATGAAGTTTCCCACATAAGTCACTAGTCCTAGAAACCGCTCTAATTCTTTGATATTTTGTGGTGTCGGCATATTTTTTATGGGCAAAATGTGCGAATCATCTGGTCGGATTCCAGACTGTGATATTATGTGACCTAGATATTTAATTTCAGTTAAGCCGATTTTACATTTTTCTTTATTTAATTTTATATTTATCTCTTTACATCTTTCCAACACCTGACGAAGACACACATCATGTTGCTCTTTTGTTTCCCCATAACATAAAAGATCATCAACAAATAATACCACACCCTCAATATCATCGAAATATTGATAAAGCCTCCTATGAAACACTTCCGACGCAGATGATATTCCAAAGGGCATCCTCAAAAATTTATACCGGCCAAATATTGTGTTAAACGTACAATAGTCAGTGGAATCCTCATGTAATTTAATTTGCCAAAATGAATGCTTACAATCAAGGGTACTGAAATATTTTGCTCCAGATAACTTAGCAGTAATTTCATCTAAAGTTGGTAATTTAAAATGTTCCCTCTTGATATATTTATTTAAGTCTCGCGGATCCAAACAAATACGAATATCTCCACTCGGCTTTCGCACTACTGCCATGCTATTTACCCAGTCCGTGGGGCCTTCCACCTTTGCAATCACTCCTTGTTCAAGCATCTCATCCAATTTCCGCTTAACATCATCTCTCAGCGTGATCGCTAACTTACGTGGCGCATGCACGACCGGTCGCGCGTCTGCGGCCAGCCTTATCTTATATTCACACGGCAGACACCCCACACCCTTAAACACTTCCGGATATTCATCAAGCACATTATTTATCCTAATATCACGACTCACTGACATTGACAGTACTCGCTTCACTAAATTCATATCCTCACAAGATATTTTTCCTAACACGGGCGGTGAAGTTACATCCGCTATAATAAATTTAACTATAAAAGGTCTATCTTTATATAAACATTTAAGCCTACATTTACCTAAAACTTTTATTTCACCGCCTGAATAACTAACTAATTTCACAGATGTTGAAGTCAAATCGTTCTCGGCAACTCCCACTTGCGACAACAACCTGGATGGCAAAACATTCACATCAGCTCCAGTGTCCAACTTGAATCGAATCGAATTACTATTTATTACTACATCTACACACCAGTCATCGTTCGCTCGCAATTTATAATTTAATCCACGTACCTGATCTGTGGAGTTCTCCTGAACGGCATATACCCGACAGACCCTCGCGAAATGATTCATCCGTTTGCACTTTGCACATCTTTGACCATATGCCGGACACTTAAACTTGTCATGGACACTACCACAATACGCGCACTTATCGCATTCCGTTTGTTGCCGTTTTTCCATTAGTTCCGTTCGTGTAGATGCGCGTTGTGCTGTAGCTCTCCCCTGCGGCTGCCGGTGACTCGCCGGCGGCAGGCGCGCGCCCGGCACGCCGGTGCCGGAGCGCCCACGTTGCTCGTCCCTGGCCCATTGGTTCCATTCGCCCATCCTGTGTCCGCTGGGTGCACGAGCGTTGCAGTGGCACGCGCCTTTTTGTTGTCGCTGCACCCAGTGCACGGCTACCTCGGTGTCGCCATCCCGCTCTCTCACCTCATCGACGTATCTTCCGTCCTGCTCCGTCCTTATCGTAGTAGCATGCTTTCTAGACATTTCCGCAACGTTACATATGTCCAACGCTTTTTGTAGTGTCAAATCATACTCCCTCAACAGCCGTTCCCGCAATGCATCTTCCTTGAAACCACAAATCAGTCTATCCTTTACGAGATCTTCCTTCAAATCCTTAAACTCGCATTTCAGCGCCATTTTGTTAAGTTCGTACACATATTGCTCAACGGATTCATTTTCTTCTTGGTTACGAGTAAAAAATCTGTGCCTTTCAACTGTTAGATTTTTCTTCGGAATAAAGAATGCGTCGAATTTTTTCAACAAACTTTCCACTGTAACGTTGCTTTCCGCCGGGAAGGTGTCGCTAACGTCCCGACATTGCTCACCAATTATGTGTAATAGTATGCTAACTTGTACATCCTTATCTTTAGAGTCTAGTTGACAGGCTTTGAAATATAGTAAGAATGATTTTTTCCACCTTGTCCACTGGTTGCACAAATTCCCAGACGTTATATTCGTTAAATCCTTCTCGAAACAGAATGGCGGAGGCGGTTGTAGTTGCAGAATACTATTCGATGCTGTTGCTGTTGCCATCTCGCTTTCTTCTTAGTTTCTTCTAAATTTCTCTTGTATACTTTTATCACTTAGACTTTACGCGTTCTAATTATGTATTTTGGCCACTTTTTAACGACTGCGCCATGTAAAGGAGCGGAGAACTAGGGATGCGAAGTAACAACACCGAGTGCCGTGCAAAGACTGATTTATTTCATATTTAAACCTACCCACATTATTATTAATAGGTACATATACCCACACAAGTGAGGAGGGGCCCGGAAATGATCATGTGCCATTCCCGCACGACGTGAGTGGTGAACGGTGCAATGCGGGAGAAGGCGCCCCCGCGCCTATCTCCCGCTGTTCACCACCAAATTTTAAGAAGGCGGATTGGGGAGCAGCATCCACGTATCCTTATCCCCTCTCTAAGAGCGAGAGGGGAGGGAAATCAGTGGAGGGCCGCTCCCCAATATGCCACCAGGATGCGATGTCCATTAATCAGACATCGCATCGCCCTCTGGAGCCGCTACAGGAACGGCGGCGGCGGTGTTAGCGGCAGGCACAGTCGGTGCCTGCGCTTTGCCCTTCTGGGGGGGAGGATGACAGTTCCTCCCCTTCATGACGTGGTCTGCCGGGCGGCCACCAGCAGCACAAACGGCACAGTGCGGCTTGGTGGCCTTGCAGGAGACGGATTTATGTCCGTCCCTGCCACAGCGATAACAGCTGTCCGTCCTATCGACCTTGGACGGACAGAGGGCTCGGGTGTGCCCAATTCCAAAGCACTTGTAGCAGCGCAGAGGCTGAGCTACAAGTGCTCGGACCTTACCCGAGCTGAAGCCAATGGTTAGCCGTCCCTTGTCAAGGACGGCTTTAGCTGCGGCAACTGGGCACTCCAGGCGAATGGTGCCCATGCCGCCACGGCCGGGCCTAATGACCCGGCCTTTCACCGCTGTGGCGTCGCAGCCCCCTATTTCTGCGACCACCTTTACAACATCCTCCTTGGTCACCGAGTCATCGAGATCAGTCACCTCCAGGGCCGCAGATTTGACGGGCCTGACCACCTTGGCCACGTCCGCGACGGCCTCTTGCAACTTAGTTGCGAAGAGGGCCGCGTTGTCGCTGCCCTGAGCCCCCGGAAACTCGAAAACTCGAGCTCCAGCTTGGGTCTGGCGGCAAGTGACCGCGCCAATACCTAGTTGTGCGGGATTGAAGCTGGCACGTGCCCGCATCAATGCCGACATATACGTCTCCCCCCATTTCGCGGCCTCCGCGGTGAGCGTAATCACAACGGCTGCGGTTTTGGGGGGAACGAGGCGCTTCCTCGTGCCGGCAGGGGCCCTTTTGGCTGCGGGTGCAGCGGTAGAGGGCTTCGAGGTTGAAGGTTTGGGGGCTGTCTTCTTCCCCTTCCCCTTTACCTTGCTCGTCGTCTCAGACGGGCCGCGAGGGGTGGTGGCAGGGTCAGCGGCTGGGACGGCCGCCTTACTGGCCTTGCCCTTCCCCTTCCTCACTACCTCCGACCAACTTTGTTGAACGGATGGGGCGGCGGAAGGGAGAGGAAAGACCTCCTTTTGGGAGGACGGCCCCGGCTCTCCTCGCCTCTTTTCCGCTGCAAGCGGCGGTCGGAGGCGTTTTTCCGGCAAGAGCCGGTCCTCTATGCCCGCGAAGCAGGCTCTAGTGAAGGCTCTCTCTTCCACCACAACTTTGCGGATGATATCCTCAAGGTTGGAGGGAAGGCCCTCAGCCACCGGTCTCAGCTCGACTTGGCTAGGCCGGGCCGTGGCTTCAGCTAGCTTCTGGTGTAGCTGGCTGACCTCCGACTGCAGGCGACTGCAGCCTGCAGCTGCCGCGTCTCGTCAGTCGTAGTGCGCAGCGCTAGCTCACTGACGATACCACGCATGCTGGCGGCCCGGCATTTTAGGGACTTAATGAAAGTCCCTTTGAGGTTGGAGGACTTGGAAGCGACCTGCACAATCTCCTCCTCGTCCTCCTGAGCCATCCGCTCCAGCTCGGCCACGGAGTGGTCTGAGTACAGAACGCGGGACGCCCCGTACCCGGATTTGGCCCGAGCGACGCGCGTCCGTTGCTCCTCAGCAGCAACCCGCTGCTCCAGGTCTTCCTGGAGCTGCACCCGCCGGGCCAGGTCCAGCTGGCGCTGGGCGTCTGCCAGACCCACATCGTGGGTATCCGGCAGCGTCTTGGCCTTTGCCTTCTTTTTCGGCTTCGTCGTAGAGTCCGAGGAACCCTCGGACCCGTTGTTGCGGAAGGCCCGCTTACGAGATTCTGGGCGACTATCGTTCGCCGTCGAGTACTCGTCCGACATAAATCTGATGGACTCATCGTCCGAGTCCAAAAAGTCCCTGCTATAGAAACTAGCCGCAGACGGTGCACGGCTGGTCTCTGACGCCGAAGCGTCCTCACGTTGGCCCTGAGAAGGGCCTTTTGGTTGGCCCTGAGAAGGGCCTTTGTGGCCCTGAGAAGGGCCTTTTATGAAGCGCCCGGAGGCGTCCCGCGAAGGTTTTGGCATAGCCTCCGCAGTTGTCGCAGCTCTCCGCATAAATTATTACGACGTACCCGCAAGTATCGCGTTCAAAATTTGGTCACCCGCCTGCCACTCCGTTACGGTGGTCAGGACGGGGTCCAGGGCAGACTACGGGGAAGTATTTGAACGCACTTGGGGCCTGCCCCGAAATAGTCTCTACCTACCCCAACGTGAACAAGGTAGTATGTGTGTATTTAGTATATATGTATGGATGTATTCATTTTATAAAGCATCAATAAAATAATTACAGTTGTTCACATTTTGTACGCGTAAATCATAAATCTTTGTTCATAGACTTTTTTTAATTTCTAACTAAATTGTAATTGGTAAAAACAAATATGTTTACCAAGCGCGTAATTAGAATCATGAGTCATTTAAAGAATGCAGTAAGGCAAGTAGACAGATAGGACGTCGTTATCGATCTTCCAATAACTATTAATAATCACTTAGGTACATACTTAGCACTGTGTTATATTGCTTGTTTTATATAGGTCACGGCTAATGGGTAAATAATAACATAACATACAAACACGCCTTTTTCCCGAAGGGGTATGTACTTAGTGGTATAAATACCCATGAATCAGTCCCACCGAAGGTACACCCACATTTCGCCAGTATGTTATTTGGTCCCATGTTATAGGGGGCGAGCCTATTGCCATTTACCGGGCACAGTTCCAGACTTACACCATACACAAAGAAATAATATTACAGGACACAGAAACTACATATCGGCGGTCTTATCGCTAATATGCGATTTATTCCTACAGTTTTATTTTGATAGGTATATCTAGTACCTACATACTCACTTAATCGCTTTGCTTTAGGTATTAACTCTATAATAACTAAGAAGGTACCATAAATTAACTCAATTGTTTATAAAATTGCTATTATGTTTACCTCTGTAGTGGTAGGCCTCTTTTGCAGGGGGCCGCCTGGGGAAGTACCACACCTTTGCCAGTTATTCATCTGCCAAGCAGTAATGTCCAAACATTACTGTGTTCCGGTATGAAGGGCAATGTTACCAGCGAAATTACTGGCGGCATGATGAGATTCAACAACTCATATCTCAGGGTGATAGGCGCAGTGCAGTGCCGCGCAGAATTTAGAATTTTAAAATACTGGGTGGCACTGTGTCTGATATGGGCAATCATGATGCTTACCATCAGGCATCTGATGAGCTCGTCTTGTCACTCACTATCATAAAAAAAAAAAAAAAAAAAACCTCCTTATATGGATTGATTTTTAGGGCTCCGTGTACCCAAAAGGTGCCGATGGACCCCTATTATTGAGCCTCCGCTATCTCTCCGTCCGTCCGTCCGTCTGTCACAGGGCTCTATGTCATAAACCGTAATAGCTTACCTATTTTATCTAAGAGTAGACACTTGTAACTGTTTCGGGCAAACTCGATTCAGAACTCGATACCTAGAGCCAAGATATACTTAGAGCAAAACAAAAAACACTTAAATTCTAGGATTTTTTGTAATTTGAAGTCCCTTTTCGTAGAGGGTCTACGCGAGGACTCAGGCCATGCTACCACAGAATAAATAACAGTATTAATGCTACGCCGTAGTCTGTAACTTGTCATTAGACAATTAGACACAATAACCGAGGGTGAAACAATTGAGTACTCTAATAGTGTTAAATTTCTGGGAATCCATATTGATAGTTTATTAAACTGGAAAGATGAGCTGACATATGTTGAGAACTCTATCAGTTCAGCCTGCTACGCTCTGCGAACTCTAAGAGATGAAGTATCTATATCTCAGATCAAAATGGTCTACTTTGCTCTGGTAGAGTCTAAACTAAGATATAGCATAAAATTCTGGGGCAATAGTTATGCTTATAACATTAAAAGAGCGTTCATATTACAGAAAAGGGCTATTCGGACCATATTGCGTATACCACCCTGGGAGTCGTGTAAAGAACATTTTCGTAGTTTGGAAATACTGACGGCTCCAAGCTTATATATTCTAGTAACGCTTATGGATATTTTCAAACATCCGTATAAATATGAAGGCCCTGAGCAAAGACTAGCCAGACTTGAAACTAGGCGGAAAGATCTAGAGGCTGTGTTGTGCCCAAGGCTAATGGTGGCAAAGCATACACCTAGGTATCAAGCAGTGAAACTATTTAACGTGCTGCCTGCTGACATGAAAGTTATTGATAAGCCTGAGACATTCAAATGTAAACTTGTAAAAGTCTTGTTAAAGGGGTGTTTCTATACAGTTCATGAATTTATGACATGCAATTTTGAATGATTATTATTTTTATTTGATGATTTTATTATGCCCTTGACATTTTTAATTTTATTTATTTTGCATTTTTTTTTTTTTTTTTTTATTTCTTTGATTGGAATTAATTTTATATAATTTTTTTAACGTAATGATTTTTATTTGATTGATTTTATTATGTTTTTGACATTTATGTTTCTGTAATTTGATTTGTGCTTATATATTTTTTTTTTTGTTTTCTTCTTTTTTTGTGTTAATTTTAAGCCTATTATGCTATTCAAATACAATTGTTTTATTGTTCATGAATAAATGAAATGAAATGAAATGAAATTATTCTTTTCATATTTTGGTAGGTACCTACAAGGTACCTACACACCATAGTACATAGTATTATATCCTTAGGTTTTACGAACACTGATAATATTATCAGAGTATGTAACTATGGTAAATTACCTAGTTACCTTTACATAACGTAAAAAAATTAAAAATCAAGTAGGCTACTGTTACAGTCCTTTTCAAAATTATTATTTTTTTACTTGTAAAATACAAAGATTAAAAAGTGAATAGATTGGTGGAATCAAGGATCCTTTGATAGCGATATTACGTACCTGCTCATAATAGGTACAAGTAACTCTGATAAGAAGCCAGGTGCTGACAGCTGATACTGTGTTTTGTGCCATAACCTATACGTTAAAATGAGACTTGTGCTGTTCATAACCGTTTTAATATAAAGAAGTTATAGTATAATGACACGATGGGGTGCTGTGATGACTGTTGTGTCCCGCCGAAGGAATCTAGTAAGTTTCACTTCGTTCCGTATATTATATTATACACACGCATTGTTTACACCTTATCTAACTATATAAGTAGTCATATGACTATGTGTTTCTTGTTTATTTTTCCCATATATTATAATATTTACTCCTTAAGGTTAAACGTCACCCATACAAAATAAAAATAAATAGATATCTGAAAAAATAGGGAATAATTTTCCACTCAATTGTTTGTGCTTGGCTCTGGATCTGGCCTTTATTTGCGCGAAAACATATTTCGTTAATGAAAACCGTATGGGTTTTTTTGCTATTTAAAATAAACATTAACATAAAAGCTATGTTTTTTACAATTTTCATAAATACGAAGAAACTATGGGACTGAGTCCTGGGTACACCTCTGCCTACCCCTTCGGGAAAAAAGGCGTGAAAGTATGTTTTGTTTTGTACGAAGAAACTGTAAGGTTTTCTTTATAAAGATTTCGCGCAAATAAAGGCCAGATCCAGATCAGTTTTGACGTGAAAGAGTAACATAAGTTGCGCCTGCCGGCCACACTCTCCTGGTCCCCTGTTCACGTCCTACCTTCGCGCCCCTGTACCCCGCAGGCGAGAAATTAGGCGGTCTACCTATAGTCGGCATTTAATAGTTATTGTTGATAAAGTAGTGAATCATTTGGAGTATATATAAAATATATTCTTTCCTATATTGTCGAAGGAAATTATAATAACAACTTGTTTTTTAAACATTAGCAAATTATGGTTTATTTAACTTATTGTACAGGGTACAATAATTTGAATTTGAACTTCGTTCCCATGATAATTTTGGGATAATATTCTTGTAATTTTAAGCGTTTTAAAAACAACCGTTATGTCGTTATTTTGGGAGATTAGCTAAATATACCAACTTTTCTATACCTAGGTATGAACACACACATGCAATATTATATTACAATTATTAAATTTATTTGTTCCAACTTTTTCTTCGGCGATATGCGGAGCAGTTTTTATCCCATCTTCCCACTTCACACAAAAAATCATAAGTATATGGTATGTACTTATAATTAACTGAATACATACTACGTTAAAATAACTATGTGTTTATAAAAGGTTTTTTGGGTTAAAAACAAATAAAAATCGTTTACTAAGTCAGTTGAACTAAAACTAAGAGCGGACTAAATAAAAATAACATAATATACTACAATCACGCCTTTTTCCCGTAGTAAGCACACCCACATTTCGCCAGTATGTTATTGGTCCTATGTAATAGGTGGCGAACCTATTGCCATTTACCGGGTACAGTTCCAGACTCCAGGCACAATACTCCAGGCAGCATAGACATCATACCCTACTGGCAGTTATTGAGATAATTCCTAATGGAAAAATTTGCCCGACCTGGGGATCTCCTGATCGGCAGTCGAGCCCACTATGATACCGAGGCAGTCCCCTGATTTACCCGAATTAATTAGCTCATTTTTATCCTTATATTTGTTGAGGTATATACGAGTATATCAAATACAGAAATATATATCTATATACCTGACGGTATCACCCTCGTTCCTTGGAAGCTGAGGCGGTCGCTGATGTGGGACGCTACTTGCGTTGATAGTTGACACACTAGCACCGTCACATATACGAGTACCAGAGACGGCTGCTGCGGCGGGTTCTGCCAAGCAACGCAAGCGGAGCAAACATGCAAACCTCGGTAGCGGTTGCATATTTGAACCGTTTGGAGTAGAGACTCTGGCACCGTGCGGGCCGGGATGTGTAAAAGATGTAGTCTCAATGAATAAACACACGTATTTCATTAGACATAATTTGTGTGATATTGAATTTACTGTTTTTCAGGGGAGCCAATCCGGTACGACCCGACGTTCAACGGGCCCATCCACAACCGGTCGTGTACCGACATTATATGGCTCATTCTGTTCATACTCTTCCTTGGAGCATGGGGCTTCGTAGGGTATTACGGTGAGTCTCTATTTTCGTTTCTTAAAGTAGTACAGTTAAGTTTGAAATTTGAGGCATTGCGTATCATTTGTTACATACCATCAGGAACCTGATTTGCTCGTCTTGTCATAACACGATCATAAAAAAAAAATAACGGGCACAGTTCCAGACTCCAGGCTGGCTCCATATTATACCTACGTTAATAAATCTTATTTATAAACAATCGATAAAAATAATCTACCGATAAAGATTTTCCAAGATTGTCGGCAAATAAATAAATTAATACTTAATTATTATTGTGAGTATTATTGAGTTGATAAGATCGTACGGATATTGTTTGATTTGCGTGAAGTCATCGACTTTTCAGTTAATGAGCTAATAGGAAAAAGTCCGGGAAAAATACGTAAATTCATTATTATAGGATACTTACCTACCCAAATATTATTTAGAATAATAATACCTACTTATTTCATTGCATGAAAAAAACGAATTATGCAGATACTTATATGAAAACTTTCTGCGAAAATAAAATGAGAAGATACGTACTTTATATCTTAAAGTCTTATCTATTTATTTATAGAGACAGCGATCAACGTTTACTAAAAACATTTTCTATAATACGTACTTACAAGAAATGGTAAATCTCGCTAGCATTTCTCTCTTATATCAATAACAAGTATAAAAAAAATAAAAGAAGTAAGTAAAGTAGTAGTAAGTTTAAAAACAAGTATCTGCCCATAGTTTGGTTAGTATATTCGTATAATAAGATTTAGATATTCCATAATTTGGTTAGAAAGATGGTTAATAATATTTTAATATTATATTATATAATTATTAATTATATTATAATATTATATTATTATACAAATATTTTGAAGAAATAGAGAATAATTTTTGTCCTTTAAACATATTTGGACAGAAAACCATAAATGGATTTTTATATTTTTTAAAAACATTAACATTTAGGTACCTAACCTAAAAACGTTTTTTTACAACTTTTATAAATCCGTATAAAATCCGTAGGTAATCGTAATGTTTTGCCGCAAATGAATGCCAGATCCAGAGCCAAGAGTGAAAATTGATTTTTCCTTTCTTTAAATTTGTGTTTTTCGTTTTGTATGGAAGTCGAACGCCCTTAAACAAAATTACAAATTATACAAACAAAAGAACAAATTACTTAATATTATTTATGAAAGATCTGATAAAGACGACAGGAACACTGGATGCAGGCCGGTTACAACCTGATTGGATGGAAATCTATGGGGGAGGCGTATGTTCAGCAGTAGACGTCCTATGCCTGAGATGATGATGATGATGATAAACAAACTTCTCTAAAGTTATGTAAAAAACCGTTAATATTTGCTACCGTTTCTAAACCGCTGCCAATCACAGGTAAAACGCATAAAGGTTACATGGCTGTATTTTACTTATTTACTAAGCAAAAGCGTGTAACAAACCGGTTAATCAAGATAATGTTTTGCAGGTATTTCACGTGGAAATGTGGAAAAACTTCTGGCACCAATGGACACTCAAGGGAGACGGTGTGGCAAAGACTCTGGATTTGAGGACAAGAAGTACCTGGTGTTCTTTAACATTGCGGCTTGTTTGTCGCCGGGAACACCTATTGTTGGATGTCCGACGCCACAGGTTAGACACATCCAAACTACATAGGTACACCTACCTACTTAAAAAAAATTGTTAAGGCATATATGTATAGTGTAGGGTTCCAGTGGTACTGGTATGGACCAGCGCCATCTATTAGTTATTTGTGTAAAGTATGGAAATATGCAGTAAAATGGCCATAACCAAAGAGGTGTTGCTTTTTTCCTTTTGATCTGTGCGATTGCGTAAACTTGAAAGTACTAGTAGTTCGCCGCGAACTGAGACCTCGCTACTGAGACTTTAATAATAAAATCGTTATGGCAACTTTAACTTTAATATTCGTAAAAGCCTGCGGATGATTATAGTCCATCTAATATACGAAGTACAGTTTGACAGTTTTGGTTATTCCTGGTTTTAAACTCCTGGTCTAGAATGATTAGTTACCGAGATAATGCCTTTTTTCCTTTGATAGCTGTCATCAGAAACTAAGATCTTGATAAGATCTGTCACTTCCGTAAAGAAAGTACTGGTCTAAAATGAGTAGATTCCGAGGTGATGTTATTTTTAGTTTGGCAGCTTTCGAAAGATCTTGATGAGATCTATCACATCTGTGAAGAAACTCTTAGTCTAAGATAAATAGTAATACCGAGATAAAGATCATGTTTAATATCCCGTAATAAGTGATCCTAGAGGTAAAATCATTTTAATATTTAACAGCTGTCATCTGAAACAAAGATCTTGATGAAATCTATCACTTCTGTAAAGAAAATGCTGGTCTAAGATGAATAGTTTCCGAGGTAATGCCATTTTTAGTTTGGCAGCTGTCATCTATACTAATATTATAAAGAGAGAAACTTTGTTTTTTTTTTTTTTTGTTTGTAACGAATAGGCTCCGAAACTACTGGACCGATTTTAAAAATTCTTTCACTTATGGATAGCTTAATTCAGTGTGAGTGACATAGGCTATATGAGATTTTGAAAAAAAATAGGGATCCGTAAGAAAACTGCAATATTGTGAACCAAGGTGTCACATAATATAATTACCATATTCATAAATTTGACTGCGCTGTGAAATCCATTGATGGTAGAATAATATAATGTACTAGGGGTTTTTAGTACTTATCAATATCTACAAAATAGTCCACGGAAATTTTATCCATCTATTTTGGTTTAGTCACAATAATCGAAACAGACATTATATGCATGCGCTGTGAAAAGTATTGGTGGTAAAATAAAGTAATGTACTAGGGGTTTGTAGTAATTATCAATGCCTACAAAACGGTATACATAGATTATATCCATCTTTTTTGGTTTAGTCAAAATGATCGAAGCAATGATTATTTTTCATGCGGTGTGAAAACTATTGGTGGTAGATTAAAGTAATGTACTAGAGGTTTGTAGTAATTATCAATATCTACAAAACAGTATACATAGATTATATCCATCTTTTTTGATTTAGTCACAATAATCGAAGTAGTGATTATTTTTCATGCGGTGTGAAAACTATCGGTGGTAGATTAAAGTAATGTACTAGAGGTTTGTAGTAATTATCAATACCTACAAAACAGTATACATAGATTATATCCATCTTTTCTGGTTTAGTCACAATAATCGCAGCAGTGATTATTTTTCATGCGGTGTGAAAACTATTGGTGGTAGATTAAAGTAATGTACTAGGGGTTTGTAGTACTTATCAATATCTTCAAAATAGCCCACGATAAATTTATACATGTGTTAAGGTTTGGTCATTGTAACAGAAATAGTCATTAATTTGCGTGCGCTGCGTAAACCATTAGGGTTATATCTATTAAAATACAATGTATCACGAATTTACTCCTGTTAAACGTTCACTATACCTACTTCTGCTACCGTGCGAAGCCGGGGCGGGCCGCTAGTCTGATATAAAGATCTTGATGAGACACTATCACTTCTGTGAAGAAACTCCTGGTCTAGGATGAGTATTTGAGTATTCAAGCTGTGGATCCAAATTAAAGGAGCCAATCATAACATAACATAACATACATTCACGCCTTTTTCCCGAAGGGGTAGGCAGAGGTGTACCCAGGACTCAGTCCCATAGTAGATACACCCACATTTCGCCAGTATGTTATTGGTCCCATGTAATAGGGGGCGAGCCTATTGCCATCTACCGGGCACAGTTCCAGACTCCAGGCAGTTATGGAGATAATTCCTGATGGAAAAATCCAATATTTAACACTGCCTGACCTGGGGATCGAACCCGGGACCTCTTGATTGGCAGTCGAGCATTCGCCCTCTACGCCACCGAGGCAGTCAATCAATAGTAGATACTTACTCATAAAGCTATATAACTATAGCCCATCAAATCTAAGAAATCCCGTTTGACATTTCATACACTATCATACTTTTCATAACTTTGCATAGGCGTAACTCACACAATTTCATTGACCTTTGCCATAAAACCATGGAATTACGAAATTTATCCCAAGATGTACAATATTCTTAATCACTAAATTTAAATTCAAACCCTAAGGCAATACCAAAAAAACAATACTTTTTAGATTTGATGGACTATAGTTACCCGCAGGCAAACACAGATTAGATAATAGTTACTTCGCAAGTATGTACTAGGCCTTTCGCGCTCCTACTTTAGTCAAACAGGGATAGCAATATTTGGCCCGGGTTTTGCACTCCCCTCGAATTTTAGTACTGAGCAGTCTTCTCTCCTGATTCTTAAGTATTATCAAAAAAGATTGAAATTTTGTAATCCCTATATCTCTAGAACCCCAAAACCGATTTAGCTCATGTTCGAACTTGAAAATTCTTTTTTTTTATACTACCTGTCTGCAAAGTTTCATCAAGATCGGATCATCGGCTTTCGAGTAATCGCAAGACAAACATACATACACACATACCCACATACCCACATACACACATACATACATACAAACTTTGGCTAATATTTTTATGCAAGTCCTAAACTATGTGTCTAAATTTGAAAAAAAAAATCGGACCATCGGTTTCGAAATTATCGTCAGACCTTTCATAAATACTTCGTGACTCTTATATATCCGGAACCCCTCGGCCGATTTTGCTTATTATCTAAAGTAAAAAAATTTATCACTTTAAACTACATGTCTGTAAAGTTTCATCAAGATCGGACCAATAGTTCTCAATTTATCGTCGATCAAACTTACATACCAGAGGTCAACCCTTAAGCTGGTACAAGCGCAGGTTTTTCCCACTTGTCGACTCTTATAATTGGGCCGGTTTTTTGATCGCTGGTAATTGTCAAGTTAACAATTTGTTAAACTGACAATGGTTAAGTCCCTAACCAATGGTCAACTCGTATTTTCGTTTTTTGATACCTTTTTTAACCTTGGCTAGAATTAACCATGGTTAATTATGTTGCCATTGCAATGAACTACTGATTTACCCATTTTTTAGTCGGGAGATTTTATTTTATATGGCAACTCTTGTAATTTTGATAGATTTAAACGTCAACGATGTCATTATAGTCAAAACCACAGAAAACCTTTCCGTGTTTTGTGTAGGTTCCTGCGATTTCGCGGTATTTTACAAGTTCTGTTCTGTGTTTTACAATTTATAATTACGACATATTCTAATAAAAAAACACGACTTTCACAATAATATGCCATCAAGCCATAAATTAAGAATTGAATTGAAGATTATTTTCTATTGTATGTTGTATGTAACGGTTCGGCAGTTCAGCAAAAGTCTAAAATTATTTATTGTGAATAATGGAATCAAACAAACTTATGTAAGTACCTATGATACAATGAATATATTAATTAATCTCTTATTCAACACTGTTGTCCTGAATTCTGACTGATAACCTGAAGAACGACCTCGGCATGGAGAGAGAACTACGATCTCTATCAGTGGGGACGTCAAGGACGTTCTGTCTCAGCATGTACACCTGCCAACTATGGGTTAATTATATCAGAAAGTCCTTTTACACCATAAGAGTCCAGTATAATGACGTCCCAGATTTTGCAGTGCATCAACAATATTTCTCTCACATGTGAATACCTGACTTCTTCGCAATATTAAGATCTCGAGTAGCGTTGTTCTGGAATTGTGTCAATGCCTCAGGTAACGCAATTGTTAAGGCAGTTGCTGATATCTCCAGAGTCCCATGTTTAAACACTGGATATCGGTTCACATGGAGAGGAATAGGATAAAGACCAACACGAACAATTTAATTTATGACTGGGTATAAAACACCTGCACAAAGTAGTTTTTTATATAATTTAATTTTAGTTGACTGCCTCGGTGGCGTAGAGGGTGCATGCTCGACTGCCAATCAAGAGGTCCCGGGTTCGATCCCCAGGTCAGGCAGTGTTAAATATTGGATTTTTCCATTAGGAATTATCTCAATAATTGTCTGGAGTCTGGAACTGTGCCCAGTGGATGGCAATAGGCTTGCCCCCTATTACATGGGATCAATAACATACTGGCGAAATGTGGGTGTATCTACTATGGGACTGAGTCCTGGGTACACCTCTGCCTACCCCTTCGGGAAAAAGGCGTGAATGTATGTTATGTATATGTAATTTTAATTTAGATAATACTTCACAAAGTGACATACATTGTGTGAGTGTGTCATAATAAACTGTTTAATGGGTCATGTGTACCTGCTAATAAATCTATTATATAAATTCATTTCATGTAAATACACCTACTTATTGTGTTTCAGGGAACGTAATACTTCTAATAATTTTAGAATAGAAGAAAGTTCTTAATAAATGATGTTAGCTACAATGACGGACCTTCTTGAAGCAAACCAAAACACCTTAGACCTGGCAAAATACTGGACCAAAATTTTATAAGGAGAAAACTAGCCATATTGACTCGAAAAGAAGAAGAATTAATGATGTACTCAAAAAGGCCTCGACATGCTTGAAATGGAATTAAAGGAGCTTGATATAGAATCGAAGAAGCGTGAATTGAAATTTAAGAAAGTCAGGAAGGTGTATCATAAATTAGTTATAGAAAAAGCATTATATATTAGAAATAAACAGCCAATAAAACTAAAATAAATTTGTCATATTTTAATCACTACATTATTATTATCCTATCCTACTTCCTACTATAAATCCCTACTACACTATTAAATACGAAAGTTTGTGAGGATAGATGTTGGATGGATGTTTGATACTATTTCATGCCAAAATACTGAACCGATTAGGCTGAAATTCTGTACCTATTATGATAGTTTAAACCCTGTAATAACACAAGTATACTTTTTAGTCCGATATTCCCAAGGGAACTAAGACTACGCGGGTGGAACCGCGGCGGGGCACAGCTGGTGTTATATAGTATATAGCTAGAAATATAGGTAAACGTGTTATTATTAGTTAGGTAGGTACATTTGAAACCAACAGTATATAGATAATATGTAGGTATCAATTAGTTCTTGACGATTACTTATGTGGAGTCATAGTTCTAGTTTGTTACCTATATCATGCTGTACCCCGCGGTTTCACCCGCATAGTCTTCGTTCCCGTCGGAATATTGGGATAATAAGTAATATATGTGTTTTTCTAGGGTCTAAACTATCTACATACCTACTGAATTTCAGCCCAATCGCTTCAGTAGTTTTAGGTGTCCATATTCACCAACTTTCGCAATTATAATATTAGTAGGTTTCACAACACGATTTCTTTTGATAGACGCACTATTGTAGAATAGACGATACCGCTAACTAAAATTTTCATCGTCCGAATACTTTAGCGGAGCTGTAAATTACGTGGCCGGTCTTCTTGATAAGGTATAACATCTGAACATAATTCCTTCGTGTGAGGAGCTATTTCGATTTCCAGTATGTTGATAAATTATGTAAATCCATATCTTTAGTATTAAATACTTTCCAAAACACTCGAATAAAATCAGAAGCAGCAGTAGGTAGATACGATATGATTAATAACCATCTGTTTTTGGCGCCAACCAGTCGACGGAGCAGTGGTTAAATATTCCGACTAATGGTTACTTATTTGACTATCTGTCGAGCTAACCAGGGATCAAAAAACGAATTTTTTCGAAATTTAACAAATTGTCAAGAAATTTAACAACTAGTTGACTTAACCCGCGATCAAAAAACCGGCCCTATAATAATAAGACCTCGCTTCGCTCGGTCGATGATTTTTTTTACAGCCACAAGGGATCGCAGATCTGAGTAGTTGATATTAATTTAACTTGATACTTCCACGCGTTCCCGCTAAAAAGTGTCTTGACAGACGGACAGATATACAGACAGACGGACAACAAAGTGATCCTACAAGGGTTCTTTTTTCCTTTTAAAGTACGGAGTCCTAAAAAAATTTTTATACTCTATCTGTTTGTTATCTGTCATGCCTAAACGGACGATGCTATTTAGATGAAATTTGGTATAGAGACAGTTTGAGTTTCGGGAAAGGACGTTGGATAGTTTTATCCCAGAAATCATTCCTTAAGGAGTGAATAGGGGTGGAAGTTTGTATGGGGAATTAATAACCGCTGAACCAATTGAGCTGAAATTTGGCATTTAGGTAAATAGCTTTTTTCCCGATATTCAGTGTTTTAAAATTCAAAATTATGCGCGGCACTGCACTGCGCCTGTCACTCTGAGTTATTAGTTGTTGAAACTCGTCATGCCCAGTAATTTCGCTAGTAACTTTGCCTTTCAGTCGGAACACAGTAATGTTTGCACATTACTGCTTGGCGGATGAATAACTGGCAAAAGTGTGGTACTTCCCAAGGGGCCCCCTGCAAAAGAGGCCTAGCGGCCTACCACTACAAAAACTTCTTATATAAGCTTATACCCAGACACAGATCAAACATGATTTATTAAGTATAAATTCCGATGGGATTATTATAAATAAATATTTATATATCTAAATGTTTTTATAACAGGTTTGCGTGAAAAAATGTCCAGATCAAACCGTAGTATTCGACTCAAAAGCAATTTTTGAACAACACAGATCACGGATGGTGTGCATAGATAAAATTGACGTACAGTCATTGACTTACGAAAAAGCTAAAGAACACTTCGAAAACAACAAATGTGCCAAAACTGTCATACAGAGCCAACCGGGTACGTATTACAGAATATCCTGTGTGGAGTGTATGTAGACTAGGTTCCTTCTCGCTCACACGTACCCACATATTTGAAGATATAAAAAATACTACAAGTAATTACGTAAAATAAAGACAACTAGGGACTAGAAAATAACAATACTAATTTAATCCAAACAAGTTTTCATGTGTAGGACTTGTTTGGATTATACGTAATATTTTTTATATTTTCAAAAATGTGGGTACGTGTGAGCGAGAGGGCGAAATAGGTGTGCACCGCGCCTTAAAGCTGACCATACACGTTAGGATTTACAGATCGATTACTAAGAGCTGGCGCAGTCAAAGTACTCATACTAACATTATAGCTTATTTCAAAGATGGGCGCAAGCTCGACTGCCGATCATGAGGTAGCGGGTTCGATCTCTAGGTCAGGCAAAGTCATTTTAGTTATTAGGAATTATATCTATGACAACCTGGAGTCTGGAATTGTGCCCGGTAAATGGCAATAGGCTCGCCCCCTATTACATGGAACCAATACTGGCGAATGTGTTCACGAAACGTGTATTTTTGGCGCGGGTCGGTTCGGCTGTCAGATTAGGTACAAAGAAAGCGCCCGTCACAACACTATAATATTTTTATAGTATGTTGTCTTCCAAACAAAAACCCTTGTATTGGTTTGATTGTTGGAATGCGACTTGACGCCTACCGCGTTTACGTGTGAATTTACCTTTATTCACACAGTCCCTTTGAACACTATGTTGTTCGCTCCAGCTTGTAGTAATCGACCTATATACCTCTGTCAGGTATATAGTTTGCTTTTCCAGTTGAACTGTTCAGATAAACCTTGCGTGTATGGTTACCTTAAGACGAGCATTAAAGATGCATGTCGTGTGATTCATCAATGATCATGGTTCCAATAGACGTCAACCTAGGACACCTAGGTTTTAAAACATATTTAAGGGAAAGTAGGTGACTATGTGGATCACTTTTGTACCTACTATGACTTCACTTGTTTCCTCTCAAATTGGGCAGAGTTTTGACCAAATTCTAATGTTACGAATGTGACCCGCGATCCAACGGGACCTACTCTCCCTAGTGCTTAAGTACAATAAATATCGCGATATTTGTGATCGTACTCAAATTAGAGTTTATTAGGTCATAGGTTTATTATACCTACTGACGATATCGACAGGATTGAAGGGATTATATTACATAGGCTGGATTTAAATCTATCAAAAAGTATATCAATATATCGTGATATTTTATTGGCTGTGTGAGTGCAAGCGCATAGAATGCTAACGATGGGTTTACTCATAGATTTTTGTTGAAATCTCTGATTTCTGGGGTGAAATATAAAAGGTGTCTCGTATCTATGTTTATTCGGGCAATGTCGTGTGTGACCAAGTTAATGTGATGGTGTGTGCATGATTACAGTAGGCATTTACAGCTATAGGCTTTAAAAACTCCATATAGATAAATGCGAACGCTTCAGTGTTATTCCGGTGTATCGGCGACCTGTCCACCATCCAATGCAAGGGTCCTCCTAAGGTGGACACGAGATGGACGCAGACTGAGAGTAGCGGGGGCACTTGCGTCCGAGATCCAGAAAAGGCGCAGAGATCTCTGATGGATAGTGCGACCGCCCTCGATTCGTACGTGGGTTGGATTGCAGCTAGTTGGGTGGCGTTCTTCACGTGGGACGGACGCGACACCCACATCGTAAGCTGCTACATGTCGCTTCTATAGTTCACTAATGCATGTGCAGCTGGGCATTGGGCATGTGGCACCCGCTTCTAAACTACTTACTTATTACTAATTTATTAACAGCCCGGGGTGTTGTCAGTTACTTATAACCAATGATATTTTAAATTTTAGTACTTAGACTGAATTTACAACTTTATATTTTGGCTAAACTACCATAAGGTACTTATAGATATGCAGGTCACTCCTACGCCAAAATGTCGTTGTTGCCTGCCCAACAAGCAATGCAGGTTAAAGGTATAAGACCGCACTAAGGTGTTCTGCTGCGAGCGATTATTTTTACAAACGGAAATCAGTCGCGAAAAATACTGCCAGTGCATTCACTTTTATTGACGTCTTTGAATCACAAAATGACCGCATGCCGTAGTACGCCATGGCTCTAACTTGTACTTTTGTACCTTATAGCAGACGCGACGAGGCTCTATAATTTAAAATATTATTGGTTACACGTATCATAGCATAGCGCACTGGTGCCTGGTGGATGTGTTTGAATCCTTACACATTCCTATATTATAATCTTTTAATAATAAACGGGCATGGTGCAGTGCTCGGGCGATGCTTCGTGAACGTCACAGAGGCATTAAAAGAGGCGACTGACTTCATTCAAGACATTGCTCATCTCAACATAACCGAGGAACAGGTGGTTTCACAGATCAAGTCATTAGTGCAGTTTCAGCAGGTAGATATACTTAGATTACATTGCTTATGTATTGTCACGAGGTATCTGGTGTGGTGAACGTACCTGTTCATCAGGTTACCGTCACGTAGTTGTTTTGTAAATATATCATATTGTTATAAGCGTTTGCAAAAACAATTTCGTCTTCAAACAAAATGAATCAATTGATCGGACAATTTGTGTGGGAACCCGAATTTGTTTTTTGCGAATTCGCTATTCTTTCTTTTGCAAGTAGTTTAGGGTGACGGGCAGATACACCCTCTTAAGTATAACTACACCTTTTCGTAGCACTTTGTAATAGAAAAATAGAAGATAGTTTTAACACAACTGATTAACGACAATTTGCTTTTAAAACCATCTAATTTTTATGCTATGCTATTATAATAACGCTGTTATAACTAAGTAATCTCAACAAAAACATAAACTCATATCCTGAAACGAGAAAAAGGGTATTGACAGACAGACAATGAAGTTATCCCTTAAAGGTTCTTTTTTTCCTTTTAAGGTACGGAACTAAAAATGAAATAAATCAAGGAACTTGTGTACCAATTTTCGTCAAAATCAGTTGAAAAGTGCGGTACCTGTAGGCGATAACAGACCGACACATGCCGATAGACGGACAAAAGCAATTTTTGGCCAATCTTGAAGCTCGCTGGGTCAATTGAAGTAGCATGAAGTCTGTTACCTAAGACCATAGAATACTAAACTTACCTTATATAATATAATTCAAGCAAAGCTTCACGTATTACATAATATTCCTTCTTTCACGAGCAACAGTGAGCATGAATATTATTATAGATTATTATCCTGTTGCATGTCTTCCACCTCTAGGTTGATATGACTTTTCTACATTATAATATTTTTGTATGAAGTGTAGAAGGTATCTATGAGTTGATAGTCATCGCAAGATTTTTATGTTATTTTTTGTTAGGTAGTCCTTTCGACCATACAAAGTACAATCGGAGGAAAAAGAGTCTAAATCAGAATAATTTCTATATTTTGGTGTGCAGTTATCAGCGCAGATAGTACAAGACCTGGTGCAGTCTCGATGGTACTTGCTGCAGGGCTATTGTGGAACTCGGTGACGATCACTTTAGTGACTAATAACTCGATTTGACAGTTCTAGTTACTAACTACAAATGTCAAACGGCTGGTTTCGTATTGGCGTTCTCCAGTTAGCAACTGAGATGACGTCAAAATCACTAGGCGTGTATAATAGTCACTTAAACTTATTTTCCAGCTGTTTTCGTATCGATACTTTTAATTTAATAGATAGATAACACTTTTATTGATACTAAAATATGAGTTACAATAATAACAATATAATAACATGCATCGATAACATGTTTGTAAAAAATACTGACTAATTCTTATGCCTACTAATATAATAACATAAAATTCTTGTTTCAGATTTTTTATGACAAATAAAATATCCTATTTGTCAATGCATCCTCTGGCAGCCTCCGGGGAGCATCTTACAATTTCTTTGTATGGAACTAATATCTCTTTCGATAATACAAACAAGAGAGAGAGATAAATGACTCCATTTTAATAGAGCTTAATATCCAAAAGACTTTATTAAGAATTTATGATATAAATTTAAAGGAATTGAGTCCCGCGGGAACAAGTTAAGGGAATTACACTAGTCTACTTTATTACTTTACTTAAATTTAGTATATACTATTAAAATAAAATAAAAAGCTTTTTAATAATCATATTATTTTATTTATCAGGCCTTCAGTTGCATTTCTTAGATATAGCATCATGGGCTATTATATAACTATGTACCTAAATCATCTCTAGATGAGGTGCTCGCTATTGACCTTTTCGGGCCTTTACCACAAGGAAGCCAGGGGGAGCGTTGGGTTTTACTAATAGAAGACACAGCCACTCGGTGGGTAGAAGTGTTTGCCCTCCAAGACGCTACAGCTGAAGCGTGTGCTCGTGTCCTTATCGAAGAATACTTCTTACGATTTGGCTTACCTCGTCGTGTTATATCGGACAATGGCGTCCAATTTGTGTCTGCAGTCATGCAACAGTGCATGTCCGTACTTGGGGTAAAGCAGAATTTTGTACCTCTTTACCATCCACAGTCTAACCCTGCAGAGCGCAAAAATAGAGACCTTAAGGCTATGTTAGCATATCTGGTAGAGGAAGACCACACAACCTGGCCACAGAAGCTGCCGCTGGTTCGCTTTGCCCTCAACAGTTCCAAGTGCCGAACAACAGGTATGTCTCCAGCTTATCTAGCTTTCGCTCGAGAAATGAGGTCTCCAACTGAAGTTACACATGACCTTCGTGCCATCATGGACAAACAAAATTTTGTCCCACAAATCACTCCCTATCTTAGACATTTCATTAACTCACTTTCTGCGATTCGCGAGCGTGCAGAAATGCAACAGGACAAAACCAAGGAATACGCCGATAAATCCCGCCGACCTGCGGAAACCTTTCAAGTAGGTGATTTGGTACTGCTAAAATCCCACGTTCTCAGTAGTGCTCCGAAAAACGTTACAGCAAAATTTGCACCAAAACGTGATGGTCCGTACCAGATTTCTAGCAAAGTGAGCCCAACCACGTATGTATTGTCCAATGTAGACAAACCCAATGATGTCCTAGGTAGATACCATATCCAAGACCTTACTGCATATAAAGCTACCGACGTTGGCCTTCTGCCTAAACCCGTTATCCCCAAGAGGAAACGTGGACGTCCAGCGGCAAGTAATGGTGTCCTAGTCCAGGAGCGAGGACGTTCACCTGGACTAGAGGGGGAGTGTATAGTAAACCGTTCGGTGTTGCCACCGCGCACTACTCGCGGCCGTCCTCCCGCTCGTCTTTTGGATTAGATTGTCTGTGGTAGGAAAATGGCGTAACTCGCGTGTGCCCGAATTTCACGACTGTGAATTCTTTTTAATTTAAAATTGTGAAGATATTATTAAACACCTGATAAGATTTCTCCTGTTTATTTTTATATGAGTGCACCCCACCTCATAATCATAAATTCTTAATAAAGTCTTTGGATATTAAGCTCTATTAAAATGGAGTCATTCATCTCTCTCTTTGAATTATCGCAAGAGATATTGGTTCCACACAAAGAAATTGTAAGATGCTCCCCGGAGGCTGCCGGAGGATGCATTGACAAATAAGATATTTTATTTTTCATCACAAATCTGAAACAAGAATTTTATGTTATTTTATAAGTAGGCGTAAGACCTTGCATTGCATAAAATACTATTTAAGTACTCAAATTAGTCAGTATTTTTTAAAAACATGTTATCGATGCATGTTATTTTATTGTTATTATTGTAACTCATGTTTTAGTTTTTTAGTATCATTTTGTTAATTTTCTGTATTGTGGTATCAATAAAAGTGTTATCTATCTATTAAATTCACCTACAAATTTCCAATGTTTGCATTGCAGTCATTATCATCATCACAGCCATTAGGCTAATAAAAGTAAATTTTTATATAGAAATAACTGTGTACCGTTTGAAATTCAATTGTTCAGAAAAATATACTGATCAAATGGAAAACTTTTGCTCTCCTGTAAAATACCCCTTATCAATTAAAATTAATTGAAAATAAGAAAATATTCCGATGTAACTTACGAACTCTCACCGTTTTGATTTAACGTTGAGTTGAAAGAACACATTACATTTGTAGACAAGAAAATTCTCTCCAACTTTCATTACGAGCATTATGTGCAAATTGTTTTCGTTTTTGCATTATATAAATCTACAGCTAAACAAATAATTTTATTATGAAATAAACACAAGTAAGCATAGATAATACATAATGTATACTGCAAGTAAGACAAAACGAAAATCCTTCCACAGAACACAAAGAATCCACAGAGTACTTTATATATAAAATAATCTTGCTTTATTTTTTATTCACGAAGGAGAAATATGGACCATACTTTAAAGTGTATTTGCCAGCGTCAATTTTGTTTTAATATTTTGTATAGGTATAATATGGTAGGTTTATATTTATCCATAATAATAAATAATATTCAGAAATGCGCACTGAGTTTGAATATATATGACCACAAGTAAGTATAACATCTTCATTATCATCTCAGCCATAGGACGTCCACTGCTGAACATAGGCATCCCCTTGGATTTCCATCCAGTCTGGTTGTAAGTGGCCTGCATCCAGCGTGCTCCTGCCATATTTATCATATCGTCCGCCCACCTTGTCTTGACGTCCTACGCTGCGCTTACCAGTCCGTGGTCTCCTTTCGAGAACCTTACGGCCCCATCGGCCATCAGTTCGACGTGCTATGTGTCCTGCCCATTGCTACTTCAACTTGCAAGTATTACATACACCTTCATCATCATCATCATCACAGCCATAGGACGTCCACTGCTGAACATAAGCCTCTCCCATAGATTTCCATCTAGTCCGGTTGTAAGCGGCCATTATTATCATAATAATGATAATAAGTTCATGTACTTAGCTCTTTACTATCTACTACCTATTCGTGAATAAATACTTAATAAATACTTACCTAAATATTTTCTACTTCTACTAACGTAAGTCATGTCTTCCAAATAAAACAATAAATAAGTTATCAAACGGTCAACATATTCAAAAATCCTCTCCTTTAACATAGCACACCAAAATTGGCGACTTTAACAATTTCATTCGCTAGTGACTTTTATTACCCCATAATAAACACTGGTCTCGAGCAGTGTCTATCCTAAACCTTCAGTGATAATCACAAGTGACGTCACGGTGAACAATTAAGACTTCCCCAATGCCAGTTTTAAAAGTATCGTATACGAAAACAGCTGTAAAATTATGTTTAAGTGACTATTATACACGCCTAGTGATTTTGACGTCATCTCAGTTGCTAACTGGAGAGCGCCAATACGAAAACAGCTGTTTGACCTTTGTAGTTAGTTGCTGGAGCAGTCCTCCTAGCGCTACTCCAGCACAGAGTGCGTGTATGTGGAATGTGGACGAAATGGTTGCAAACAACACATATAATAATAAAGATATTTATTATTAAATCGACTAAAAAATATAACACAGATTTTTTCTCTTTCTTTCAACTTGACACTCAATTTGCGGAAACAAAAGATAGATTAACATCATCGAATTCAAATTACTTGTATAGAAAAACTCTATGCCTAATAAACCTAGCAGTCTTATTTGACAAACCAAAGAGGTTTTCTAACACTCCTCCTTAATTTGAATTCCCTTGTATCCATCTGTCTAGCAAACCACTTCACTCACATGCATCTACCTAGTGCACCACATCTATCACTCCCATCTGTTTTGTACACCATACAAACTTGCCTTTTGCCAACGGTTTTGTCAGTCCATCCGCAATCATATGTGAGGTATCCTGATAACTCAAATTGATGGTACTGCTCTCAACCGCCTGTCTTATGAAGTGATAGCGCACATCAATATGCTTTGTGCGCTGGTGATGGGCAGGGTTCTCAGCAATATGTATTGCTGATTGACTATCACTGCGTATAGTGATAGAGCTCTCTTCTTTCTGTGTTATTTCAGAAATAAATCTTCTCAGAAAGATAGCCTCCCTTGCAGCTTCAGATATTGATACGTATTCTGCCTCTGCTGTTGAGAGGGCAACAGTTTTCTGCTTCTTGCTCTCCCAGCTCACTGCTCCTCCTTGAGATAAGAACACATATCCCGTGTATGATATTATATTTCTGTCATAAGTACTAGCATGACTTGCATCGGCATGACCTTGTATAAAAAGTTGTTGTGTGTCCCTGGAATACATAAGTCCATAACTCCTTGTACCTTCAGGTATCTCAACACACGTTTTGCCATGCTCCAGTGCACCTCAGTGTAACAAGTGTTAAACTGGCTGAGATAGCTCACCGCATTTGCTATGTCCGGTCGTGTACACACAGCAAGGTACATCAACGATCCTATTAAATTCTGGTATGGTATCCTAGGATCAGGTTGATGCTCCGCATTAGGTCTCTCCAGTTTATGCCATTCACCAGGAACAGAGGGTGTTGCAGCTATTTTACAATCCTCCATTCCAAAGGTCTTGAGAATTTTCTCAACATATTTTTCTTGATCCACCTTGATTCCATCACTATTCTGTGTGATTCTCATTCCCAGAATGAGCTCTGCTTTACCAAGTTCTTTCATCTCAAACTTTGAAGTGAGTTCTTTCTTCACTCTTCTAAGTTCAGTGACATCGTCCCAAAAAATTAGCATGTCGTCTACGTATATGGCCAAGATAATAATCTTTCCATCTGTAATTCTCGTGTAGACACAAGGTTCGTTTTTGGACTGTGTAAAGTTCAGTTGCTTTAGAACTTGATCCAGTTTTTGGTTCCAGGCTCGAGCAGCTTGCTTAAGGCCGTAAAGAGACTTATTCATGAGACAGACATAGGTCTCTTTTCCGCGTTCTACAAATCCGTCTGGTTGTTTCATATAGACAGTCTCTGATATCTCTCCATTCAGAAACGCTGTCTTCACGTCCATTTGATCAACTTTAAGACCAGTTCGGGCAGCTAAAGCGAGTAACACTCGTAACGAACTGTGACGAACAACCGGTGAGAACGTCTCGTTATAGTCAATACCGCATCTTTGGCTAAAACCACGAGCGACCAACCGAGCTTTGTATCGTTTTCTATTTCCCGCCTCTTCTTTGATTTTAAATAACCATTTAGAATCAACGACGTTACACTTAGCTGGTGGTTTTACCAATGTCCAGGTATTGTTTTTCTTTAATGCATCCAGCTCCTCCTGAATTGCATTTTTCCATTTCACTCTATCATCCCTCGACAAAGCTTCGTTAACAGTTTTAGGATCCTGCTCTGATTCTGTTGTTTGATATAGAACATAGTCCTGAAAATTCTTTGGTTTACGGTTGCGTGATGGATACCTTCTCTCACTTTCTTGATCATCGTCTTCCTCTGCAGACATGTAGTCATCAGTCTCATGATTATTATCCACTGGCACCTCCAAACTATCATTTTCATTTTCTCCGTCAGTATCCAACCGAGGTTGTTGAGCTTGTATAGGGATATCAAGTGTTCGACGAGGAATGGCCGATGGGAGAGGAGGGCTATGTCCTGCGGTGTTCCTCAGGGGTCGGTCCTAGGACCACTCCTGTGGAACATCGGCTATGATTGGGTGTTGCGTGGGGTCACACTCCGAGGGGTCAGCGTAATTTGTTACGCTGACGACACCCTCGTGACGGCCCATGGCACCAATTACCACGAGGCGGCAGTGCTTGCTACAGCAGGAGTGGCTCAGGTGGTGCGCCGCATCAAGTCCTTAGGACTAGAAGTGGCTCTTCACAAATCGGAGGCCATCGCTTTCCATGGCCCCCGTCGTAACCGCCCTCCAGCGGACAGTAGTATAATCGTGGGAGGTACTTCCATCGCTGTCGGGTCCTCGATCAAGTATCTGGGACTGGTTCTTGACAGTCGATGGAAGTTTGAGGAGCACTTCCGGCGCTTGGCCCCAAGGTTGGTGGCTGCGGCCGGAAATTTGGGAAAGCTGCTCCCAAATGTCGGAGGACCAAGTGCGAGGTGCCGACGTCTGTATACCGGCGTCATACGCTCTATGGCATTGTACGGTGCGCCCATATGGGCGGGTGCTCTGAGCCGTAAGACCGTGGCTATGCTGCGTCGGCCGCAGCGGGTCATGGCGCTCAGAGCGGCTCGGGCGTACCGCACCGTGTCATTTGACGGTGCTTGCGTGCTCGCCGGAGTTCCGCCGTGGGACCTCGATGCCGAGGCCCTAGCAGCGATGTACCGGCGACGCGCTTTGGCGAGAGCTGAGAACGGTGGTGACCCACCTTTAGAGGTGATTGCTCGTTGGCATGAGGAGGCGCACGCAGATGTACTGCAAAAGTGGTCTCTGCGCCTTGTGGATACGGTTGTCAGCCGGGAACTTCTGGAGGCGGTTCGGCCCGTCCTTGCGGAATGGGTCGACCGTAGTTTTGGTCCGCTCACGTACCGCCTGACGCAGTTGTTGTCTGGACACGGCTGCTTTGGGCGGTATTTGTGTCGAATAGTGCAGCGAGAGCCGTCCGCGAATTGTCACCACTGCGCGGACGGGGTGGAAGATACGGCGCAACACACGCGCGAAGTATGTCCGGCATGGGAGGTGAACCGCACTGCCCTGGCCGCTATTGTCGGACAGGACCTGTCGCTGCCGGCTTTGGTCGCCGCCATGGTCGGTGGTGAGGAGGCCTGGCAAGGCGCATTAGCGTTTGCGGAGGCAGTGATGACCGCGAAGGAGGTTGCAGAAAGGGAGCGTGAGCAAGCCCCGGACTCCCTCCCGATGCGTCGAAGGAGAGCTGGTCGACGACGTCGCGCCTACGTGGCAGCAATGCCACAGTAGGCAGGCGAACAAAGTTGTTTGACCGAGACCTTTGGGTGGTGGACGGGGACTTCTGCCACCCATACTCAACAGGTCTGGTGCTGGTGCACGCCCTCGCTGTGTTCCGGGGGCGTCACCATGCGGAGAATACAGGGGTTGAGCTTAGCTCCCCTCGGAGAGGGTCCGTACGCGGACAGTCGCCGACGGGTCGCGGTTGCGTTTCCGATCCCGTGGCCCGTCCCTCATGGCGACCAGAGGAACACCCCAGGGTTTTAGTCAGTCGGGAAGATCCCCTTCAGGGACTCCCCATCCTGACATAACCCGGCCCTGTCCCCGCATGGCCGGGTATCTGTATGCAGATTTCCCTGGGAAAAAAAAAAAAAAAAAAAAAAAAAAAAAAAAAAAAAAAAAAAAGGGATATCAAGTGTTTCAGTACCCACACAAGGATGCTGAACTTCTTCGTTTTGAAGAATATTATTCTGAATATCTTCAGAATCTTGAATATGCTCCTCCAAGGGCATAATATCCTCAGATTGTCTTGAAACGGGTACCACCATGATTTCATTTGAAGGTTTCGCCAAATTCGCGTTTAACTTTTGATTTTCAAAAAATACCACGTCTCTGGCTTTAAAACATTCTCCTGTTTTAGGATCTACAAGCCGATAAGCCTTAGAATTGTCGCAGTATCCAGTGTGCAGCAATTCTTTACTCTTGGCGTCCCATTTCGTTCTTTTCTGATCTGGTACGTGCATAAACGCTTTACATCCAAAGGTTTTAATCATGCTTAGATCACTTTTTATGCCAGTCCAGGCTTCTTCTGGTGTCATGTTTTTGACAGCTACCGTTGGTGATCGATTTTTCAAGAAGACTGCATGATGGACAGCCTCTGCCCAGAACTTCTTTTGAAGTCCCGCTTCTTGAAGCATGCATCTCGCCTTTTCGCAAATTGTTCGATTTGCACGTTCTGCAACTCCATTCTGTTCGGGTGTATACTCTACCGAAAGTTGGTGTTTAATTCCTTTTTGTTTCAAATATTCATCCATAGCGTTGTTGACGAACTCCCTACCATTATCCGTTCGAATGGCTTTTATTTGTTTCCCTGTTTGCGTTTCCGCTAACGCCTTAAACTCTTTAAATTTTCCTAAAACTTCACTCTTCTGTTTTAGAAAATATATAAAAGTTTTCCGCGTAAAATCGTCAATAAACGTCAAAAAATATTTCAAACCTCCAAAAGAATCTTCACTCATAGGACCGCATACGTCTGAGTGAATCAAGTCTAAAGGTTCTTTAGCTCTCGTACCACCTTTTTTCGTAAAAGGTTGTTTGGTTTGTTTTCCCATCAAACAAGCTACGCAGTTGAGTTTCGCAGAAGAGTTAGGAAAACTTACCCCAGTCGCAAGTTTATCTCTAAGGAGGAGGAGGTTGCGCATACCCAGATGTCCCATCCGCTGATGCCACAGAATCATCTCCTGACTGACAGTTGTGTTGAGAGCAGTATCCTGTAAACACTTTTTAAGTTTATATACGCCTCTCTCTTTTATTCCTTTCACAACAGCCTTACCTTTCACCTCACATTCTCCTTTCTTATAAACCTCGAATCCATTCTCTATAAATACTGCAATGTGACCTTTCTTCACTACAGCACTCACACTCATTAAGTTCGCTTGTAATCCCGGAACATACATAACATCACTTACAGTCAACCCTAATGATTTACACTCTACCATACCTTTTCCCTCACCATACACCTTTTTTCCATCAGCACATGTTACAGTCACTCGAGCATCCACACTAAACTTCTGGAAGTCATTAAACCAATCTCTTTGCTTTGTCATGTGCGTAGAGGCGCCTGAGTCGAAGCCCCATTCTTCGTCATATGCATCTCCCGCAGTACTAAGAGCATATGTATGTAAAGCTTCCTTTTTGTTTCTTAGATTCTCTGGACATGTATTGGCTTTGTGAGGTCCGTCACATATAAAGCATCTGATTGTTCTTCCGTTCTTAGTCTTCGATTTCGTAGACTGCTTCTTGGATAATAACGCAGACGCTTTCTCACTAGAGCTCGATGTATAGGTGTCCTCCATTTGGAAAAGTTTTGTTTTTACGTAGTCGGTAGTCAGTGCTATATTACTGTTTTCTACAGCTAATCTCATAGGTTGGAATTCTTTAGTAAGTCCTTGGAGAATCAATGCAGCTAACAGTTCATCGTCGATCTCCTTTCCAAGGTCAGTTAATTCTTGAGTAACCGCCATCATAGTTGTTACATATTCTCGAACTGTTCCGAATTGTTCCAATTTCAAATTGACAAGTCTTGACAGCAGCCTGCATCTATTGTCCGCAGGACACTAAGTACTTCTACTACTTTTATATTCACTAAATACTAAATACTCTAATTTTGTAGAATATTTAAAATTAATTGAAAAAATTTTAAGCTGATGTAAACAAACAAATGTCAAATGAGTAAAATAACCCGACAAAAAAATCGGTAACTTGATTTCACTATATTGCAACGAAAAAAGTGTACCTAAACATGGACGTATAATATTCCGTGCAAATTAGTGAAGTGAAAAGGCGCTACGATACGCACTTAGCAGGGCACAAAATAACTTTAAATTATTGGACACCGTATGAGATCCACAATACCAAATCTTTCAAAATTCGGATAGTAACCGAAGCTCGGTTACTAACTCAAGCCTGATAGCGACTGGTGACTATTATGAACGCCAATAGCCCTGCTGCTGGGCGCTCTGTGCGCGGTTGTAGTCATATGCTTCGTCTACATCTTGCTGCTGCGGTGGGTGGTCGCGCCCGTCGTCTGGGCTTCCATCGCTGGACTATTCGCGCTTCTTGGATTCTGTACGTACCTTCACAATGTGTCATTGGGTTTTCATTTTATGACAGTGAGTGACAAAACAAGCAAATCAGGTGCCTGATGGTAAGCATCATGATTGCCCATATTCATGATTGCCGCAGTACCACCCAGTGTTTTAAAATTCAAAATTCTGCGCGGCACTGCACTGCGCCTGTCACCCTGAGATATAAGTTGTTTCATCATTGCCCTTCAGACCGGAACATAGTAATGTTTGCACATTACAGCTCGGCGGATGAATAACTGGCAAAGGTGTGGTACTTCCCCAGGCGGCCCCCTGCAGAAGAGGCCTACCACTAAAAACTCGATGTCGATTGTAAACTACTTATTAAGTAAAAGTTTATTTACACAGGAACGATGTCTACGAACGAACGATGTGTAGCTAGTCTTTTTTTTTTTTTTTTTTTTTTATGATAGTGAGTGACAAGACGAGCTCATCAGATGCCTGATGGTAAGCATCATGATTGCCCATATCAGACACAGTGCCACCCAGTATTTTAAAATTCAAAATTTTGCGCGGCACTGCACTGCGCCTATCACCCTGAGATATGAGTTGTTGAATCTCATCATGCCCAGTAATTTCGCTGGTAACATTGCCCTTCATACCGGAACACAGTAATGTTTGGACATTACTGCTTGGCGGATGAATAACTGGCAAAGGTGTGGTACTTCCCCAGGCGGCCTCCTGCAAAAGAGGCCTACCACTACACGAAAATCCTATAGTCCTATAAATGCTAACCTGTTGACCATAAAATTGTATTAAGTACCTGTTCAAAGTATCAATATTATGTACAATATATACAAAACATTAACCCCGTAGATAAAACATTACATAACCCCGTAGATAAATGGTTCGATCTACTTCTGATGTTCGCGATTCCTTATAAATCTAATTAGCATTCGAGTCGCGAGTTGATGTTTCGATTAGCACAACAGCAGTAGTTGACCTTCAAATTTTGTTGCAATCGTTCATTTAATAAGGAAAATTGCGAAATAAACGGTCAAGCAGGAAAAACTAGATTACATGTTACGTAAAGACCCAATCGAAATGATTCATATTAATACACTAGCTGTGCCCCGCGGCTTCACCTGCATAGACATTGTTCGTGTGGGAACATCGGGGAAAAAACGCTGGGTTCCGGGGGTTGATTGATTCCCATGTCAAGCAATTTTTTTTTGACATATTTCAAAATAACAGAGTGAATTTATGCCTATATATATGGCAATAGTCAATAGACTCGCCCCTATTACATTGGACTTTAAACATAACTGCCGAAGTGAGGGTGTGGGTACTGTGGGAACATTCCCACTACTTCAATTAAGGGGGTTTCTCGTTCATACAAAATGTTTCCCAAATATGGAGAAATAGAGACTAATTTTCCACTCAACTTTTTTTGTTTGGCTCTTAATATGGCCATTTAATTATATTATAACCATACGGTTTTTATAAACCAAATACATTTTTGCGCAAATAATGCCCAAAATAAGAGCCAACCGCAAACATAACATAACATACATTCACGCCTTTTTCCCAAAGGGGTAGGCAGAGGTGTACCCAGGACTCAGTCCCATAGTAGATACACCCACATTTCGCCAGTATGTTATTAATCCCATGTAATAGGGGGCGAGCCTATTGCCATCTACCGGGCACAGTTCCAGACTCCAGGCAGTTATTGAGATAATTCCTAATGGAAAAATCCAATATTTAACACTGCCTGACCTAAGGATCGAACCCGGGACCTCTTGATTGGCAATCGAGCATGCGCCCTCTACGCCACCGAGGCAGTCACCGCAAACAATTGAGTGGAAAATCAGTCTCTATTTCTCCATATTTGGGAAACATTTTGTATGAACGAGAAACCCCCTTAAAACGATGATGTTATGTTATGATGTCATATTATGTATTCCAGCACTTTACCTATGCTACAAGAACTACGTGTATTTCAAAGAACATCCAGCGCCACTGATACCGACGACCAATTTGAAAGGGATGTTTCAGGCCTACTTCAGCAAACATGTAAGTTAAATAGGTACACAATTAAGTACCTATGTACTAATAAGTGTCATAATCGATACGTTGACGTTGCACATTGTGCAATTTTCCCGTTCTTTTCTGCCGCATACGTGGAAATTGTGGAATGATCTCCCTGCTGCGGTCTTCCCGCTGAGCTATAATATGGGGCTCTTCAAAAGGAGAGTGAATAGTGTTGAATAGTCGGCAACATACTGGCAATACTGGCAATACGGTTTAGTTACACCAATTACAATGATTAAAATAAAATTAAGGAAGAAAAAAAAAGAAATTACACAGCAAATTATTATAAAAATATATGTAAAAAAAAAATACCAGTCATACAACACACTCGCAGTACCTCAGACGCTCAATTAATATCTTCGACCATTCATCCACAAACAATTCAAAGTCGGGATTGTGGTCCAAGAGAGCGTTGAATGCTGCTAGAGTGCGTGGTACTTATGGGCGCATTGGCACGTGCTGTAGTGCGTCTAAAACCCATTATATCTAGGTTTCTGTTCAGGTACTCCCTCGCTAAAGCTCGACAGTAAAACTACCTCGTATAGCTACAATAGGTCTCTTTAGCCCCTCGTGTAACATACTACCACAGATTAACTAATAGTTCCTTACGGATACTACTATTATTTAAGAAATGTGATTTTAATAAATGGGTATGGTTTTGTTTGCAGGAAGTTTGGTTGGCGATATTAATAGCGGTGGCCGTTATATTCGTGATCCTGTTGCTTATGGTGATCTTCCTGAGAGGACGTATCGTCATCGCTATTGCTCTCATACAGGAAGGCAGCAAGTTAGTACTTCTACTAGAACAATACGCTCTTAAGACTACGACTACTACTTTAGACTTGATATAAATACAAAGGATGGGGACGCAAGCAAACGACCGTCTGTACTTAGAACTGGTTTATTACTGCTGCTTTCGCAGCGTTGTGCACGCGGTGTGCGTCGTGCGTTTATACATTTCAAGACTACTTTAGCTACGAGAAATTCCTATAAAAAATATGTTTTCTATAAAATATATATTTCTATAAAAAAAATTATAGACACAATCCTATAAAAAATTTAGAAATCGATGTTTTTTATTCCCCTGTTTCAAAGTCAAAGTCAAATATATATTGGTCACAGCATAACAATGGTTGTTACATAGGCAAGTCATACAAACATTCATTATTATAACATTATCATTACATTTATTCATATTATCTATTACTGGATTATTATTTAAGTGATTTCAATTATTCAGTTATATCATTGTGTCAAGTTTCTGTTTCTACAACCAAATTTTAGAGATCGACTATCTTGCTCGTACCCGAATGAAGAGTTTCCTCCAAATATTATTAACCCATTATATAAATTTATTATTTATATCCTGATATGTTTATAGTGAAGTAAACTATGTCCCTGCCATTTTAGTTTCTCTGATAAACTGGGTTTTTTCATAGTGAATCAAAATATCAGGATATCAATTATATATTTATCAGAAAAGTTTACTATATTTGGAAGAAACAGGGGAATACGAAACATCGATTTGGTAAATTTTCCGTAGGATTTATGTCAAACTGTTAAGAAGTCCTCTTACCTATTAAGGTTTGTTACACATGACGGAAGATGCGTCGTGTCTGATCGGTCGCGTAACGTCAGAGTAACGACAAATCTATACTAGTCTATACTAATATTATAAAGAGAGAAACTTTGTTTTTTTGTTTGTAACGAATAGGCTCCGAAACTACTGGACCGATTTTAAAAATTCTTTCGCTTATCGATAGCTTAATTCAGTGTGAGTGCCATAGGCTATATGAGATTTTGAAAAAAAAATGGGGATCCGTAAGAAAACTGCAATATTGTGAACCAAGGTGTTACATAATATAATTACCATATTCATAAATTTGCGTGCGCTGTGAAATGCATTGATGGTAGAATAATATAATGTATCTATACTAATATTATAAAGAGAGAAACTTTGTTTTTTTGTTTTTTTGTTTGTAACGAATAGGCTCCGAAACTACTGAACCGATTTTAAAAATTCTTTCGCTTATGGATAGCTTAATTCAGTGTGAGTGCCATAGGCTATATGAGATTTTGAAAAAAAATGGGGATCCGTAAGAAAACTGCAATATTGTGAACCAAGGTGTTACATAATATAATTACCATATTCATAAATTTGCGTGCGCTGTGAAATGCATTGATGGTAGAATAATATAATGTACTAGGGGTTTGTAGTACTTATCAATACCTACAAAACAGTATACATAGATTATATCCATCTTTTTTGGTTTAGTCACAATAATCGAAAAAGTGATTATTTTCATGCGGTGTGAAAACTATTGGTGGTAGAGTAAAGTAATGTACTAAGGGTTTGTAGTACTTATCAATACCTACGAAACAGTATACATAGATTATATCCATCTTTTTTGGTTTAGTCACAATAATCGAAAAAGTGATTATTTTTCATGCGATGTGAAAACTATTGGTGGTAGAGTAAAGTAATGTACTAGGGGTTTGTAGTACTTATCAATACCTACAAAACAGTATACATAGATTATATCCATCTTTTTTGGTTTAGTCACAATAATCGAAAAAGTGATTATTTTTCATGCGGTGTGAAAACTATTGGTGGTAGAGTAAAGTAATGTACTAGGGGTTTGTAGTACTTATCAATACCTACAAAACAGTATACATAGATTATATCCATCTTTTTTGGTTTAGTCACAATAATCGATAAAGTGATTATTTTTCATGCGGTGTGAAAACTATTGGTGGTAGAGTAAAGTAATGTACTAGGGGTTTGTAGTACTTATCAATACCTACAAAACAGTATACATAGATTATATCCATCTTTTTTGGTTTAGTCACAATAATCGAAAAAGTGATTATTTTTCATGCGGTGTGAAAAGTATTGGTGGTAGAGTAAAATAATGTACTAGGGGTTTGTAGTACTTATTAATACCTACAAAACAGTATACATAGATTATATCCATCTTTTTTGGTTTAGTCACAATAATCGAAGCAGTGATTATTTTTCATGCGGTGTGAAAACTATCGGTGGTAGATTAAAGTAATGTACTAGGGGATTGTATTAATTATCAATACCTACAAAAAAGTATACATAGATTATATCCATCTTTTCTGGTTTAGTCACAATAATCGAAGCAGTGATTATTTTTCATGTGGTGTGAAAAGTATTGGTGGTAGAATAAAGTAATGTACTAGGGGTTTGTAGTACTCATCAATATCTTCAAAATAGCCCACGATAAATTATAACATGTGTTAAGGTTTGGTCATTGTAACAGAAATAGTCATTAATTTGCGTGCGCTGCGTAAACCATTAGGGTTATATTTATTAAAATACAATGTATCACGAATTTACTCCTGATAAACGTCCACTATACCTACTTCTGCTTGCTACCCGTGCGAAGCCGGGGCGGGTCGCTAGTGTATGATAAAACATTTAACCTTGCACACTCAATACAAACCGTTGAAGAGATCCTAGATGACTAGTGTCTCATTCCGAATAACGTCATTAAATGTTGGAAATATGCTCTGATTTCAAATGAATTAACTATTAACGTTTGGGGAATTCTCCGGTCACCGCCTCCTTAAAATTTTGGACCCTGGAATATCTAACTGTATCTAGCTTTGAATTTGACCCAGTCCATAAAAATAGATTAGTTACAAATTTTAAATAAGTACCTGCTTGTACCCATGAAAGGTATCTATTGGGGGCTTAAAAGATAATTATTATAATAAGCTTTAAAGTTAATTTCCAATACCAACTAATTTTAGATGTAAGACCTATGAAGGACGAATTGCTACATTGACCGTTTCCGCTTGACCGACCCAGATACATACCTAACCGCGGGCGAATCGTTCACGATCACGTACCTATACTTACTGCTCATATTATTTTTATAATTTAACAGGATGTTGATGCCCATTTAATGTACATACTTACCTAAATATTATGTTTATATATGTACAATTAGCTCGATTAATTAGCCACAAACTCATAGTACACAGCTTAGAGTAACAGTCATAAATTGATATGAACTAGGTAGGTACCTATATAAATTTTAAATAGGGAAGTAGGTTTTTCTTTTTACAAACTAGAACTGCTGCTATGGCTTATGCAGCACCAAACTATTATAAACTAGCTGTGACCCGCGGTTTCACCCGCGTAGTCTTCGTTCCCGTGGGAATATCGGGATAAAAAGTACCCTATGTGTTATTCCAGGGCCTAAGCTACTTACGTACCAAATTTCAGCCCAATCGGTTCAGTAGTTTTGGCGTGAAAGAGTAACAAACATCCATACATACATCCATACTTACAAACTTTCGCCTTTATAATAGTATATATATATTAGGATTAGGATATAACGGGTGTACTTGAACGTTCGTTCAAGGGGGTGTAGCATAGATTTCTGTTCAATAATATTGTTTTTTCTGTGACTGGAGTAGGTGTGGTAAGTTGGACGTGACTGCGTGGGTACAGAACAGATAATTATACAACGTATAGAATGGACACTGTCATCCGCCCACCAATCGGGCCTTCCTCACCCCGCCAGTGAGATTGAGCTCTTCACGAGCCCCGTTTCGCTGGGAAATCACCTCACGCACATAACTCCATGTGTGCAGTGTCTGTGTAGTGGGTAGTTATATCGCGACTTTTGTATGGGATTGAGTCGAGTGTCCAGGGTGTGGTATGGGTATCTGTTGCGTCTGGACACCGTATATTCTAAACAAATTGACCTATTTAGATGCGGTTTTTTATTGATATCTGGCATGATCGTGATGGTATTGTGTTGGAGGTTAGATATACTGTATACTGTATACGGTATACCATAGACCGCTTAATTGATCCTCGCCTGCGGGGTAAAGGTGCGGGTGGCAGGCACCGCCCGCCCGCACCTCTCCGGTCGCCCGGCCCCCGGTCACGTCTACCTCCGCGTCCCCCGCCGCTCCTGTATCCCGCAGGCGAGGGCTCAATTTATGCGGTCCTGCTATAATGTTTTATCTTATATATATAAAAATCTTGTGTCACGATGTTTGTCCCGAATAAACTCCAAAACTACTGAACCGATTTCAATCAAATTTCACATGTACCCGTATTTTGGTCTAACTTAGTGAATAGGATAGTTTTTTTTTAAACGAATAAAATGTATCAATTAAAAGTGTTTATTTACTGTTTAGTTTTATGAAGTTCTCATAGATGGCGGTGTACGTTGATTCATCGATAAAATTCTTCAATATTGTTTGACATCTAGGTTGCAAATACACCCAATAGATGGCGCTGTGTTCTGTTTCTTAGAATATTAATTCTATTACTTTATTTCACGTTATATTTATTTATGCTCACGATATAACCGTATTATTTTAATGGTTTGTGACTGATATTTTTATAATTATACTGCGTATGTTACAATATTATTACCATTAATAACAAAAAAAAATTGTACTATTTTTGTTAGAGAATTAATAAAGTCTTGGCGCCAAATTTTAATCAAAGTTTCAAGATCAGGCCATCAAATTCTATCGAGTCGCCATCTCTGGTTTGAATGTCCAAAGCTTTGGTATCTCATTCGTTCTCGAGACCTCCTCTGAGCGTAAACAAAGCTCCCTCTCGAACCATCGAGACCCACTATTTCGAACAATCGATCAATCGATTCTTCTCGAAGCATGCGAACTAGAACGTTCCTTCGGGAAATTCAAGGTTCAGGTATAAATACTGCCGCCGAGAGTCACCGCAGTTGCCTGCCCGGTAAAGCTGTAGTCTGCCCGGTAAAGCTGTAGTCTGCCCGGTAAAGCTGTAGTCTGCCCGGTAAAGCTGTAGTCTGCCCGGTAAAGCTGTATTCTGCCCGGTAAAGCTGTAGACTGTCCGGTAAAGCTGTAGAGGCCATCTGAGGCCAACAGCATAGGTAATTTAAAAAAAAAAAAAAAAAAAATCTCCGCAGTTCAGTTCCTTTTTAAACGAGTGAATTAATACTAGGTATCTCCCGGAACGTGATAGTCTCAGTAAAATTCCACGCATTTTGAACAAGAATATGAATTTTTCAATTGAGTACTCCAGTTTTATTTTAAATTTAGGTAATTCGATTTTACCGGAAGGGTTTTATTTCCTCAGTTGCGATTACAGAAATAAAATATGGCGGTACGAAGTTCGCCGGGTCAGCTAGTATCTTATACGTTTGTTCTATTCGGGTGTAACACCCTTATTCAAAAATAATACTTATGTAAGGTGTGACTGTGGGAAAATAGATCTGTACTGTGACATGAAGGCCTATAGCCACAGAGATAACTACTACTAGATACTAGTTTTCCCAGGCTCTCGAACAATGCATGTTTATTATATCTGCTGATGTCTCGTTCTAACCCCCTTGAACTTAGTTTTCCTTAGTTACTTTGCTAGCGATGTAGGTGTGACCTATTGGAGAACCCATCTCATTTGTGGTGTTACTTTCAGAGCGGTGTACGCAGTGAAATCGACCGTGTTTCTGCCCATATTCCCTTGGTTACTGCAGTGCGCAGTTATAGCTTACGGCGTGTTAGTTCTCATGTACTTGATGTCTATCGGCGAGTCCGCATTCAAAGTCGTCAACTTACAGAATGACACGTCATGTGATTGCAACGGAAAGTATACAAAGGTAAGTTTATACCAGACGACCTAGTATGGGTCATAAATTGTTTGTTTTCTCTTTCGTTTGTTAAACTACGAATAGACGATCGAACATAGTTCGACCGTACTATTGTACTATCTGTAACCCGAACTTGGTTCGCCACCATACCATGTTCGATCGTCTGGCGAACATTATTATTATTATTATTATTGTAGCGTCCGTGGTCCAGCGGGAATATGCCCGGCTTTAAATCCGGAGTCCCTGAATCGAATCTTACTATGTGGACTTTTCGCCTGGGCGCTATTTGTTTCGGATGGCACGGTAAACTGTAGGTCCCGGGTGTTTCCTATAAGATATGTAGGGGGCAGTCGTTAGGTCATGTCGGAGGCCTTGTAGGAATCTTGGCGACCTGAAACTCTGACAATATGGGTTGTCCACATAACCCATATGAATTGACTCGAGCAGTGTAATTGGGGTAACCCGTTCTGTTAGAGTATAAATTCAAATTATTATTTATTATTATTTAGTACGGTATTATAGTCGCTTGCACATCAAAGCGGTTAGATCGTGTGCCGTAATCATTGGACCGAACGGTACGGGTTACAGATTAAGTAGGTAGTAAGTAGTATACCACAGAATACTAAAGGGATACTCCTCAAAATTATTTAAGTAAATAGGGACTCTAGCTCCGACGCAATAAAGTGCAATTTAGGTCACACAGCGCCTAACTAATAATCGTTATATTAACTTAGAAGCTGCCTCTCATTAGCACATAGAAATTTTCCCGTCAAGACGGGCACCCCAACTACGTGTACATACCTCTAATGCAGTTTCCCATGCCTGGTAGTACAGTGGTACGGCCGTACCATCTTTGTTCGTCTATTCATACTATTGTTTTCGTTTACGCCCGAACAATGCATATATCAGCGATCTCGTTCTTTGCCCCTCTGAGACTTAATCTCCCTTGGTCACTGTGCTAGAGCGCAGGCGGCTTGCATCTCGGTTCTCTGCACCACCTCGTGAGATATGTTCAACTTACCACACTTGTATCATAGCGTGTATCATAGTAATGTTATTACAGGATGGCGAGTCTTGCGATCCACTCATATTCTCAACGAACTGCTTCGACGGCCTCAGCACGTGTAACCGTGCTATATGCCACTTCACTGGAATGGATAACCCACTGAGTGTTATATGGATGCAATGTAAGTAGCTATATTCTTACTAAGGCGATCTCACACTGCCCCGAACCGCGAATCACGTAGTAGTGAGAAGTTTTTTTTTTTTTTATATATAAAATAGGCTTACGTTTGACCTCAATCTCGCTTGATGGAAGGCGAAGATGAGGCCTAAGATGGTACACGTTTGCCTAGAAGGTGTCTGTTCACTTTGGCCTTAAAGATGTCCAGATTATAGCGTTCCGGAAATACCGACCTCGGCAGAGAGTTCCACTCCTTAGCCGTCCGCATAATGAAGGAAGAAGCAAATCGCTTCGTGCGTAAAGGAGGAATGTCTACAACATAAGGGTGAAACCGCTCGCCGCGCCTAGTCGTTCGGTGATGGAAAGGGGAAGGGGGTATCAGGTTATGCAAAACCTCCGCACACTCACCGAAATGTAACCGATAAAAAACCGAGAGGCAGGCCACTCGTCTACGGTGTTCGAGGCTCAGAAGATTTGCCTCCACGAGTGAGTCACTGCCTATGATCCTCTTCGCTCGGCGCTCCAACGAGTCCAAAGCATCCAACTGATATCTAGCAGACCCATCCCAGAGATGGGAACAGTACTCCACGCAAGAGCGAACTTGAGCTTTGTAAAGGTTTAAGAGCTGCTGCGAGGTGAAGTAGCGTCTCACCCTAGAGAGAATACCGAGTTTTTTGGCAGCAGTTTTTGCTATGGACTCGATGTAGCGACCGAAATTTAGATTGGAAGAGAGATCTAGACCTAAGAAAGTGAGTTTAAAAACTTTTTAAAATCAAAATTTTCGCATTGTTCTCAGCAAACTCGTTGCATTTGATATCCTTATTATATATATAAAAATAAGATAAAATAAGTAGTATAATATATAGTATATGTAGTAGTATAAGTAGATAATATAAAAATAAGTAGTTCGCGATCTTGGATTTAGATTGACGTCACTTAGCTAATCATTGCATTTTGCCATTAAGAGCTTTCACATTACTGTCACAATGACAGACTGGAGTCTGGAATTGTGCCCGATAGATGGCAATAGGCTATTTAGGTAGAAGGGACAAAAAACACTTGCCCTCTGCCTACTCTTTCAGGAAAAAGACGTGATTGTTTTTGCGCACAAGCTGACGGCCGCCTGCTGGTGAGCGGTTACCGCCGCCTAAGGATACCTGCAACACCAGGGGTATTGCTAGTATGTTACCGACCGTTCGAGACTCTATTCACTCTCCTTTTGAAGAGCCCCATGTTGTAGCTCAACGGGAAGACCGCAGCAAGGCACGTATGCGGCATAAAAGAACGGGAACATAGCACAGTGTGCGATATCCACGTATCGATTATATGCGGATGAGCGCTCAGGCGAAGATGTTACGTTATCTTCAACGGCAGCACAATAGATTCTAAATCTCTTCTTCCCATCTCTTGTCAATTTTCTCTACTCTTATAATTTTCATTCCAGTGGTGAACCTCCTGGGTTTCTTTTGGATGATGTTTTTCATCAGCGGCATATCAGATATGATGCTAGCCAGTACTTTCTCTACTTGGTACTGGACGTTACATAAGAGCGACCTCCCGTTCTTCACATTGACTGCTGGCATTTATAGAACAGTACGGTAAGTCATTTTACATTCAATTAATTATTAATTTACTTTATTTAAACTGTGAATTTTAGGTACAAGATAACTGGTGAAAAATGCTATTTTAGCATTAAGTTGGTCCTAGCGTTGTCTTGAATAATATTATAAATACTAAAGTTTGCGAGGATGGATGGATAAATGTTTGTAACTCTTTCACGCCAAAACTACTGAATCGATTGGGCTGAAAATCGGTATGTGGATAGTTTAGACCCTGCAATAACACATAGGGTAACTACTTTTTATTTTTTATCCCGAAATACCTAAGGGAACGAAGACTACGCGGGTGAAACCGCGAAAAAAACCCTCCATTTCTTCCTGCATCAGACCTAGGTCACCATCTATCTTTAACATTATACTCATAAAGACAGATTGCAATGAACCTAATCACGATATATTTGACAACTGAACTATCTGAACCGGATGCTGCAGCATCAGGTCAAGGTTACCACTAAGATTTGATGAACAAGATACCAATTTTCGAATCGATCAGACCACTGGAAGTTACTCATGTCTCTTCAGCCGCTAAGAGGGAGCTGATTATCTTCAAACGGCTGAACCAATCTAATCCAGCACACTAGATACAAAAGCCGCTTACAACCGACCAAGATGAATATCTATGGATAAGGGACCCTTGTCCTTTGTAACTTTTTGTAATATAATTTAAAAAAATAATAATAATTTGAATTTATACTAACTGAACGGGTTACCCCAAATACACTGCTCGAGTCAATGCATGTGAGTTATGTGGAAAACCCACATTGTCAAAGTTTCAGGTCGCCAAGATTCCTACAAGGCCTCCGACATGACCTAACGACTGTCCCCTACGTATCTTATAAGAAACAGCCGGGACATACAGTTTAACCTGACATCCGAAACACGGTAGCGCACAGGCGTAAAATCCACATGGTGAGATTCGATCCAGGGCCTCCGGATTTAAAGCCGGGCATATTCCCGCTGGACCATGGACGCTACAATATAATATGTTATATAAATATTATGTTCCACAGGTATCACATGGGCACGGTAGCATTTGGCGCACTAATCATCGCGATAGTGCGCGTCATCCGAGTCATCCTCGAGTACATCGACCACAAGTTGAAGAAGTTCGACAACCCCTTCACCCGCTGCATTATGTGTTGTTGCAAGTGCTTCTTTTGGTGCCTCGAGAGTTTCCTCAAGTTCATCAACAAGAATGCCTATATAATGTGCGCGGTGCATGGGAAGAGCTTCTGCGCGAGCGCTCGAGATGCCTTCTCGCTGCTCTTGAGAAATATTGTGCGCGTCGTCGTCTTAGATAAGGTAATATATAATTGCTCTTTTAAATGTATTGGTGGTATGTATGTGTTTGTTGCCGCTTTACGCCTAAACTCCTAAACCGAAGCCGAGCGTCTTGCGGGCTAATTATGAGCATAATGCTTGCAAAATGCTAAATATATAGGTATACCAAAAATCAAAAAAATCAGTCTTACTACGGTCTAGATACTGAAAACATGTTAGAAATCAATAAAAAATTATTTTGTAAAATTTCACGCTTTTGGGATTTTTCCTTTACTTCAGATCTTGTTTATTGCCAAATTTCATGATGCTTAGAGACCAACGGGAAGTGCCCTAGAGGTTTTCAGTCAGTTCCGCAAAGTATAGAAATGTTCGGCGAAATGGCCGTATCTTTTGATTGAGTTGACTTAGAAGTATGATTTTTTTACAGCAGCAAGGAACCGTAGACCCGAGTTATTGATATCGATTTCAACTTTATACCTTCATGCGTTCCCGAGAAGACGGACAGACAGACAGATAGATAACAAAGCGATCCTTATAAGGGTTCCTTTTTTCCTTTTGAGGTACGGGACCATAAAAACAACGTAACAAAAAAAAAATCGTTTGTTTAAGTTGAAACCCATGGATACCTACTTTATATGCTCAGCGCTCATAGGTAAATAGAAAGGACGTTTTGAATCAGTTACCTATTTGGTATGTATGAGCTCTCCATTCGAGTGTTAATTTTCTGAGTCATATCATGATCTAATGACTAATGTGTTTGTAATTAAAATGGAACAACTGTTTATCTCAAGTGCAGAATTAGCAGACTTATCTGATAAGCAGAATACATAGCTATGCCGAAGACAACGTGCCTACGTGGCGTGAGAGGTAACAACACAAACCGCATCAAAATTGGTTCATTCGTTCACAAACCGCTTCAAATACATAGACAGTTACGTGTCAGCAGTTCGTCTGTGGAATGATCTTTCCGTCGAAATGAAACGTGCACCGTCACTGGCCTCTTAAGCTACGTCTCAAGGACCACTACTTTTCTTCTTAAGGAATTTGTTACTAATGGTTTTTTTTGTCTCACTTCTATAAAGTAACACCTATATAAAATTGCGTACCTATATTATATTATATTGTTTGTATATTATATTATTACGTTTGTATCTATTATAACTTCAATCTTAGTATATAATGTATTTAAAAGTATTGGTTTATAGTATGGTAAGTATTATATATTATTTGATATGTATTTTATTTATTTAAGTATTTGTGTTTGAAACCACTATCCCTTCACTATCTGTATTCCTTTTCTATTAGTTTTCTCCTTATTATTTTCTCTAATATTTGGTACCAATAAAGAGTTTCATTCATGTCTGTTTGATCTGTGTCTGGGTGTTATAAGCTTATATAAGTATGTACCTATATATCAGTCATCTGGTCACCATAGTACAGGCTTCTAGCCTAGATTGGGTCCAAGATGACCGTGTGTGGAAGTTGTCCCATATTATTATTATTAATTTACGCGTCAAACTTATAACACCGCTTCCTAGACAATAAAATTTACTTTATCCCCTAGAGCTGTAGTGATTTCAGCCCCGCTCTGGACTTTTTGAGCAAGAGGATTGAAAATTCTATTTGTATTAGATTTTTTTTAATGCTTACAGGTAACAGACTTCCTGTTCTTCCTATCAAAGCTGCTAATATCGATCGGCGTGGGTTTCGCCGTCTATTACTTGCTACAATGGAACTTCGTGTACGAAGTGACGCAAGGCGAGCGTCTACACCACAACTACATTCCAGCGATCATACTGAGCATCGCGACTTATCTCATTTGCACCATATTCTTCAATGTGTACGCTATGGCTGTGGATACGCTGTTCCTGTGTTTCTGTAAGTTGCACCAAAGAATACTAAAGCGACAGTAGGGACACTCTTCATAATCATCAAAATAGATAGCGACTCTAGCTCCGACACAATAAAGTGCAATTCAGGTCGCACAACGCCTATCGTTATATTACCATACAAGCTGCCTCTATTTCTATCGCATATCTTTCTGTCTTTTATCTTTGTCTAGCCCAGTGGTTCCCAAACTTATTTTGTATACGTTGAGAATAAATTATTTTTTAACGCCCCCATTTTTTCACCATATTATTTTAGCAAGCCTCTACACAACACCCCCATTTTTTTTTTCTGGGTCTCTTACCCGCCCTCCTTTAGGCCTGCAGCGCCCACAAGGGGGCGTTATCACCCACTTTGGGAAAGGATGGTCTAGCCTATAGAAATTTGCCCGTCAAGACGGACGCCCCAGCTACTTGTAGCTTCATGCCTCTAATGCGGAGTGTCCCAGGCCTGGTTGCCCTTTGTTATTGCTACTACTGGAATGTTCTAGAATAGTTTTGCAATATCGTGAAGCCCAAGAAGCAGTATTGTGGGGGCGCCTATTAATAACCTGGCGTCTCACTTAAAATCATAAACAATATGAAATGTCCTGGCTTTCTACTGAACTTTCTTTTTTCCGAATAATATGTTATATCAGAGAGAAAGCCCTGAAAGCTTTTAAAAAATAAGCCCCTTTTAGTATTATTATCTGTTCTGTGCCCCTATGGTCTAAAAGTCTCCTATATTATGTATATATGCTATATTATGCTCTAGGCTATGTTCAAATGGCAAAATTTATACACGCGTTTACTAAATTTTACGTCAGCTACAATTTATTTTTTTATGTTTACCTACTACATCTACATATAGTAGGTAAATATAACAATGGAGGGGTAGGTGTACATTTAGAATGAAATATTAGACAAGTATATCTCATTCTAAATGTACACATACCTCAGCTATTATTATCTATAATTGATTTTTAACTGTAATGGTCCCAGCATGAAGTCCGGTCCCGGGTTCGATCCCCAAGTCAAGCAAAGAGTGATTGGAATTTTTCATTAGGAATATATATTCACAATGAAAGCCTGGGGTCTGGATCTATGTCCGGTAGATGGCAATAGGCTTGCTTGGACTTAAAAACATAAATGTCGAAGTGGTTTTACCTACCTACTGCGATTAAACCCTGGCTACAGGTCGCGTCACGGTTTAATAGTGCTGACCTTGAATGCGCAGAAATCGATTTTTTGATCTGTTAGGACTTTTTAGACAAATACACCTGCGCAAAGCCTTCCTCCACTTTTGCCGAGCGCTATTAAACCGTGACGCGACCTATACTCCTCTGCCTACCCCTTCAAGAAAATGGCGTGATGTTATGTTACTATTTTTCTATTCTCGTTTCTTTTACAGTGGAAGACTGCGAGAGAAACGACGGGTCGCCAGAGAAACCTTACTTCATGTCTAAAAACCTCATGAAAATCCTTGGGAAGAAAAATAAGAAGGAATAAATTCTAATGTCGTGCAAAAAATTATTATAGCAAATACGATGAGTTGTGAGATTTAATTATGTCTTTTTTAATATGACTTTTATGTGTGATTGTCACAAAATTATTGTAAGTAATCTTTATAATTCTTTACAATTTTCATAGATTCTTTACATAATCTTATAGGATTATAAATTATTATGTAAATAGATGCCAAACTTGAATTTAATCATAAGTTAGTATACTATTAATAATTAATATTATGTTATAAAGTTTTGTAAGTTTTTTATGATACCACCAATCTTCCTAAAGTAAACTTTTCTACGTCTATCTAATTTGATAGTAAAACGAATAATACAAAATGATAATAAATACAATTTAATTATAATAATGTCTTTTTTTAAAATAAACTATACCGTTTAGGTCGACCAGTATCGGGATATTTACTTACTTCATTTTTTCCCTTCCAAATGAATTTTTAATCGATGGGCAATGTCGAACGTTGAATGCGTGCACAATATCACTGAGCGAAATAGTTCAGTTTTTCAGGGGGGGGGAGAGAGCAGGGTTGAGTACCTTATACTAGATTTTTATTCAAACTAGTAGATTAAACGAAACTGATCAAGATTATGACCGCGCACAGTGTTCTTGTGTGAACTCTATCCAAACAATACGAAAGTATCTGGTCATACCACAGACAGAGGTGGGTTCCCAACGAGTCACACTATGACAAGTACCATTCACGCGAATTGTACATTACTAGGAAATGATTGTCTATCATCACCTTTAAAGGAAGAAATAACAAGCAAACCTTTCAAGAATCAGTAACATCGTTTATTCTGTGCTGCGTTAAGAATGCGACGTCCAACATGGCTTCAGGCGCGAGGAGGTCCTTCACGCTGTCGTACTTGAGGCTCTCTTCGTACGCGAACATGATGCTGGTGTCGTCTAACATCACCTTGGACGCGACCAGCGCCGCGATGCAGTTCTTCAGGCGGGCTATTGTCTCACGATCTAAACGGCTCACTGGCTGGAATATATATATATATTATTGTATTTATATTTTTATGTACATACTCGTAATTTGACCTAAAATTTAATTGTTATAATATTAATAAGTATAATAGTTTCAATTCTTATTGTTAGTTGTCATAATATTTCTTTTGGATAATGTTATAAGTTATAATATTTTATGTTTTAAGTATCCTTGGTCATAATTGTTTAACTGTATATTTTTTAAATATATATAATATTGTAATTCCTTACTATTTTTTTATAATATATAAAGCTTTCTTCTTATAAATCGGCAGTTTAATTTTATTTTTTTCAATTACGTGGTATTTCTATTTTTAGTTTATCTATGTAATTTTAATGTATTTAATTCGATATTATATACAATTTAAATTTTATGTTTATTGATGAGCCAGTTGGATATGTCATAAAAGCTTTTGTGACGTTTACCTATTATGATGTTAAATCTGTGGTGCCAGCCTTTTCCTGTATTTTGTGTGCGTCATTTAAATTGATGAATGATGTACCATGATTATGGCTATGTGATATAATATAGGTAGTATGTCAACAATGTTTTTCTTATAAAAGATGGTAATAATAATATTATGTTGTGTGTGTTAACGAGTAAAAACATTCCGATTCCTTATGATTAGGTTAGGTTTGAATTTTATATTATGATCAAGAGAATATTCGGGCATAGGATGATTATAGCATACAATTTTAGCACTAACAATAGTTAGGATATGTGAAGATTACGACGTAAAATATTATGGCTATTAAAGTTAGGACTTAAAATGTGGACTTCAAAAGTTATGCGTATTAAAATTTGAACAAGTTATAATAGGAGTTATGACAAGTGATTATTAGTTATTACCTAAATTAGGGCTTCAAATATTATGACTTTTAAAATTATGACTAAAAATATTATGCGAATGAATAGGGAAACCTCTGCTCTGCACATGGTACTCACGGCCACACACCATACTATGTATGTTGTGCTGACTTATTTTGATGACAAATCTTTCCATCTAACTTAGGCCTTAAAATTACTATCCATACTTATACTTACTTACTTATTACTTACTTACTATTTACTTCCTCTAATTATTACTTACTATAATATAAATGCGAAAGTGTGTCTGTCTGTCGAATACCTCTTCACGCTTAAACCGTTGAAGTGATTTAGATGAAATTTGGTATAGAAATAGTTTAAGTCCCGGGAAAGGACAGGATAAATTTTATCCCAGAAATCATCCTAAAGGGGTGAATAGGGAACTGGAAGTTTTTGTGTGGAATCAATAACCACTGAACCAATTGAGCTGAAATCTGGATTGAGATCAGACCCTGGAATAAGAAACATAGGGTACTTTTTATTCCAATATTCCCACGGGAACGAAGACCGCGTGGGTAAAACTGCGGGGCACAGCACAGCTAGTGTAAATATATTATATTATATGCACGTTTCTAATACTCGCAGATGTCACAGTGTGTACTTGTGTATAATATGTCAGTCAACTGAGGACACTTTTAACTGTGAAATTTGTATTTCATGGGTTATTCATAATGTTTGAAAAACATAATATAATTTACCTCAGTTTCATAGTTTTGAATTTCATCGTTATCACCCTCAGTAACAACCTCTTGTTCTTTCGGACTGATCCAAATGTAGCCGTTGTTGCCAATTATAACTGACACTCCGACAGGCAAGTGGTGGAAGTGGTTCTTACGACGTTTGATCAATGAGGGGAACACCCTTATTAGAATACCCTGGGACAGCTGGAAAAGGACCATAAATTCTGAATTATGATTTTCTGTAAAGATACTTCATACAAATATTGGTATAAGAACAAAATCTATCAGCATTGTTAATGTAAAAGTCTTTTTGGCTAAAATGTCTTTATATTTAATTATGTACTTTACTTAATATTATAACATATATGTATACAATCACGCTTTTCTCGCAAAGGTGTAGTCAGAGGTGTACCCAGGACTCAGCCCCATAGTAGGTACACCCACCTTTCGCCAATATGCTATTGGTCCCATGTAATAGGGGGTGAGCCTATTGCATCAATTGTGGGTACTTTTGACCTGGCCTTACCTAAAGGCAACATCAATTTGTTCAAGAAAAGTAAACTTCAATCCTGAATGACTTGACCATGCACATACCTTTCCATATTTCAAACTCCGAGTGTGGAGAGCCAATGTGTTGTCACTGTTAATATTCTGTACTTCGGCACTGATCAGATCACCTTCTTGCAAGTACTTCCTCATGGTCTGCTCATCCTCTGCTGACCTCCTTCTCTGCAATTACCATTATTATAGTAGTTTTAGAATAAGGAGTTCCTAGTATAGGTCGCGTCACGGTTTAATAGCGCTCGGCAAAAGTGGAGTGGTGCTTTGCGCATGTGTACAGTTGTACATATAATTATTATGCGAGTTTTTTAGTAACTACCTAATTTTTAGAGTTAGTAGTATTAAAGTATGTAAAAAAAGGATCAAAAGGACACGTCAAATAATGTGGTACATTATTCCGAGTGAGAAATAGAATCAGAATAACACTTTTCGCGAGACTTTTCGTGAGATGTAAAATTAAATTAAATGATACAATTTCGGAGTCTCCAACCTCATCGAGACTGTAAAAATTTTTCTAAAACTTTCAATATATTGTGATTAAAACTATCATGGATGTAAACATTAACTTGCTTCAGGATATTTTTTTATTGAATCACTTTTTACGGGATAATTACCATGATTCAATAAAAAAGAAAAGAAGAAAAAGAGACTGAAAGAAGTTCTGGTTTTTGGGAAATTTGACAAACGTTGAATCATGACCATTATCCTGTAAAAAAAGTGATTCTTATAAAACCTTTCCTTAGTAGTTAGATTTACTGAATATGGACACCATGAAAATGTTTTAGACAGAGATCCTTTTTAGACAGAGACAGTAATTGTGTTGGACATATTCTTAGTTTTAAATGTCTACATAGCAGTTTATTTGAATTGAAATTACATGTTTTATATCTTCATAGGTACTAGTAACACCACAAAATTGACGTAAGTATGCCTCGCTTAGGGTTCCATACTTAAATAACTGAACAAAACCCTTCCAATCCCAAAAAACAAACCACCTACAGAACATACAGCGCCATCTATTAATTTCTTGCGCTAAGTATGGAAATATGTAGTAAAATGGCCATAACTTTTGTTTGTGTTAACTTAGAAGTATGATTTTTTTACACCCACAAGGAACCACAGATCTCGAGTAGTTGATATTAATTTTAACTTAATACCTCCACGGGTTCTCATCAAAAAGTGTCTTGACAGACAGACGGACAAACAGACAAACAGACGGACAGACAACAAAGTGATCCTATAAGGGTTCCTGATTTCCTTTTCAGGTATGGGACCCTAAAAATGTTCCCTATATCAGCTTTGATCATTGCTGATTTTATATTGTCATCACACTGCAGACACAAAATGGTAAAATTTCTATTGACTTTTAACATAACATCATACCTTTAGATAAAGTAAGAATCATACCTTGTACCCATTCCCAAAGTTTTTAATCCTACAATTTACCAGTTATGTTTTTAAATTCCATGTAAAAGGGGGTATAAAAGTCATCATTCCAGGCTGCTATTGAATAAATTCCAAAACTGTCAAAACACAATAAACAACTTTCATCCATCAATTTGATTCATAAAATGATGTAAATAAGTCTTACCAATTCACCACCAGGCAGATTTACGGCAGATAAATGTAGGTAAGAGTCTAGTCTAGAATTAGTTTCAACCTTCCACCTTCTTTGTTGGACCTCTAATATTCTTCCAACAATCACATCTCCGATTTCACCTACATATCGACTCTTCAGAGGCCGTACACATATCAGCTTGTTCACTTTCTGCATGACACCAGCAACTGAGGCCTTGAGAGAATCATCTTCCACGTAAGTGCCATGACCTCTGGATGATGTAAAGTGTAAAATAATGTTGAAAGTAGATAACTTTTTTTAACCAGTTTACTTCATCATAATCATTATCTCAGGCACAGGAAGCCCATTGCTGACATAGGTCTTCCCCCGTTGGGAGGGGGGTGGCCTTCCCCCTTGGCAGGGGAGTTTTGCCAAAACTCGCCACTCACCACGATTGCGAGGCAGGTCGGCCAGCACAGTTAGATGCTTTAACATGCTTTATATACGCATTAATTCCTACTTTCAAAGCTATAGGTACCTTGGGACTTTGGGTTTAATAATTATTTAAAGGCTACGCTTTTACTGCGCTATAAAATTAAGTCTATTTGCCTGTAGTAGTACTTTAATGTACCTCCATGTTTAAAATTGTAATGCTAGGTTTTGTCTAATACGCTTTTTCTAAGCTTACCGCATGAAATCTTGGACACCGGTAATAACCTCCCCGGGGGTATAAAAACGGGGTAATTCATTTAGAGAGGCTACACAATGGTTAACTCTTTCCGATACAAGTCTAATTGAGACATAACCACTCATTTTTTATAATTGTTAAATTTATCACACAGAACAGAGAGGAAAATTTATCACAGTTCAATGCATCAGTACAAAAAATATAAAAAAAAAAAACAAATGTCATAATTTCGTCTCAAAACTCACAGATTCACAACACAATGATTTTGACAGCGACAGTTGTTAGCCGTCAGCGTTAGTCACAGATTTTTCTTCCGTTGGACTCACACGAATGTAAATTTTTTATAGGATTGTGTCAAATTCCTAGAAGGCCGCGTACGCTCCTTATTATAATGTTTTTATCTAGTAACTAGTATTCACATAGAATTAATAAAATAAACCATGAAGGAATAACCTCAACGACCGTGTGTGTCCACTTATTACTTTTCTGCTGTCATCGTTAGCACAGTTACTTATTGTATAATTCCTTTTGACAGTAGACGGTGTAATGTATTAGGTACTTATTTATTAGAAGGTAGGTATGAATAGATAACCTTTAAATATAAGTACCTAGGTACCTTACCTCTAACTTAAAGATAATACTTATGCTAAATGACTCAATGGCAAAGTGTAGGTACCTATTTAAATAATATTAATCCGAATAATATACACACAGTAGTATCTAGGTACTTCTGTGAGAACAGTAGACCTCGCGACTCGCGAGCCCTTATAATTTATAACCTAATGTTTATAAGCTAATGCCCAGTCGGATTTGACGACAGAAGGCCGCCACATTAGCCCACATCCACATAAACTTGCAAAATGCACAATTCGAATGTGAAGGGTTCCTATTCTCACCGTTTGTAGGTACCTTATATATATACGAGAGATATCTATAGATAGAAGTAGGTATACCTCTACCTATAGATTTGATGGAAACTCTCCTCACCTGCTAAATCTACCTGACGCAGCAAATTATGTCATATAAATTCTTTTTGGATGTCAATTCTAAAGCAAGTTGCACAAAGATAATCTACAGTTTAAGCACTATTATTGAATACCGATAACACTAAATATTCTACTAAATATACACTAAATAACACTAACTATAAAATTCAAACCAATAAGGTTTGAATTTTTGAATAGGTACTCCACTTCTCATGATCAGCAGTCAAGCATAAGCTACGCCACTGAGGCAGGCATAATATTAGTAGGTATATACAATGTACCGGTAATATGATTTTTTTACGGTAACCTTTAGCCGTAGTCCACTCACATAAGTCCACTGCTTGAATATAGGATATAATATATAAAAAGTACTCTGTGATATAGGACTTCCTCTGCTTCCTCATTTTGATCTAGTTTAGTTTTTAGTAGTGGCGCAGGACAGGAATGTTTAAAGGAAGATGGTAGGGCAAGGGTCTTGACCTAGGACGATTTAACCACATTCGTTCAAGGTCTTGACGCATTAATCACGTGATTCGCAGTCATGAGGTTACGCATAAGAAGTTTTTAGTGGATAATGATATTTATTTTCATATGATAAATTAGTTATACTTAGGTATATATTTTCTCCTTATAAATTTATCATAGCAAATATCTCAGGAGATGTTATACCTATGTTTATTTTCCAAAGATACCATTTCCCCATAGACTCCTTATTCTTTTATCCTTTTGTTTACAATATCTTATGACAGCCGTTTTCTACGTATATCTCTATATCCGCTAACAAAAAACCATTGCTCTGACGCAGTTATCTAGGGAGGAAACACGGGAATACGTTTGTATGGAATAATCACCCCTCATGTAACCTCTTAAGCCGCTTAACACATTTTGACGTGGTTTCCACCTATTGTTGGAGTGATACAAGAGTAAGGTTCATAATATTATGTAGGTACTTTTATCATTCAAATTGTGTAAATTAGTTCAGTCGTGGACGTGTCCACTGGCCACATTTCCATGAGCCTCTGGATAGGTTCTTTCTTACATAATGTCCGTTTTAATTGCTACTTAATATTATTACCTATGGTTTTGTTGACAAAAAGATAAGAGAGTTCACTACCACCACCACTGCTGATAATAAGTATACTCCACACACAAGTGATTTACCAACTTGCAAAGTAGAAAACCGTACAGTTAGATTTAGAATTTAGTACGTAAATATTTTTAACGCTGAGTGCACAGAGATTCGCAGATTAATTGGTATAGCATTAATGTTATATTTGTTAAGTTTAGAAAAAGTGACTAAACAAGTACTATTGCGATGTTTTACGTTGGAGTGCTAGTTTTGTTGGTGGCATCAGTGGCATATTCATATTATTCTAAACGTTTTGATTATTGGAGACGACGAGGAGTAAAATATGAGCGACCATTTCCATTTTTTGGTACTTACCTACAAGTGTATCTCATGAAAGCCAGTTTAACTCAAATGACGACATGTGTTTACTTTAAATACCCAAATGAGAAAATTGTAGGACTATTCAGTGGAACAAAACCACAACTTCTGATAAGAGATCCAGATATTGTCAAACGCGTACTGTTAACGGATTTCAATTGTTTTTATCTACGACGTGTTATACCTGACCAAAATACGATAGAACCTTTGGCGCGTCACTTATTCAATGCAGACGGAGACCTATGGCGGCTCCTGCGACAGCGGCTGACGCCAGCGTTCACAAGCGGCAAGCTGAAGGCGATGTTCCCGCTGATAGTGGAGCGAGCCGAGCGACTCCACGTGCGCATCCAGGCCGCCGCTGGTGCACCCATCGATGCGAGGGATCTCATGGCACGGTTCACCACTGACTTCATCGGTGCGTGCGGTTTCGGACTCGAGATGGATGCACTCAATGACGATGACTCAGAGTTTAGAAAATTAGGAATAAAAATATTTAACATTGGGCCTAGAGATGCAGTAAAATTTTTACTGAAAAAGATGTTTCCTGCAATTTTCAAAAATATCAAAATGACTGAAAGGCTAGAAGGAGACATTATACCTCTCGTACAATCCATTATACAACAAAGAAACTATGAACCTTCTGGAAGGAATGACTTTGTTGATATGCTTTTAGAATGCAAGAAAAAAGGAACAATTGTAGGGGAATCAATAGAGAGATTTAATCCAAATGGTACGCCTGAGGAAGCTAAATTAGAAATGACCGACGATTTATTGGCAGCTCAAATTTTTGTTTTCTTTGTTGCCGGGTTTGAGACTTCATCTTCTACAACAAGTTTCTTGCTACATCAACTTGCGTATCATCCTAATATACAAGCAAAGGTTCAAGAGGATATAGACCAAGCTTTATGTAAACACGACAATAAGCTCAGCTATGGAGCTATTCAAGAGATGCATTATCTGGAATGGGCATTCAAAGAAAGTATGCGAATGTTTCCTTCGGTTGGGTTTTTAATACGAGAGTGTGCCCATCAATACAAATTGCCAGATATTGATGTAACAATTGAGAAAGGAGTGAAGGTTTACATTCCAATACAGGCCATGCAAAATGACAGCAAATATTTTAATAATCCTGAAGAATTTCGACCAGAGAGATTCAGTCCTCAAGAATTAGATAGTAACAATAAGTTCGTTTATCTGCCCTTTGGAGAAGGGCCACGGGCATGCATAGGTAAGTTAGACAAAAAAATGTTAGGGCATACCTTAGTTATGCTTTGTACCCTGCAAAGCATAACCAAGGTACCTGAGGTCCATACCTACTCGTAGATACCTGAACAAAACCCTACCACATTCTAGACGATACAGCGTCATTTAGTTGGAACCTATAACTTCTTCAAACGTGTTAGTAATCACAATTTTTTCTGTTGAATTTCGGTTTTGTGATTTCTTCCTTACTTGGGATATTTGATATTAGATTTTGCTTCTTACCAAATTTCATGAAGCTAGGCCAACGGGAAGTACTTTAGAGGTTTTTAGCCCGTTGCGCAAAGTATGGTGTTCTGTTGTAAGCTGGCCGTATTTTTTTGACTGTGTTGAGTAAGAAGTAAGATTTTTTTTACGGTAGCAAGTGACCGGAACCCTGGTTGTTGATACTTATCAGTTTCAACTTGATACTTCCACACGTCTGGAGAAAAAGGTCTTGACAGACGGACAACGAAGCGATCCTATAAGGGTTCCCTTTTTCCTTTTGAGGTACGGAACCCGAATGAAGTTAATAGTTTAAGTACATGGACCATTAGATGCTCGACCTATGTTAGTACTATTATTTATTCTGTGCTCGTACCTACTAATAAGTAATGCAACATTTTCAGGTGCTCGGCTTGGGATGATGCAGTCTTTGGCAGGTCTGGCTGCAGTGCTGTCTAACTTCACTGTGGAGCCAGCTCCTAACTCTCTGAGACACCCAGTGGTCCATCCCAAACCAATCATGATCCAATCAATCAAAGGTGGCCTACCTCTTATTTTTCGAGAGAGGAAAAAGTAGTCTCATATACCAAATATTATTATGTGTTCAAAACGATTTTATAACCGACATGAGTAAACTTAGTCGTCTGACAATAATAATACTATTTTGAAAACTACCGTAAGTGTTACTCTTGACGCGCGAGCTCCTAATGCACCGGAGTTGTTCGAAACCTTGGTCGAGCGATTACGACTTCAAACGTGAGTAAGTCGTTATATAACAAAATAAACATTGATAATAATATGTGAGCTGTTATTATTAGTTGATTTGTAAACTTAATAGTTATCTATATTATTATAAAAAGTATAACAGTATAACAAAAAAATTGCATAATATTGGCACTTCATATTTTTTGCGACTATTTAGACTACTTAAGGCTACGAGTAAGTAGGTAAGTATAAAACGAATTATTAAAAAATATGGCAGTCCGACAAAGTATAACGCAATAAAACTTTCTTTTTTAGAGTTCCTACCTCAAAAGGAATAAGGTTAAGCTACAACTACATCTAGCACACGTGTCCCACGTACGCCGATCTGGGCGCGTCGGAGCCCATACATTTTGTAAGGCGACTAGCTGTTTAGAGCTACATTACGCACACGCATTAGGCGTGGATCTAATTTCAAGTAGTTGGTTACTCCATTCTAATATAATTCCATTATAATATTAGTCTGGCTATTTAATTCATAAAAAATAATAGGGTGTTGTTTCTTATAATTACTTCGAATTTTACGAACTTTTGAATGAAATCCTTAATTTTTAGAGGTGATTTGAATATTTTTTTCCTAACACACCAGATATTTTTCAAAATTCATATAATCATGCACACAAATATGTTTGACCTAGCCGGGCACAGAAAACAGAGTTACTACCATCTGAGCCAACGAGGCTGCCATATACTTACTGTCCGTGAGCTATTTTGTAGATATTGATATGTACCTTGTGCTACAAACCCCTAGTACATTACTTCCTCCTACCACCAATAGACACCACAGCGCATGCTAATAATAATGTTTCGATTATTGTGAATAAACTAAAATAGATGGATATTTAATCCCTGGGCTATTTCTGGGTGGTTAAAAAAATCCACGAAGGGCAATCCCTTCGTCACCTAACCGGTCGAAGTCCAAGTCGGACTGTCCGAACATTGCGTAATGAGCGTAGTGAGTATTTCTGTAAAACATTTCTGTCTTTTTGCTCAGTGCCCCTTTTCGCATTTTGTAAACGGCGTTTGAATTGTCTATCTATGTTGTGGCATTTTATAAAATCACATTATGACCATTTACATTTTCCCTGCGGCATATTCCATAACTGCGAGTGTTTTTAAACGGACGACGCCGTTTGTAAAAAGCGGTATCATACAAATTGTCTGCGACATATTATGCGACATAATTATTCGATATATATTATTATGTAAGATAATAACCCATCAAAAACATTAAAAATGTGAAATGAGCGACAAGTTCGTAATAACAACCTTGCGAGATAATCAATTTACTCTGATGACGACATTGCTAATAAAAGTAATATTTATTTGGATACTAGTTCGTTCGAAGTTACTCAAATTACAACTCATTATATTCCTTACCTATGTACCTATTAACTATCATCATCTCAGCCGTTGGTAATCCACTGCTGAACATAAGCCTCCCCCATAAAGTGAGGTTTTGCCAATACTCGACACGCTTGGCAGGCGGGTTGTCGACCGCAGTTCGATTGTTTTTTGCAGAGGACGCTGCTGCCCGTCCTTTCGTCGTCCTTCTTATCATGTTAAAAAAAGTTTCAAGTCTGTAGGTTGAATCGTAGGTCTATTTTTGTGGCAGTAACAAGTGGGCTGAAATGGTTCGTGTAATATAACCCACGCCCGGTGTTTTATGAACTTGTCGGACACACTGCCGTGTGTCTAGATCGTTACAGTTACTTACTTAGATTGCAAAGCAGATACGAGAGCGACAGTAGCAACTAGGGGCTGCATAATCGCAATAAAAATTCTGATAAGCTCATAATTCTCATAATTAACATTTTATCATGTTATTAATGGTGGTTTTGTTATTATCGGATATTGGTTAAATACAGATATAAGACGCCTTAAATTATAATAAATTTTAATTCATAAGGTATTTAAACTCTAAACGTTTTTGAGATATTTCTTCAAGATCATAAAAATAGTAGCGTTTTGTATTAATATTAATACACAATAATAAATAAAAATGATAACGTTAACAATAATATTCGTGTTTGGAGTGTTCATTTACTTGTATGTCACAAGAAATTTTAATTACTGGAAGAAGAGAGGTGTAAAATATGACAAACCTGTACCATTGTTTGGCACTAATATGGAAGAATATCTTTTTAAAAAAAGTTTTACTCAAATAATCACTGAACAATACAGGAAATATCCCGAGGAACGTGTTGTGGGATTTTTACGATCAACAAAACCGGAACTGATAATACGAGATCCTGAAATTGCAAAGAGCATTCTTCTTACGGACTTCAACTATTTTCATCTACGCAAATTCATCCCAGTAGATACTTCGGTAGAAGTATTGTTGCAAAATATATTCACCGCGGATGGGGACCTGTGGCGGTTGTTGCGACATCGGTTGACGCCAGCGTTCACAAGCGGCAAGCTGAAAGCGATGTTCCCGCTGATAGTGGAGCGAGCTGAGCGACTCCATGTGCGCATCCAGGCCGCTGCTGGTGCACCCATCGATGCGAGAGATCTCATGGCACGGTTCAGCACTGACTTCATCGGTGCATGCGGTTTTGGACTCGAAATGGATGCACTCAATGAGGACGACTCCGAATTTAGAAAACTGGGTAAAAAAATATTTCATGTACCTACTAAGCTTGCTTTGAAGGGGATATTGAAATTTCTGTTCCCGAGATTTTTTAAACATATCGCCTTAACAAAACATATAGAGGAGGAAGTTGTCCCCCTAGTTCAAACCATTTTGAAACAAAGAAATTATGTACCATCGGGGAGGAACGATTTTATAGATTTATTGCTGGAATGTAGAAAGAAAGGAAAAATGGTTGGTGATTCTATAGAAAACTTTAATCCGGATGGTACTCCACAAAGGGTTGAGATGGAGATGACAGACGGTCTGCTCGCCGCACAAGTATTTGTCTTCTTTGCAGCTGGTTTTGAAACTTCGTCGTCCACCAGTAGCTTCACACTACATCTCCTCGCTTACCACCCAGATATACAGAGGAAAGTTCAAGAAAACATTGATCAAGTTCTTAGTAAATTCGATAATAAACTTTGCTACGAAGCTATCAAAGAAATGTATTACTTAGAATGGGCGTTCAAGGAAAGTATGAGAATATTACCATCAGTTGGGTTTTTGATGAGAACATGTGCACGCAAATATACATTCACAGATTTGAACATTACAATAAACGAAGGAGTAAGTGTATTGATTCCTATACATGCCATGCAAAATGATCCTAAAAATTTTGAGAGTCCTGATGAATTCCGACCGGAGAGATTTGATCCCAAAAATGTTGAAACCGAAAAGACCAAGTATGTTTATTTACCTTTCGGGGAAGGACCGCGTGGGTGTATTGGTAAGTTATAATAGTTTTAATGAGCATAATAATATTATTATGTATCTTGGCGACGGCTTCATGGATAAGTTGGTAGTAACTGTGCCTGCGAAGCAAACACTCAAATGTACGGGTCTTCAATGTGTGTGGTGTCTTATTGAATGTGTCCAGTGTCCATGCCACCTGCAACACAGGGAATCACTGTGCACTCTATGCACTTGCACTAGTATGGGTGTGAATGTGTGAAAGTTACTTTACTTTATAGATTATGAATGAGGTAAGATAATTATATCATGGCGTAATTTATCCACCTGGGCAAGTGTTAAGACATTTTTTGTACGAAATATGCAGCCTGAAGCTAACTTGTTTCTTTTCGGTCCTGTAATGTTGGACTATACCTAACTTCCAGTTACAATCATTAGGTCACGGAGGCCTCTTCGTCGATTCCTCTTGGCGACCTGAAACTGACAATATGAGTTATCCACATAGGTAACCCATATGAATCAACTCGAGCAGTGGAATTGGGGCAACCCGTTCTATTAGAGTATATATTCAAATTATTATTACTGCACAGATACAAGGACATTATTTGTATCATTATACTTTCAGGTGAGCGTTTAGGTTTGATGCAATCGATGTCAGGCATTGCCGCAGTATTGTCGAAGTTCACGGTAAAGGCAGCACCCACATCAGTCAGGTACCCAGAGTTGGAGAAAAAATCGACGTTAGTGCAAGCTATTTCCGGAGGACTACCATTGATATTCTGCGAGAGAAAAAAGATGGAATAAACCTGTTAAACATAGTACTTCTATTAAAGTGCACAATAAAATATTTTTTAACAATATTTACAAAATACTTTAGTGCCCGACTGGCTCAGTGTGGCGGGAAAACAAAACTTCAGTTAAAATAAGGTAGTATTTATATTCATACGACAAGTAAACTTGAAAAACACTAAAGAATAATTAATAAAAGCACAATCTAGTTCGAAAAGCGTTCACGCGTCCCGGTAGCGAGCGGGGGGTCTGCGCGGGCGGCGAGGTATCGCGCCTGCGCGAGTAGTATTTCCTATGTCCGCGCTAGATGGCGTGCGTCGTCGCGGCTCAGGTGATGTTACCTTCTCGTCGATGGGAAGGTATGAATTGGAACTCGCCTCAGGCGAGTGCACAGATGGAGTGCCTATGTTACTTCGCGCTATATACTCCCCCTCTAAGTTGGCAACGCGTCCCGAGTTAAACTTAGGATTATGACGATAGCGCGCTCTTCCTTTACGTTTCCTAGGCATTATAGGGTTCGTGGCGTCTGACGGCAAAGAAAAGGGAGTCAAGTCCGAAGAATGGTACTTTCCTAAGATGTTTGATGACATGTCTTCAATAACGCAACTAGTAGGGCTAACCACCTCCCGAACACGGTAAGGGCCGTCGCGACGTGGCATGAACTTACGTGTTACCCCTTTTGATGCATTACTCGCATCATGTGTCTTAATAAGCACTAAATCTCCCACTTTATACTTGGGTTCTAAGCTGTCTCTCTTTCTGTCAGCTACTTCTTTACGTATGTCCTGTGACTTTTCTACACGCTCCCTCATATCAGAAAAGGAGTTTATGAAAGTCCTCAAATAAGGTGTTATCTGTGGGACAAAATTGTCCTTTTCCAGAATCCCTCTTAGATCATGGTGTACCTCGAAAGGGGTACGCAACTCACGTGCCAGCGTCAAATAAGCTGGCGACTTACCAGTTGTAGAGCATACAGCGCTGTTCATAGCGAATCGGACGTGAGCTAAATGCTTCGGCCAGTCAGCATGAGCGGTCTTGACAAGTATCGACAATTGTACCTTTAAGTCACGATTTTTACGCTCGGCGGGGTTAGCTTCTGGATGGTACAGAGGTATTAGCTCCTGTTTGATTCCCATTACGTACATGCACTGTTGCATCACGGCGGATACAAACTGCGTCCCATTGTCAGAGATGATGCGACGTGGTAAGCCATAACGCAAGAAATACTCTTCTATCAGCACTCGAGCACATGTTTCAGCAGTCGCATCCACCAGAGCGAAAATCTCTACCCACCTTGTAGCCACGTCCTCAACTAAGAGCACCCATCGCTCCCCCTGTTCTCCTTCCGGTAAGGGACCAAACAAGTCCATTGCAAGGACTTCTCCTCGTTGTTGGAGCACAGGGGTCCTTAACAATCCCATCGGCTTCTGGTTGCTAGGCTTATATTTAAGACAGTCAGGACAACTCTTAAGGTACTCGGTTACAAACCTACGCATGCCAGGGAAGAAGTATCGTGTCTTCACTCGTTGAATAGTTCTTTCAATCCCTTGGTGGCCAGCAGTTGGTGAGTTGTGAAACTCCCTTAAGATATCTTCCCTCATTGAGGCAGGCACCACTAACTGGGCATCATCTGGGTCCGAATCTGGATCATACCGATAAAGGACACCTTGTGACAAGACATACCCTCTCTCTAACCATCGGCAGTTTGTCAACTCGTCCGGATCCTCCAAATCTACGATGATCTTCTCGACCTCAGGATCGGACAGCTGAGCTGTGCGCAGTTCGGCTGGACTTCTAGATGGTAAATTTACCACGACGGAACATACGCTGCACTGATTCTCCTCTTCTACGGCACATGGTGGGCGGCTCAAATTGACTAAATCAGACTGCTCCGTCCAGTTTTAAGGTCTTCTCGCATTTGAGCAGTAATTGCTGCCATTTTCCTGGCTCGTTTTTGTTTCCTCTCTCGTTCCAACGCTAGAGTAGCGCTGCGTTCTTCTGTAAGCGCTGCATGCAGCGCGTGGTGAGCCCGTCTAGCTGCATCCAGCGCTGAAACTTCTTGACGGAGGAGGGTGGTTTCCCACGTGCTGAGAGCGTTGTTTATGGCTACACGCTGAGCCGCATCTCTCAGCATATTACTCCGTTTATTCCTCGCGTTCCTGGCCTTCTTCTGTGTGTTAGCCAGATCCAGGCGTCTCCTCCACTGCTCCGCCTCGCCCTGTCGCCAGCGTCGGTCCGCGGCTAGTATCGCGCGAGCTTCCTCGTCAAGTGCCTTGTCTATTATTTCTGTGGTCTTCTGATCCTCCGTCCACTCGAGCAGTTCCCTGCTCCTTCTATCCTTGTGTCGGATGCAGTCTAACAGCTGCCCGCGTCGCATCTGCTGCGCTGCGGACTGCTGCAAACGCTTGCACTCCTGCAGAGAGCGCTCCTGCCGACGCTTCTGGGCTAGATACTGCTTGTATTGGTGCGAAGTTTCAGCTTCCACCATTTCACTCTCCTCCTTCTCCCTCTGCCACATCCGTCGGAACTGGTCAGCGAGCTTCTCCCTCTCGACATCTTCCTCTCTCTTCCTAGCGAGGGCGGCGAGGAGTCGCCACTCCCTCTCCGGGATCGAATCCAAAACGCTCTCATTTTCGTAATCTAACGTGCCGATCAGCTGGGACAGGGAACTTGGAACTCGGGTCGTTCCTTCGGCGCTCAACGGTCTCGCTGCGGCGGTGTTTGTGCGCCGCGCAGCGTCGCCGCCGCCAAAGTCCCCGCCGGCGCCGCTGCGACCGCCGGCGCTCGACGCGGTGGATCCGCGCTCAGCGCGCGGGGTCGTCGATTCGTTGCGGTGCTGCTGCGGAAGTGCCGCCGTCGTTGGCGACTTGGCTGGCGTTTTGTCCGTATTGGCTGAAGGTCGCTCGGAAATGGCCCGCTGATAATTATTGCCTTCATCTACGGCGTCTTCTATTTCACGCGCTTTGCGCAGTAGGCCTTCAAACGACTCGAACTCGTCCCTCCGAAGTCTTTCCCTCACTCGGTGATGCAAGAGCCCGTAGACCATGTCTAACTCTACCTTTACATTTAAGTCACCAGGCGGGAGGTGCGCGAGAAGGGCGCGTGCTCCGGCGACGAAGCGTTCCGTCCGTTCCCCCTGTTTTTGACGGGTGCTAAATAGCGTGACGTAGATACGATGCGGTGGGCGCCGGTCACCAAAAGCGCCTCGAAGCGCCGTCACGGCGCCGCTCCATTCGTCTACGGTGCCTTTTACCCCAAGCCACCAGACCGCGGCCTCGCCGGTGAGCAGTAGGGAAAGGCCCCTGACGGCGTTCAGGTCCGCGATGCCGGTGCACTCCCGGTAGGCCTCGACGGCATCTAAGAAAGCGTCGAGGCTCTCCCCCTGCTCTCCACTAAAGCGCGCGGTACAGCGCGCGAAGTTGCCGTTCGCTTGCGCGGGAACGGGGCTGGGCACCGGGGTAGCCGTCGGCGACTCCCGACGCGCCTCGTGGCTTAGTACTCGATCCAACAATCGCTCCATCGCCTCCGACTGGGTACGCTGTAACGCCGCCATGAGCGACGCCATGTCGTCAAGGCCGACGACGCTCGGCGACGTCACTGTCGCGGGGGCTGCTGCTGCTGCCTCTTCATTAGCATCGTCGTTCGAATTCCGGCGTGACTGACGTCGTGAACGCGTTTGCGGCATAATTAATGTTTACCGTTACACACACACACACTAGTAAGTAGGTAGTTTATTACAGAATTTAGTGTTCACACTTATTTTCCGCACCACAGTACTTGTAGGCCCCACGTTGGGCGCCAGATTTAGTGCCCGACTGGCTCAGTGTGGCGGGAAAACAAAACTTCAGTTAAAATAAGGTAGTATTTATATTCATACGACAAGTAAACTTGAAAAACACTAAAGAATAATTAATAAAAGCACAATCTAGTTCGAAAAGCGTTCACGCGTCCCGGTAGCGAGCGGGGGGTCTGCGCGGGCGGCGAGGTATCGCGCCTGCGCGAGTAGTATTTCCTATGTCCGCGCTAGATGGCGTGCGTCGTCGCGGCTCAGGTGATGTTACCTTCTCGTCGATGGGAAGGTATGAATTGGAACTCGCCTCAGGCGAGTGCACAGATGGAGTGCCTATGTTACTTCGCGCTATAATACGAGGTAATAGGTATAGAGTAATGTTTAAGGGGGGTGCATATTATACCCGTCAAACTACAGAACCCATCTGCAAAAGAAAGAATGGCAAGAATTTCAACTTTCCAGTCGTCCGCGTGGAATTTGACCCGAAGGGAAAGGGTTTAATTATTTCACGCAGAACCCTAACGTTTTGCTAAATGTTTGAATAATGCTCGCCGGTTGTGGGTACTTTTGACCTGGCCTTTCATTAATTTAACATTAATTTGATGTTAAGAAAGTCAATGTTAAAAAGTATGTAAAAGTTGACGGTTAGAATCGATACTAAATACGAGTACCTACCGTCTTGACCATTCACACACGCAAAATAGGCGCATTGTCTTCGAGTTGCGGAGAACTGCCTGCGTATTTGACTTGACCATTCACACTCGCCTTGTAAATTTTCTTTGTCAATCTTATATCACACATTCTGCTCACATGTCCGAACCATCGTGACAACGTATTCTAACTTTCTAACACGACAAAATGCTTCACGCAAACAAAAGGAACGCGTTATAACGCGACCACATAATAAAAAATAATTAAAAAAACGACCTCTTACTAATGTTATATTTATTAATGTTACAATTCATAATTATTCGCAATAAATATTATTAAAAAGAATAGGTATATTACTACTAATTCTATTTACCTCTTATGTTTCTTTTTCATAAAAAAATTCAAAAAATTCGGGGTTCATTGCTGTAAATTAATTTTTTTTTCTCGTTTTCCTAGTTATAATTAATTTTGTCTAACTTACAAAGTTAAATCTAGTTTTACCTAGACGTAACCATGTATCAGTACATTGTACTACTAGCAAGCTCTGGTTCTTAAAAAGGTATTATTAGCAGAACTAAGAGCAGAAACAAGTTTTCACTAAGACAGGTTTCCACTGTAACAACATATAAATTATAGCACAGATCAACACAGTACCTAGGTACAGAGCATAAAATTAAAATAGGTAGGTAGATCTAAAAAAAACTAAAACTTATCTATCTTAATGCATCTAGACACGCGGCAGCGTATCAAGCCAAGTTCAAGCAAAGGAACTGGTCCAGCCAGCGCCGAGTGTAATATTACACGAACCACTTGGTGCCACTTTTGACCCTTCTATAACTCAAAACCTCTTTAACGTAAACACATAAAACTACGTGTGTATTAGTTAATTATATCCATAAGGACATCTAGAAACCCAAATTACATGAAGCTAGCTCAAACGTTTATAATGATATGAAGGTCAAAAAGTCGTAAATTTTAGCACTGACTGACTGACATATTTATAGTACCTATATCTAACCTACTTCTACTTCCAGATGACCTAGAAGGATGAAATTTGGAATCCAGCTCTGTAATTGTGTGTAAGCGTAGGAAAAAAATCTAAAAATAAAAAAAATGAAAAAATAGGGGGGTCCCCATACATTTTTTTTGCATCCAGCGGAAACGCAAGAAAAAACATTAAATCTCAATACCTGCCTAATTTTCTTTACAAAAAGTAATGATATCCCACCAAAAACATATAATACGTATGTAAAAAAGGAGAGCTAAGTTCAATACAAAAATTATGCTTGGCTTGGCAAAAGAATGGAGATCTAAATGAGTGCCAAGTACTATGCAAAATCCAAATATGTATTTATGGGAACAAAATAACAATAGGGATACCTAGTATAATAATAATGTACTAGGTATCCCTATTGTATAGGTAGGTAAGTATCTGGACAATGTTGGATATTTTTATATTGATTCAGATATTATCTTAGTATTATCACATCTATTTCCCTTATCTATATTTTCTATCACATCGTTTCCTTAAACGAGCGTATGATAAGAGTATCTCCAGTAAGTAGATCGTGATATAATATATTACCTAGTTAAAGTTTTCATCATCCTAAGTGAAGAAGGACAAAGTGAACATGCTGAGTGTTATTTTCTTTTTTATAATTATCGGGTCTCTTTACTTATACAGTACACGAACTTACGGCTATTGGAAGCAGAGATTCGTAAAACATGACCGGCCAGTTCCTTTATTAGGTACAAATGCAAAGGGATTTTTTATGCAGAGAAGCATGACGCAATTGGCATCAGACATGTATTGGAAATATCCTGACGAAAGTGTAGTGGGATTCTTTCGGTCAAGTACACCAGAACTGATAATAAGAGACCCGAATTTAGTGAAGTGTATACTTCTGAATGATTTTGTGAGTTTCTCTGAACGAGGAGTAACTAGTCATCAAGAATGTGCACAGGACCCTTTAGCTGCTCATCTTTTTAGTGCGGACGGAGATTTATGGCGGTTGTTGCGACAGCGCCTTACACCGGCATTCACGAGCAGTAAGCTAAAAGCGATGTCTCCCCTTATAGAGGAACGCGTTAAGATACTTCACGAACGCATCCAGGCCGCCTCTGGAGCACCCATCGACGCAAAAGACATCATGGCGCGATTTTTTACCGACTGCACAGGAGCGTACGGCTTAGGAGTCGAGATGGACGCACTTAGTAACGATGATTCCGAGTATAGAAAATTGGGGGAAAAAATCATCCTCACTGGTAAGATAAGGGTGCTAAAAGATTTGATAAGAAAAACATTTCCCAATATCTTTGGAAAAAACCATTTGAAAAAAGATTATGAAGAAGATGTCTTAAGTCTTCTTCGATCCATCTTTCAACAAAGAAATTATGAGCCTTCAGGACGAAACGATTTCATAGATTTATTGCTAGAGAGTAAAAGACAGGGGGTGATAGTCTGTGAATCAGTAAAAAAAAACCCTGATGGCACTCCAAAACAGACGAAATTCGAAATGACTGAAGATTTGATGGCTGCACAAGCATTTCTTTTCTTTGCGGCTGGTTTTGAACCAACATCATCCACTACAAGTTTCGCCCTACATCTACTCGCTTATCATCCGTTTATACAAAAAAAAGTTCAAAAGGATATTGATAGAGTCCTTGCTGAGCATGATAACAGACTCAGTTCTGACGCTATCCAAAACATGACCTATGTGGAATGGACAATAAAGGAGTCAATGAGAATTATACCTCCAGTTGGAGTCCTCCTCAGACAATGCACACGCAAATATAAATTTCCAAATGTAAACTTAACAATAGACAAGGGGGTGAAAATAATGATTCCAGTGCAGGCATTGCAAAATGATCCTCATTACTTTGATAACCCAGAGGAGTTTAGACCTGAGCGATTTGATCCTAAAGAGTTGAATGTAGACAAAACTAAATATGTTTATCTACCTTTTGGAGGCGGATTGAGATCTTGTATTGGTAAATAACTATTATTATCGTATTAATTTAGTGTTTAAAAGCATATTCTACAACAAGTTAACATTTTTGTACCGACAGCTAATTTTTGTACACCGACTGCTTCGGTGGCGTAGTGGGCGGAAGCTCGACTGCCGGATCATAACGTCTCGGGTTCGCTCCCCAAGTCAGGCAAAGTATTAAATATTGGATTTTTTCATAAGGATATATCTCAATAACTGCCTGGAGTCCGGAACTGTGCCCGGTAGACGGCAATGGGCTCGGCCCCTATTACATGGGACCAATAACATACTGGCAAAATGTGGGTGTACCTACTACCTACTATGGGACTGAGTCCTGGGTCACCTTTGCCTACTCCTTCGGGAAAAAGGCTTGATTGTACTTATGTTTATTATAGTTTGTAGATGCTGCATTTGTTCAACTCAGTTACCAAGAGCTGGTGCGGACAACACAATTGACCGTGCTGTCATATTACATTACCTGTAACTTCTCTTGTTCTTTTCCTTGAGCCTCTTGAGGTGCATTTATCTTTTTCATTTATTTGTAATATCACCATATTTAGGAGGCCATACATGTACATACATTCACGCCTTTTTCCCGAAGGGGTAGGCAGAGGTGTACCCAGGACTCAGTCCCATAGTAGATACACCCACATTTCGCCAGTATGTTATTTATTGGTCCCATGTAATAGGGGGCGAGCCTATTGCCATCTACCGGGCACAGTTCCAGACTCCAGGCAGTTATTGAGATAATTCCTAATGGAAAAATCCAATATTTAACACTGCCTGACCTGGGGATCGAACCCGGGACCTCTTGATTGGCAGTCGAGCATGCGCCCTCTACGCCACCGAGGCACCGAGGCGGTTAGGAGGCCATGGTTACGCTTAATCTGTGGCCATGGCCTTAATAGTTTAATATTGTAGTTGGGTAGACACAAAGTACCTAGGTACTAAGTTATAAGAGGTTGGATATAATTAAATTTTGTATATTTTAGGTATCAAGTTGGGGCTGATGATGTCCATGGCGGGTCTTGCTGCTGTTTTATCGAGGTACTCAGTGGAGCCAGCAGCTTCTTCCATCCGATATCCATGCTTAGAGTCTACACCTCTTATAATTCAATGTATTAAAGGCGGATTGCCCTTGCTCTTTAGAGAAAGAATGGAAAAACAATAAGGAAGTCATTAATTATTTATGGTACCTAGTTATTTAAATTGTTAGACTATAATGTGCCTACTTCCCTTCCTACCAACATTGATTTAAATAAAAGGGAGGATATTATGGTACCGGGTACCTACGTTCTCCCAGAGCTTTCTCAACAACTAGCCATGTGTATATAAGCATCTACCGGGCACAGTTCCAGACTCCAGGCAAGTTATTGAGATAATTCCTAATGGAAAAATCCAATATTAAACTATGCCTGACCTGGGGATCGAACCCGAGACCTCTTGATTGGCAGTCGAGCATGCGCCTGAGCATGTGTTTTAATTCGCTATACTGCTTTTAGTGTGTAATTATGTGTATTCATTATTTTTATGTAGGTAATTAATATATATAAATATAAATAATTATATTAATTCCTTGATCTATCTTTCATTTCGTCATCAGTACCTAAGCACAACAATATGTGTAATACGGATTATAAGATCGTTATAAATGATTGTTGCAAACAACCGATAGGTACATAATTTTAAAAGCTGAAAATAGGTACATTAAAAGCTGAAAAGCAAAGAAATACATTCATTATCAACATCCGGTGAAATTGCGCGCGAGCCGGCCATCACTGGCCATTAGTGATGGTAAATAATGCGATTTCACAATAATATCATAAGCAAGCGAATTAATTAGTGCTAATTGCTACTGCTATGCTATGCTATTTGCTAAGACGATAATTCGCACTTAACACCGCCCTGCTATTAATTTTAACGAATAATTTAACATATACGTTCATTTAATATACGACCCTAAATGCAAGCAAATAAAGATAATATTTGCTTAACCGCGCCTACCAAATTGCTAATAATTTCACTCGCGACTCGAAAGCAACGAGGTCAGTCAGTGTCTCGTGAAACAGATATAGTACCTATTCAGTATTCCCGTCTCCGCGTCTCCCGTGGTTACGACGGGATAATGCTAACAATGAATGCGAATGCTAATTAATCCATCACTATTGGCCATCAGTCACACAATCACGATCCCAGAGCACTGCAGTGATGGCCGTTGGCAGTTGGCACTGTGGTTGGCACTTTGGCCGTAGTATAGGCACCGCCGTTACGTCATTCCTCTTTGTGTTTTGTTCTGTGCTCTTTGTGGTGATCTATGGCACCTCCTGGCGCCTATTGTAATCACAGAACAAAATTATTATAGTTTAGTCTAATCAAGCTGTAGAATGTAGAATATGGTTGGATTGTGTTAAAATTCAAAAGCACTTATTGGTTAATTTCCTTCGTTTGATGTTCTATCTCCCTACGTGTCATCATAGATAATACATATAAACTTTTATAGTGTCATAGTGTCAGTAGTCATTGGCAAAGTTGTGGTATGTGCACTGAGTTTCCCTTGTATATGTGTTCTGTGGAGTTCCTCTCTGTTCTGTGGCACTGACCCCACGTCCACATCTAAAGTTTTAACACAATTAGGAAGAAAATTGCCTATAAGAATTCTGTTGTCTAAAACTTTAATCATAGAGAATAGACGATTTAGTGTTCACACAAACCAAGCAGTGTTTGTGTAGTGTTGCCAGCACAACGATTTTTTATCTACATGGACCGGAAGTTGATTATAGAAGGGCCCAGTTGCATTAGTCCAGAAATCGAGTTGTAGTAAGCGACTTACACTTAGTACGTAACAAAACTGAATGGAAATCTGTGGGGGAGGCCTATGTTTAGCAGTGGACGTCCTATGGCTGAGATGTTAATGAGATGACGAAGTAGTAGGTAGAATAGTTGTGGAAAATGCTTTCTGAATAATGTCTTGTAGTGGTAGGCCTCTTTTGCAGGAGGCCGCCTGGGGAAGTACCACACCTTTGCCAGTTATTCATCCACCAAGCAGTAATGTCCAAACATTACTGTGTTCCGGTATGAAGGGCAATGTTACCAGCGAAATTACTGGGCATGATGAGATTCAACAACTCATATCTCAGGGTGATAGGTGCAGTGCAGTGCCGCGCAGAATTTTGAATTTTTAAATACTGGGTGGCACTGTGTCTGATATGGGCAATCATGATGCTTACCATCAGGCATCTGATGAGCTCGTCTTGTCACTCACTATCATAAAAAAAAAATGTCTGCCCGTTTTCATGTACTCCATAAACCAATACCGTTACTTCCAAACAAAATTCGTCTATTGAGCTGCCTATATGACTTAGCATCATCGGGAGACTGCAATCGTAGCAAGCGTCGCTCAGCCATGAGGTTCAGGGTGTGATCGGACAATTTTTGAGGTCTATTTGTACGGCGGAGTTTATAGATATAGATTTATAGATATAGATTGCACTGATCGGAATTTATTAATCCCGTTTTGCGCGGCTCAGCCGCTGCACGCTCGCCAAGCTATGAGTTCCGAGAAACTCATAGCCAACGAACTGCTGGCGTTCATCCAGCATGCAGTGGACACTATGGACGAGGTCAGCATCTTGCAGATCTGCAAATCCAACTTCAAAGAAGAGGAGATTTGTAGCAGCAAGGTGCTATTCTACGAGACCCTCGGCCAGGCGGACCGGATGCCGACCCGCAGGAGGGACGAGAAAGGAGAGCGGAGCCTTCAGGACATCATTAACTTACTGAAGGTGACCGACCCGGACGACGTGCCTGCGTTCGTGGCGAAGGAGCTTCACAAGCTGCCTCCCGTCACATTCGACCACGTCGACGTCACCAGGCTGCTGAAAGACATCACCACCCTGAAGGCGAGCCTGGACGCCGTAAAGTTTAGGTTAGAAGTTTCTGAAATATCATCGGAGAGCTACGTACCGAACTATTATCTTTAAAACGTAATGATTCGGTAAGTAGGTCACCTGAGACTTCTAACGTCAACACACGTCGCGGGGCGCAAAATGCCTCCGTTTGCAGTATTGCGTCACCGCATGTTGTTGTCGTGCGCGATGCACCGCACCGCGCCGCTCCCGCCCGCTCCCCACTCGAGACGTCAGCGAAGACGACCACGTCGCCCCTGGCCTACGCAGCCGCCGCTGCTGCCGCCGCTGCCCCCGCCCCGCCATTCTGATAGAATCATTCTGATAGAAGAATCGCTATAGAGAGAGTAAAAAATAACGGAGAATTCGGAACTCCTGCAAAACACAGAAAAGTCCGGCCAAAATACAGTACGATACGATTTTGACAAGTGCGCCATTCGGCAAAAAAATCATTATTTATATGCTGTGAAGAAAGAGATCCCTACACTCTCTATATTATGGAGTGTACGAGACGATATTTTTTACGGTGGAAGCAGAGAGCATTTACGAAACATTTTATAAGAAATTGGGATTAATCTCCTAAAAATGTTTTTTTTTTTATACAATTTAGTTCAGTTAAAAACGTTTTATTTCAGTATCCAGTTTAATAGATTATGAATATTATATAATTAAGAAGATATAAAGTTAAAAAAACACAATACCGGTAATACATAGCTCGCGCGCGAACCATACTTAATGTACTTGTATTTTTTTTATAACTTTTATAGTAATCAAAAAAAGTTCTTACAAAATGCTTTGTTAAAATAAAAATACTTTTATGAAAGAACAGTTCTTTGATATTTTTTAATTATTAGAAGAAAAAATCTGGGCAGTGTCTTTTACTCATTAAAGACTAAACAATGCTAAAGAACACTTCAAAAATCCATAGGCCGACATGTGAAACTATAGGAAATCCAAGTGCTCTAAAACCACTAAAGTAATAAAACATAACATCACGTCGTTTTCTCATGTAATAGGGGGTGATACTATTGCCATCAACCAGGCACAAATCCAGACTGATAAAATTCGTAGAGGTAGGCTGAGACTATTTCTGCCATAATTTTGACTAATAGAACTTTACTAAACTTGAAAATTAGTTAAATTTGACACTGGCAAATACATTTAACGTATAAGTTTAATTGAGAAGAAATGAAAAAACAGGCTACTGTCTATGGCAGCACCGGAAGTCAGTCAATGTGAAAACTATTATGGCCGAAACACAGGGATCGGATCGAGGAATTAAAATGGGGCATGATTAATAATATTGATCGTATTCTCACCCAAACTTATTATATAGTAAATTTAAGTTTGTGTGTGAGACGAAGTGGTAAGCTTGATTAAACCAAGTTTAGTTTATGTATGTTTGGATTTGGTGCTGGTACATAAAGTCATTCTCAAATAATTAATAATTTGTTACACCTTTTTGTACCAGACTATATACTACCAAAGGTACATAGTAAATTTATTTAATAGATGAGCATTGGTAAATCTGTTATTACCCATGATTTGGCCGCTCCCGTGTTATATGCAGCCGGGGCCATTACCTCCCGGTTTGCCTTAATGCAGATCTGGGTCAACAGCATAATAATTCTAGGCAATAATTATGGTGTTAATTAATACTTTATGTGTGGAGGCACCTTGATTGAGCACTGAACTTTCACAAGTCACAAATTAGAATTCAGGCACAGAACAAAGAGGAAATAGAAGGAAATCTGTCCATAGAACTCGGGGGGCGCTATAGAAGAACGGGTCGGCGTGGAGTTTGACAGATGATTTTTTTTTTTTGCTCAGCGCTACAAGATCTTCAGTATAATCCATTCTTCAAATAAAACTCATTATTTTAAAAGAATATTTATTAATAAATTTATTTCACAATAACGAAATAAGCACAACACAGGTACAACTCAACTCAAAATAACAAACAGTTAAAGTTTTATAATAAGGTATGGTATAACAATCAATGAAGTTGTCTTATATATTATTATAATAGCTAATAAATATACACAAGTTCAGATTAAGATTCTTGATCTTGATATTTTAAAAAGCGCTGAACAATTTCGATGAAATTTAATAGATTTATTCTCATCGAAATCCGTGTATAATTTGTTGGAATAAGCAAGTAACAAACAAACATTATACAAAACAAATTATATCAAACACTAAATTATATCCATTTTAATGACAATAATAATCACTATAATAACTATCTATCTACTTATTGTAATAATAATCATGTGTATCGAATCTAAGAAGTACCGTTTGACAGTTTTTATTTTGTCTTGTTTAAAGGATTTAAATTTAGTGATTGTGATTTTAGTGAATTTAAAAAAACCTCATAATAACATGGTTTTACAGCGAAGGTTAAATTTCGAAACCGGTGAGTTACGCCTATGCAAATTTATTGAAAGTACGAAATGTCAAACGATACTTAGATTTTATAGACTGATAGTTATAATAAATAAATCGTTAACACATTCAAAAACACAATAAGCAATGCAAATAATACAAACTTAAGCAATAAATTAATATTTGACCACAAAAATCTATGCATTTAAAAATCACTTAAACACTAAGTTTAAACGTAACAAACTATTTTAAAATGATATAAACAATCCTATCAAAACACATAATATGTAAAAAAATGTTAACAAAAAGTCTACGCAAAAGTAGTACGCCAGTGCAAAGTTATTGAAAGTCCGAAACATCACACGGTACTTCTTAGATTTATAGTTATAACAAATGAAATAAAACATACTTAAGCAATAAATACATATTAGACTATAACAACCTATGCATTTAAAAATAACTTAATCAACAATTAATAAAACATTGACAAAAGACACTAAGTTTAAAGCTACGTAACAATATTTAAATATTGTACAATCCCATCAAAGCATATGTAAAATGCTAAAAAAGAATAAATAATTCTTTTTTGTTCCGTACCTCAAAAGGAAAAGAAGAACCCTTATAGAATTACTTTTTGTCCATCCGTCCAAAGATCCAAAGATCTGCGGTCCCTTGTGGCTGTAAAAAATCATACTTCTAAGTTAACGTAATCAAAAGCTATGGCCATTTTACTGCATATTTTCATACTTAGCGCAAGAAACTAATAGATGGTGCTGTATGTTCTCGATATTTAGGTATGGAACCCACACTATGCATACATACATATGCCTTAATAATTTATTTTTACGCATTATTAAATAGCTTTTACTCAATAATACATCACACACTAATAAATAACTTAAAACTATTTTATTAAACATTATTGCGCGTCAAGAATGGCACAGAAAATCCGCTGGCGCGATATCTGAAACATAATAATATTATACAAGTATATAAAATATAGCTGATAATATTAATCACACAAACGACATTATTTTTTGCATCTAAGTCATCATCATCTCAGCCACGTGAGGTCCACAGCTGAACTTAAAATACATACATACAATCATACCTATTGCCATCTACCGGGCACAATTTCCAGACTCCAGGCTGTAATGAGATAATTCCAAATAGAAAAATCCAATATTAGACACTTCCTGAACTGGTAACGAACCCAGGACCTCATGATCGGTAGTCAAGCTTGCGCTCACTATGCCACCGAGGCAGTCACGGCTCGACATACATGTTCTAAGTAGCTTATTGTAATTTAAGTATTATTGACAGTTGACAGCCTGGTTGGCACAGATGGTAGTAACTCTGCTTTCTGTGCCGGAGGCCCCGGGTTCGATCCCCGGTCTGGTCAAACATTTGTGTGCATGAACATGTCTGTTTGATCTGTTTCTGGTTATAAGCGTATATAAGTATGTATATCAGTCATCTGGTTACCATAGTACAGGCTTCTAGCCTAGTTTGGAACCAGATGACCGTGTGTAGAAGTTGTACCATATTTATTTATGTTCATCATCATCATCATCATCTCAGCTTCCACTGATGAACTGATAGGCCTCCCCCATAGATTTCCATCCAAAACAATTGTAAGCGGCCTGCATCCAGAGTGTTCCTGCCGTCCTTATCAGATCGTCTGTCCACTTTGTGGGTGGACTTCCTACTATGGCGGTAGTATTATGTTATTTACGGCTTATTTTACTTAATAAAATAATTAAAACTATTGTAAACATAAAAAACAAATACTAACTTAAAAAAGTGTTGTGCAGCTTATCAGGAATGACAGCAAATCTGTTTCCACTGCACTGGAACATCAGTGATATCTGTAAAATATTACATAAAAAGCCAGGTCAAAATTAATTTGTTTCATACAATATATGACGAGACTGAAAGAAACGAAAGTCGCGGGTCAGGATTGTAGCAAGTGGAGAAATTGCCCCTGCCTACCCCAACAGTGTAAGCCAACAAGGCTGCACTGAATTTTTAATATTCTTATCTTCCTTACATAAATTATTATTTTAAAAATATATTTATATTTTTACGATTTTGAAAACTACCGTTACTCATATTTATTATATTATACAATGACTTAAGTCACGTTTGAAGTCGAAAACGCTCGACCTAGGTTTCGGACAACCCCGGTGTCCTTCATCAGGAGTTCACACGTGAGCAGGATCGCGACGGACTCAAACGTTCAAACGTTTTAGATTTCAAACATGAGTTAAGTCGTTGTATAACATAATAAATATATTTTTAATAATAATATTATTATCATATGAGTCAAAAGGAATGATAAGGAAAATAGTAACAAATATAATTTACAAAATTGTGCAGGCGCAGCTTACGGATGACAGCAAAATTCACGCACACCACACACTGGAACATCCAATATATTATCTGAAAATATATTTATATAGGTGAAAGAAAACAAGTTATAAGTCGCACAGGTGTAAATTATTTTTTACACCTGAGTGACTTATATTTTTTAAATGCCAAAGATTGCAAAGCAGTCATGTTGCGCAAAGATAATCTTTCGATGTCTGTGCCTTTCAAAATGCGGTTAATGGAATTACACCAATTGTGTATCTGCAAACGGCATATTAAGGCAATAAAGAAACCTAACGCCTCAACATGATGTTGTTGACATCCAAACCAATCAACAACAGCATTTTTTAAAAATATTTCCCGGATATTTTTTGAACAATGAATCGATTGTGAGGAAACTTATTCAAGTTATCGTTGATAATATAAATAAGTTCCTTGAATAACCTAATAAATCTACTGTTTGGATAATAAAGGTGCCTACCCTCTAGCCCTCTTCTTTCCTTAAAAGTAATCCAAGAATGGATATCAGTATAATCTGACGTTAAAAAGATTGCTTTGCAAGTTTGGCATTTAAATCGTTTTAGAATTTTTCGCGACACATAGCCAGCTGTGAAAGCTGCAGCTTGTGCGCGAATTCTTTCCTGGCGGGCTTGTTGAAACAGCGATGGGGCTGTTTGAACAAGCCCAGAAGAACCTGCTGCCGCTTGTCCTTGCTCCGTTGCTGCATCTGCATCAGAAAAAATATTGTCAGCAGTATCATTGTTCTTGAACAAAATTGCACCAACGACAGTCCAAGTCTTATCATCCTCACAATTAAAATTGTTTGAATGGGAGGTTAAAACTTTAGAAAGTATAAGGGACTTATAAGCGGTTCTGAAAGTCGAACAATCAGGATTTACGTTTCGATAGTTCAGTGACCTGATACGGCCAAAGAAGTTTTCCAACGGATCCTGGTTGAGATTGCGGGTGTAAAATGAGCTTACACCGGCTTTCTTGAGATCGGACCAGAGTCGGATGAAACTTTTCAACGTCGTAATCCAATTCTTAATACTAGGTACCCGTTTGGTGATAGAATGACCTGCCTGAAGGGCCTGTTTACTTTTAGTGTCAATAAATGCAATACTTTCTAATGTTTTGATGGCATCTTTCCAAAATGTTACATGTTTTGAGATACCGTCCTTGTCCTCGAAGACTGGCCCCCTCATCTTCCCTGGTGCAGATCCTCCTCGTGAGCCGTTGACGCTGTCGAAGAGCCGGTCGAAAAACAGCACTGCATCTGCCGTAGTTTGAATCGTCTCGTTGAACGGCTTTCCACTTGATTGGATCGCTATAACAAAACGAACGTTTTGAGTTTTGATATTAATAATAATAATTCTTTTTTTTAAATTTTTTGTACAATATAGTATATAATTTTTTTTCCCTTGTTTATCTGCCATCAGTCAGACAGACCTTTATCAGATTTGTTGTGTGTTTTCCATTGGCGTTTGATGAAAAACTCATGGACGACGCCTAGAGCTTTGCTCATTCTGAGTAAAGAGCACGTTGGCTCTTTTAAGGCGCTTAAATTCACTTTCGCGCACCAGGTTGCCCGCCAAAGGGATTATTGGTTTGATGACCGAGCAGTAGACTCTGACTTTGTTTCTTAGTAATAGTGTTGACTATCTGCCAAGAAGACACAGGAGCTTTCTAAAGCGGTTGTTCACGTGATGTTCAATATAAGTTCAGTTGTTCAGTATAATTAATATGAATACCGAGGTCTGCGGTATAATTATAATTCTCTTATATAATATTTTCTTACCCCAATGATTGCAATACCGCAGCATCGCACATGTTGTTTCACTCAGAACTTGAGTTGCATTTCTTACTTTCATTTTTTTTACTTTTGCTGGGAGAATATGTTCATCACTCAATTTGTGAGCCATCCTGAAAATATTGCATTATAATATAATATGGGACAACTTTCACACACGTGAATCATCTGGTCCCAAACTAGGCTAGAAGCCTGTACTATGGTAACCAGATGACTGATATACATAATTATGTAAGCTTATAACACCCAGACACAGATCAAACAGACATATTCAGGCACACAAATGTTTGACCTGGCCGGGGATCGAACCCGGGGCCTGCGGCACAGAAAGCAGAGTTACTACCATCTGAGCCAACGAGGCTGTCATGTTGAATCATTATAAGCAATGTAGCATATTTAGCTTAAATACTTCATGACAGATTTTAATTATCTTAGGAATTCCAGCGTCTAGTACTAGTATAATATGATTGAGTATGATTGAGTAGATTGAGTCAATTTTATTGTAATAGTTGTAAAAAAACCAACTGCTGTTAGTGACAGCTTAAAAAAATTTACAAGAAATATAAATTACCTGACATCTCCCAAATTACAATCTGTCTTATATGCTTCGATAATGTCACTCCATTTCGCTATTTTACCGCAGAATATCATATCCTTATCTAGAAAATTATTTCTGAAAATAGAAAGTTGTTATGGAACTAATTAGATATTCTTTATCTTATTATTCTTTAATCGAAAAATGGTTATTGGTATATTATGTACTTTTTATGAATTTGTATACAAATGACTAACCTTATGCCTTTTATTAAATGTGGTGGGTCATAGATATGGTGCAACTTATGACCATTGATCTCTATTGAAGAATCTAAAAATAGAAAATAAACCAGCTGAAAATTTTTAGATTTTTGGAGGTTTTGATTCGAAATTTTTTTTTTCTTTATTACATAAACCAACGACGGCACACATATGAAGCTAATGAAGATGATACCCTTATGGGTATAACAGTCCCATCATAGCCTAATCTCACAATAATAAATTATAATTATATATGAAAACACTTTATTCATTAACGTTAGCTTATAACAACGAATAATACAAAATTAGCAAGTATGATATTACAGGTCCACCCATGAACATGCATCCCTCCACTCCTAGAGCCCACGCTCACATACATATATTTATGCATCTATCAAATATAATATATCTACATAAATACTTGCCAGAGCAAAAATATTAAATATATATTTAATTATAGCTCTATAATTTAGCGAAAATACCTGGTTCAATGTTGTTGTGTAATTGCTCCCCTCGTAAATCATTTTGAAAACTGTTAATGCATGAACGAAATGTCGCTCCCTGGTCACAAATAAGGGCCTTAGGTATAAGGCCAACCCCAGCCACAGCATCCACTACATCCTATAAGCAGGCAACAACGCTTAAAATATTATTAATATGAAAGTTTATATGACCCGGATGCTCATTTACGCTGCAACCTTAGTTTAGACCTGCATGCTTTTATTGCATAAACAAAATATTACATACATAGTCTGGCCATAAATACTGTTACAATAATAAATAAAAAAAAAATTAAATTTGAATTTGGCATCTTGTCATTTTTATATAATTGTTCATTGAGTTTTCTCATTTTGGCGCCAATAAATTGTACAATATTGAATTGAATATTGCGATATTAAAATGGAGTAAAATGGAGCGATGTAGGGTAGGGTGTAAAATGGAGAATCGCTGTGATAGCATTACACAAAGTAGGTATGGAGCCAAATGCAATTTTTAAAACTCTCCATACGCTTTGTATTAGTAAAATGTTTATGTACCGGGCTCAATGACGTTGAATTGCTTCTTACTACAGACGCACAATCCCTGAACAAGCTTCACAAAAAAGTGTCCTTCACTGACAATTACGCGCTATAACATCTACTGAATTTCAATTATTTGAATTTAAACTCTATTTACCTGATATATACGGCTTGCTCTAAACGCCATGATAATTTGGAGTCCCTAAAACAATCCATACGATTGGCAGTGAAGTATTGTTTTATATTTATGTATTAAACTAACACACTGTAAAAGTAATAAATGTTATTCGCAATAGATGTTTTTCTTTAAATTTTGGTGTCAGTATTTATGGCAAGACTAGGTATATTAGACTGCAAAGTAAGCACTGCAGTAATAAATTAATGTAATCCCATTTAAACAATATAATATCATCTCACTCTATGCACAGGGAGGGGGTAGTAATATACATAACATACCCTTAAAATATTTTTCATAGTAATAGTTGGGGTTGATCCTTCACATAAGTAATACGCGATTGCTTGCGTCCAGGGAGAACAAATGCCCCGAATCATTATAACTAACGCATGATCACATAGTTTTAGCTGCTTCGCACCTCCATAGTTGACAAAACCTTCAATGTGGTCTTGTGACTCGACAAATGTCAGGTGCGGCGTCAGTGCCACCTCGTCAAACACTAAAACCATAATATAGATTTAAATAGTTAAAATTTCCTTAATGTGTAAAATTGAATATAATAGCTATAATATATATCATTATATATATACTAGCTGTGCTCCGCGGTTTCACCCACGTAGACATCGTTCCCGTATCGTGAAAAAAGTACCCTTGTGCTCTTCCAGGATCTAAGCTACCTGCATACCAAATTTCAGCTCAATCGGTTCAGTAGTTTTGGCGTGAAAGAGTGACAAAAATGCGCTGCAGGTAAGTTAGAACTCGCAGCGCTTTGTTCACCTTTTACAAACGTAACTTTTTTACATTTTACTGAGATTTCAGAATTTTAATATTAGTAAGATAACTTACCTATTGAACACATTTTTTTTTTGATATCCCAGTCCTTAGTTATTTCTTTAAATGCCAGAAGCAGTTGGGTATTTAGCCCACAGTCGATGGAAAAATTTCTAGAAAATTTGTTCAGGGTCGTTTTCGATGGCAAAACAAACATTTTCTGTAAGAATTTATAGCCTTTAGGGCTATGTTTTGACAATGAAAGAGCAAAAATTTTTTCTTGTGTGTTAAAACGCCTCCGCTGTACTTTATGTTTATTTTGATTGATTTGCATCATTAGAAATGTTTTTGCTGCTGGTGACATACCTTAAATTCAAGAAATTATGTAATAAACTGCAAAAAATAAATTGACAAAATAATTTTTTTGTATCGTAACTACAAATTCATGTATATTCTCCTTTGTTCTATCAAAAATTGCTTCTTGTAAATAAATAAAGTGTCTTTAACCAGAATTATTTTTATCTAAAGCGAAAAGTGCATGTAAAATTATTATAATTATAGTTAATATGCTTTACCATCAATTAAAGATTCAAATGAATTCTTTTCGCAAAATTCCTTTACTCTTTCTATTTTTTCTTCATAATTATATATAATTCTCCTCTTGGATTTTAATAGTTTTGTGAACTTTTTATATATATTCTTACATTTTGGAGTAAGGTTTTCAACACTTTTTACAATTCTTGGCCTTTTTAGTATGTTACGAACATCTGAAAGTTATAAAACCTACTCAGCATATTGTAGTAGATTTTTAAATAATAAACTTTGTTGATTTTTATAAACCGTGCGGGAGAAACTTTTCGGTGCAGACAATAATCATACTAACTAATTTAACAATTATAGTGTCAATAATAATGTCTGAGTTACGATAAGTTTACTTTTTGTTTCCCAGGTTAAGTAAAGATTATTATTAGATCCTACATTGAATATAGTTACTTTATCTATACTAATCTATACTAATTGTTTTTTTGTTTGTAACAAATAGGCTACGAAACTACTGGGCCGATTTTAAAAATTCTTTCTCTTATGGAAAGCTTAATTCAGTGTGAGTGACATAGGCTATATGAGATTTTGAAAAATTAGGGATCCGTAATAAAACTGCAATATTCACAATATTGCAATATACCAAGGTGTCATATAATTACCATATTCATTAATTTGCGTGCGCTGTGAAATCTATTTATGGTAGAATAAAATAATATACTAAGGGTTTGTATAGTACTTAACAATATCTACAATATAGTCCACGGACATTATATCCATCTATTTTGGTTTAGTCACAATTATCGTAACAGTCTAAGTAGAATAAAGTAAGGGATTTGTAGAATTTATCAATATCTACAAAATAGTCCACGGACATTAAATCCATCTATTTTGGTTTAGTCACAATAATCGAAACAAACATTATTTTTATGCGGTATAAAAACTATTGGTGGTAGAAATAATATACAATAAATACTTATATCTTCAAAATAGCCCGGGGAAAATTTATACATGTGTTAAGATATGGTCACTGTAAAAGAAATAGTCATTAATTTGTATGCGTTGCGTAAACCATTAGGGTTACATCTATGAAAATACAATGTATCACGAATTTACTCCTGCTAAAAAGTTCACTATACCTACTTGCGAAGCCGGGGCGGGCCGCTAGTATTCTATATAGTAGAATAGTCTGGGGCCTCATGATCAGCAGTAGAGCTTGCAAACACTACTCCACCGAGGTAATGACATACTCATTTGTATAATATGTTTTTACAAAAATACTCACTTAGGCATGTGCCCGTGTTAGTTGATCCTATTTTCTCATTATTAGTGTGTGATAGGCCATCTGTAGTGATAAACAGACACATAGAATACAATTATAACAAAAAATGTAACAATTGGCGGTCTTATCGCTAAGAGCGATATCTTCCAGACAACCGTGCAGGGATAGGAGAGTACAGTAAATTGCATTTGGTCGGTGGTGTGACAGAAATAGGTAGAAATATTATTATGATTAATTCTACTATGCCCCACCAGTGGGGCGGCCTCGTGGGGCAAAGTGGTAAAAAACAACCCAAAATTATATTATCATAATAATTTATGTCGATATTGTTGTGATTGTTCAGGGAACCATCAGCCCAGAAAGCACATTCACTACCAACTTAGATTTATAACTATCAGATTACATACAAGGGCATTCTTTATGAAACATTTGGATAATTATAGATAAGTTAATATCTGTAATTTTAATAAAAAGGATGTTATACAAACAAGGACATTCATCATAAACATTTGGATAATAAATAATATTTAATAATACTCACCACCAATCAATCCTGAGGTCATAATATCCATCGTTGAAGTTCCTGGTATTTGTTTGTCCACACACCCTGCACCAGTAGGTGGAGACACAAGCTCTGTAATTACAATACAAGAGTATTCAATAAGAAACATTTGAATAATAATCGACCGAGCGAATTAGAGTCGACAAGTGGGATAATACCTGCGCTTGTACCACCCTAAGGGATGACCTCTAGTATGTAAGTTTGATCGATGAAATTTTGCAGGCAGGTAGTAATAAAAAAAGTATTATCAAGTTCGAACATGAGCTAAATCTGTCATGGGGTTCTACAGATATAGGGATTACAAGATTTTCTCTTTATTGATCATTACGTAAGAATCAGGAGAGAAGACGGTGGGTTCCCAACGACTTACACTAAATGAGTCACACTGTGACACGTTGGGGGAAAAAAATGCATTATAATATTATACATCTTGTTTTTAATTGGTTTACATTGCATCGTCCCCGTTAATATCACATATATGATAATATTTTAATATTTTGTGACTTTTGACTAGGTATTCATTAAAAGCAAAATAGTAATCATATTACATAACAATTTAGAATAAAATCGTCAAAGGGCCATTCTACATGCTAGTATCCTGATACTGGGTCTGCCCAAAAACGTCTACTCACTATTAAACTGCGATTCTAACATTTAACTTAAGATTTTCAACTTAATAAGTTTTCAACTCACTTAAGAGATTCAACTTAATAATCATAAAAAACATTAAAAAAAATTTAAACCTTTTTGACTCATTTCAATTTTAATTTTATAATATTTATTTATAAAATAATTTATTATAATAAATTATTTATTTATAAAATTTAAAAAGTTATACTTTTTAAATTTTATTTAAAAATTGCGTGATTAATTTATTTAAAAACAAAATTAAATTTATAAATCCCAAATCTGATCCCCAGGATCTGCCTGGAGTCTGGAACTGTGCCCGGTAGATGGCAATAGGCTCGCCCCCTATTACATGGGGCCAATAACATACTGGCGAAATGTGGGTGTACCTATTATGGGACTGAGTTCTGGGTACACCTTTGCCTACCCCTTGGCTCCTTGGGGAAAAAAGGCGTGAATGTATGTTATGTTATTTTATGGATATAATACACACACACACAGGCGTTCATAATGAAATATTTAGATAGTAATAATGAATAATACTCACTGCCGACTGACCCTGAGGCCATAGTAACTGCTGTGGACGATCCTGGTTGCTCCATTCTCCCGATATTAGTGGGCGTAGACATAATATCTGTAATTATATTAAATTGGATTTAATACACCCACACACTCACAGGCGTTCATAATGAAATATTTAGATAGTAATAATTAATACTCACTGCCGATTGACCCTGAGGCCATAGTAACTGCTGTGGACGATCCTGGTTGCTCCATTCTCCCAACATTAGTAGATGTGTACACAATCTCTGTGACAGTAATTGCAAGACTTTTATATTCATACCAGGGTATTTAAAAGAGTAGTAATACTTAAGTAAGTGCATCTACCCAACAAACTGAACAACTTGTGATCTATGAAATGCAAATATTTGTACCATTTTATATTTTAAAGACTAAAGAGGTCTTATTAACTTGAAATACAATATGAATAAGGGAAGAGAGACGTCCCCACTTGTGTGTGAAGTTTTTTTCCCAAAGTCATATTGCAGTATAAGATATTCCGAGAGATATTTTCAGAAGTCCGCATTGAAACTTTTGAAGTTAAGAGTTTTAATTAATTAGTCGTAGTAAATCCCGATGCCCTTCTGTTGCCATATATCTACACCTACTAATAACTACAGGGTTTTCAAAATCTAACTACAACAAACTATGATAAGACTAATTGATAATTTATCTACTTCCTATACAGTGAAATATAATATAATATGAATGACCGATTATATAATACATTTATACCTATAAATTTTATGTAAGTGGTTTAATGTACAATTTTGTGATGTTGATACTATAATATTTATGTATGACATATATTATACATTTATTATTTAACTATCAATTTTATTTAAGTGGTTTAATGTATAATTTTATGATGTTGTTACTTCTTCATATTATGGACAAGTTGTGTATATTATATTATTAATAATTATCTTTCATATATAGAAAAATACCTAATATTTTTTTATAATATATACTTTATAAAATATATTATATGAATGCTATTTAAACTATACAAACTATTTTATCTACTTTTAACTACTTTATTCGTTTAATAATAAAATAATACCAATTTTTCTTTTTTTGACATAGCAGTGGTCATGGTTAATATTAATTAACCACTTAATTTGCTCCTCTGTAAGTTATAACAATAAAATATCATATAATAATACAATAAAGAAACCATCAATTGATTACTGTATTATGCTGTACTGGTGTAACTGATAAATGCAGTGCATAATTTAATATCATTTATGCAAAATTTTGTATTTTCACGCAATCGATTAGGCTGACACGTGGTACTAGATAGCTTAGTGCATGTATTAAATAAACAAAGTTTCAACATGTGAAACAATTGGTCACAACTATTGAGATATAAAACTGCCATCATTTAAACTAACCCACTAAGCTGATTCAACAAAAAAATTGTATGTTGATAGCTGCTTAAGCTCAGGAATGCCATAACATGGTAACTTATGATGTCTTAAACCATGGAATAATCCTAATCATAATTTATACCACGAATAATAATTGACTGTCTTGGTAGCATAGTGTGTGCAAGCTCGACTGCAGAGCATCAGAACCCGGTTTCAATCCCCAGATAAGGCACTATTATAGGATTATTCCATTATGAATTATCTCTATGACAGCCTAAAGTCTGGAACTTTGCCCAGTCGGTGGCAATAGGCTCGCCCCCTATTACATAGGACCAATAACATACTGGCGAAATGTGGGTGTACTTACTATGGGACTGAGTCCTGGGTACATCCTTTTAGCCTACCTATTTGTGAAAAATATGTGATTGTATGTTATAATAATTATTCACTTACGTCTTGGTGGCGAATCTGAACGTCTTTTCAAAGTCCTATAGGATTCCAATGGGAGGGTATATTTATCATCAACCAATGCTGAAAAAGAATGCAATAAAAATAGTAATTCTTTTTAAATATTAATGTTTAAACATCACTATTATAAAGCAGCCAGCAATGATCTAATGCTAGTTTTTATTATTTAAGTAGGAAACTTACATAGTTTCATTGGGTTAATAGGTATTTTGTCTCTAATTTCCTTTATGGTAAAGAGAGTGGGACAAGAAAAGATTTTTCTTTTCCCATTCTTGAAATATTGAGGCTCGAAATGGTGGATGCATATCTTTTTATATTTCAAATTCTCAGCTTTCAAAGATTGACTATGAGGTGACACTAAGTCAAGCCAAATATTCCTCAAACTGATATTAGTTCGAGGAAATTCAGTAAGTATGCAATTCTGCTTATTGCATTTGCATGAAGAAATACAACAAACCGTTATTGGCATCTGAAAATAATGATACCAATATTAAAACCTATTTAATTTTTAATAGATGCATAAGAGTTCATGGCCTAAATCTGTTTATTAATGTAAATCTTACTTACTAATACTAAAATACTTACTTATTTAATTTAGATTTATTTCAGAACGCAAATGTATTTAAAATTAAGTTTTATTACGATTAATTTAGAGGTTAAAATAACCCATAAGTAGGTACTCAATTCACCGACTCAGATTATTTATAAGAGTTTTATGCAATCAGTAGTTAATTTTCCTTAAATCTTAATTATTTTTAATGGAAAAACTTACGTTGTTATCCTTCAATTGCAGATTATTGGTATGTTTGTTGTGTTGTGGTTATGTTGGTTTTTCAATCTCAGCGTTGCACGTACCCGGTGACCCTTAACTAGAAGATTCCGGAATCTGCAAACAGCTTTCCACCGATGTAACCTGAAACAGAACAAAACAAATATGTAATGTTTACCTTTTCGCAAATATTAGTAAATATTTCAAACCCAAAACTTTTTCTGTCGTAAACATTGAAAAATGACAACAGAAATGGCGCTAATCAGTGTTGCCACACCACTTTTACAAAATTTACCTAGGTAGCAGATAGATTAATAAAATAAGGAGTAACTTAAGGTACATTATTTTCGAATTTCATTCTTGATTCTTGAATCAAAATAACCGATAAATTAATAAGTAAAGATAGATAAATAGGACAAAATTGGTATTGTTGAATACAATTTAGTACGCAGATTCCAAATACATAAATTGCCATTATTAATTACACTTTACTATATCAGGGTCCCAAAGCCTTAATAAGTGTGGTGTAATAAAAGTAGGGCAGTAAAAATTCCAACTCCGTTAATTAGAGGCCCTATATTAGGGGCCCTGATTCAGTTTAATAAAAATACTTATTTTTACTAGATACTAGATAAAGCAATTTAACTACGTCCGAGTACTTACTTTCCTACTCACGAATACAGAAACACGGTGTGAACCAGTTTGTTTAAAACCTATGTTTGCATTAGATGACTGCCTCAGTGGCGTAGTTAAGCTAGCTCAACTGCCAAAATTGATTCTGCCAATACAGAAATCTTGTTTTTGGCTCATCGTTTAATATTTTTACAATTCAGGTGGGTTTAATGATTTATTATTCATTAAATATTGTTGACTGCCTCGGTGGCGCAGTGGATGTAAGCTCGACTGTCGATTTTTCCATTTTGAATTATCACAATAACTGCCTGGAGTCTGGAACTGTGCCCGGTAGATGGGAATAGGCTCGCCCCTTATCACATGGGTCATGGGATAAATAACATACTGGAGAAATGTGAGTGTACCTACAATGGGACTGAATCATGGGTATACCTCTGTCAACCCCTTCGGGGAAAAGGCGTGATTGTATGTATGTAATATCATTATATGGTACCTGAAAATGAAAAGAATAACACCTAGGTAAAATGTGTTTAGGTGACAACACCAGTCACTACGCCGTATTCAGTCTTTCGGTCAAATATCATAGATTAAAAAATGAGTTGATTGAGCGATTACAGACCAACAAGAAATTCCCTCAGGAACGTCAGTAATGTCATGTTGCACAGTGACCTACTTTCTGAGGCTACAGATGTTTGTATGGAAGTGAACCAGGGCTGAATTCAGGAACAAACAAATAAATCATAGTATCCTTGAAATATATCGTTCTATTTTCTTTTTATGGAGTATCAATGAAAAGATAGTTATTTTCCTATTGTAAATCGGTTAAAATCGAGAATGGTGTATGCATTCGGCATAGTTGCTCACTTAAAAAATATTTTGTGATGATGATGATGAGTGGTAAAGAATAATAAAATAAGATCATAAACTTAAGATTTAAAACGACAAAATGTCTGCTGCAAATGCAGCTCCAATCACTGCTACTGACAGCTTATCGCAAGCTCTCAAAGCTAATATAATTCCCAACCAAGAGTACCTGCTTCAGGTAAGTATCGGTTTAATAAATTATAAGTAGGTACCTATGACAATTACAAGGACCCAGTAGGTACACCCACATTTCGCCAGTTAAGTATGTTTTTGTTCCCACATTATAGGGTGGGCTCATTGCCATCTACTGGACACAATTCCAGCTTCGTGTTACTGGGATAATTATTTGTAATGGACAAATCCCACTGTAGCCTGACATGGCAATGAAACCTAGATTTGTGGATTTTTGACATTAAAGGAGGTTCAATTTCCATACAAAATGAAATTACACAAATATTTAAAAATCGTTAGGTTATTATGAAAAAAAAAAAAATACGGTTTTATCTAATTAAGTAGTTATGTTTTATGTACTGCAAATAAATGCCAACAAACAATTCAGTGAAAAATTTTTCTCTCTCTCTTCACATAATATGTGTAATTTCATGTTGTATGGAAATTAAACCACGTTAATAATTGACAATAATTATGTCATAATATATAATTATTGCTCCCCCTTCTGACACACCCCTTTGAAAGGGGTGTCACAAGAGGGAGTAATGGACTGGCGAGGCCTTTCCCCCTTTAAAAAAAAGGCAGTGACTGTTACTCTCCACTTGCAACAATGCTGACATGTTACCTTAACTTGCCTTTTAACTTGTAGTGTTAAAGGTATTGGGACTTGTTTCCAGGGCTCAGTGCTTGACTCAGCTGTGGAGGTGCTGCTACATCGTCTCCGTGGCCTATGTGATAATGTTGATGCTGGTCCTGAGACATTCGATGATCAGGAAGTATGCTTTAGTCTACGAGACCCTAATCAACAGGTACCAGAATTTTTTTTCCATTCTCATCTACAATCAGTTTTGCTTTCAGTAGATCCGTTAGAAAATCCTTCAAAGAAGGCAAAATAAAAACTGTCAAATGGACTATAGTAACTATTATCAGAGTCAAAGTCCAAAAGATTTATTCAAATAGGTCAAAATCTGACACTTTTGTACGTCAATGAGGATAAACAGTACTGAGTCTACCGTGCATTCGGAAAGATACCTTTATAAGAAGAAGGCACAAGAAACTTGTAGGGCTTAATTTTTTCAACTGATTGTTAAACAAAATTTGGTTTGGTTACATTCGTTTGTTTGGAAGGTGCCGCATGGTGGCTATGCAGTTTGCAAGTTTCCAAGCATCTTTGTCCTCTATGTACTGATTGACTATATAATAAGCCTTCTTTAGTTAATTAGATTTTATATAGGTTTTGAATTTACCCTCTGAGAGTCGCCCTGTTGTCTCTTTTGGGATTTTATAATTGAAAAACATACACTATTTGAAGATAGATATAGCTATTTTGTCATTATTCCTAGTTTTAAAATTATGGAGGTCACTATTTAATTTGAATTTATGTAAATTTGAATTATAATTATGTTCTAGGCTGCACCATTAATGCTACGCGTTCGCAAGGCTCTCGACGCCCGCGAGATGCCGTTCCAACTCCGCTACATTGGACAACCAGACTTGGGAGACAAGAATAGACCTACAGTAGTCAGATCCAGCCTGGACATCGCCTGCAGCGGAATGCTCATTGAGTTCCTTACAGAACTCGGATGTAGAATCGAGTTTGAATATAGCGTTAAAGGTATTATATTATAACCAATTAAATTTCATCATCGTCAACTCAGCTATTGGAAGTCTACTTCTGAACATAGGTCTACCCATAAGGTACTTATTTTAGCTATTGACTTACCTATTTTGTATGCATAAACATAATGTTATCATTATAATAATGATAATATAATGTTTAATCTAAGCACTGTTCAGATTTAGGTTGGAATAAAACAGTGAACCTAGTTAATTATTTAGTGGTACATAATTATACCACTTGGTATAAATGACCATTAAACGGTTCACGGTTTTGATTATAAGGATATGTACCTATCCTTTATTGGAAGAATATTATGTTTATTTTATTATTATCATTTAGCCCCACGGTCCCACTGCAGGGCAAAGGCCTCTCCCTTCTCTCTTTGCATTCCTTTCACTGGGCAGCTATTTGGGGCCAATCCTTCAGCTAATTTTATAGTAGTTAAAAATGTCTAGCTTTGCATAAATCCATTGGTTATCCACTACTGAACATAGGCCTCCTCCATAAAGGGGGGTTTGCCAATACTCGACATGCTTGGCAGGCGGGTTTTCGAGTGCAGTTAGATGGTTACTAAACCAATTGGGCTGAAATATGTATAGTCCGCGTGCAAGCTCCGTGACACTGGCCTTGTGTTCTCTTATTTCATATCTTACAATTCTATTTTATTTTTTGATACAATATCATTTTGCCTATTTATTTATAAACTTTTCATTTCAGTATACAATTAAATTAATTTTAAAGCTGATATCACAAAGCTCACACCCCGACTATGGATAGCTTAGACTTTAGACTCTGGGAAAACACGTGGAGTACTTTTATGTATGTGATACTGCAGGGCATGACTAGTAGATAATAAAAACCACAATTTGTACTCAAGATTTAGGTTAATTTTATACAAACTACCCCCATGGGGATATAAAAATACCTATATATGTACTTTTATCATAATGTTTTGTCTAATAGATTGCACGATTTAAAAGCAAATATGTAAGCATAATATGTTGTATAATATTCCAGGGTACATGTTCAGAAAGGGCCGTATGAAGATCACAGTTGCTAAAGTGTTCAAGATCTCTCAGAGCTCAATGCCTCCTGAGCCCATATCACAGAGTTATCTTGTGGAACTTTCAGTAAGTCACAGATTCTATTCTCTTTATCCCAGCTTTTTAAAAGGGGTTGCACGATATAAGGTTGCACAGTAAAATAAACTCAATATAACTAAACTCAAATATCTTCTGAAATGCCTAGCAGCTGTGTAAAATTCATCATCATCATCATCTCAGCCATAGGACGTCCACTGCTGGAGATAGGCCTACCCCTTGAGACTTCCATCCGATCCTGTTGTATTCAAAATTATTTCCTTCCATTTGTATGACCGTACGGGTAAATGGACTGCGGCTCTAAGAAACGAACCCATTGTAATCCCCCGGCTTAGCATTCCCTGATAACACAGGACATACTTAATATCTACATGTATTCACTTCAGTTAGCTCAGCTAGGACGCCTTAACACCAAGCAAACGGGTCTTGTTCCCGTATATCCATAAATAAGGAGAATATTTACACATTCCAGGTGTTAGCTCCTCAAGGGCAGGACGCTATAGCGGAAGACATGCGCGCGTTCGCAGAACAACTCCGCCCGCTCGTGCAACTGGACAAAATAGACTACAAACGGCTCGGCCACATGCCGCCCACATAACACATGTATCAGCCTTCATAAGGCTGCCAAGTTTACTTCATATTACGGACTTTATGTTTCAAGTGTGTGTACAATAAGTTGAAATATATATAGAAAAAATAGACTACAAACGGCTCGGCCACATGCCGCCCACATAACCCATGTATTATAGCCTTCATAAGGCTGCCAAGTTTACTTCATATTACGGACTTTATGTTTCAAGTGTGTGTACAATAAGTTGAGATATATATGGAAAAAATAGACTACAAACGGCTCGGCCACATGCCGCCCACATAACACATGTATTATAGCCTTCATAAAGCTGCCAAGTTTACTTCATATTACGGACTTTATGTTTCAAGTGTGTGTACAATAAGTTGAGATATATATGGAAAAAATAGACTACAAACGGCTCGGCCACATGCCGCCCACATAACACATGTATCAGCCTTCATAAGGCTGCCAAGTTTACTTCATATTACGGACTTTATGTTTCAAGTGTGTGTACAATAAGTTGAGATATATATGGAAAAAATAGACTACAAACGGCTCGGCCACATGCCGCCCACATAACACATGTATCAGCCTTCATAAGGCTGCCAAGTTTACTTCATATTACGGACTTTATGTTTCAAGTGTGTGTACAATAAGTTGAGATATATATAGAAAAAATAGACTATCAACGGCTCAGCCACATGCCCCCCCACATAACACATGGAATTAGCCTACATATGGCTGCCAAGTTTACCTTATATTACAGACTTTATGTTTCAAGTGTGTGTATATTAAGTTGAGATATATATAGAAAAAATAGACTATCAACGGCTCGGCTACATGTCGCCCACATAACACATGTATTAGCCTACATATGGCTGCCAAGTTTACCTTATATTATGGACTTTATTTTGCAAGTGTGTGGATTCGTAACAAACCTACAATAAGTTGAGATAAGTTTATAGACAAGATCAACTGCAAAAAACTCGGACGCATAACATAATATGTATGTATTAGTATATAATATGGCTGTAAAGTTTACGGACTTTTAGGTTTAAGTGTGAATTCCTAATACCTACGTAGTTAACAGTTGATATGAAAGATCATAAACTAAGATAAGTATACGAAGAGTTTAATGAAAAAACATGTATTAGGTAGGAAGTTAATAAATATACCTGACAGCTGAAAAAACCTTTTTTGGATATATTTCCGTAGACGCCTGGAAACTTCTGCACAGCCACGCGGCCACTTCCAAATAAACAAACGTAAGCACACCAACTATTGTTAAACATCTGTAGAAAAAATTAAGCCCTACAAGTTTCTTGTGCGTTTTCGTTGTAAAGGTATCATTCCGAACGCACGGTAGATTCATGACTTGTGAAGTCATTTTGGAACCAAATTGACTTTGATGTTCAAGATATATATAGGTACCCATTTCTTCAGCTGTTAGGTATATTTTACAAACAATACATAAAGCCTTCATAACAATTTATCTACATAATAAGTACAGTGACTTTTTTGAAGTAGGGATGTTAATCAATATGTAATTAATAACATGTAATAAGTTGATATAAGTCGGGTCGGTTACTAAAAACTGGCGCGAACAACACATTGACCACTGATCTCTACATTATAAATATGGGCACGGCCTAAAGCCAGTCCAGCGTACTTGTTTAATGGAGGCCAGTGACGTTGATATAAATACTGACTTTTGGAATATTTTTTAATGGAGTTAAATTATTGCATGCTTATTTCTAAGTTAAGTGTGATGAGACTCTGTAAATAATTTTTAAGACCTAAAACTGTACCACATTTACTGCAATAAAACATTTTGAATTTTTTTTTTTTTTGTTGACCCATAATGTATGTAAATAAGTGCACGGCATGTGTGACGTCATGACTGGTGAAGTGTGGGTGTGATGTACCTACTATGGGCCTGGGTCCTGTGTACATGGGTTTAATGTTGTTATGAAGTTATGCTTCGTTATGCGATCAAGACAATAATCACACCTCTTTTTTCCCCAAGGAAAAAATTGCATTGTATACGAATCGTGAACAGTCTATTCGTCTCTCTTGCACGCGATTTATGAAGATAGTTATAGTTTTGTTTTTAGAAACTGATTTAGATTGCGTTAGTGTGAGTAGATACTTTGACTCCGCCAGCTTTTAGTGACCGATCTGTAATAACTCAAATCTTATATATAGAGCAGTGGTTGTATAAATACATAATTATGTATTATAATATACATACTATCCAAAAGGAAATTGGCGCCGTCGTGAATTTTTACTTTTTTCTATAGGTATAAATGGGCTTTGGAAATTAATATTCAAAGTTACGTAAGTAAATAATTTAATATGCAAACATGATATTAAAAAAATATCTATATATTCATTTAATATTATCGTAATCTATTAACTCCCAAACAGCATAATTTATAAATAAGTAAAAATTCATGAATTCATTGAATATTATTCAAAATCTAACCATAGCACAAAAAAAAAATGCAAACTTAGACACTATAATTTACTGATAATAAATAAATTGTGAAAGTGAGTTGAAATTATTATGTACCTAGTTGCATTAAATTACAATATTATTTTAATCTCTATAATAATTTTGAATATTTGCAAATGAAAGTTAAAAGAATGTACTACCGTATAGATTTTTTGTCTCGGTTATGTAAACAATACTTATCTAATTTTTAAACTTTCGCCCGTTTCCTTTCATAAATTATTATACCTAATATTAATGCAATAATTATAACTTATTTATTTTCAAGTTTTGTATAATAAATAACCTACTTATACACGGGACATTCATGGACTCACATGTTAGTGTATTTGCCAGTGTCAAGTTATATAAATTTTCAAGTTAATATGGTCAATAAGTCAATTCAGAGTCAGGGCAAACCCAGTCAAGTCACAGCTCTAGTAAAGTGGTGGTCTTTACAAGAAGCTGCCGGAATTTTGGTGGAAACACGAAAAATCACATTTCAACTCTCGCATCACTTGCCAAGAGACTTGTGTATCTTTGAAAATACTCAACACGTAATATTCCACCATTATTACACTTTAAACACACGAAAATGCACCGATAATAAATGAAAATACGGGAGCCAAACTGTACTCTTCGGCTTCCCCCCAAAAAATCCTAAATATAACTTTCCCTAAAAATATTTTATATATAATGGTAGCGCCACAGACTTGCTAAAATGTTTGAACACAGATATAATGTGCCCACATCTTTGACTGCCTCGGTGGCATAGTTGGTGCAAGCTCGACTGCCCGGGTTCGATCCCCAGATCAAGCAGTGTTATTTGATTTTTCCATTAGGAATTTTTTCAATGACAACCTGGCAGATGGCAATAGGCTCGTCCTATATTTCATGGAACCAATAAAATTCTGGCGAAATGTGAATACCTTGTTGAGTCCTGGGTACACGTCTGCCTACCCCTTCGAGAAAAAGGTCGCTATATGTATATCTTTGATGACATCACTGATAATATCTTCAACCTACATAATACGGATAGATAATGATAGATAGGTAAATAGTCTAGAAAAAACGGTTTTCGATAAATATTCACCGTAGGGACGAATGGTTGAACGAACAAATGAGTTTCCGTAAAGGAAGCCGCATTTGGTTCACCGAAGGTTCAGAAAAAGGGAACAATGTGCGATATGTCTACGGCGAAAGGCCAAGACATAAATCCAGTATCAACCTGGGTTCTAGTGCCACCATCTTTTATGCGAAAGTAAATAGATGCGCAGAGATCAACCTTGAAAGAAAACTTCGTAATCAATAGCTTCGTACGAATGTAACTCAAAGCTAGTCCAACTATGTGTAACCAATCTAAATGTTCTCAGTAGCACAAATAACGTAATACTCCAATGGGTTCCGGGACATTCCGATATAGATGGTAAAGAATTGGTGGATAAGCTTGCAAAAAAAGGAACCGAAACCGCTCGGACTAGTGTCTCATTCCGAATAACGTCATGGGACCAATAACATACTGGCGAAATGTGGGAGTACCTATCTACTGTGGGACTGAGTCCTGGGTACACCTCTGCCTACCCCTTTGGGAAAAAGGCACGAATGTATGTTATTAAATGTTGAAATATGACCTGATTTCAAATGAATTAACTATTACGTTTGTATAGGGAATTCTCCAGTCGCCGCCGCATTTACGAACCAGTATAGAAGGTAACAGTAACAGTAAGAAATAAATGAATCAGAAATCAGATATATTTTCCGTTAACTCCGCCAGTCGCCTAACGAAGTCAGGGTTCTTTTTGGTGTTCTTTATAAAGAAGTGGTCCTCGCCGTAGTCCATGTCTTCATACTTGTATCCGTGGACGTAGCCGAAATTACCGAAATATAAGCAATGTTCGTACTTCATCGGGACGAACTCTGACAAGCGAAAATAACCTTTAGGTGCTTTAGGCGTAGTAATAGTTACTGTTATTATTCTTTGCTTTAGGTTTAATATATAATTTAGGGCTCAATTGCACCAGCTAAGTGTAACATTTACTGACTTGATATTGCTCGGAGCATTAACTAATGCTTAACCGACCATCATAATTATCTGGTGTGTTATTGGTCACACGTTGCACCATTCTAATAACTGTTCAAAATGACTTCATATTGACTTACAACGCGTAATAGTAAAGCATTGATTATTTCAAATTAGTTGGTGCAACTCAGCCCAAGACTATACGATGACTATTGGATTTTTCGATAAAGAACTTCTTGAGAGCAGCCTGGAGTTTGTGTATTTTTTTTATGATAGTGAGTGACAAGACGAGCAAATCAGGTGCCTGATGGTAAGCATCATGATTGCCCATATCAGACACAGTGCCACCCGGTTTTTTAAAATTCTTAAATTCTGCGCGGCAATGAACTGCGCCTGTCTTAGGCCTAATATTACTTAGTTGTTAAATCTCGTCATGCCCAGTAATTTCGCTGGTAACATTGCCCTTCAGACCAGAGCTCAGTAATGTTTGCACATTACTGCTTGGCGGATGAATAACTGGCAAATTTATTTGTACCTACATGGCTGATGGCGACGACTCGCGCCCTATTTCATGGGACTAAGATCACCGACGAAATGTAGGTGTCGGGAGTAGGTATCTATTATAGTTTACTACACCTCTCTAATCCTTCGGGGAAACAAGGTGTGATGTTATGTTATGAATGACTAATTTAAATACCTATAGCAAAGAATAATAACTATTACTACCTAAAGGTAACTCTGCTTCGTGCTCTCAGACCATGCGAAGCAAAGTCTGGACATAGGCATTCAAGAGATTGAAGTTAGGTATACCTGTTCCTTCGACGCAGTTGTAAAGGTCCATAATGCAGTGGTTGTCGAATATAAAGGTGGCATTGCTGAGGTAGTCGAACGCGCATATCTTCTGGAAGTACGTCGGACATACGCCACATCTATAAAAATACAAATAAATATATTTGCTCTTATATTTAATCGTTGAACCTTCCCACTTACTTGTGGGCGAGTTTTTTCTTCCCATATTTATATTGTAATAATAATAATATACCTAAAGGTTATCTTATACTTAATCCCGACTAATCCCTAAGTACAAGTTTCTTGTGCATTTGTAGAGGCATCTTTTAGAACGTACCTACTGTAAATTCATTAGTTATTAGCTGAAACTGTACGTCAAAAAGTACATTTTAAGGCCTATTACAATTAAATAAAACAGAGTTTCATAAAAGTAAAAGTTCATCATCACCATCAGCCTCCCCCATATAAACTATTCATATGGGGGATCCGTAATCACCACGCTTAGAGGCGGCTTGGTGATCGCAGTAGTTGGATGGAATACTTTGTACCGGAGAGCGCTGCTGTCCACTCTTCGAATATCTATACACCCTCTACCGGGTCACAAGGCTCTTACGGGATGAGAAAAGGGTGGTATAGCCGGGAACCACATGGCCAATAGTGCTTAGTTTCAAAAACTTATTATTAAATCCCGCAATCCAGGGAGGCAAATTAATAAATACCTAGTATATTAAATATATTATATTATGTCAATTATATAATGTAAATTAGTAATATTAATAATAATAGTAGATAGGTCCTAATGCGATTTAATGTAAGTTAAGTATATATAAATATGGGCTTCAGGTATAGACAATGTTTATTGTTTGTACCTGTAGTTTGTACCTACCTGTAATAAGTGAAGTATAAGATAGATACCTGTGGCCATCTGGAGCTGGATTTTTTTTGTATTGTAATCTTTCCTGGTTTTCATAATCTATACCAAATACACCTGAAACAACATGTTATGCTTATTTGATAGAAAACATTGTCAAAAACCTATTGTCTAAATCTTAAAACCTTTTTCCGTGGTGGCGATAAGTATATTATCTTCGTTAGATAATATCTATAAAAATAAAGTGGTTTCTTTCTAATACAAAATAATAAAGGTTTTTACTAAATACAATTTATCATGTGTCTGTCTGTCTGTCTGGGCGAACCCGCCCGTGCGCGCGGGTAACACTAAGTACCTATTACTAAAATAAATAATAAAATTCCAATATTTATTAATTATGGGTAGTATAGTTCGACACAAAAGAGTAGAAACGGAACTAAATTAAAGTGTATGTGTTGATGAAATAGTTTTTACTCTTGTAAAAGACAGTGGCGCCCCCATTATTTTCTACTCTTTTGTGTCAAACTATAACTAACTTACTGGTCAAATAGACTAGGTAGTGGTAGAGTGGTCTAGAATATACCTATTTAATAATATATAATATGGGACAACTTCCACACACGCCTGTACTATGGTAACCAGATGACTGATGTACATACTTATATAAGCTTATAACACCCAGACACAGATCAAACAGACATCTTCATGCACTCAAATGTTTGACCTGGCCGGGGATAAACCCTGGGGCCTGCGGCACAGAAAGCAGTTACTACTGTCGGAGCCAACAAGGTTGACAATATTATGGTGCGATTCCACCACTGTGCTGCCGCAGATTTCTGCAGCTGTAGAAATGTATTGATTTTTATTGCAGTGCCGCACAGTTCAGCAACGATAATGACAGATATCTACTTTGGTTCAGCACACTGATAGGATCGAATGATTAGGTAGGTATGTGATGATTACCTCTACTTATGTACTTACTTGTAACTTGCAAAATAAAAATACATAGAACAAACGTACGAAAAAACATTGCAGCAGGTACCGAGTAAAGAAAAAGTTAGGTACCAACCTACCTATTCGTCCTTCTAACTGTTGATTGACTTTCTTATCAAATAATGAAATCATTTTATGGAAATAATAATTATCATAATTGAGTTTATACCATTTGTAGAGTGCAGTTTTGTATCTGGAATAATTGATGTAGGTAGATACAATATAGGTATTTTGTAAGCTAATATTCTGTATTTCCTTAATTAAGGTGCTATCCAAAGCAAATTCGCCTTCTCGCTCATACGTACACCCACATTTTGGATGATCTAAAAAACACTTCATGTAATTACGTAAAATAAAGACAACTAGGTTATAGAAAATAACAATACAAAGATTCGGTAAAAATCCAATTTAAACCAAACAAGTTTTCAGAGCCTTTTTATTTTTCTTTTTTAGATTTTTTTACCTTAGTTTACCTTGGTACATGAAAACTCGTTTGGATTAATTAGATTTTTACTGAATCTGTATTGTTATTTTAATATTTTCTAGGAACTAGTTGTCTTTACTTTATTATACGTAATTACCTGTAGTATTTTTTAAATCTTCAAAAATGTGGGTAGTACGTGTGAGGGAGAGGGCGAATTTGCTTTAGGGGTGTCTCGTCCATACAAAATTAAATTTCCCAAATATGGAGAAATAGAGATTAATTTTCCACTTAATTGTTTGTGTCGTCAAAATGGTCAAAAACTGTATGGTTTCTTTTTTCACATACAAAAAAATTGTTAAAATAATATTTTGAGGTTATTTTTATGTTTTTTGTAAATATGAAAAAAACCATACGGTTTCTAGAAACTAAATACATATAAATCAGTCTCTATTTCTCCATATTTGAGAAATTTCATTTTGTATCGACGAATAGTCATTTGACTTATTTCGATTGCATAACATATTATTAAAATGTTGTTACCCGTGACTCAGGTGTGTCTTGCGACTGTGTTGAGCCGAACGCGAACGTAACGAGTTTTAGGATTCATTATACCTAATTATATGAAATCCGTGCCATCCTAAGCCGTGAAGTTACCGGTGAATAGTGCTCCACCCTCGCTCTGCCGTGGTTGCCGTAAGAGCCGGCAAAGGGTTAACAGATCCAGAAGGCGGGCAGCAGCGTCCTCTGCAAAAACCATCGAACTGCGCTCGACAACCCGCCTGCCAAGCGTGTCGAGTATTGGCAAAGCCCCTCTTTATGGGGGAGGCCTATGTTCAGTAGTGGATAACCAACGGCAGAGATGATGATGATGATGATATGAAATCCTATGAAACCTCGCAACCTATCCGATTCAGACGAAAACAATTCTTATAAAATATATAGAATTCTAAAATTAGTTTCGTTTGGCTCGGACAGATATGTGTGTTCACCTCAGAATTTTAGTATGTACCTATACAAATAATATTATGTCATTATCTTTTAGGCCACTAACCCAGGTATAAAAAAATCATTTCTCTTACGCTATCAACATTTATTAGGAGTTATCCTAGTATTTATCTGAATTATTCGATCTGTCACCCTATTTTCTCTGCTAGTGGGGACAGATTGGAAAAAAGTTTTATCTGTCCCCCTTTTTTGCTTTTATTACGATTGCAGATTTACTCTGCTTGAAGAGTTTGCAGATTTTTTAATAGGTAGGTGGAGGGGTAGGTAGTTAGGTACTGTATTTACTCTAGCGTGCCCGCAGTGCTTGGATGATTTTGATGATATTATGTCGTGTTCTGTGGCTATTGATTTAAATAAAAGGGGAGATAGGGCACGTTCTCCCAGTGATTACTCAACAACTGGCACGTGTAATTTGCTCAGTGTGAAGTTTGCACAGTGCAATATAATGAGCAACAAAAATAGAAAGACAAATAATAATAATATGGGACAACTTCCACACACGGTCATCTGGTCCCAAACTAGGCTAGAAGCCTGTACTATGGTAACCAGATGACTGATATACATACTTATATTAGCTTATATCACCCAGACACAGATCAAACAGACATGTTCATGCACACAAATGTTTGACCTGGCCGGGGATCGAACCCGGGCCCTGCGGCACAGAAAGCAGAGTTACTACCATCTGAGCCAACGAGGCTGTCAAAGCCTAAGACCGAAGTGCGACCGAGACGACAATATTAATCGGTCGTACGACCTAACTTTACTGACGTACGTGGACCTAATGGGACCTAATTTGAGCTCATTTTCGAGAAGCCAGTACCTCATCTCTCATTTTCTTTAAATCAATGTCTGTGGCCCAGTGTCTGCTCTAGATAGTTTTATATGCATAGTTTCACAATAATATCAATTACATAAATTATTAGGTAGGTACATTGGTAAAAACCGTAAAAATATATATGTAGGTTAAACTCTAATACTAGTAAATATTGTTAAATATCTTTATTTATGTATAATATTTGTGTTCGGTAAATAAGGAAAGGAAAATTAATGTTTTAACAAAATTAACATATTTAAACATATTATGTAGTATAAATATTATGTTTTGCTCAATAAAAAAATAACTAAAAAAATTTTTTTTACATCTCTCATTTCAGGTAAGTATACAATTCGGTTGCAGTTTTCTTCCAAATTAACTTATGTTTTTTTCTTTAAACCGATCAATATCCAGCGTTTGTTGGTCTTACAATCTGAAATGAGAAGAAAAATTTCACTCACGAGCGGGATTCGAACCACGCACCCTCCAACCACACTATTCCCCCGATAGGGTAAAATTACCGGTTATCGGCCGTTTAAGCGGCTAGTTGATTTCAGAGATGATTTCTATCATAATGCTGTACTCCAAGATTTGAAATTTTTTTTTTCATTTCATCTTACAATAGTCTAGTTTCATAAAACCTTACGTTTAAAGGCATATCAGTGCTACATAAATAAATAAAAAATATTATTCGTAAAAATAGCAAATATACCGGTTATCGGCCTTTTCGCTCAATTTTCGACCACCAGTGCACTGGTTATCGACCATCTAATTCACGGTAGCAAAATGACTCTTATCCTATAACGCAGTGAGTTTATAATAGTATGAAAGTAAAAAAATATATAAATTCACAAAAGCAGTATAATTTTATTCTCTTCTAAGATTAAAAATATAATTAAGTAACAAATTAAAATCTTGACAAAACAAATAACTACTTTTGGCTTTAGCATCAAGAAAAATATCTTAACACTATCATAATATACCGCCTTTCTGCTGTAAATAAATCCTCTCCATCGGTTGTCTGGAAGAAATCGCTTATTAGCGATAAGCGATAATAAATACCATTAATAAAACTAATAAATGGTTAACAAAAAATATATAAATTCTTATATAGGTATAAAATAAACATAAGCAAATAAATAAAAAAAAAGTTTAATCAGTCTATCCATCAGTCAATCAGTATTGTTATGGAAAGTCTTCAAAACTTCTATTCTTGCATTTTCAGCCGTTTCACACAACATTCATACGGCTCTGTGGCTGCTTGATTTGTTCATCTTAGGTGATACCAACGAATGCAATCATCATCTCAGCCATAGGACGTCCACTGCTGAACATAGGTTTCCCCCATAGATTTCCATCCAGTTTAGTTGTAAATGGCCTGCATCCTGCATGTTGAACTTGTTGATCCGCTGGGCTATGTCGGTAACTTAAAGCTTGCTAATAAGGCCCACAGTCAGAGTCATCACTGGTAAACACACTGGTCGGAGACCTTCGACTAAAGCACTGAGGTATTTTGGAGGAAAAAAGATTGCGTAGGTTTCCGAACGTTGCCCAGCCTAGTTGGATTCGACGATTGACCTCTTTCTTAAAGTTGGACCTACCGAGTTGAACTGATTGTCCTATGTAGACGTATCAGTCAACTACTTCTAGAATCGAGTTCCCAACCGATACTGGGATCGGCACTGCGGCACAACATGGGCATTCATCAGTGTGGTCTAATATTCATTTGGCAGTCAGTGTCACTTATTAGGTCAAGATTACAAGAACCACATCCAACACAAGATTGAAGCTAGAACTACATCTGGCACTCGTGTGCCACGTATGCCGATCTGGGCGCGTCGGGGCCCATACATTTTGTATGGCGACTAGCTATTTAGAGCTATAGGCGTGGATCTAACGTTCGGCCGCTCATTACTTCAAATGGCCGGAAACAGGTCTAATATATACTAATTTTCGGCCGTCATTTATTTCAAATGGCCGGAGAAAGGGTTTGTTTTTACTGGTTATCGGCCGTTAAATGTTGGGTATTTTCAAAGGTCATATCTTTAAAAATATTAGTTATTGTGGCGGCCGGAATCTAGTTGTAATTTCACAAAATTCTAGCTGTTTACATATAAAATAGATTTTATGTTAATGAATTTAAGGTTTCCGTGATAAATGCAAACAGAAATGACGTAAACAAACCGGTTTTGCGACCACCCGGTCGGAAAGTAGATTTTGTAATTAATTGTTAACGTATTGTCCGACCACCAAAAATATCACAAATTTTGAAAAATTTAATGAGTGGGCTCTAAAATATTGAAATCACACATGCTTAATACAGACAAACCCAATTAATCACCAATAAACCAATAGTAACACTTCAAAACTTACCTTTGGAAATCAATCCATGTGCTATTTTTTTCGCTAAATTTGACACGCGTCCACACACCAAATTTTGAAATGGCGACTAAGGGCTCAATCCGCAAATTACATGGTCATTATTTTGGATTATGTACCGTGAAGTTTGTCTGGATTGAATGGCGCGAAAATATAAAGGAGTCTTGATCACTGTTTATTAATCAAAATAACGTGCGAAGTGGCCGAAAAGGGGTAGTGGCCGGTAAACCGGTACTTTTACCCTATATTATGTTTGTTGGTCTCTCTATCCATGGCTACATTGGAAAATTTGTGCCCGCACAAGCCATTAAAAACAAGAAGTTGAAGTTAGATAAGCAGGTATACTTACTTATTACAAGTGAAACCATGAATATTAGACAAGTTGATCGCGTCGGACGTGCCTTGTATCATGTATCATGAATCACAAGCGGCGCGCCGACTGGTGAGCGGCGGGCGGCGAGTAGGTGACGGTGACTCACATCGGGGGGCGCGGTATGCTGGATTTTATACGTTTCCTTACAAAACCGATATTATGTTTATATTATAATGAGTCCACACTCCACACTGACCCTCTGACTTCTGATCTGACCTCAAACGACGATAACGCGGCGTTGGTGATTGGAGACTGGCGACGCAATGGGTACTACAAAACACAACAGTGCTAAAAACTTGTGTGTGCGGTCTGCTCAGACTCAGATAGATGATCTACATTTGACCTGCAAGGATACAGTGCAGTCGGTTGGCAGATTTTATTAAATAAGTTACAATAGCGGATTAAAATCACCATTTATATAAAATGACCGTTATACCAAAGAATAGTAAAAACTGCAAAGTGCACCATGTAGATCATTCTGGGCCATGGGGTTCTGAGCCACACCCCGGACCCCGGACACTCGACTCAATTTTATACAAAAGTCGCGATATAACTAAGGAAGTATTAGTTAATCTGTGATATAACTAATAACTACCTACGCCTACTACACACATGGAGTTTTGAACGTACACCCGCAAGAGTGCGTTAGGTGATTTCTCAGCGAAGCGGGGTGAGAGAGGCCAGATTGGTGGGCGGATGATAGTGTCTATTCTATACGTAGTATTAATTACCTATTCTGTGCCTGAGCACAGCCCTGAGCCTTAGTAATTTGCATACCGTCGATAATATTGCATCATTCAGTTAATATAAGTAAAGTTAGTAGGTACCTAATGTAATATATTACCCACTACATAGTAATAGTACTTACCTTTCATTCAATCTGTTTTTAGAACTGTGTTTTTAGACTTAAAGGTATGGAATTCCGGAAACAAACAGATACTTACAAAACAAAATGTTTAAATGAACAAGAAATAGTATATAAGAAATACTAACAACTAAAATGAGATTGCTTATAACTTCAACGGTCATAGATTAGGAACCGGCTCAGACGAGAGCCGTGAAGCCGCGCCATAGTGGCTGGTGGTATCGACTATCTCGACTGCCTAGATACATAAAGAATGAAGGAGGACTGTCCAACTCGAGCGAAAAATAGTGTATTATGATATTATACACATAAAAACAAATTCTACAGTTTCATAGAAGGAGCCTTACTACTATGATATAACTATTACCACAGAATAAATAATACGCTATTACTACGTAAAGAAGCGACACTCACCTCTCCCCGCCATGCCATTTACATCGCCTGCGACCAGGTAGTCAACGAGGCAGTAACGCCCGTACTTAAACACACATTTGACGCGTGTACACACGATATGTTGTCTACGTAGTAGTAACTATTAGGAGGCAATTGCGCGCGGTCCGCGTCCGCGACCCTCTTAAACTTTGGGTCGAGCGCCTCCTGCGCTCACCACTGCCCGGTAAAGCTGTAGAGGCCATCTGCGGCCAACAGGGCCTCACTTAGGTCATTTAAAAAATAAAAAGATCCGCGACTGCATGGAGTGACGAGGTTCCTTAAAACTTTAAATAAAATTAACTGAACAGCTGTATTTTTCGCGATTTCCAGGTTGGCTCCATAGTGATAGTGAAAATAGTGATATACCCATAGTGATAGTTCCATAATATGATTTGCACTATGACCCCTTAAGAGGATGCCAACTGATTTCCACTAACCCTGTATATTTTATGGACTTATGATCTTCAACAATTTATAGCTACTGCTTTATTCGTGTATAGGCATTAGGCATCGCGAATCGCTCCCACAGAAATATCGGAATGAAAAGGTTTCTTGTCCTTTCTAAATTTCTCAAGGTCTCATCTAAATAACTCCGGTAACTCCTTATCAGAAATCATTAATTCAGATTTTTATAATAGCTAAAAGTAGGATGGACCACCGACCACCGACCTATGGATTTATAAAAAAACACGTCACACAAGTAGATGGCCGCGTCACTCATAAAGGAAAATTACTAAGGAAAACGAATACTTACCTACTTACTGATATATTATTATGATTTGTGATGTACGAACACAAAGTAAATAATACTAACTTATATCATAGTATAGTAACGTATAGAAGGTACTACGGACTTTTTAAACAGTAGGCTGTTATAATAACAATATTATAAAGCCAAAGCCCGTGTCACAAATATTTTACCCTTCCGACAGACTGACTCGAACCAAAACGGTAGTGAATTGGAAGCATTTAGGAGAAACCCTAAAGGCCATCCATTCACCCGCTCTGGACCGAATCCCTGACGACATAGTTACCCCCGACGATGTCTCCCGCTCGATCGATGCTCTCACTAGTCACCTCCACACCGCCATCGGTGACTCCTCCAAGCAGGTACCAGCCGAGGATGACCGACGCTGGGCCCTGCCTGAGGATGCGAGGGAACTACTGAGAGCAAAGAACGCAGCCATTAGAGCATACGACTACAGTCCCACTGAAGTGAACAGAGTCAATCTACGGTACTACGAACGAGCAGTTCGTACCCGTATGAGTGAACTCCGCAATCAGAGGTGGGAAGATTTACTTTCGGGGCTCGAGCCCACTCACCAGGCTTACTGGCGGTTGGCGCGAGCCCTGAAAAATGACACTGTAGTCGCAATGCCTCCCTTGACCCGACTCAATCTCCCTCCCGCGTTCGATGACGATGAAAAGGCCGAATGTCTGGCCGATAGCCTCGAGGCGCAATGCAGCCCCAGTCTCGATCAAGTTGACCCTGTTCACCTCGCTGCGGTGAACAGCGCAGTCGAACTTAAATCCTCCCTACCCCCCTCCGACCCCATTGAGCCTATAAAGGCTTGCGAGGTTGAGTCGATAATTAAGGATCTCCACGCCAGGAAAGCTCCTGGTGCGGATGGCATCACTAATAAAGTGATCAAGCACTTTTCAACCCCCTTAGTCTACCTCTTAGTCAGCATCTTCAATGCTGCTATGAGCCATTGTATTTTTCCCGACGTTTGGAAGACTGCCGACGTCATCGGCATTCACAAGCCAGGCAAAAAGGCATCAGAGCCTTCTAGCTACCGCCCTATTAGTCTCCTCGGCGCGCTGGGGAAGATCTATGAACGCCTCCTCGTGAAGCGTCTCTGGTCAGTTACTAGGTCCCTTAACCTCCTTCCTAACGAGCAGTTTGGCTTTCGAGCCAAACACTCATGTGTTCAACAAGTACACCGCATCACGGAGTACATCTTAGAAGGTTTTAACATGAAACCGACCCACTTCCGCCCTCACCCTCAAGGGACTATAGCGGTCTTTTTGGACGTGGCGAAAGCATTCGATAAGGTGTGGCACAACGGCCTCATATACAAGTTATATCAGTTCGGTGTGCCGGACCGTCTTGTACTCATCATACAAGATTTTCTCAGGGCTCGAAACTTTCGCTATCGCGTCGAGGGAGACCGCTCTTCTCCCCACCCCATTGGAGCTGGAGTCCCTCAGGGCTCTGCGCTCTCTCCTCTTCTCTACTCGCTATATACCAGCGACATCCCTCGATCTCCACTCGTAGAGATAGCTCTCTTCGCTGACGATACCGCTCTCTATACCAGAGGGTGGAACAGCGCCCACTTGATCGGCCGACTTCAAAAAGCCCTTCGCTCTTATGGCGAATGGTTTAAGAAGTGGGCCATCACGGTTAACCCGGATAAAAGTACAGCAATGTACTTTCATCCCACTAAACCTAACCCGAAGAAGCTATCTCTTAAGCTTCACAACCAGCCTGTCCCCTGGGCCTCCCATGCAAAGTATCTTGGCGTGACCCTTGATCGTCGACTCACCTTCGCGAAACACGTCCAGATCGTCCGAAACCGAGCGGCTTACTTCTTAGGCCGTCTCACCCCCCTCCTATGCCAGCGCAGTAAGATGTCCCTTAGAAATAAGGTGACACTTTACAAAACTTGCATACGCCCCGTCATGACTTACGCCTCAGTTGCGTTCGCTCACACGTCCCCCGTCATCTTGAACCAGCTTCAAGTCATCCAAAACCGTTTCATTCGCAAGGCAGTCGGCGCTAGCTGGTACCAGCGAAACGCCGACTTGCACTGCGACCTGGAACTTCCCTCCATCCTTCAATTTATGAAGGATTGCTCCCGCCGCTACTTTGACGCGGCTCCCCACCACCCCCACCCCCTCGTAGTCCAAGCCTCGAACTACTCGATAGTTCAAGCTGGAACTCTTCCCCTCCGTAGACGCCCTCGCAACGTCCTGGACGACCCGGACGACTCTATCGCCGCCGTCACATCGGCGGCGCTAGGTTCGCCCAATTCTACCAATATACGCTCCGTTTTCGGCACTGGTGTCGGATACCAGATCCACCAACTCACACAATCACAACACCGACCTCGCCGGCGAGGTCGAAGATCTCTCAGATCCTTCAGATCGGTTAGTTTCTCTCCAAATAATCAAACAGATCAAACCATTGATAGGGCCCTAGGACACTCCCCTTCTGGGGTGCCAGGGCAAGTCTGACCCCACGTATTCTGGCGACGGCCCAAGCCGAGGTTCGTACCGTCTAGGTGCCCTTGTGCTAGTCGCCCTTAAACTTTGGGTCGAGCGCCTCCTGCGCTCACCACTGCCCGGTAAAGCTGTAGAGGCCATCTGAGGCCAACAGCATAACTCATTAAAAAAAATTTTTTGCTCTATAAGTATAACCGTAGTATTATTATCTGTTCTGTGCAGTATATTCTGTGTAGTATAATAGTATTAATATCATCTGTTCTGTGACTAAAACAGAACAGATGATATTAATACTATTATACTACATATGTCAGGATCGTAGCAAGTGGAAAGAAATAGTCTCTGCCTACCCCAACGGGAACAAGGCGTGACTGTATGTATGTTTGTATACTACATACTTTAGTCAAAGTATAGTAACTTTCACGCTTTAGCGTAGAACATTTCCATTTCACTATGTATTTGTAGATTTTGCTCTACAAAAAGAATAAACTTATACCCCTATTCAAGAACAATACTATGATAGCCCGAACGCTTATGGCCGGAATGAGAGAAATTCCTTACTCACATAAATATTGCTCTTGAATACGGATGTAATGTTCTGTATTCCACAATTCTAGAACTTAATCTCTAGATTTTCTTTCTTGGATTTCCCCTAGGTATTTCTTTCCGAAAAAACTTAGGAAAGGTTCGGAGTATTATAGGTAAGAATATAACAATAATAATAAGCAAACATCACGCCACAAGGATTTCAACCGGATCTCTGCCAATAATATTAGCTTACCAGGTAGGTAGGGTCATTGTGCAGGTGTACGGACACTTAGTCGACTTGTCTTTAACGAGATAAAATTAATAAAAGAAAAACAATGTTAACGAAAAAAATATTTTAATAGATTCGAAAAACATCAAATTAACTGACGAATATCGCTTTTAATTACTAAATTTCACGTATAATTCATAATTTAAGGATTTATCGAAAACCGCATCAAAAGTTGCATAGTTTTAAAGATCTAAGCATAAATTGACAATTGAACTTCTGCTTCCTCACTATTCCTTTTCTAACTTTTTCTTACGATTTCGATGTGTGCGATACGCCTTGTATTCTTTTATTTATTATGCGAAAACGAATTAAATGAAGCATATGAAAATTATTATAGAGGATAAAGGACAAATATATCTTGATATATCAATGCAAATATATTTGTGATGTTGTAGTATATTCTATTTATGATCATTTTCTTCAGCGTTCGTGTGCCGGAGGTGGTCGGTCGACCGGCACATCCACCCTACCTACTCGTATTATTATTTTGATCCTTCACATTTGATCGGTGACTGCCTCAGCGGCGTAGTGTCATAGAATAAATATACATACTAACGATTGGTCGCAATCTCGACTGATCATAAGGCCCCAGGTCAAGTAGTGTTTTAAAATTTTTCAATTACGAATAATTATCTTAATGACAGCCTGAAGTCTGGAGTTGCTCGCGCCTTCATTGTTATAACCATACAAATTTTTCACTGCGCTCGCAGCAAGCTGCTCGGTAGGTATACAATTTTCTTATATACATTTTTTTCTCCGGGGCTTCGTGAAATATTAGGTTTTCAAAAAGAGTTCCATCGACAAAAAGTTTGAGACCGCTGACAGAGGTTCAGCCTCGCAGTAATAGTAATTAATGCTATAGGGAGTTAACGGATAAGTATTTATACACCTAGGTATTGATTGTGAGCAGTCCCACGCGACCGAGATCACGACAATCACGACTGCTCATTAATATGCATCATGCGTAGTGCGTAGCCACAACGGACTACGGACGCGCTCACTGATCATAGATTATCTCACAGTCTCACTACATAGATACAGGAGAACGGCTTAATGATAATAATATCAGATGATAATAATACTATTATACTACATATGTCAGGATCGTAGCAAGTGGAAAGAAATAGTCTCTGCCAAGAGACGGTCGTCTTGTTCCAACGGGAACAAGGCGTGACTGTATGTATGTTTGTATGTTTGTATACTACATACTTTAGTCAAAGTATAGTAACTTTCACGCTTTAGCGTAGAACATTTCCATTTCACTATGTATTTGTAGATTTTGCTCTACAAAAAGAATAAACTTATACCCCTATTCAAGAACAATACTATGATAGCCCGAACGCTTATGGCCGGAATGAGAGAAATTCCTTACTCACATAAATATTGCTCTTGAATACGGATGTAATGTTCTGTATTCCACAATTCTAGAACTTAATCTCTAGATTTTCTTTCTTGGATTTCCCCTAGGTATTTCTTTCCCAAAAAACTTAGGAAAGGTTCGGAGTATTATAGGTAAGAATATAACAATAATAATAAGCAAACATCACGCCACAAGGATTTCAACCGGATCTCTGCCAATAATATTAGCTTACCAGGTAGGTAGGGTCATTGTGCAGGTGTACGGACACTTAGTCGACTAATTAATAAAAGAAAAACAATGTTAACGAAAAAGATATTTTAATAGATTCGAAAAACATCAAATTAACTGACGAATATCGCTTTTAATTACTAAATTTCACGTATAATTCATAATTTAAGGATTTATCGAAAACCGCATCAAAAGTTGCATAGTTTTATCTCACAAAAAAACATTAGGCCTATTCTACTAATATTATAAATCTCAAATCTTAGTACACCTTAAAAAAATTACCCATGTAACAGGTAAACAAAACGCCAGCGTATTCTAACTCGACTGCAGCGCCAACGCTAGTTGTAAAACCAGCGCTAGCTGGTTTTTTGTGCGTATGTTTGTTCCGTTTTTACACTAAAACTACTGAACCGATTGAGCTGAAATTTGGTAAGATAGCTTAGACCCGAGTATATCACATAAGCACAGAATAAACAAAACTAACAATAAGGTACATTTAAACCCAATATTCCCACGGGAACAAACACTACGTGGGTGAAACCGCAGGGCTCTGCTAGTTATTACATAAAGCCCACATATACGTAGTAACATATTAAGACGTCACGACTACATAATGTCTACATAATGCCTATCATAGAAAAATGCCTATTATTAAAAATATTGTATTTTCTATTCATTTGAATTTGAAGTTCATTCATTTTTCGTGTTACCCGAGTTGATTGCCAATACTACGCTGCGCCAACCCTAGCGACAAAATCAAATAGAGCCGGCCGTCGGCCTTCTGTACCTTTTAGCTCTTGCCTGACAAAGGCGCGTATTGCGTAGGCCCATATCAGTTGCGTGGGCGCTCGGCACGCGGGCCACAGATTAAATAGCAGTGCATGAGGTAGGGCTAGAGGGGCGCGGGTGGGCAGCCTCGACAGACTCCTTGGCGCTGCTTAGCTGTGCCGGTTTACCTTGACGCGCACCTAAACTGAGGGACTCGCACATTGAAGTGCACTATACTATTGTAATATATATTATTATATATCGTATGTGCCTTATAATGGGCTCGCATCACTTTGGGATTAGATGCATTGTATGTCGTACTAGCTGTGCCCCGCGGTGTCACCCGCGTAGACATCGTTCCCGTTGGAATATCGAGAAAAAAGTACCCTATGTGTTATTCCAGGGTCTAAGCTATCTGCATACTTAATGTCAGCCCAATCTGTTACTATTTCACAATATAGTAACAAACATCCATCCATCCATCAATCTAACCAAAACCGCGCTAGATGGCGCTGGAATTGAGTTGAACTCGCAAGCGTTTTTTTCACCTGTTAAAAACGTAAGTTTTTTAACATTTTACTGAAATTTAAGATTTATTATATTAGTAGGATAAGATGTTCAGGTAGGAGCTTTACTTGAACAATGCTAGGAATAAAAGAATTATTAATATCAATTAATATTGATAAAGATAATTAAATTTCAAAGAATATTTTAACAAAAAATATATAATTTTGGTATAAAAGATTTACCTAAGTTGAGCAACCTATCTGCGCCAACGCCAATATGAAATGTCTTATCTGGCGAAGTATGGTAAGCCCACTATGGGGCTGGCTCCTGGGTACATCTCTGCCTACCCTATTTGGAAAAAAGGCGTGATGTTATGTTGTTAAAATGTCTTATCAAGTCTTATGAGGTATGTTTATAGATGGGTAAGGTAACTAAAGTATACTTTGGGGTTAAGACGAAAACTTTTTTCAGTGAGTTATCAAGGCGCCTTATAGTTGAAACCACAGAGAGGTAATATAGCCAGCATTTAGGGCACACTGTAAATCCTATACTACTACCTAATCCTGCTTGTCACTTCTTCACGCCAAAACTACTGAACTGATTGGCCTGAAATTCGGTATTCGGTATGTAGTTTAGACTGAAGACTGGAATTATGTACTTTTACATAAAATTGACTGCCTCGGTGGCGTAGTGGGCGCATGCTCGACTGCCAATCAAGAAGTCCCGGGTTCGATCCCCAGGTCAGGCATAGTGTTAAATATTGGATTTTTCCATTGGGAATTATCTCAATAACTGCCTGGAGTCTGGAACTGTGCCCGGTAGATGGCAATAGGCTCGCCCCCTATTACATGGGACCAATAACATACTGGCGAAATGTGGGTGTATCTACTATGGGACTGAGTCCGGGGTACACCTCTGCCTACCCCTTCGGGAAAATAGACGTGAATGTATGTTATGTTATGTTATGTTATGTTACATAAAATACTTTTTATCCTGATATTCCTACGGGAACGATGACTAGTAAGCGGCTGAAATCGCGGGGCACACCTAATAGTATATTATATTTTATGTTGATTAATATAGCGTAGAATTATATATAATGCCCTTCCGGATAATATTAAAGACTTACCTACTTCTAAATTTATAGGTAAACTTAAATCTTGGCTCTTAGAACGGTTGTTTTACTCTGTTACTGAATTTTTAGATACAAAAAATCCTTGTATTTATCGGCCTAAAAAATGTAATTGTTATACATGAATGTTATGATTACAACACAATTTTCAATTTAATTTATTAATTTTTAATCCTAAACTAATTCTAACTTTATTTATTTATAAAGTTACTTAAGAATTTTTTGTATGCTAGAGATCGTACTGGGAAAGTGTGTTGAGCTAAGTATAAAATAACCCAACAACTGTACACGTACCACATTTTTAGCAAATTATATCATTCCATTTCATTTCATATACTTCTCTATAATATACCTACGTACTATGACTAATTATATATTATAATGATTTTTCTAAAGATAGTTAATAGTTTCATCTTTGATAACAGCTGCATTTGTTTCTTTTCTTCTATGGGAAAGTCACTTCGGCATTCGGCACATCACCCACGATTGAATTGAAGAACTCTGGAATTCCATTACTTAGTTAAATGAAGCGAGAATGGGTCACACGGCTCATTATAATATGCGACAAGTTAATGAATTATTTAGACGTTAGCCCACATACCGACTACCGACCATAAGTTCTGCTGCTACACTCAAATCATAGATAATACATAGACTCAAATGTTTCACTGGATAACCCGAGATACCGTGCCATGAGAAAACCTCACGTAGGTAGCTCTTCAGTAGTCTTGTAGAGACGTAGGCCATAGGCTTAGATAAAATAGGTATAGCTTATTTTTTATTTATATTATGCCATTATAAAATTTGGCCATATTTACATTATCAGTGCACGCATATCTACCTACTAAAGTACCTAGGTTCCTATGTATCTAGAGTATTGATTTTTATAAAACTTTATTTGAATCTCGTGGAGGTAAGTGGAACAAATGTAACGGCTTGTATTTTTGAAATAAATATTATTATATTACAGGAAAGAGGACCTCTTAGCAGTTTGACGCAATCCTATAGAAAATTTACTAAATCGATGTTTTGTATTCCCTTGTTTCCTCCGAATACAGTAAACCTATTTGTTATATTTACATCCTGATAAAGATGAAGTATGTGAAAGTATGTCCCTATCAATTAATTTTTGTTTATAAAAGGAGCGGTTACCACGATTTCGTGGAGTGGTGTGGCATACTTAACCCATCTCGATTACGCAGACCATTACAGACGATAACTTGCAATTTACAAGTGATAACAACCAAAAACCTATATATCTCGGCACATATTATATTTTGTGTTGTGCAACATAGTCTAGTAAGTACTTATTAAGTATTTGGCGCATTGGAAAGCGCTGCATGCGCATTGAGCTAGGCAACCCATTCTTCAAATGCCCATTAGTCATTCAAGAGAAACCTAAACCCAATGGTAGGTTGTTAATGTATGCAGTAGATAAGACAACTCTCCATATAAAGTGCGAGCCTGGTTGCGCGAGCTGGTCGCAGCTGGACGCTGCACCGCACCGCACCAAAACGCTGCGCAATGCGTTTACGACGTACTAGTTCCACCTCACTTGATTCATTATTACAGGTATAGTTCGACACAAAAGAGTAGAAACGGAACTAATTTAAAGTGTATGTGTTTGGAAATTCTTTATACTCTTGTAAAAGACAGTGGCGCTCCCATTATTTTCTACTCTTTTGTGTCGAACTATACGTACCCAGTTCAACTAAAAGTATCCAGCTGCATTACCGTAGGCAGGGAGAAAGTTTTGGGCGATCAAATCCCTCCCAAATGTCTAGGTCTAAAAATAAAAATATAATAAAATCATTTGGTGATAGGTATAGCTCGACAGAAAAGAGTATGCTGGTGCAAGCTCACACACTCATGCATTGTTATATGCATAAAATGTTTCGTCGCGCTCGTAGCTTGTTGCTCGCGCCTATATTGTAATAATTATAAAATTTTTCGTCGCGCTCGCAGCAAGCTGCTTTTATAGCTATAAGGGTATAACCATCCAATTTTCCGCCGTATTTTAGTACTTATCTTTAAAAATCTTCACCGCTCTCACAAGTTGCTCGTGCATTGTCTGTAAGTAGGCACTAACCTACTCTAAAATTTTTCTCTCTTTAGGCTTCTAAGAGTTTAGGCAACTTCGAATAGATAGGTATGAGAAAAAACGAATTTTGCTGTCAATTTTACAATTGGTCAAAATTTTTAACCATTAGTCAACTTAACTAGGAATCAAAATACAGCACTGGGCTGGCCTGTAAGGGGGTGAGCCTATTTCCATCTACCGGGCACAGTTCCAGTCTCCAGACAGTAATTGAGATTATTCCAAATGGGAAAATCCAATATTTAACAACTTTGCCTGACTTGGGAATCGAACTCGGGACCTCAGATCAGCAGTTGACCTTGCGGCCACTACGAGGCAGTCGTGTAACTAAGTGTTCCATCCCAACAGTAAGCAATTCAACGTCATTGATTCCAATTCCAACACACATGATTTATTTTTGCCCACAGATCCAACGATAATAATGCTTATTAGATTTTGCGTTCTGAACACTCACTTTGCTCGCCTAAAGTGCACTGTAATCCGTGCACCTTACTTTAGAGTAGCTTCGACATCCGTGCTGTGTGAACTGTAAACGCGTGCGGAGCTGTGCAAATATTACAGGAAAACAAATCGAGTATATATTTTTTTCGTTTTATTTGATTTCAAACTATTGTTAACATACTCGTATTTGATCTTAATGAAAAAACGCAACTTTAATGTACTAAGTTACAGAATTTGAGCAAATATTTTTAATAACGTTCTTGTCTATCCTAGAATATAAGTCAAAGCACAGATCTGTATAAATTATATTAGGTCAAATATAGACAATTAATATATACAACGCAGATTGCTACAAGGTACAGAGTTACAGTGAAATCATAAAATCCAGTAATTTTATAAAATGACTAATTACCAGTAGTAATTACGCGAAGATGCGCCGCGTGACGCGTGACGTGACATGATGCGCCACAATATAATATTATTACATTATGTTCATCTATATTAGGAATAACCTGCCTACCCCTTTGGGAAAAAAGGCGTGAATGTATTTTTTTTTTATGTTTATTAGGAAACAAACAAGAAATTATTATTATTATTTGCTATAGGCAACTAACCACCAAATGCCAATGCTTGTGTGGATATCGCTAGCATAATATTATAATATTATAATATTATAATTTAGGTACCTTTAAAATACTTAGTAGAGTCGGCGGTATCGGTTTCTGAGAATGAGAATTTATGATAAGCGATGCGATGCGCGAGCGCAACAGCAGCAGTTCGACCGTCCGCGCCACTGGTCCGCGCGGTGCGGAGCGATGGTCGTTGGTAGTTTGGGGACGGGTGAGGGGAGAGGAATGTGCGGGCGTCAAGCGTTAAAAACACGTCGTGCAACGCGGGCGCCGCACCCTCTCTCCGCGCCTCGCCTCACCGCGCCGCGCCGTCCTGCCAGACAACTTGTCGCTGCGCCCCTGAGCCTCTGAGCCGCTCTCTGATTCTTCGTAGCGCGGAGTGTCCGTAGGCTTAGGAAATTTCTTGGCACACTACTTATAATAACCACAAGATATATATTTATAACCTATATTTATAAACCTACGTTCTCGAATAAATCGTGTTAGATTAGGTATGGATTTATAGCAACGAGAGAAGACTAACTTGCTAAGACATGAGTGACTTTCCATAATATCTATTCAAGACTTCTAGCATTATTCTGAGATAGAGGGTAATAATTTTGTTATTTGCCGCACCATGATATACACGATATACCTACCTTCACTAAGATATCGCTGTCTATCTACTAAGTCTAAGCTATGTCTTATGTCGTGCACTTATCTATCCACTTAAATCTTCTACGAACGTAAGAGATCAAGAACAGTCAACACTTCATAAATCTGTAGCGTTTAATCCCCTCACAAAAGGATTATATAGTTTATTAGGTAGAAGATTCGCTGGTAAAGCCACAGGGGCCGGTGTGGTTTATCAAGGCTTACCGCTGCACGTTAAATATGATCCCTATTGCGCCACTGAGATTTATGACATTGATTAGAACTAACGCTCGGGTGGTCTATGTAGGTGATGTCGGGTGAGCTGTGCTCACAATCAGGAACCCGGGTTTATCAAAAGGGCAACAAAAACTGACCGTATATTATAACTGATATGCATATAATTTATTATGTATACATGTAAGTGTTCTTGGCCTTCACTTCGCGGTTACAAAATGAATGAAAAATGTGACTTTTTCACTTTCTTACTGACAATTGGCACCAAAAGTGGTTTACGTCACGGCCGGTCACCGTTCCTGAAAAATAGAATGGAAGTCCAGTGTCCCACCATTGACCCTTGGTATGAAGGTGAAGGTTTGCCTCTTCTAATTTAGGATTGTTAAATTATTCTTCTTAGCCTTGTGAATCGTGGAGCCACATTATTATTATGTGAGTTTTTGTTACCCAATCTGGCTGAGGATGCGAATTACGAATGTGATAATTAGCCGTAGCTTATCATATTCTCAATTCAAACCTATCTAATAATAATAATTGAATTCTTCTTTTTTAGATTATTATTTTAGAGCACCTGTATCCTAAACTAGGCTCAATGACCCGTTTTATAGAGTGCAGGACTCCTTCGCTGGAATTTAATAACAAGCCTTATGGGTATACATATATATCTAGATAGGTTTGAGTTCATCAGAGTGAGGCACTTAGTATTTATTATCAGAGGCACCGTGATGTCAAGGGGCGCCGCGCCACGCCGGCATGGCACGCTGATTGGGAGCTGCGAGTTGCGAACGTTCACTCATGTTTACCGAGAAACAGTTCCAACGACGCCGACACCTCTGATCTCACCGCCACATTTACACTATGCCCTCTGTTGCTCATGATAAATTAACAAGAACCGTTGTCGAGCGCGCTGTTAATTCCCTTTTATAACAACTTTGCATCCCATAGCTATATGCCTCTACATTATGAAGTTAATGGCTTCTCCCATTCATTAAGTAAGGTAACCCCTTACTTAACTACCCCTTTCAGGACTATAAATATCTAGAACCTGGAAAGGACTATAAATATATAACTGGCTAAGTAGCCAGTTTCAGCATTGGTGCAGAAGTAAAAAGCCAGTTGGAGGAGGGTAGTACCTAGTAGTATCTGCACCTACTTATGCCCCCCAGAATCACCTCTTCAAAAATTTAAGGTTTCTAGTAGAAATCTAATTTTGACTGCCTGTGCCGAAGGTAGTTGTCATAGCATAATATATGTCGATGTTTAGGTATAAGCAGCGCATACCCAATACAGCAGCGTACCTTTTTATATAAGTAAAATATATATTCGCTGGCGCTGAGACATACTTAAGAATAATTTATATAAACTGCTAGGAAAGTATGTAGGGTATAGGTAGGTACCAAATAAAATGTTATTTGAGTGCGTGGACATGGTACCGGCGGACAGTCGATGCTAGCTCTCAGAATATTATAATTAGTCGAAGCCCGAAGCCCGTGAGTAATGGCGTCGGAAATAACACGCGGGCGGCGTTGGCGCCAAGCGGAGCGGGCATCGCATCACACACACATCATAGCACACAATCACTTGCCCCCTATAACTATAATATTATATCGTGCCGCGCCGCGCCGCGCCGGGTTGCTGCCGCCGACCGGTCTGTCTTGTGACTCCGGCTATTTATGTTTTAAGGTATGACGTGACTCTGCCCCAACACATTTTATGAGCACAGCTCTCTAAAATTTGTTCATCTGTCTTGTTATGCTGGCAAGCAAGTTTAATTTATATTTCAAGTAAAGGCCCAGTCAGTCCGCTACGACAAGCCGAAGCACTAAGCACAATACGAAAATAAGTACTTACCAGGTAAGTAGGTAAAATATAGGTAAACCTTTCAATTCTAAGGTTAAAACTAATAACTCCTATAGCTTTAGAAAAGCCAAATGGCAATACCGTACTGTATTGAAGATTTTTATAGATAACAAATAACTAACAAAAAACATAACGCATATTATATATAGTAGGTAGGTAGGTAGTACCTTGCAAGTAAATAGATATTTAGGTAAAGTATAAGTGTGACGTGTGACTTGACGCGCTCTAAATTCACTGTTCAGCAGTTGGATTTTCCTCGACCGAGCGTAGGTAGGTATTATACGTCATCAGTAATAAACTGATTAGGTAGAGGCAAAGGTAGATTGGTGCAAGAAATTTAACTAACAATAATATTTCCATAAACAGTTAGGTACATAAAAAGTTATGCTATACCTATGCTGTTAGCTGTAGGCGTTTTTCATAATAATCATTTTTTAAATTTGACTACGACATTATGGACAATCACACTACACATGAGTTCACGTTCACACCAAGGTTTGGATTTGTAGTATAATTATACTATTTGTACATTTATTTTGTTATTATAGTATTGAAATGTCCCTCTATACTACGCGAAAGTACTTACCATAATTATATCTTGAGATCAACCGACTTTTACTTTTTAATATTTACCCAACAATGTCGGGAATTTATGTACGTACGGCATCACCAAATCACGCAACCGGGGATTCCTAACGTCTAGGACCAAGTATTACCTCAAGTAATGTTTTACTACCACAGCCGTTTTACAGAGAAGGATTTTTATGACTTTTATGAATGAGTGCGAGAATGACGATATTATTAGTATCATGTTCATGGCAATATTTTAAAAACTCTAAAACGCATTTCAACGTCGTTTGCATCGTCTACTTTCAAGAAGAGAAATTTAACATTCTTTATTCGAAACTAGTTACCAAAATTTATTTTTCTTGATTGGAAACCAGGTTTCGATAAAAGAAGAATAACACTGTTTTAGAAACTGGTTTCGAGTTTCCAAAATGACCGAAGGAGAAAAATCCTATAGCCGTTAAGGGCGCCCTTAAAATTAGAGGCCAAGGTAATAGACCTTGTACAACAGACCAGTGCCTCTAGCAGGAAGATTTGCGTCAAAACAATCGAAAACACGATACGTTTTTTTGAACGAATGAATGAAAAGAATGAAACGAATGAACGACTAAAGATTTTCCAAGGAGTTTGTACAACAATGTAAAGTCTTTTGATTTAAAAGTGACTTTTGGATAATTAACCTGATAAATTGGTTGTAAAATCCTTTAAACTGTGATTTATATTATATTCATAAGATATTAAGGACACATTTTTTGATATTCTATAGTTGGTCTGTGGAACAGATAATAATAATATTACTTGGTATATAGAGCGTCATGTTTATCTTTTAAATTAAAGTTAATAATCGTACCTCAGTGTCTATCACGACCTTGTATATGTGTTCTGTGATCACGACCCTTTGTGTAGTAAGTACCTACCATATCTATCTACCTAGGTAATAAGTACTTACTTTATTATTATAATGTTTATTTTTTTTATCTTGGTTTTTAGAGGCGGCGAATGGTCCGGCCATAGACAGATAACTTACATAGAGCTAAGCAATTTCTGGAAGTGGCAACCAAAGGCACCGACGTTAATTACCCTCTGTTTACTCCGAGGAAACAAACCTATTCTATCCTAGAGGAAGGTACCCTTTCATTAACAGGTAGACTCGCTTTGAGCCTTCGAGTGACAAAGTTTTTATCGTTTTGTTTCAAGATAACTGTCACTGCTTGAATAGATCGCGTCCTTGTTGTTTTTATGAGTTTGTTTGTATCGCATTGTTATGGTTGTCTTGCTCTTAATAACTTGCTTAGATAATAGATACCTACCTACTGTAAACTACCAATAAATAGGTCGGTACCTAAATATAATCCTTTCCACTAATATTATAAATCCCAAATCTCAGTACAATGTAAAAAAGTTAGGTTTGTAACAGGTGTAAAAAACGCTAGCGAGTTCTAACTCGACTTTAACGCCATCTAGATGGCACAAAAAAACACCGCTTGCTTTTTTTGTGCGTATGTTTGTTTCGTTTTCATGCGCTAAAACTACTAAACCGATAGAGCTGAAATTTGGTATGTAGATTGCAGATAGATAGCTCTTAGTCATACCACGTAGGGTACTTTTTACGCGGGTGAAACCGCGTGGCACAGCTAGTATTATAAATGTGAGAGTTTGTGAGGATGGATGGATGTTTGTTATTCTTTCACGCCAAAACTATAGAACCGATTGGTCTGAAATTCAGTATGTAGAGAGTTCAGACTCTGGAATGACACATAGAGTAAATACTTCCACCCCGATAGTCCCACGGTAACGAAGACTACGCGGGTGAAACCGCGGGGCACAGCTAGTTTATAATACGTAGGCGCAAACCAATTATATTGAGATTATGCTGTAATTACATAAAGGTTTATACATACTTAACTGATTCAGTAATATAAGAATCGTACGTATGTAGGTTTACAGACAAGGAGTTTACAGGACATCGAAATTGATGAATTTATACAATCTATCTATCAAAAAAAAAACCTGCACGTCGTCACTGAGTGCCCGATATTTGGTAGTTTAAGATCAGATATAGAAATAAATATATGTATAGAGTACAGACATTAAGAGAGATACATTGTGTACAAGTCAAGGAGTTTACATAACATAACATAACATACGTTCACGCCTTTTTCCCGAAGGGGTAGGCAGAGATGTACCCAGGACTCCAGTCCCATGTAGATACACCCACATTTCGCCAGTATGTTATTGGTCCCATGTAATAGGGGGCGAGCCTATTGCCATCTACCGGGCACAGTTCCAGACTCCAGGCAGTTATTGAGATAATTCCTAATGGAAAAATCCAATATTTAACACTGCCTGACCTGGGGATCGAACCTGGGACCTCTTGATTGGCAGTCGAGCATGCGCCCTCTACGCCACGGAGGCAGTCACAGTAAGTCGGAGGAGTTTACAGGACATCGAAATTGGTGAATTTAGACAATCTCCGCGCCCGTGAATGTAGAGCTCGACTCTATCAATATAAATCATTATGGTGGGTGAGTATTGTTATTGCAACCGCACACTAACTGCTCATATATAGGTATTATAATATTATATGCCAAGAAGATTATTCCAAGCTCTAACTCTAGCCCTTTCATGAGTGTAGAGTCCAGGGGCTCTACAAAGGCTCTGTGAAAGCTTATATTACATTTAAGGTATATCACGTTCGCGCGAGCTAGCCGTCGTTTGGGACTGCTCACATTGACACACAATTTACCCATACAATTGAATACGACGACTATGCACGTTTTGTCGCATTTCTTCCCAAAATTATATCAGTTAACGACAGAACGTGTTATAACGTTCAACGTTTTAAGACGTTCTGTTGTGTTATAATAAGCTAAGTTAACTTGACATGACACAACGTCTGGTAACGTTCTTTTCTAAATGACTTCATTACACGTTGTGTCGGGTATTGCAAAAAACCTTCTCAATAGAACGACACAACGTTAATAGACGAAATAAAAAATATTTATAAAAGGAATAAAAAACATTTAAATAATCATGTTTTTAATGAACGTAACATTAATCAGTCTGACATACAGTCCTAGTAGTCATTAGTCAGTCTTACAAACGGTCTTAATAATCTTACATATATATTATAGTCTTTTTTCTACTATAATTTAGGAATTCTTATTACAATAATGAAAAACTCAGAAAATTTACAGCAAAACTAAAATTATGGAAACTAAAAATATAACTCTTTGCAACTGGACAACAAATTGTACTTATTATAACAAAATACTAACTTCTAGCATATATGTAAAATAAAAACTTAAAAAATTCCCTATATTTCAACAATAAATCAGTCATTTATTTGGAAAACAACCGTGATAATTTACAGAGGCTATTCCCGGATCTGTTGAAAATAATACTTTTTCGTATTAACACTAACAAACGACTAACTTTCTCGTACTAACAAAATACCTCTTTAACTGACCTACGAACAACAAAAATTATCACAATTTTAAATCACGAATCGTAAAACTTTATAATTGATGCAAGATATGCCATTCTTCAAAGCACAATGCACAGAGTGGTGGTTTCTCAAAACACCCTTTACATCTCAGACTGGTCTCCCGTGGTATTTTATTTTTGGTGCACATTTTGCATATCTTATAATATTTTTTAGTTGAATTTGTAGATGTTTCCGGAATCTTTTCAGGCCAATGCCCAAATCCAACTCGCGAGGTAAATTTCATCAAGTTCTCTGGCTTGACATTGGGACCAATCTTGATGAGACTCCTTATAAGATTTTCTCGAAATGACAGAAAATCTTTGCTACTGCAATATTTTTTGTGCAGAAAGTAGCTGTTCCATAGTCAAGTCTAAAAGAAGGAAGAATACTTTTTTGTACCACCTGATGGTCTTTCTTGGCGAAGAATAGTAAGAGACCATTTGATCGGCTCGGTCAATACCAGACATAAACTGGTTGTAGACTGATACTTCTTCGGGTTTTTTAGAAAACTGGCCACGTCTATTTGAAACATCAATCAGTTTTGGGTGGTGCAACGTTGTTATCATGTGCACCGGTCCTTTGTCCACCCACTTTGATACATAGACTTTATTCTTTCGAACTCAGACATGTTCATGTTTTTTTAACTTTCTCGATAACATTTGTTTCGGGTTCTCTTTTCTATTAAGCCTTAAAGTGTGTATTCTAAAATTACAACTTCTCAGATAGCGGAACCGAATTATAGTAATTATCCATGAACAAATGATGCCCTTTCATCAGGTTCATCAAATGTAGAACCAGTTTTTCAGTTTTAGTTCCTGCTTCATCGTCCGTTTTTCCGACAAACATCTTCATATTCAAGACATACCCGTCGAATGAGGTTAACTCATAGAATTATATCCCGTAGCGAGCTTTCTTTGACTTTATGTATTGTCTGAAAGACAGTCTTCGTCTAAAAAGTAACAAGGATTCATCCAAAGACAATTCTTGGCCAGGATCCAGGGCTGTTATACAGCCCGTATAAGATTTTCATCATCGCTTCAATGAATAACGAAATTTTTTCATGACCTTTAGCATTAAGTTCTGAAACGTACACGCATCTTAATAGCTGTTCGAATCTTCTTCCAGACATACAATATGTAAATATTGGATGATAGTATAGTATATCCGAGTAAGTGAAAAGTTTACGTTTTTGACAAGCACTCATTTGGCCCTGTAACAGGCACAGACCTAAAAAAACTTTTATTTCATCTGGATTTGTGCCTTGAATGTAAATCGTCTACTATTCCTCGTGACCGGCCGATTAGAGTTACAGAGTGCATTGCCATATGCATTTGGGCAGCGAACTATGTGATTTATTATATCTTTTGGGAATAGTTTATTAAAAATTTCAATCTCTGTATTGTTATCTTCAGTTAAAAACTGTATTCCAGTGGAACTGTGGTCGAATGGAAAAAGTGGTATGTCAGATGTGGTGGTTTCCCACTCATAGGTTGCTGGTGGAGACGTATCAGAATTACTAATGTCTGGCAAAGGAGAACAGACACACGGACACGGTACAATATTATTTTGATTATCACCTCGTTCACGACTAGTAGTTTGACTCGAACTAGGGTTATCAGCCAGAGCCACAAATCTACCACTATGAGATGATAATGGTGGTTTATCATTATCATTACCTTCTATACAAAGTTCCTCCGGAAATAATGTGGTGGAACAGCTGGGAGCACATGGAAAACCTATATTTTAATTATTACCTCGATCAGATCCAGTTACTGTTTCAATGAGGTCTTCAGGTAGAGGCTCATTAAATAGATCATTGGGTAGCTGGTTATGAATCGGGTTCACAATAAAAGTTTGCAGTACTGAATCGTATTCTCTTGAATGAAGTGGTCACAGTCACCCTGAGCATCTGCGGTGAGTATACTTTCAGATCCTGTTTCAGTATCACTGTCATCTTGCGGAATGCTATGGAGTCGTGGTGGATTTGCTAGTTCAATCGAAGTATCAGAACTATCTGACACGAAGGTTCTTCCAGGGTCATAGTCTTTGTCCGAACCAAACTCACCATCGTTGTCGCTAAACGGGTCTGGGGTAGATTTACCTGATGAAGCTTCATCAAATAACTGCTGCAGCCGTTTTTCAAACTCGTCCATCTAAACAAAAAGTGTTTATGCTAAAATCAAGATAATCAAGAAATAATGTACACGAAAGGACAAACAACACCTGGTTTGAACCACCAAGAAAACAGTTAATAGTAACATAATGTAATCATGATTTAACAAAATAATGATCAAAATCTTCAGTGTAAATGTTTAAACTATAAAACAAATGCATAATAAATATCATTACTCACTTTTTCTCGCAAATCTTCACAAAAACATTTAACGACGCGCGAAATACGCGTAAGTCGCCCTCCGGTGACACTACTCGACTGAAGTCTATGGCAGTGTGCGGGGGGTACGACTTGTAATGACGTTGTGTCCCGGGAGCAGCCCATGCCAAGCTATTTTCACCTCTATCGTTAAGCAATTATTTAAGCCGTCCCAGGTGACAGTATAAGCTTGGTGTTTTTATGTAATGTGACACAGTATACGTAAGTACCAGAATATGTATTGAAATGGAACGTGTTTAAACGTTCTGACGTCCATGCCTTGAAAATAAAAGAACGTGATTGCACGTTGTTTCGCATCACATATTCACCCAAAGAATTTGAAATGACGTTGTGTCGAAGAACGTGATATTACTATTAAGTTATTTAGGTGAGAATATTGGGTACTGACCGGTGTTACGGGGCGTCCATCCTTTTGCTGGCAGATACCTACCATGTACCTATTTTGTTTACGTAGACTATTACATAATATAGTTATCTTAAAATACGTTCAGTGTACAAAATATCCCCCTTTGCTAATAATTTTCCAATGCTCAAACTCAAACATAAAAAGATTTATTCAAATAGGTAGGTCACAATCTGACACTTTTGCACGTCAATGAAGATAAACATTAATGAGTCTACCGTGCGTTCGGAGAGATATCTCTACAAGTAGAACACACAAGATACTTGAAGGGCTTAATTAAATGCTCGCGAAAGTGTGCAACTGATAACTGAAAGGAAATCAATATATAAGCCCCGTAACACTAGTCAGCAAGTACCCACGACTCCACGACCCAACTAACAACCTATACCTTTAGTTTAGTTTTGTAGCGGTAGGTCTCTTTTGCAGGGGGCCGCCTGGGGAAGTACACCTTTGCCAGTTATTCATCCACCAAGAAGTAATGTGCAAACATTACTGTGTTCCGGTCTGAAAGGCAATGTTACCAGCGAAATTACTGGGCATGACGAGATTCAACAACTAATATCTCAGGGTGACAGACGCAGTGCAGAGCCGCTTAGAATATTGAATTTTATAAACACTGGGTGGCACTGTGTCTGATATGGGCAATCATAATGCTTACCATCAGGCACCTGATTTGCTCGTCTTGTCACTCACTATCATAAAAAAAAACCGTGGCCAGAGCAGATTGCTAACTGCTAACAAGTACTTAAGTATAATCTAGGAACCTGCTGCCAGCTACCTACGATTTTATAAGTACTTGTGGAGGTTAGTGATTCGTGATGCAGTACAATATCATGAAGCATGACAACGAGTGTTCGGGAGCTTGTGCCAAAAATATCGCAGTCGGCATCACGCCTTGCCAGCCGTACCCCTGCGCCGCTGCTTTATGATCCATCTCGCCTCGTTCACCGGCCCTCGTAAATGTCATCCGGAGAACATCTGCTGCCAATACACTGCCTACCGTATACAAGTGATACCTAACTAGTATATAGTATACTTAGTGCTTAGAATTATCTCAATAACTGCCTGGAGTCTGGAACTGAGTCCTGAGTACACCTCTGCCTACCCCTTCGGGAAAAAAGCGTGAATGTATGTTATGTTATGTTTAGTGCTTAGTTTACCAATGCCATGCTTAGGTCCTAAAAGGATTCATGTCACGGATTTTTCAAACGTAAGACTGCATCATTACATATTTTTTTAAATGTCCTTTCAGTATTTTTCGGAATTCGGCGAAGTTTTAGAATTGGCTTGAAGACCTATTTTAAAAATTAACACTATAGGGATCCCTATATAGGTATATCTATCAACTACCGATTTATAATCCTTTTTATCACCAGTATCACACTCACCCCGAGTGTGATGTTATTTTTATACTGATTCTGTGTCTGTGGATAACAAGTGGGGGCAACCTCGTTTAAGTTTTTATTTGCTTCATTATCATCTCAGCCGTTGGAAGTCCACTGCTGGATATAGGCCTCTCCCTTATTGGGGCCGTCGTCTTGATCTGATAACCCTTAGGCGACACTTTCGGTAGTACATATTCTGAGCTTACGGCAACCAAGTGTAGAGGGTGGGGCACTATTCTAAAGGCGGTACCTGCCATAACGGCAAATTACTTGCTGAGGATTCGGACACAGTGTCCGAATTGAAACATTTTATTTTAATACATTTTGATAGGTACTTTTTTGTTCTGTTCATGTTCAAGTACTCGTTGCTGTCTTTTGAAGTAAACTTATTGAGAAAGGTAGCCCACGTAGAGGCAGAGTTTAGTAATAAATACCATGATCGAATTCTTTGCGGTCGAGATCACTACCAACTCACTAAAATCGTGGAAGAGGTAGGTAGTAGGTAGATGTACGATACTTTCCTAGATAGGTAATATAAGGCAAATTAATATGGCTAAGCAAGCACTACGATAAAAAATCGTTGCGACTAATTTCGCAATTCTGCGAACAGAACAGAAATACAATATGGGTATATATAGTACGCGCGCTGCGAAAATGAATTTTGTGAAGAAATTTGCAATTCTTTTTCGTATTTCGCAAATCGCAGCGATTAAAATTCGTAGTGTGCGCATTGCCTTACCTAAGACAGAATAATTGTACACAATGGAATAAATATTATTATTATCCTCCTTATAATAAGGTACTTACTTAGGTTGTTATGGTTGTTAGATAATAATTATTATGTATATTCGTGTCACAATATTAGGTACTCAAGTACCTAGGTAAGTTACCTATAAGTATTTACTTACCAAATAGATATTATGTCTGTTTGATCTGTGACTGGGTGTTATAAGCCTTATTACAACTTTTAAAGCAAGCCGATCATCTGATCCATTTTGTATGGGAAGTCGAAATTATTTTGTGAATTGTTTGACGGGTTGATGCGCACCCCCTTAAGTAAGTGCTACACCTTTTTATAACGAGTATAGACATCGGTACCTATACTATAATATTTCAAAATTATTAATATATCAAGCAAGGTACCTACATATTATACTTAGTGACCTGCCCACCTATTTTGTGTAACAGTTAGTAACTACCTGGTTAGTGTGTATTTTGTCGTATGCGTGTACTGCCAGACAGTTTGTCGCCGTCGCGCTGCACGACTTCAGTGATACACAATCTTCTATTATATGAAGTAAGGTCCTGACTGACTGACCGACAATGCACAGCCCAAACCGTTGGCGTAGAGATTTGAAATTTGGAAGGTAGGTTCCTTTCGACGTGTAGGGGTATACTAAGAAAGGGTTTTTGGAAATTCCACCCCTAAAGTGGTAAATGGGGGGGTGCAAAGTTTGTATGGAAAATGAAAATTATTTAGACACATTCAGAAATAAACTCACCCTCCAAATTTCAAGTCTCTATGTTCAGTGGTTTGGGCGGTAAGGAATTTTCTTTAATCTCTAGGTACATTTTGTGTGAGATTTACAAAATTCAAAATTGTTTTAAGGGGACAGTTTGCTAGACTATCTTAATAAGATGGCTCTGGCATCAATTTAGCTCTCGTTATATATAATATGCAATCGTTATGTTCGCAATATTACAATTAGCATAAATTAAATACAAGTTATAAACCTAAACAATTATAATAGTTCAAAAACCAACTCAGCGAGTGCGAAGCCCCGGGTAAAAAGCAAGTAGGTACATTCTAGAATAACTAGCTGACCCGGCAAACGTTATATAAATTATTTCTAGTAAATATTTTGGTAGTAAAATAAAAGATAATTAGGTAACTGATTGTAATTAAGTGTGAATATAAATAAATAAATAAATATGGCATAACTTCCATACACGGTCATCTGGACCCAAACTAGGCTAGAAGTATGGTAACCAGATGACTGATATACATACTTAATACCTTTATGCTTATAACACCCAGACACAGATCAAACAGACATGTTCATGCACACAAATGTTTGACCTGGCCGGGGATCGAACCCGGGGCCTTCGGCACAAAAAGCAGAGTTACTACCATCTAAGCCAACAAGTTAAATGTTATGTTGTGTTTGTTGTGTAAATGTATTAAGCACCTCTATTCTATATGTATGTATTTTAATGCCAAATAAAAGTACCCTATTGTTATTCTAGGGTCTAAGCTTCTTACATACAAAATTTTAGCCCCATCTGTGTAGTTTTGGCGTGGAAGAGTAACAAACATCCATCCTTCCATCAATCTAACCAAAACCGCGCTAGATGACGCTGAATGTGAGTTAGAACTCGCAAGCGTTTTTTAAATTGTACTGAATTTCCAGATTTATAAAAAATAATAAGAAGATTAATAATATAAGATTAGAAGATTATTCCCATGCGATATTTATTCTGGTATAAATTATAAACAAGTATCTTACCAATATGTAGGTACTGACTTACTCATTGATATAAAGAAAAGGGCCTTTTTTTATTCTTTACCTATAATAATAGGCAAAGAATCAAAGAATGATAATAATTATTATAGGTACCTACTTACGGTAAGTAAGTTTATTATTGCGAGTACCTACTTAGATAGGCAAATCTCGACCACGTAGTCCAGTCGCTATAATATTTAATTTCATAATAATATTTAAATTTATATTTATAATATTATAATGTTTAAATTATATTATAATTGTCCATCTCGACCACAAGCGCCATTGCCCTATTATGAATTATGACGCAGGGCCGTACTTAGGACGGAGCAAGGGGCGCCTACCCGTCAAACAAATAATTTATATACGTACTCAGCTCTGTATAATAAATGATTATCTGTTCTTTAAATATATAAAATTTAAATATATATAATTTTTTAAATGCGTAATTAAAAATTGTCTACGGTAGTAATGCTAAGTAAAATATTATCTACCTATCTGAAGTAGAAAGAAGTATGAAAGATATTTCTGCTTGAATAAGTTTCATGTGATTAAATTATATTCTTTGATAATACATAATATAATAAGGATTACACTGTCTTCAGAATGGCAGGTAGAAATAGGTTCGCAGAGGGGTTGGCGCCGGCGCTACCTGCTGTGATGGAGCGCCACGTCGGTACTCGGTCCGACGCGTGGGTGAGAGGGAAATATTATGAAATCATATTGAAATACATACATTCTGGTAAACAACTCTTTAATATAAAATTACAATAATAATAGTTTCATATTTTTTATCTTATTCTCTAAATGTAGGTACTACATTCCATAAATCCCACATATAAAAAATACATTATTATTAATATTTATTTTAGACACAAAATAAGCTATCTTCTCAAGACGACAGTATAATGCACTATGGCGGCGTGTATGTTAAGGCACGGTGATGGAGGGCTACGCCCCGGGCGGCGCCAGGCGGGCGTCAGCGACTAGATCACAGAAGGTACGAGGCAAAGCCCCAGCGGCATCATCTCATCTGAGCGGAGCCGAGAAAGAGGGCACCGGAGCGCACCAGTGTGGTACGGAACACGCGGTCAATGCGCAACCTGCCGCGCTTTGCACTGGCACAAATGCTGACGCGTGCACGCCGTAACTTACAGGCAACGATGCTATTGCAGGTCGTCGTTCCTTTTCATCTTCTAAGAGGTATGGTCGGAATAGTTTGAATGGTTTTCGAGGTTCTGGGACCACAGGTGGAGCGGTTAGCTGTTGCGGAGCAGGTGGCGGTGATGGTCGACGAACTGACAGGTCAATCGGCTCGGTGGATGGTATCGGTATAGGAAGTTGCACCGGTGGTAGCTGCGTCATCTGCGATGAAGGACTCATTGTAATAGGTGGTGGCGATGGCAAACGTGCACTCTCGGGTGATCCAACTGCGTACGGTGGAGGTGACGGGGCCGGTTGCGGAGCTCTTCTCAGGAGTGCCGCTCGCAAAGCGGGTTCTGCTTGTAGCCACTTTTGGATCTGGCGTCTATGTATGCCAAACTTCCTGGCTGTAGCGCGTTGGTTGCCGCGACATTGAGCGTCACGTCTATAGGCTTCGAGAACTTGCAATTTGAACTGTGGTGGGAAGATACGCCGGGAACCAGCGCGGCCCTCTGAACGGCGGTCTGAGGGCGCGGGGGTCGGGTGCGTGTGGGCGGCTGCCATTCCGAAATGAAAACGTGTGCGCGTGGCGGTTGTCGGCGCCGAACTGACTGCTCGTTCGACATTCGACTCGCCGCGGATGTTGGCGGTGCGCCGCGGCCTGTCCGACGCGACGTGCGTGAGTGTGCGACACGAGCTTCGTGTACAATAGGCTGCGTCTACATTATAATAATTAAACAATAGAATGACTATATAAACTATTGACGTCATTGAGGTCTTTAATACTTAGTTATTAAGTCATTAAAAAGTAGAAAAGTTCACCTATTTTCTTAATTTACGAATACATTTGAAAGCAAAACTGTAATTTTAGGTACCGATAAACTTATGAAACAGAGAGAGCAAATTAATTTTTCATAGTAATATCACATAATATTATAATATTTACGCGTTAGTATGTTTGATAGGTACTATTTTAAAATATATTTTTTTATCCTCCATTACTCACTTGTATAAAATCCGATTGATAGGTAGGTAATATCACATTATTATAATAATAATTAAATTATTGGTTCAAACGTGAACATTGCCTAACTCAGTAATCTCGCCTCATTCTCGGTGGCGTGAAAAAATGCCGCAAGTGGGAGCCGATAGCATGTAGCGCCACCATTGCTGTCTTACTCATCCAGCGATTATCAGCTAAGAGAGAAAAGGATAGATGATAATGCCCTGCCCCGGTCCCAGCCACATCCGTTTACGAAACAAGTTTGCATGCGACGTTGTCATCTAGTGCGCCGTGCGCGCGGGCGGCTCTGAGGGCAGGGGAGTGCGGGCGGATAGGAATGCGCACGAAGCGGCAACGTCGCCGTCCGTGGCAGACAGGGTGTCGCCGAGTTGGCGGCGTAGACAGGCCGTCGCTCGACGGCGCTTGCCGCTTGCCCCCTCTTGCACCCGCTAACACCCGCAGCGCCCGTAACGAACATCAACAAGTTATTTCGGCCCTGCCTTAACCGTACCTGAAAGAGCTCATGCCTTGTATTATAAGCGTGCAGTTAAGACTTTACAGAATGGAACGTTGGGTTAGCGCCACAGTCGTTTCGAGGAAAGTTGTTTTTTTGTTAACCGCCCGATCGGCCGCCTGCCGCGCTTGATGCTGAGCTGACTCGTTCGCGTCCGGCTCAATGCAACGCGGTGACCGTGAAAACTACGTTTTAACTTTTAACTTACATTAAACATAATACCTATCACTTTTATGTGAATTAAGAAATATTAACTACACCTAGCTTCATATAATAATAAGTAAGCGTAAGCTTTAGCTTACCTATGTACAGGTACTCACACTTGTATTCATAATTATTTTTATAATCTATGAGGTACCTAGTACCTACCTACATACAGAACGATAAATAAGTAATAAGTACAAAAACTTACCTACTTTTGTAACAGTAGTACTTACTTTTATTTAAAGTCTAGTTTTAGAGTGCCGATAGAAATGAATAATCGAATTAATACCGAGAAAGCATGTTTCTATGATAATTTCATCTATCTACATCTCTACCTAGATAGGTATTATGAAGATAATTAACATTATTATTTATTTTAAATACTATAAAAGCGGTCTTATACATAATATAATATTGGTTATAGCTCTTTTTATTGTTTTATAATATTAGATATACATTTATAGATTGATTGTGATCAATTGAATATTTTTTGTACGAGTAGCATGGTGGAGACTGTAGACCCGCTGTCCATAAGGATTTATTTTAAAAGTATAAGTATCAAAAAATACCTGTTGCTGATATTTATTTCTTGCCAGTTTCTCTTGATACAGATAAAATGCTTAAATTAAATATTATTCTGATTGAGTTTGGTTTGGTTTAGTAGGTATAAATGCGTAATATGCAAGCGACTAGCAACCAACGAACAAGTTACCAAACCGGTGTGGGTGCCGCGGTGCTGTTCGGCTCTCATTCAACTGTGGACCAAATACATATTATATCGGGTTACCAGATGCCAACATTCATCCCAATATCTCCGGTAATACTTATAACATAAACTTAAGACAACATAATATAAGTTTTTACTTTAATCATTATAAAAGCCGCTTAAAACCGGACTGGATGGAAATCTATGGGGGAGGCCTATGTTTCAGCACTGGACGTCCTATGGCTGAGATAATGATCGGTCATCGACATTTATTCGTAGTACATTGATATCGTTGGAGATAATGGTGATGATGATTATAAATTAGAATAAAGTTTATACCAAAAAAACTTAAACACACACTTTTTATAATTTTAGAAATAATCATTTTTAGTACCTACTTAATACTTATAAAGGTCTTTATTGTCATACACAATGGAGATTTTTGTCAAAATCCATACTTACCAGTTACATTCAAATCAAATTGCGTAATTTTATCAGTTCTATATCATCATGTAAAGACAAGCTTTTTATAGTTTAGTTACTGCGTAGGACAGAATTACCAAATTAGTACTTGAATTGCAAGGAAATCTCCTTTTTAGCTCTGGTAGCCCTAAACACTTGATTGGAATGAATACATGTTAATAATATGAGGCCGGAGGCCCCTCCAGGCGACGACAACGATGCCAAAACGAGTTTATAGTAGACTGGTTGCAAAATATCACCAACATAATAATATAACGATAAAAAAACTTAGACAAGTAGGTATGTATAATATTATTACTTATATAGATACATGATTATATTTGTATCATGTAGGTAGAATATCGATTGACAAAATCAACATTCAGTACTTATATAATAATATATTGATTAAGGTGGGTATGAGTACTTAATGTAAGAAATTTGTATGTCCTGGTAAAGTTTATGTTATAATAACCATATAGCGTGTTCCATCTTAGGAGTACCAACTCTTCACGCTAGCCATAGGTACTTGGCTAGCGGGAAGAGTTGAAAATTAACAATATATAACCTAAATATTATTAGGCATAATATTATCATCAAGTACAATATCAACAGAGACTCTTCAATAAAATACATTGCTGGGTAACCAACAGTCTGTGCGAGGTTGCCACTCATAAAGTGAGCTAATCAAGACTACAGACACATCGACGCCGAGCTACCGTTGACGGTTTGCCATACCAATGAGATTCATTACTACACGTTCAAAACAGCTTAACCACCAACTGACGGTTTAAATTATACACTTTATACACCGATAATAAGCAGCTATACCCTATGAAACTTTATATGCTATACTAAATATCGGTTAGACTAGTAATAAGTAGATAATAATAATTCCTATAAAGCTCACAAGCAATACGTGACTTGAATGAGTTTATGGTAAAACAATAATACTATGAATTACATAAAGGTATCCTACATGCCTATAAATGATTAACTGAGAAGAATTTAGACACTCCAAGACTAAAAACACACGACAGTATTCAGCAACGTTGAATTTAATATACCAGTTAAAATTAAGAGTAAATAATAAATATTATTATTTTTTTATGTGAATGAACACATAACGACAATGGCAATTTACGACCAACACGACACATGAGGCCCCGATCATATTCCTAGATACGCCCCTGTGCTACGTTCTAACTACTACTAACGAAAATACTGTTCGAAACATACTTTCAAACGATTACTATAATTTTTTTAATTTGGTAAGTATATAAATATTCTCTAATTTCGATACCTACGGAAAATTATGCAACAATATAAGGTAAGTATTTTTTCATGTAAGTCACCTTACCTATACTTATTACCTAGTATAATTTTATAATTATACATATACCTACTTATGTTGTAAGCGGCTTGCATCCAGCGGTCATTACTAGGTAATCTGTCCATCTTAGACGTCCTACGCTGCGCTTGCCGCTTATCTGTGAAGTGTTTTTCCTGAAAACCAAATAAATATTATTCACCGCGGCTCTGTCGTCCCCCGCCCAGATATTGAGATAAAAATTACTTAACTCTACCATAATAGTAAACGTGGATATCTTGAGGAGCGATGGCGACCCAACCGGTTTGTGTGGTCACCACTCTCCACCACGCCTCGTCACTGCACGCCACTGGCCACTGGCCACCACCGCAACTCGCCACTCGCCTCTCTCCTCGACTCCTCACCTGTGAGCTACAGTCCCGCGGCCCAACGCAACCTGCCAGTTTAGCTCGACCTGTGAACTCGACGTTTCCACCAGTAGGTTGTAGGTAGGTAGGGTAACATCTCTCTCTACAGTGATTTCCAAGTCCCAGTAGGTGGGTACCTAGTACCTACCTATACCTATGTATACAGAGATTGCCCACCAACGCCTTGTTTCTACTTCTATAAAGATTATTCATAATTTTTATTTACCCGCGTAGACATCGTGCCCGGGAAATTTTGGGTAAAAAGTACCCTATGTGTAACTCCAGGGTCTAAGCTACCTACATACCAAATTTCAGTCCAATCTGTTCAGTAGTTTTGGCGTGAATGAGTAACAAACACCCATCCATCCATAAATCTAACCTAAATCGCACTAGATGGCGCTGAGGGTGAGTTAGAACTCGCAAGCGTTTTTTGTTCACCTGCTAAAAAGGTAAGTTTTTTACATTAAATTATGTAGTACATTATTAGTAGGATAGGCGATATTACGGCAACCTAAGTAAATAATATCACGGTTCACGGTATTCGGTATAATTATATCTTTACAAGTGGTACAAGCCGTGGTATTACGGCAGCGCTGGAATCATGTAGAGGGCATTTTAAAATAATATGGCATAAAAATGCTTCGTTAACTTCACTGATGAGCTAACACGGGGCAATCACGCATCACTGTAGTTAAACTTCTTGTTCAGATTATGTTCTACCTTCTTTTTTATTCTGAGTGGGTAGACCACTGCCAGTACTGGCAAATGCAACTGGCATGGCACTAAGCAGAGGTAGGTGCACAACACTTGCTCGTCTGGTTCGGATTCCGACCACGCTAGCTTTCTCCGCAGAACATTTGTTCGACTTCATTAAATACATAAGTGCATAAACACGACTCTTATGATTAGAATAAGGTGCATTGGGGCAACACCGAGCACGTCAAATTCTGTAAATCGTTATAATACCTACCTCAATCACAAATTTATTTTGGTCGCGTAAGGCGGTTGACACTTATTGCTACTTACCTATTACTAATAATCAGTACCTAGGTTGTATGTATTTCTTTATTATAGCTAAATACCAGTACCAAACTATTTCAGTAGGTAAAAGATATGGCGATGATTTTTCATTAAGTAGGTACATACTTATAGAAATATTCTGACATGGTTATACCATAGTAGATGTCCGTAGATGATTCATTTTATTATTGTTTATTGACCGAGCGAGCGAAGCGTCGGGTCCGGCCGTTCTCAGTTTTGAGATTTGCCGTAAATGTTTTTGTCCGTCAGTCTGTCTATCAGTTCTCGCTTACATGTCGCATTTTTCAGGCCATTTTGGAGAAAACCTTGATTGTTTTTTATTCGATCGCGATTTTTTGTTTTTTGTTTTTTTGTTTTGTTTTGAAAAGAGGGGAAGTTTGCTGTAGCGTTATTTATCGACGGATTTCAATTAAATTTGAAATCACACTAAGGACTTTATTTAAAAAAAAGCAAAGAGGGAATGGAGGGGGAAAAAGGGTGGAAGTTTACTGTAGCGTTATCTTATATGGACGGATTTGAGCTTTTATTTTTTTTCGGAAAATTTATATCTAACTAGACTAATCAAACAGCGCAGTCCTCTCCGCCTTCATGAGACGAACCCGTACACACAGTTTTGACTCTTAGGATCAAGAGAATGCGAGTCATCGCTAAAACTTACCCCTTTTGCTCAAAAGTCTATATACCTACATAGATAATCCAATTGGAAAATTCACCTGAAATTCGATTTAAAATTGGACTTTCTTCGGTAATTTCTCTTCAACATTGTTGGTTGGTTTCAAAACCAAAAAATGTCTGCTAAGCCAGAGGAAAGGGTTAGTGTCGGTTATTGCATGGTTTTAAGGGCTTGTCTTTTACTGTTCTCACAAAACCACAACCAGTAGTTATGCTTGGATAGGTCTGTTGCATGATGGTATTATAAGTAACTAGTTTATACCTAGTAAACAGTTAATTAATGCATAATATTACTAGTAGTTCGCCTCGAACTGAAACCCCAATTTCCTGTAACTTCTAGACCTCTAAAGGTCTAGAAGGGTAAAGTCTAAGGTCTTTAGAGGTATGAGGTAATTAGTATTTAAGATTAGCTCTGAAATTCTGATTAGGGATGTGAAAAAATAATCGATTATTAAAAAAAATATCGATTATTATTCCTAAGAAATCGAATTTATTTGAACGATTATTACTTTAAAAAATCGATTATTTATTAATCGTTTTTTTTATTATATGTGTAATCTGCTTTCGATTGACTGCCTCGGTGGCGTAGTGGGCGCATGCTCGACTGCCAATCAAGAGGTCTCGGGTTCGATCCCCGGGTCAGTCAAAGTGTTAAATATTGGATTTTTCCATTAGGAATTATCTCAATAACTGCCTGGAGTCTGGAACTGTGCCAGGTAGATGGCAATAGGCTTGCCCCCTATTACATGGGACCAATAACATACTGGCGAAATGTGGGTGTATCTACTATGGGACTGAGTCCAGGGTACACCTCTGCCTACCCCTTCGGGAAAAAGGCGTGATTGTATGTTGTGTTGTTATGTGATGATATTATGTGTCACAGTGCGACTCGTTTAGTGTGACTCGATGGGAACCAACCATATTATTATGTCATTGTAATGAGTTAGCTGTCGTTGAGACTATGTACATAGCTATATAGGTTTCATGTACTCGTACGCGTTTTTAAGGAGGTTTCTTGTCCTTTGTGTCCTTGTGTTGATGAAAATTATATGGTTTTATAACCCAAATATATATTTGCGCAAATAATGGCTAGAATACGAGCCAACCACAAACACAATTGAGTGGAAAATTAGTCTCTATTCCTCCATCATAATATTTGGAAATTTCATTTTGTATGGACGTGAAACCCCCTAAGTATGCATTTGTATGATATTATTAATATCGTGCATCGTGCGTGGTTTCCTATAGGTAATATGTAAGAGAACCTACATAGGTGCTTCGCATCGGATCGAAATTGTTAGGCAGGCACAAAATATTTTATAATAAGGTATATTATAAATTATTTTGCAGTGCAGGGGAAGTACCACACCTTTGCCAGTTATTCATCCGCCAAGCAGTAATGTGCAAACATTACTGAGTTTCGGTATGAAGGGCAATGTTACCAACGAAATTACTGGGCATGATGAGATTCAACAACTCATATCTCAGGGTAACAGGCGCAGAGCAGTGCCGCGCAGAATTTTGAATTTTAAAACACTGGGTGGCACTGTGTCTGATATGGGCTAAAAGATGATGCTTACTATCAGGCACCTGATTTGCTCGTCTCGTCACTCAATATCATAAAATAAAATTATATAAGGTGAGACTTATTTATATGATATACTTACACCTATATGACTATATTTATACTACCTAGGTACTATAAGTTTTAAGCATAAAAATAATCTCGCAAGTCGAGTTCAAGAAGTGTTCGTTAACCTTATTTGCGTCATAAATGTATCACCAGTATAGATTAAAATAAATAGATAGGTAGATTAGGTACCTATACTATGAACTAATAATATGTTAGGTAGGTACAGCTACAGCTCTAGTTACGAGACACTGATTACATTATACCTACAGTATACAGTCCCACCATTTTATCTGTTCAGTAAACAGCTTCGCTGGTGGAGCTGACAGCAGTAGGAGTTCTAAAAATAGCGACTGGACAGGCCGTAGTTCCAATTTTGCTCACGTGAACACCTAAGTCGAGGGCACTATTTGTACCTACCTACTGCTACATCGATACAAATGGCAAATGTTTGCTTTTTTATCTAGCAGTCATTCACCGACATAGCGTACTCTGCCTCAATGTGATTGCAACATTACTAACTTAATCACATAAATTAAATATTATGGATTAAGTACCTAGAGACCTATTGTGTTGAGTATAGATTTATAGATCAACCAAAACAAGCACCTGACAAATCAGAAAATTTAATTTATTGAAGGTTATATATGATTAGAACGTACATGGCCTAAATTTAACACAATCCTATGGAAAATTTACCAAATCGATGTTTTGTATTCTCCTGTTTCCTCCGAATATTATTAACCCATTCTATAAATTTATATCCCGATATAGTGAACTTCTAAAAATCACTACAAAAAAATGTAGAGTTTATTAAACAAAAATAAAATGATAGGGACAACAACTTTTTTTACTTCAACTTTAAAATATGAGGATATAAATATATCAAATAGGTTTACTGTATTCGGAGGAAACAGGGGAATACAAAACATCGATTTAGTAAATTTTCCAGATTTTTTTAGATTGTGTCAAACTGCTAAGAGGTCCTCATTCCTTTAATTATCTACTATGCTTACGCACATCGTACCTCGTTCCGTTATATACTAAGTACCTAGCTACCGAGTACCAATAAAATATTATGTCGTATCAATCATCATCATACAATTTATTAATGTGTATGTAGAGTACACTTATTTAACCTATGCATAGATAAAGGCACGTTTCCAGAACTAATGAAAATAAGTAAAATCACTCCTATCTTTAAATCGGGAAGTAAGACAGATCCCTCAAACTATAGGCCAATCTCTGTTTTGCCAGTATTAAGTAAAATCTTTGAGAAATTGATGCTAAACCAACTGCTGTCACATTTCAATAGAAATAGAATATTGCATTCAAACCAGTATGGTTTCACCAAATGCAGATCAACAACCGATGCAGGCTGTCATCTCATGACTCTTGTCTTGGAGGCTTGGGAGAGTTCACAGGATGCCATTGGAGTGTTTTGTGACCTTTCCAAAGCATTCGACTGTGTAGAACACTGCACGTTACTGCGCAAGTTAGAAGTATATGGAATTCATGGGAATGCCCTGAACCTGGTGGAATCATACTTGTCTAGTAGGCAGCAGAAGGTTAGCGTCAATGGTATCACATCTGTTAGTTCTCCTGTCAAGATGGGAGTCCCACAGGGATCTATTTTGGGTCCTTTCCTGTTTTTGGCATATATTAACGATTTGCCTTACATGGTCCACGGTCTAGCAGATATAGTTCTATTTGCCGATGATACGTCATTGATTTTTAAAGTTGATAGGAAGGATACTTCACTAGTACATGTTAATAATACTTTAGCAAGTATATCCAGATGGTTCACAGCAAACAATCTGTTATTGAATGCGAAAAAGACTAAATGTTTGAAATTTTCGTTGCCTAACGTCAGAAGTATAGAACCAATCATAGTTCTTGACGGTGAAAGACTCAATATTGACAATGCAACTTTGTTCCTTGGCATAAATATAGACTCTAAACTGCAATGGAGCACTCATATCACCGAGCTCTCAGGGAAACTAAGCTCTGCAGCTTACGCGGTTTATAAAATTAGGCAACTAACAGATGTAGCCACGGCGAGATTAGTGTACTTTGCATATTTCCATAGCTTGATGTCTTATGGGATTCTGTTGTGGGGGTCAGCTGCAGATATAGAAACTATCTTTATACTACAAAAACGTGCGATTCGTGCCATCTATGAGATGCGTCCACGCGAATCCCTGAGGGAATTATTTAAAGAAATAAACATACTGACCCTACCATCCTTATACATTTATGAGAACATCATGTATGTGCGTAAAAATTTACATAAATTAAAATTAAATAGTGACCTTCATAATTTTAATACTAGGAATAAAGACAAAATAGCTGTACCTAGCTTTAGATTATCTAAAACAAATAAAAAGACATTCTTAGGAAATAGTGTACGTTTCTATAATAAAATCCCAAAAGAGATAACTGGGCTCTCAGAGGGTAAATTCAAAACCTATATAAAATCTACTTTACTTAAGAAGGCTTATTATAAAGTCAACCAGTACATAGAGGACAAAGATGCCTGGAAACTTCTGCATAGCCGCCTCGCGGCACCTTCAAAGAAAACGAATGTAACCAAACCAAATATTGTGAAACTATCTGTTGAAAAAATTAAGCCCTACAAGTTTCTTGTGCGTTCTTCTTGTAGAGGTATCTTTCCGAACGCACGGTAGACTCAGTACTGTATCTTCATTGACGTACAAAAGTGTCAGATTATGACCTATTTGAATAAATCTGTTTGAGTTTGAGTTGAGTTTGAGTTTGAGTATGTATACCGATACCTATTTATTATAAAGAATTGTTTTTGAAATATTCGTTATTTCATCAGATAATCTATCAGATAAATTCAGTAAGTATCTACATATTACTATAGATATTCTTTAAGTTAGATGTAGGTACTCTAACATACGTAAAATAAATACACAAGCATTGGCCTTATGACTTAAGTATGATTTCATATCGACAGAGTAAAATAATGAATCGGCGTGGCGCCTACGTGCGCTAGTACGCGTTGCCAATTAGGTAGGTACGTAGGTATACAAGCAACCACTTGTATATTACGTTACTTACTAATCTCTGCATGATAATAAACCAGCATTGCTTGTGTTATATGTTGAACATTCAATATAAGTAATAAATGCAGAGATACCTATAACACCAATCAAACATCAACATTATAGTACCTATGAGACTATTATAGGTTTATAACAATTTATGCTATAATAAACTCTGAATTTTGAATGGTATAAGTATTTATTTCACATGTGTTTCAGAACACGATTTGTTTTTTTGGTCCAATCTTCACCAAAAATAACATAACATAACATACATTCACGCCTTTTATTTCCCGAAGGGGTAGTCAGAGGTGTACCCAGGACTCAGTCCCTTAAAGATTCAAAGATATTTATTTTGTCTAAACATGTGTTAAACATAACAGTTAAAATGTCTTAGTAGATGCCTTAGTAGATACACCCACATTTCGCCAGTATGTTATTGGTCCCATGTAATAGGGGGCGAGCCTATTGCCATCTACCGGGCACAGTTCCGGACTCCAGGCAGTTATTGAGATAATTCCTAATGGAAAAATCCAATATTTACACTTTGCCTGACCTGGGGATCGAACCCGGGACCTCTACGCCACCGAGGCAGTCAAAAATAAATTACGTTTTATGTTTTTTTTTTCTTTTGCATGTTGGCAACACTCGGCTTGTATGTTTTATGTTATCACAATGGGCTATGGCGAGTGCTGCCAGAAGGGATAGATTGAAATTCTAAAATGACACAAAAAAAATGTTGCCAGCTTTCGAAAATATCGCCAAGTTCACCTAAAAATAATTTCATAGTCTTTCCCCACCTCTGTCTTACCTTACCCCAACATACTTTAATTACACGTAGTTTATTTATTAAAATAAACTGGGCATGACGAGTTTCAACAACTAATATTCTCAGGGTGACAGGATGGCACCGTTGTCTGATATGGGAAATCATGATGCTTACCATCAGGCACCTGATTTGCTCGTCTTGTCACTGTGCACTATCATAAAAAAAATATTATGAGTGTAAGTTATTATGTAGGTTATGTCATATATATACTTAATGTTGTGCAATAGAAGCAGCTTAAGATGCAGTTTAGTGCCCCGAGTGGCGCCTGGCAAGCCGCCTGAGGCCACTCGCCAGCCGGTCAGGAGAGCATGGCCGTCTTGCGACAAATTATACCTACCTATACACTTATTATTCTTATGATACGCGATACTTAGGTACTCAATGTCGTATACAATAATAATGAGCCAACTGACAACACCAACTCAAAATAAGTTTCACTAGAATTACCTCTTATTTATCCAGCTATGAGACCTTCGTTATGTAGGATGTATGGCTACGGGCTACAATCTTGTACCAAACAATGTAACTAGGTACATAATAATATCGAAACTCTACAATTCGAAACTACTTCATCCATCCACTCAATGGCCTTGTATTATGGCGGATGAATTAAGGGCGTTCTATTTTCATACAATTACAAACATTGAAAGTACACAAATTAAAAAAACATAGGATAATTTTTCACTCAATTATTTCTAGTTCAGTCTAGTTGGTTTTCGATTTGACCTTTATTAGATCATCGGTAAAATATTTTTCATAAAAACTTTGAACTTACCTAAAAACTTTTTTTTTTATTAATGACATAATTAATTAAATGATATAAAATATTGTGTGCACGTGTGAAATGTCAAATATTACGTGGCCAAGCCAAGGTGAGCGCGGCGTTAGCGGGGACATTAGCTACCTACCTATACACCTATAGATAGATGTCGGGTCACACTCACCAAACACAAAAACACATCAAGATTGGGTTGGGCTCATCTTCTCAGAGAGTGGGAACCAGTTTGGTGAGCGGTGGGCGGTGAGTGGTTGTAGGTACCAGCTAGTCGCCGCAGCCGCACCTAATCGTGCCCTAACTTCTTGCATCTACCCACGCGCAAACAACTATGCTGCCGCCATCCTACTACTTTTGACAACTTTCGCTGTATAGTGATCAAAATCTTAATTAAAAGCATAATATATTATACTTATAAGTATTTATCCTATATGTATTTTAACAGGTTCTTGTAGTAGGATGTAAGATTCTATCTGCTGTGATGCGTAGGTAAGGTACGTACCTACCTCTACCTAGGTACTAGGTACGACCTAGTTATGTAGGTAGGTACTTACATATAAATTTGTGTAATTTCTCATGTATATTATACGTGTATCATAGTACCTACTATGCACTCGAGAGTATCACAATACACTAAGAAGTGTACTATGGTATCATGAACTATGGATTACGGATAATAATATGGTAGGTGCAGGTGCCTACTGCCTAACTACGCTATTTATTATACCTCCTACCTCTTAATTTTTACAAGTTAGTGATCTTATAGCAAACGGTTAATAAACTGAAACCATTACTTAGGTAAAGTACTTACTTATCCATAGCACAGATTAACTAATAGTTCCTGCCATAGTCCTTAGACTTAGATTGTGCTAAATCTCGTATTTAGGAACAACTGCTCTTAAGCTCTTAGTAAAGTAGTTAAGTAGTATCTAGTATTCCTAGTAGAGGTACTAGGGTAGGTACTAGGTACCTGCTTATCAGGTATGAATATATTATACGCTAGGATAAAATAGATTAGGTACGTTGGGGTAAGATTGGGTATCATGCGGCTACGTGGCGTGTCATGGGGGCAATTTCTAATGTCCAACGACAACAATAATTAAGCCTATAATTTGAAATGTCCAAATTATAAAATTTAAATTACCACGTGAATTAATACCACCATATCCACTAGATGCCTAGGTATAACATAAACAAATTAAATAATGGTCAGCATACTACATATCCATCGACGTGACATAAATCCGACGAGACAGTGGAACAGGTTGCAATTTGGTTTAGAATTTAGGTAGGTCCATTGAAAGTGCAGCAAAAAATAAAGGTGCCAATAAAGGGACGGAAACCTATTGTTTGAATGTCATTCTGGTATCAGGAATTTTATAAAAAAAATGCCGTAAAACGTATGGGTCCCTAGTGGAGTGGGCCGTGAATACCTACAAAGGATCCTTTGTGAGCGCAGGCGCCGATAGGTCTGGCGCGGCGGCGCGGCGCGGGCGCGGTGCCTGTTCGTCTGGCTCAAGCGCTCGTTTACTGCTCGGCGCTCGGCGCTCGGCCTCACCTTGTGCCTTGTGTATTTAGCTGATAGCGCTGCTCGCTCTTTGTCACGTCCGACTGCCGACCTCCGCGCCGCCACCCCAGCCCCGCACCGCATCGCGTCCTGGCTCGTGTTGCATCTGCATACAATGCTCCGTTTTATAATCCGCTAGCAGTATTTGTTGAATGATTCTATATTCTATAGTATTCTATAATACTTATTAAGTATATCCCTCATGAATTAAACATGTTTATTGTCACAATAATTAGTATTATTAATAAATAGACTGAAAACTGCGATGGCCAAAAGTTTATCCTCAATGAAAAGATTCACAATGTCCATAAAGTTAATGCTCTACTTATAAAATGCCTGTACTTATCGAGACTGACTAGTGCTATAGAAGTCCTTCGCATGACTCACGATTCAAACAAAGCGAGGTAGGTATTTCAGGGCTTGATATGTACCTAGGTAGTTGTACTGAATACTAAGTCCTAAAGGTTTCGCAACGCATCCTTATGTGGTTATTATTAACGCAATAGGTAGAGTAGGTATGTATATAGATACTATAGATGTAGGTATATAGAGTATATAAGTACCTTACGTAGGTTGTGTTTAATGACACGTCACTTCACACATCACGCCACATTGCCTTTGTGCTAAGGTCCTAGCTCACACTAGCCTATATTTATGTATAGTTGCAAGTTACAAGTACTTAAATACTTAAAAATTGTTAAACCTTCTGAAATGATCCGTTATCCACATTTAAGTTTTGTTCGCAATATGCTAGTAAATAGGTAGTGTGCTAAGGTCTAGCTCACACTAGCCTATATTTTATGTATAGTTGCAAGTTACTAAGTACTTAAATACTAAAAAAATTGTTAAACCTTCTGAAATGATCCGTTATCCACATTTAAGTTTTGTTCGCAATATGCTAGTAAATAGGTAGATACCTGCCAATTTTAGTACAATAAGAATTTTGATAAAATACTCAGGTAATTTATGTGTCTATAAACAACGAAGACGAGCTGTGGAACAATACATCATTTAGCCTGCTATACTAAATTTCGAACTTTCGAACAAGGCTACGGTTATCAATGTAGGTAGCTCGTGAAATGCCTGACTCAACGAAGGAAAGAATTCTTTAAGGTGACGCAACATGAACAGCATTCCACGTTATCAGTTCCTGGTGGTTCATAATGTTATGATAACAATGTTCATTTTGATAGCATATCTCTTTATTCTTATAAATCAGAACTATGGAATCTGACTCGCAGCTCTTTTAGGAAACGAGAAATATGTATTTATGCATCAGATTTACCCCACTTTTACATTGAATAGGATACAATCATCAGAAAGTGCTACGTTCTTTTTAATTTATATTATAATGTAGACCGTAGCACATTTGAGGTAGGTAAATACATCGGTATATCACCAACTCTTTATCCTTCCTACTTATTAACACTATATTAAAGGTACACATATATTATAAAATCCTAAATGACTCACTGACTGACATGCAACGCAGAGCCTAAACCACTGATCCTAGAGACTTGAAACTTGGAATGTAAGTTCTTTACGTTGTCTGGACGTGTGCTAAGAAAGGATTTTTAACAATTCACATTCTAAGGGTCCAAAAAGGGCGTTTAAGTTTTGGTATAAAACTTCCATATTTCATAATAGCGAGCGGGCAAAGCCGCTGTTCTTATACTCTATTTTTTTTTTTTTTTTTTTTAATACTGTTATAATGAGTCGTTAATAATAATAATATAATATACTCTATTATAATAAAGTATGAATGAATGAATGAATGAATGAATGAATATAGCTTTAATTAATTCCATATAAATTCTTACACAAAATTATTAAAATGATTTATATATTTGACATGCATTATTATTATTATTTTTTTTTATTATTCTATATGGACCCCCTTAGGGTAAAAGCCTCCTATCCTACTAATATTATAAATGCGAAAGTTTGTGAGGATGGATGGATGGGTGCATGTTACACTTTCACAAAATTACCGAACCGACTGGACTTAACTTCGGCATGTAGATAGCTTAGACCCTGTATTACATTAACACATAGGGTACTTTAAATCCAGATATTCCCACGTCAACGAAGACTACGTGTGTGAAACCGCGGGGCTCAGCTAGTATTAATATAACTTAGTCTATAATGTGATACAACGTGTTCATCGGAATAAGTATCAACTATCAACGATCGCGATGTGGCATGGCGCACCGGTCGGCTATTCCAAGAATCGCGTTTAGCCTTGTGGCTTGTGGCCTGCGTGAACGCTTTGATCCTTCATACTCGCTGCGAGCATATTATTATAATCATTGATTTATCTTTACAACAGTTATTTATTCATATTTATTTACATTGAACGTGCTCCAAATTTATTGTATAATAGGTATATAGACTTTCTAGACCTATACCTACTTAATACATATATGTATTTTTACACGTATTGTCTTATGTTTACATAATATTTCTATGGTAAGCTTATGTATTTATAAGTACTATTTATACATAATATATTAGGTATCTTTACTAAATAGGTAAATTGGTATTTTATGAGGAGGAAGGTACAAGTTACAAAGGAAACGGACTCGTAATTCGATTAGGAACCTGGGCCCAGAACACCATATTATACTGTCTATCCTATATTGCCGGGTACAAAATGATATTCGCAATAATATTCTCAAACATAGTATCAATCTTATTATAGCCGGTAGACGTTACATTTTATATAATTTGATTTAAATAAAGTGAGGTTAAGTAGTTATTAAGTATTTTCTTAATGGCGACGCACGTTCTAATTTTAGTAGAACATTTACTTTATCATCTCAGCCGTTGGTAATCCACTCACAGAACACATATACAAGAATCCACTACTGAACATAGGCCTCCCCATAAAGGGGGGTTTTGCCAATACTCGACAGGCTTGGCAAGCGGGTTGTCGATGGCTTTTTGCAGAGGACGCTGCTGACCGTCGCAGCGTCCTCTGGATCTGTTAACTATTAGCCAGGGTACTATTCTAAAGCCGGTAACTCCACGGCGGAGAACATTTGCTTAATTCATAATAATTAATGGCGATACTAATTAATATTATTTATATGCACATTTGGGAATCGTATTATTAGGTCTATCAAATAAAATCAAAATTATAATGTAAGGTCGACGTGGCCTAGAAACCAACAACTCCTTTGTACGCACATTGCTCTTCACACAATGAAGCCCTCAATCCTGTAGGTATGTATATATTAGAGCACTACATTACCGCTCTTTACTCTTATTGAAAGTGTTAAGCAAACAAAAGCAATTGAACATCATTCCTAGAAAACATAAAAATGACATAAAAACAAAACTTGTAAAACGAACCAAGTACCGCAACTCAGTTCTTATATCGTAAAAAGTTGTGAGATCCATGTAATAATTCTTTAATAGTTAGTCCCTACTTAACGGACCTTGTCATAAGTTATGACGTATAGCTAACCTAACAACGTCTTATAGTGACCATATCAATATTAGAAATCTTTTATGTTTTAAATAAAATAGATTAACATGGCCATCGCATGAAAACACAATGTATCTCACAAGTAATCGCGTAATATATAATTATAATAATCGCGCATAAAACGAGTGTCTTATAAGGACGGCCCTCTTAGTTTTTCATATTTTTAAGGAGTTATTCTTATATTAATTACTTTTATATAGGTACTTAATCTAAGATTTAAACATTAAGAGGTACCTAAGTATAGTAGTACCTATACCTACCAAGTACCAACTTACCCAACGATCGCTGATCGCTCGTTTCACAAACCGAATGAAACGTGGTGAGTGGTAGTGGTAAGCGGTACATTCTAGCGACTACCTAGGTAGTCGTTTACATTATTGTAGAGTTAATTGGCTTGAAGTCGGACCATACGCCATTTATGGTATGTTGCCGAGAATCTAGTCCCTCGGGCCGTTGCTGCCGTGGCGCTGCTTGGAAGGAGCGGACACACGCTTTCATTAATTCATTGCATATAGGAAGGCAGGCTACCTACTGCGATTATTTACATTCTTAGATCAATATAACTCATATAGGTACTTGCGTGATTATAAGAAGGTATACCAAATTCTGAAATTGTCTTTATAGTAAGTATTAGTGCGTTAGTCTAGTACCTAACGAGTCTTGAGATTAAAATGTTTACCTAAAAGCTCACGTTACACACCAAAGCTTTTGAAACATTTTGGATGAATGCGCGCCCCCTATTACATGGGACCAATATAACATACTGGCGAAATAAGAATGTACCTACTATGAGTCCTGGGTACAGCTGTCTACCCCTTCGGGAAAAAAGCGTGATGTTGTTAGGCAGCAGCCGGTGTGGTGAAATTAAATTCTGGTGGGTCATGGGTGACGAGTAAGGACTGATAAACAAACCCACCAATTATTTTTTGTTAACACCACCTAAACAAAAAATAAACCTACATAGGTACCTACGCTACGATCGCATTCCCGATTTATGCCCCGCCTTTACATTCCATCAAGATAGAATGTTCGAACTTATAGCAGTTGAACTTTTATGAGGAATGTAAAACAAAAAAAGATTGATGCTCTTGGAAATCAGAGCAGGGTCCGTTGGGAGTTAGGACCTTTTACAGATCATGATGACTGTTGGTAGGTTGGTAACCCACTGTCATAGATTTTATCGATAAAAGTCGGAGTTCACCAAGTTTAAACGCCCGTTCATCACTTTATTTAGGTAGTACCTACTTATTTTTAATAGCCTATCTATATTCTTTGAACCTACAACTAATTTAAGATTGTTTACGCACTGTATGGTCTATATATATATATATATCTGGAGGTACGGCAATGCCCCTGCCAAGACGAGCCAAACGAAGCACGAGGACACTACCCACCTTTTATCAAAGCGCTTAGTTGTTTTTTGAACTCTCATAACTTGGTAAACTTGGGTTTTGATTATACCAGATAAACAAAATTCTCAGGATATGCTGTCAATAGTGGACTTATTAAACATATAAAGTTTGTATAACTCTTATACTCTAGATTATATTGATATCTTATAATTCCCGATTTCATCACTGACTCACTGATGATCATCAATATTCTTAAGGTAGGTAGTACCTTCTGAAGTCCTAGAAAGCTGTTTGATGTAAGCTAGTATTAGTACACTAAAAAAACATCTAAAACTTGGAACTTTTACCCACCAACCCCTAAAACTAAGGGGTGGAACCTACGAATAAGGTGAAACCCTTACGCCCATGTGATTGTAGCGAAACGGCCATGCATTTTGACTAAGGTCTAGATTTTGTGAATTCAGCGCTTGTAGAGTTGGGTGTGTAGAGTTAGAAGCTTGGCTTTACATGAGATCTGACTTTTACACAGTACGTGCCATATGTCTGCTCTTGGCCGCATTTTACATGAAAATGTTTTTGCTGAGATGCTGGGATACATCATGATACATGTAACTGATGTAACCCAAGCTTGTAGCTATAACTACTTATTTATAGGAAACCTCAGAGGAAAGCATCGAATGGATAGGATTTTCATCAACGGACACCTTTTGCCAACCGATTTATTTGGAAAAGTCGCCTACCGCGAGTCGTTTTCTCAATTCTTTGAAGTGTGAATTTAATTATACTGAATTATTATATGAACTCCAAAAAAAGATATCCCAAATGATCCCAATGGAGCTTACTAATTAAACACGTGTTATAAACTACCTACGCGAAACGGCATTTCGTTTTATCACGGCTGCTACTAATTTAGATTTAGCCGATGTCGCCCCATTTCCGCCACAAATTAGGATCAGCATGTTTTTAATACACGGCTTGTTATAGATAGGATTTATTGTCGGATCTCGAATGGGATTATTACACACATTTTACGTTTAGTAAAATACACCTAAAATACAGGGTATCGAATTTTTTTTTTTATGATAGTAAGTAACAAGACGAGCAAATCAGGTGCCTGATGGTAAACATCATAATTGCCCATATCAGACACAGTGCCACCCATTGTTTTAAATTTAAAATTCTGCGCGGCACTGCACTGCGTCACCCTGAGATAGGAGTTGTTGAATCTCATCATGCCCAGTAATTTCGCTGGTAACATTGCCCTTCATACCGGAACACAGTAATGTTTGCACATTACTGCTTGGCGGATGAATAACTGGCAAAGATGTGGTACACTGAGCATATAATAGATGTGGTACTTCCCCAGGCGGCCCCCTGCAAAAGAGGCCTACCTATGATTACAAACTTATTACCAATTACCACACTAGCGCCATCTATGTCAACACACTATCAACTTTCTACATGGCTGTGGCAATTTAATTTTATTTATATGTATTGTCTATGTATATATATTATTAAATTATTAAAAATTAGCCAAGCATGGGCCGTGTTTCGCCGTGTAAAAAAAAAAATAAGTGAAAAAACAGCAAATGCATTTTGCTCAGGCTCAAAAGAGAAAAAAACAGGCAAAGAATGATTAAATTCCCGTGCCTGAGCTGGGCCTGCAGCTCTTTTAATACTTGCATTAACTAGATGTTAACTTATTTTAGGTGTTTGTGGGTTTTCCCTTGCGTTTTTAGCAAATACTAAACATAGTTGAACCATTTAATATCTACATTAAAGAATTTGTTAGTTGATACCTAATTTTTTTATGATGTATATGGCAGACCATTCCTTGAGACATACACATACATGTAAATGGGAAATCTCTAGAAACTGTATACCAGAGATAAGGCGTTGAACCTTAATGTGTTATGTGTAATATAGATATATTTTTGAAATATTGTAAAGTTGGTACAGCTCAGCCTTATTATGTAGGTGTAAAAAATAAACTGTAAACAATTCTTTTGATTTAAATAACTTTAATCATTCAACACCCCAAACTTCCTCAAACGAAGAGCACAGCTTTGCACATGTAAGGGCCGCTGACAAAGGATAATTACTTATAGATATAACATCTTCCGAATAATCTACCTCTACTTTCCCATGAGCCATTGCACCTATAATTATAACTATTGGTTCATCCTTAGGAACTAAGTCTCTGGGAGTCTTCACTACTTTAGAACTAAATGACATAGTGATTTTCTTCACTCCGACTGGCAAATGAGATGTGACTGGATTTTTAATCACTTTCAATAACTTCATTGGACCATCGGACGCTCGGATTGCAAACTTGTGTAGTAGTTGTACTGAAAATAAACAAAAACATCATTATTGATAGTGTATGAGAAAAAGAGATCATAATATATTTTAATCTCAAATATCAGTATACAAAGTAAAAAAGTTATGTTTATAACAGTTAAAGAAAATGTTAGCAAGTTCTAACTCGATCCCAGAGCCATCTAGGCACAAAATAAACACCACAAGCACTGTTATTTTTTTATGTGTATGTTTGTTCTAAAACTACAGAATGGATTGGGTTGAAATTCGGTATGTACAGTTTACACCCTGATATAACACATATTTTATCCTGACATTCCCACAGGGTTTGGCATGAACATTGTACCAAACGGTACTGTGGTACGGCTGAATAATGCTTCTAATGTCAAATTTAATGTCGTATTTGTTCTGTAAAGTTGATGTTATCCTTAGAGTTCATTTTGGTTTAAGAGCTAGAGTTAATAATAGATACTGTAAAAGATAAATATATTAACCATGAACATTGGAAAATAAATATTTCCACTTACCCATTAAGCCAGCAAATCTTTTGTATGTCCTAGGTATTCTTGTCTGTGGGTTTATTTCTATGAGAACATTCTTTTCAGTGTGAATGTAGACTTGAAGAAGACCAGCTCTATTCAATGGTGAGTCCATGAGCATAAGAAGGGACTGGTGTGTGATGTCTGGTCTACATGAACCTGGTTCTCTGTCATTCTTTCGTAGTATGTGTGCATGATCATCACAATTCAATAATTCAAAGCTATTGCCAGCCTGTAACATTTATTAACAAAAAGTAACCACAAGCGTAACTAATAATAAAGCTACTAATTTATTAATCCCACAATAAACAAATAAAACATGCAAATTACTTCACCGCAGTTCTGATTCGTACACACTAATACACTTACTTTTACAGTTTCTAGCTGGGCATTCTCAAGAATCACAATTAGACGTTTTTCCTGCTTCTTTATATGGGAGGTTACAAGGTGTCTGGGTACGGGATCAAATTCAAAATCGTCATCTTTCGCTTGAAGTTTGCGTTTCTTACCCATTTTGAGTTTTTATAGGTTATAAAATGGTAGCGTTAGACAATGATATAAGATAATATGGCATATGAGTTTTTAATAAACTCAACTATTATTTGCTAAAAATAATTCATATATATTTAGATAAAAGATATAAAACTGGTATCTGGAAATATTTACAACAGTCGGAAAACTCAAAAACTTTACAAAAACTCAACCACAGTTGCAGCCTCTCTGTTCTGTGGTTGCAGCACACTGCACACTGACACTGACACTATGTGCACGTGTTTAATACATTTGTTCCGAGGTGACAGTTGACTTTAATTGTTTGATATGTCACCACTCACTTAAACAGCTAGTAAACTAATTGATAAACAGACATTTTTTAAATCAATATTTTTATCCGACCAAAAAATAATCTATCTAAGAAGAGTCTATCTGCACTTTGTGCTCAAAAACCATAAAGCTAGAACTACATCTGGCACACGTGTGCCACGTACGCCGATCTGGGCGCGTCGGAGCCCATACATTTTTTATGGCTAGATATAGCTGTTTAGCTACATTAGATCCACGCCTCATGCGTGTGCCAGATGTATGGTTGTATTTCAATCTAAAGCCGGGTCCGCAGCGGCATGTTTTTGTGTTACCTAACACAATAACATGAAAAGTGAGCGTGGCTTTGGTGTTATATAACAAAATATTGTTATATAACACGCTAACACGTTATCCGTCGCGGATGGAAAACATCACCCGATTTCGCCTGCGGGGGGGTTCGTAGTTCATTTTTTGTTAGCGCTCGTGCCGTCAACATCTCTGCTGGATATTTGAAAATCATAATCTTCTACAAAAGGAGATTATGATTTTCGCGCATACAATATTTAGCAATTTTCTATTATTTAGAGACTGTAGCATATTGTGAGTCGGAATCAATGGATTTTAAACAAGAAAACACTTGCCCTTGTACGGAGCTTATTTTAGAAAATGATAATTGCTAACAAAAACATTTTCGGTGTCAAGTCGCTGTGGACGAGTTAATTATGTCACTCCGCGAGCCAAGGTCCAAAAAAAACCGATTATGATTTAACTTATTTATTAAAATTACAATTAAATGGCTTATAATTAGGCGAGAGTCAAGCTCGACAGAAGGAGATTAACTGAACTGAAAGACTTAAAAAATAATGCTTAAACTAATTCCCTCGGTGCCTGGTTCTCACGCTGGCGCAGGTGGTCATATTGCGTGGTCAGCGGAATGTACTGTCCACCTGCGATGTGTCATTATTGGTATTCGGGTGTTCTGCGTACTTAACACCTCCCTCCTGAAGAACAGCGACTATTGTCGAGCTAGGGTCGAAAATATCGCTGACAGGCCAGGCTGTGTGGGCTCTCCAGGATCTCTGTGTTCCAATTCTATGCCGGTGCTTGCTGCTGTTATGTGTAGTTGTTTCCGCTTCTGCAGGTAGCGTCGAGTCGCCAGCCAGATACCCAGTACAGTTGCACCGAACATCAGTAGGTACAACGGGGTTATGGTATAGAGCAGGCTTCTCTTTCCATTGTCGTTGATGGTGATTGGTGCTGCTAATAACATCTCGGTGTCTGCGTTATGTAGGTGGTGTAGGTCTATAGAGTTTAATTTCAAAATTTTCTGTTCCGTCGAGTTTTCCAATAGATAGTTGGTGGGTATGTTGGTGATCTTCAGCGCTTGTCCCTTGATGCGGTCTTCATTATTCAGAATAGTGAATTCGGTAGTAGCTAGTAGACAACCTTTAGGTAGAGTTGCTAGATAACTTCCTTTGATGATGTTAATTTGATCTTGAGTGCAAGATACGCGTACTTTGGTCGGTGTCGGGAAGCTGACTACGTAGTGGCGATCGTCAAGTTGCTCTACGGCTCCTGTTCGCAGAGTGACGGATGTGAAGTGGCAGGACTCGTCGATCTTCTGCGTGGTGACCAGACGATGGATACAGTCAGCCTGGTTTCCGTAGTGGTGGTTCAGCTTGTCCTCGCAGAGGTATCCAAGGCTAGACTTCGGGCATTCAGCCTCTATGTACATAAAATCTTTGTCGTGAATTGCTAGGAAAGGATAAGGAGGGATGAGAATTTTGTTATCCTCGTTTGGGACTACGGATAGCTTGAATAGATCGTAGGTAGGGGAATAGACAACCGGGAACTTGAACACTAGAACTAAGCTTCTATCGCTATAGTAGTAACCTACTTTAATTATATCGAAATATTCTCTAAAACTTACTTTAGGTATTTTATCTCTGCTATAGAGACTAACTAACCTATTAATCATATCTCTAAACGAATCCCTATTATACATAAGATGATAGGAACTCCTCGCTCTAATAAAACCTAAAACGTTCTGTAACCTAAGTAACTCGTCCGATAAATCTTCCACATTGTCTGCTAAAATAATTAAGAATTGCCCCAAGTAAGCATATTGTGTCATATCCCTTTCGCGCCTGACTTCACTTTCCGTTAAATTGTTGATAGCATTTTCAATTACATTTTGATTCTGAACTAAGCTATTTAAAATATCTGAATTCTGCAATACCCAATTTTTCCCAAGGCTAATATGATTATTCATTTCTGTGACCATTTTATTTTGGTTTTCTTTCAAAATTTTAATCGCGTTATCATATTTGATCGCATCGGTGTAATCTAGATTCCCAGAAATACTTTTAATGATAGAACCTAAGCCGTCGATGAGACCTCGCTTCACACGCATAGGCTCAAGGGTCTGTAGTTGATCTGATAATTTTCCAATTTTATTACGCAAGTGTTCTATGTGCGGTTTATAAAACGATAAGGTCTTATTGCGAAATTCAGAATAAAATGAAGTTAATTGAGATTTTAGAAGATTAATACTATCGTGCAAATTGTTCAAGTCGATGGGCTGGAGGAACGAGTGATAGTGCGAAACTATCCTAGTTGGCCCAATGTTAAAGGGTAAGATACCAGGTCCTTTATCCAGGCTATTCAGAGTCGGATCTTCTGCTTGTACTTGGCCCAGGAACAGGAGGAGAATCCTGTAACAAGCGTGCGCTATTAGGGACTCTCTTTATCCTAGGCTTGGCTACTGGACCGCGTTTCCTTTTTGTATATATGTGAATTGGCAGATTGGCCAATACATTGTCATGAGTATATCTCGCAGCTAATTTTTGACGACTTGCATTCGGATTACGAATGAACACCTGCTGATCGGGTAGGTACTGAATCTCACGCTCACGGTCCTTATTCGCGTTCTCGGTAATTTGGGTTCGTCGATGCAAAGATGACTCATTTATTATGTCGAAAACCTTCTTCATTCTCTCACGGTGGTCTACCATATATTGTTGCAACACATTTACGGATAGATTTATATCTATGGGGTCACGGGGATCTAAATGTCCTGTAATAATGACAAGTGGTCTGCATTTGGTAAAACTATGGATAGAACTATTGTAGGCTAGTACAGCATAGGCTGTCAAGTTTGATACTGGGTCACCTCTATGCTCTAGTTTTAATATGCGTAGATGTTCTAGCAAAGTAGAGTGAAAACGCTCCACTATGCCGTTTTCATTGGGTGCATATGCCAAAATTTTGTGATGATTTATTTTATGTAATCTGACAAATTCTAGGAATATCTGGTTCGTAAATTCGGGTCCTCTATCAGTAACAACAGTCATAGGCAAGCCATGATGAGTACTGAACATAAGGAGAGCCTGAACTACGCTAATAGCCGTAGCATCTCTCAATGGGTATGCCTGCGCATATTTTGAGAATGCATCTACGATGGTAAGGTACTTTTGAGTTTCGATGCTGAGAAGATCTAGGTGCACTATTTCAAAAGGCCTAGTTGGGGGTGCTACAATTTGGAACTTCTGTTGGATGGGCTTGCGATCGTACTTGGCACGCCCGCATATGGTACACTCATTTATATATTTAGTGATTTCGTCTCGCATTTTCGGGAAATAGTATTTTCGAGATAGAGCTAGATAAGTCTCGGTGATACCGCGGTGATTAGTCTTTCCATCGTGATAATTTCGAATGATTTCCTGTTGTTTAAAATAATCTTTTACGTCTTCTAATTGAACCTTTGTCAAAATTAATTTCATGGATGAACTTTTGAATTTTTGTTGTATTATTGGCACTATAGAGTACATATCTTGTAGGGGTTGAATTAGGATACCGGTTTTGACTTTAGGGTCAATGAACTTTTTCACGGCAGTTACTACGTCTTCCTCAAGGTTAGACTTACAAAGTTGAATATGGGTTCTGAGATAATTATCGAAAGGAATTGTAACGGTAGGGCCACTCCTTACACTTTCAACTATTGTAAAGACTATCTGGTGCGTGAATTTATTCAGAGGATCGTCGGATATAGGGATTTCAAGGATTGGGTTCTCAGTATCAGTATGTACTGTGGCTGTATCTAAGTTAGAACTATCAGCCGTAATAGTAGCTGAGATGTCAGCTGTAAGAGTACTTGAGCTATTATGTCTTACTGAAGGTGGTTTTTCAGATAGATTAACTATCAGAGAACTAGTTTCCTCGTTGTTCAATTCAATACGTGATAAAGCGTCGGCGTTGGTATTTTGTTTGCCTTGCTTATATGTCACAGTATAGTCGTATTCACTTAGCTTAAGTCTCCACCTGGTGAGTCGAGAGTTAGGCTCTTTTAGATTCATGACCCACTGCAAAGGTCTATGATCCGTCATAATTTTAAACTTTCTGCCAAACAAATAAGGTCGAAAGTACTTCGTTGCCCATACAATGGCTAGCAATTCTTTTTCGATGGTACTATAGTTGATCTCGTGACTATTCAAAGTGCGTGACGCATAGGCTATGGGCTTATCAGAGCCGACAGTACCCTGAGACAGAACAGCTCCTATAGCTAAATTGGATGCATCGGTGGTTAATATGAATTCTTTGGTGAAATCGGGATATTGAAGGATTGGGTCGTTCATAAGGAGGGTTTTACACTTTTCAAAACATTGTATATAATTTGGATCTAAATTAATTTTGGTACCTTTCTTTAGACATTGCGTCATCGGCTTTGTGATTTTTGCGAAATCAGGGATGAATTTTCTATAGTACCCGAGAAGACCTAGGAAACGCTTGATCTCGGTAGGCGTTTTTGGAATGGGGTACTTTTGAATGGCAGCGATCTTATCCGGGTTGGGTTTGATGCCATCCTTACTGATGACGTGCCCTAAGTAAGCAGTCTCCAGTTTCAAAAACTCGGACTTGTCCATTTGGATCTTAAAGTTGGACTCTCGTAGTTTTTGAAATACCTTGCCTAGGTTTATTATGTGTTCTTGTAAAGATGTGCTAAATACGATAATATCGTCTAAATATACTAGGCAGATACTATTCTGGAGCTCTCTTAGTACGTTGTCCATGACACGTTGAAAAGTCGATGGACTATTTTTGAGACCCATGGGCATTCGTAAAAATTCAAAATGCCCATGTTCTACGTTAAAGGCCGTTTTCGGAATGTCAGCGGGGTTCATTTGGACCTGATAAAATCCGCTAGCTAAGTCTAGTGTGGTAAAATACTGACAGTTGCCTAGCTTGTCTAGGACATCTGCAATATTCGGGATGGGATATTTGTCATCCAGAGTTTTCTCATTTAGCTTCCGAAAATCGACTACTATACGCCATTTCACTTTACCAGAGGCGTCGGCCTTTTTAGGGACTACCCAAATAGGGGAACTCCACGCGGAGTCGGATGGTTGAATTATCCCTTGTTCGAGCATCTTACCTATCTGGTCTTGAACTTCTTGCCTATGAATGAAAGGATAACGGTAGCTCTTAGTATATACGGGTATTTCATCTGTGGTCTTAATGGAATGCTTAATTCTGTTGTTAAAAGTTAAATCTTCGCCTTCCAAATAAAACACATCCGCATATTGAGCGCAAAGCGATTCTAAGTTCATCCGCTCTTCCTCATTCAGATGGCTAGTACGCAAGCGAGACAAGACTTCCTTAACTCGGTCGGGTAATTTCTCGATACGTGCGCACTCTTCATTAAAGATTTCTGCACATACCGGTTGGTCCATAGAGAAAATGACGTCATTACGACTTGGATTATGAACTTCAATAATTCCTCGGTTATCTACTACAGTTGTTAAGCACTCTACTATGTGACAGTTGGATATCACTTGATCCGCGATTATCGCTTCTCCGTCTTGTACATTAATTGGTAGCTTAATTAACTTAGTAGAACCGGCTGGAATAACGTCCTCGTATAAGTTGGCATTTCGCGAGTCGTAAACCCTAATAGGATTTTTCGCGTTTTTCGTACTTAGAGTCTTAGTCTTGAAATCAATTGTCGCTTCCCATTTGTCCAATAAATCTGACCCAATTAGTCCATCAAAGTAGTCATGGAATTTATATACGTATAAGGTGACGTTATCGCTGTCTTTAAATTCTGAGAAACACGGTAGCGTTATCGAATAGTTGCTACGCGTCACAGCATGAACGTTGCATACTTCGAAAGGGTCAAAGTTTAATGTTACGTCACTGAAATAATTTTGTACTGCGTCGGGACTTATAAACGATTGATTAGCTCCTGTGTCAATTAGAAGCTTAAGAGGGGGATTCTCGATTTGGATAAATGGTAGCTGTCTTTGAGTCTGGAGGTTAACTTCTATTTTGGTTTTTCGGACTTGGGAGGGTCCTGAAAATCCTCAATAGTTACTCCGGTGTTGGAATTTTGTGTGTCATGAGTCACAACCGTTTCAATCTGCTGCTCGTCAGGTGTTTCATAATCAACATAGCTATAATCATAGTCGTTATAGTAGTAATAATCTCCATAGTCAGTATAATAGTCGTCATAGGACTGATTGAAGTCGGTGAAGTTCATTTCTCTAGTCTTAAAATAATTGCTCGGCGGTGGGTTGCCGTGCTTGGTCCAGTCATGGGCCCTAGTGGATGGTGGCAGATTACGTGTTACAAAATGAGTAACACCACTCATAGGTTTCGGTTGTTGCACAAGGGGTGCGGGATTACGTGGCGGAACCCTAAACGCATTTTGTGGGTTGTAATTCGGGGGTGCGGCACGGAAAATCTGCATTGTCCGTGTCGGTCCTGTCTGATGATGATAGTTAGGCCTCCACTGTGGGGGTGTGGGGGGCATAGCAAACGGTTTGGATGTTCCTGGTATATTATTAAAATTGCTAGGCGGTTTGTAGTAAGCAGGCACATGATGCGATTGTGTATAGGGTGCCTTAAAATATGTAGGGGCCTGAGAATGAGATCTCTTATCAGATATGTGCTCATTCCGGTGCTGGAGGTACAGGGTTGTTGAAATCGCTCCTTTTTTCTTTTTATTTTTTATCTATGGCAAGTTACCCACGCCTACTCTCTCTGCAAAAATGTACAACAATGGTGGATATTATTATAAGTTTCTTTTGTTTGATATATAAATAAATCCGTGAAATTTAAGATTTCTTTCCTTCCTAAAAAGGGTGTTTTGTTCCTCATGCACATACTCGAGGGCTTTCTCGATAGATTCGGGACGCATGCACCTAATACGTGACCCTAGGGGATCTTTGAGACCACGTAAGTACGCTTGAAGCGTGAGCTTCTTATATAGGTCTCGTTTCGCCTCTATGGTAGTAGGGACGGTTTCATGAAGGGACACATACGTCATAAGGGTGCTAAAAATATTTTGGCACCGCTCATAGAACTCTTGTGGTGTTCCAGAGCCCTGCGTTAATAACGCTAAGTCATTGTAAAGCGCGGTCTCGTCACGCTGGTCAGAGAAATTATTTATTAAGGCTTTTCGAATCATTCCACGCGGTAGGGATGCCATTCGAATTGATGAGACGCGCGGCAGAACCAGTAACCTTATTAAGTATGCCGTTTAATAAGGCTACTTCTACTAATTTGTTACCAGGATGTCGTGATACAAACTCCTCAACTAGTTGGTCACATAAATGAATAAATCTCGTCAAAACGTTGACGTTCCCATCGAACTCCGGTACTAATCTAAGCGCCTTATTGATCTGATCTAAATCAGCCATTTCTAATATTATATTATCACAATCACTATCTAATTTTCTATTTATATCTTGTAACCTAGACCTACTACTAATACTACAACTAGTGTTCCGCGATTCTCTCGGATGGAAAATTTTGGATTAGATAAGGTGCACTTAGAATAGGAAACTTAGGATAGGTGAGCAAGACACTAGAAGATTTAGTGTACTTACATTGGTTTCATTCTCGGCCTCTTCGGTGTATCGAGGTTCGGATACCCTTGACTTGACGCGGCGACCTTGTTCTGATCCTGGAACGGCACTTGAAAGTACCAGGGCGACTCCCGCACGAACACGATGAACTACGATAGTTAAGTCCACGCAGGGATCAACCCTCAGGGATCCTACCGACTGCGCCAATTATGTCACTCCGCGAGCCAAGGTCCAAAAAAAACCGATTATGATTTAACTTATTTATTAAAATTACAATTAAATGGCTTATAATTAGGCGAGAGTCGACAGAAGGAGATTAACTGAACTGAAAGACTTAAAAAATAATGCTTAAACTAATTCCCTCGGTGCCTGGTTCTCACGCTGGCGCAGGTGGTCATGTTGCGTGGTCAGCGGAATGTACTGTCCACCTGCGATGTGTCATTATTGGTATTCGGGTGTTCTGCGTACTTAACAAGTTGATAAATAACACGTGTTATATAACACGGTTAGATAACAACGTTTTGTTACTAACATTTAGCTGTAGACCCGGATTAACAACTTAAAAAGCCATCCCATGCACGGTCCGACAAATATGATTTTTTACTGGCAATATAAAAGATGCCAATGTCAATAATATATTGTCAAAGTCAATAAGACGTCTGCAGAAGACTAACTGCATGGAAAGATTTTAAACCTACAGCCTAAAGAAAAGACTTGTTCCATAGTTGTTATTCTTTGTTTCAGGGATGTAATGTATGAAAAATATCGATATTTTTTCGATATAATATATCGTAGCGTTATATCGATACTTTGCTATCATATATCGTACAAATATATCGATATTTTCGATACTTCGTAAGTTATTTGTATTTAACTAGTCGATAATATTGAATATTAGATAGGGTTCAGGGTAATATATGTAAAACAGAGTGCAGAAACAAATCAACTTTATTTATTTATTTATAAATCCCAATACTTTTTCTCTAGACCTTGCAAAAACAAAATTTTTAGAAACCTTTTAATACCTCACGGAGAGTCTAAGAATTTTGTGTCTTTGCGTTTTGTTATTGCGAGCAACTTAGTTACATAAACATAAACATACATTCACGTCTTTTTCCTGAAGGGGTAGGCAGAGGTGTACCCAGGACTAAGTCCCATAGTAGTTACACCCACATTTCGCCAGTATGTTATTGGTCCCATGTAATAGGGGGCGAGCCTATTGCCATCTACCGGGCACAGTTCCAGACTCCAGGCAGTTATTGAGATAATTCCTAATGGAAAAAATCCAATATTTAACACTTTCTGACCTGGGGATCGAACCCGGGACCTCTTGATTGGCAGTCGAGCATGCGCTCTCTACGCCACCGAGGTAGTCACCTTAATTACAGGTATTACAGGTCAATCAACTTAATTACAGGTATAATCATTTAAAAAAGAAAAAGAAATGGAATGTGCTTCTAATTTCTCCCGATAATTATTATATCGAATGAAATATATCAATTTTACGTATCGATACTAGATGATTCGATAATATCGGGTTGCATCTATATATTGCATATTGCGAATGTATGTGTTATGTATATTGCGAACATATATCGATATTTTACGAAATATCGATTTATATCGTGCACTCCTACATTACTTGTTCTATGTGTTCATTATGTGTTCTGTCAGTTCTGTGTTCTGTGCACTGTGCAGCAGACCGCAGGACAGCAGCTGTCTTTTGTTTTCACAGTTTGTTGCTATTCTGTGGTTTGTTGTTCTGTGGACAGCATCAGAATCAGTAATTGAAGTCGCAGATCAGAGTTTAAAAATATTCTAATTTGTACATTGTGCATCAATATTACGGGGAGTTTTATGGATTTTTTACTAGTCTCAATTACTTTATATGCTCAGTGGTCTCAATAACTTATTTATAATGGCAAATGATAGAGAAGTACTCCGAGAGATATGGGATGGGAAACTACCTATTTGTTTCCAACTGGCACAAGAAGAAATAATGGAGATCCAACAGCCTGACCCATTCTATGTTATGGTGCCAAGACTAAGTTATTTTCCACTCGTCACTGATAAAGTAAGTGGTTTACATATAACAGGAAAATTATCTATTCAGCAGGCCGATGGTTCCGGAACCATAAAAACAGTATATCTTTAAATAATTCAATTCTTTAACTAAGATTGCATTTGTATAGGTACATAAATTCATGTATTTGCTTCTCGTGTGACCTTTGAGAGTAAGAGAATTTATCTTCTTATATGGATTTCAGATGAAAAGGCATTTCCTGCGCTATATATCTCAAGAGAATTCAGACAGTGAAATGTGGATGGACTACAATGGTCAACCTCTCAAGTGGCACTATCCTATAGGGTTTTTGTATGACTTGTATTGTGGCAATGACCCCCAGCTGCCCTGGATCTTGACTGTGCACTTCAACAAGTTCCCAGAAGACATTCTCTTACATTGCACCAACAAGTAATGTCAATTTGTGAATATTTCATTGCTACAAATGATTTTTTGTACAATATCTGTATACCTACTACAGAAAATTAATATAACACTTCATTCATTAATTCCCCAAACATAATATAATAGGTATGGGTGCACCTATATTTGGCCAGTTATGTGTTAAACCTGATGTTATAGGGGCAAGCCTGTTGACATGAACTGGGCATGAATCCATACTCCAAACTGAGAAATTCCTTGTGGAAAAATCTAATAAAACCTCTATTGGGATTTAAACCTCATGCGCAACAGTAGCTCATGTAACCACTAGTCTATAAAATACACTCTAATTTTTGTGTTATTTTTATGTTTTTAAGATGTCAATATCTTAGCACTCAATATTTTTTTATGGTTTATTGCTCGGGCAACACTCAGGACACTCACAGGTAAAGGAGAGGCGCGGGGCGCTTCGGAATAGCGCCCGCGCCATTCTCCCCCTGCCTCGTTCACTCCATTAACAAATATCACGGTATGCATATTGTTTATTTTATTTATTTATTTATTCACCAAATAACAAATGTCGTTATTCTAGGTAAGTCAAATTACAATAATTTTAAAATTCCTTATGTATATAGTCAATAAATAGTAATATGTAGCATCGTCATAGTAAAATAATTTCAAATAATCACAATTTAGGTTCAATCACCTTCATACAAAAATGAGGATTCTTGGAGTTGCATTGACATAAATTCATTTATGTTATAAAACGGATTACTCTCGAAGAATTTTTTTATTGTTGTTTTAAATGCAGTCAGTCGTAACCTCGTCAGAGTCAATGGAAGCTTGTTATACATTATTATTTTATTACACAATCCTTGTTTTTTTACTTTGGTAAGCCTAGTTCGTAGTTGGTAGAGTTTTTCTTTATTTCGTAGGTTAAAGCTGTGTATGTCCATATTTTTGGGTAAAGAGTCTTTATCGGCATGTATTTCCAATAGGCATCTGTAAATGTATAATGATATTATGGTCATTATTCTGTTAAGTTTAAAATATCTTCTGGCTGATGTTCGTTTTCTAAGTCCGCAAATAATTCTTATAGCTCTTTTTTGACATATCAATATTTTCTGTACATCTGCGCCATTTCCCCATACCGTGACTGCATAGTTTATTTGAGAATATATGTATGCGTAATATACCGATATTAAAGCTTCTTTACTAATAATCGGTTTAAGTTTAAGAAGAGCGTAGTTAGCACTTGATAATTTTTTACTCAATTTTTCAATATGGTCAGAATGACTTACAGTGTAATCCATTGTATATCCTAGGAATACATTATTATCTGTTGAATTTATATTCCGTTGATTCGGTTCTTTTCTACTTTGATATTCCATTATTGTACTTTTGTCTGGGTTAAGTATAATACCATTTGATTTGAACCACTCCTTTATTAAATTGGTCACTTCCATCACTTTGACTTCGATTTGAGTCAAACTTTTGTCTCTTATGCCCACATGTGTATCATCGGCAAACAAACTAATCATAGCCCAATCTGGTAAGTTGCATGCAAGGTCGTTAATATATATTAAGAAGAGTAACGGACCCAATATGGAGCCTTGGGGTACGCCTATATGAACATCTCCAACAGAAGAATTAGTCATATTAACAGTTACACACTGATTTCTATTGGTTAGATACGAACTCATCATTTTATACTGTACTCCCTCAAATCCATAATATTCCAATTTTAACATCAGTATATCATGTCTTAAGCAGTCGAATGCCTTTGAAAGGTCACAGAAAATGCTTGCGCATTTCTGTGATCCATCCAAGGACTCCAATATAAAATAAACTACTCTTCGAATTGCCATTTCTGTAGACTTTCCTTTGCGAAAACCGAACTGAGCCGCAGAGAACAAGTTATTTTCTTCAAAATACTTAACAATCTTATTTTTTAAAATAACCTCCAAGGTTTTGGATAGTGTCGGCAATATGCAAACAGGTCTGTAGTTAGTAAGGTCATTTTCTTTCCCCTTCTTATATAATGGGACTACTCTGCCCGCTTTCAAAGATTCTGGAAATATGCCTTCCTTGAGACAATCGTTTAATACAATCAATAATAATTCCATTAAAATGTCATTTCCTAATATTAATTTTTTACATGTTTTTAAGTCCATGTCATAGATATCGATGGTTTTTTTTGATTTCAGGTTTCTTATTATTCTTTTCAATTCTTTAGAGTCAATATTTTCAAATTTTATTTTAGTCTCTGGCTTTTTCATCTTATTTAAGTATTCTATGCATTTATCCATATCACATTTGAGATCTTTTGTAAGAGTGTGAGCTATTTTTCGGAAAAAGTTGTTAAACAAATCTGCCATTTTTTTAGCATCAGTAACAATTTGCCCTCCTTCATCTGTTACAGCTTTAATTCTTGTCTTTTCTATTTTTCGTTTATTCAGTTTAGTATTTTCTTTTATTATTTTCCAGCTTTCTCTTATTTTATTGTCAGATCTCTTTATCCTATGCGCATTTTGAAACTTTTTGGCGGACTTCATTGCTTTTCTTAATATCTTTTTGTATTTTTTTATGTGTAATCTTCTTTGTTCTGTTGGTTGAATGTCTTGTAAAATTTCCAATTTCATCAAATTATTCTTTGAAACTTGTATGCCCGTTGTAGTCCATTTCCTTACAGCAAAATCTTTTACATTTATTTTACGTTTTGGAAATGCAACATTGTAATAGAAATGTATAGCCTCAACTAGGATACTCATTTTTGTATTTGGGTTATCACATACAAGTAAATCTTTTATTAATGCTGTGGCGTTACTTTCTAACAAAAAATTAAAATGATTGACATTATTCTTAGACATAATTCTACGATATTCGAATTTGCTATGTTTCTGAGCAATATAATTATTATCTTGAATAACTATCCGAATAACATTATGATCTGACAATTTATATTTCAATACTGTACTTTCGTAATAATCAAAGTTAACAATAAAATTATCAATGCAAGTCGAACTTTTGCCATAAGTTCTCGTAGGCTCCTCTAATACCCACTTGCAGTTGAAATTTAAAAGAATATTACCTAGCTTTTTAATTTTACCATCCACTTTCAGGACATTTAGGTTGAAATCACCTGCAATAATGAATCGTTTTTCTTCGTGACACAGTATCTGTAGCAATTTTGTAAGTATATCAAAAAATAATAACAAGTCTTTATCTGGTCTATACATGGATATGATTACAGTTTTAGAAGTCCTTAATTCAATGGCCGAAAGTTCACAGTTCATTTCAAAAGTTAGTTTGTTTAGATCCTTTCTTATTTTATACTCTATCCCTTTTTTCACATATATCGCCGTGCCCCCATGATCTAATATTTTTCTATTGTAGCATGTAGCCAAGTCGTATTGGTCGACAATCATAGCTTCTTCCTTATAGTCCTTTCCCCAAGTCTCTGTTAGGCATAAGATATCACATTTCTGTTCAAGTACTAAATCTTCTATCTCTATAAGCTTATTATACATGCTCTGTACGTTTGCATGTAGTATCACCTGATTGAGACAGATTTTTTCATTGTAGGAAAATTTTCGTGTTCCAAATTTGTGTTACTTCCAATGTCTATCCGTTTAATGAACTGTAGTGATGACGAAGCCTGAAATTCATTAGATAGGGATATTATCACCGCCTGCACAGTATTTAGTTTACTTCTCTTGAATTGGTTTACTCTTCTTATGTTTGTTCTGTACTTCGTGAGTCCGTTCGTGTCTAGATATTTCACATTTTCGGATACATTAGCAATATGTGCTATTTTTTTGTTAATATCATATATGTCCATGTCGTTTTTGCCATTGAAACTCATGTCAGTAGCTATAATATTATATTTCCGAGTTGGGTTCTGTGCAATTGTCTCTAGCCATTTTGTGTATTTGCTGTAGTTGATTGTCGTTGTAGGATTATATGTATTTATCAGTAGAATCACTATATCGCCATTAATAAGTGTTTTAGTTTTTTCATTGTAATTCTTTAATATGTCTGTAAATCCCGCACCAGGGCAACAATAATTGATCACCTTGTCATTGTTTTTTAAATTATTCATAATCCGAGAAGCTAAGCCTTGTCCATTATTATCCGAGAATATTACAATGTGTCTTGGTCTTTCAGCGTTATCTAGTCTAATATATTCACTTGTGTTTTCATCGCTTACAGTATTTTCAATAGTTTCTGTCCTATTAAAGCCATTGTTTCCTGTTTTAGAGCCGACAGGAGCTGAATTACTTTCTATCATATTATTATCAATTTTAATACTTTCTCTCGCTTCTAACTCCAATATTTTGTGTTTTAATTTGTTATCTGCTATCATTAGTGCAGAAAATTCTCGTTGTAGCTTATTTATCTTCTTTGTTAATTTTCTGATTTTCTTGCTTGCATTGTTATGTTTAGAAACACTGAGTAGGTTGATCTTTGTTGTTTTAGCTTTTTGTTTTTCATTTGTTTTATTAATCTTCACTGTTCGTAATTCCTCCTGTATGTGCTGGTTTTTTTCTTTCTCTTCTTCTAGCCATTTAGTTAGTTTCTCAATTTCTTCCCTTTGGTCATTTAAAGTTATTTCTGTTATTAAATTATAGTTACGTTTAGCTTTAGGCGTATTGTTTGAAAAATCGGTAACATCTGCCGCTAATGATATTCTAGGTTTTTTCCTTTTTCGTCCAGCTACAGGAGTCCCATCTGGACATTCAAATTTCTTATAAATATCAATGATTTTTTGTTTATTTTCTAACTCGATTTTCAAGTTTTTGTTTTCTTGTAACAGATTGTCCACCTCATTATTTGCCGCCAGAAGGTTTGTCTCCAAAGTCTCAACTTTTTGTGTTAGTATAATAGTCGTTTCGCTCTGATCAAGCGTATTATTCGGTAGGCTAATCATACTGGTCGCATCAGATAGGGATGTGTCGGACAAGTCACCCAAAGAGTTTCCTCTGTTTCTCTGTCGGGCGCGACAAGTGACATTCTCGTTGTAGAGTCGTGTATTATTATCATTCATTTTGTAATGTTGCAATGTGTTTAATGTAAATAATTATGGTGCCGGTATATTCTAATTTTCTAATAATGTCTTCATACGGCTTATAAACAAAAATTTGAGTTCTCAAAAAGTTGCAAAAAGTTCGTCCGTTCCGCGGTTTGAACTATGGGTCCTCTGCTCAGCGGCCCGCGTTAGTACGGCTGAGCTACGATGATTATGAGATGTAAGTCGAAAAACCTATACCGTATTGAATTGTAGTTATGACTCCGATTTCTACTGCGTGACGTTGGAATCGGTTGGTTTTTTAACGCACTGGTACCCGAAACAGATAAAATTACAAATGTTTATTAATAATTTTGATATTAACTTTCTTTTCACTTGTTTATATTGTTTATTTAACACTTTTATATGAATTTGAGCGTGATATTGAAGTCTCCACCGTTTATAATACACTGTAATGTTCAGAAAGTTTAATAATAAAGGATTTTAGACAGTTCATTATTTAGAGTTTTGTAATCACTTTTCACAATTTCTGCACATTATAATGTTTTGAAAACACTTCCACTGGTGAATCACTTTGTTTTCTTCCTTTTCATCTGGTTTTTGTTGAGGAATATGCCGAAATTTTATTTTAAGTTTTAATTTACACAGACTTGATGTTATCAGTAGCACGCCCTCTGGCGAAAAAAATTGTCATTGTTTACTCCTTTATAATATTTGTAAATTACCAGTAAAAGTGCCACAAATTAATAACTAATACAGTCCACAAGAAATACCACTAAAACCAGAGTGTGTGGTCAACCAATGATCTGGCTCTAAGGACCACTGGTTGACCACATACTACTACAACGCGCCCCGCGCCCCTCCCTTACCTGTCATTGTCCTGAGTTGTTCGGGTCAGTGTTGCCTGAACATTTTATTGGTTGTGATAATGGCAATTTATATGTCTTTTCCAGGGATGTTGTGGAAGCTCACTTCATGTCTACAGTGAAAGAAGCAGATGTGTTGAAGCACCGGGGGCAGGTGATGTCTACTATGCAGAAGAAAGATCACAATCAACTGTGGTTAGGATTGCAAAATGGTATGGATCTGTAGAAGAACGAGTTACCAACATAGCCCAGCTGAATAGCAAGTTGAAGTGGCAATGAGGCCGGCACTTAGAGCATAGAAGTGATGGGCGTTGGGCTGTAAGCTCCTTGAATGGAGATCATGAACCAGACAGCAGGAAGATGCTGGAAAGCCACTTACAACAACATAACAAAACATCAGTCCATTCCCAAAGGGGTAGGCAGAGGTGTACCCACAACCCAGTCCCATAGTAGATACACCCAAACTTCGCCGGTTATGTTTTTTAGGTTCCATCCATGTAATAGGGGGTGAGCCTCCCGCTGTCATTGTGAAAATTCCTAGTGGAAAAATCAAATAACACTGCTTGCCCTGTGGATCGAACATTACTAAACACAGCTTGAAAGCTGGACAGCTGGAAATCTCTGGATGCAAGCTGCTTACAACAGGACTAGATGGAAATCTATGGGGAATGCTTATGTCCAGCAGTGGATATCTTACAGTTAAGATCATGATTATGAAGGTGTGTTTTCTGCAGAAAAAAAAATTAAATTTAGACCTATTTATTTATTAATTTCTACAGATAAATTTGACCAATTCTGGGCAATAAATAGGCGGTTAATGGAATCACATGGAGAGAACGAAGGTTTCAAACATATACCAATCAAAATATATTCAGAAGATGGCACCTACAATCAACATTTGGTCTGTCCAAAGAACACAGATGGAAGTAGAAAAATACTACAACAAATGATCTCAGAGCTTTATCCTGACAAAAACAATGGTATGTTATAACTTTGAAACATTTATTTAATAAATAGGCACTTAAAAGTAATATTTACAATTTCCTTTGCAGTTAATCTAAGGACTCATGGTATAACAATCCCATTGGATACACCACTACAGTGGCTTTCAGAACATATGAGCTATCCTGATAACTTTCTTCATTTGTGTGTATGTTAAATATAACAATTATGTATGGCAAAACGGATAAAGGTGTTTGCCTACTGGAACAAAATGCAATAGGACAGATTGCAGTAAAAATTATTTGTTTAGAATTGTATGAACCACTAGATGGTATTTAAGCCATGTCGCGACCGTCGCGTGACTTGAGTGTTATTATTTCGTCAACAATATTCTAGAACATTAAAATGTGGGCAGAGTAGACCATTTCATATTCGCCTCTGATACCTTTCATTTTAGTGGGCAAACGCCTTAAACATTAATAATAGATTATTTGAAAAGTTATAGACAAAGTAAGAGAACAATTTTAATATTATTGTGTATATTTAAGATATTAACAATGTTAAATTGTAAAAATAGCTGCTTGCCTTTACTGTCTAAATAATGAAGTGTCATGTATTGCTATTGCAATTTGAATCACAAAACTCTGTTCACCAAGTAGAGCTAGTACCAAGATAATTTCATCACACTATTCGGCAGAGATAAGTGTTTGTCCTATGTGAATTTTAGAACAATTATACTTACTAGCCACGCACACCTAGCAAAGAATTCGTTACTTTGTCCCTTGTCTTTTGTATGCTGTGTGATAAACATAACGCATTACTAACTCGACTCGGTGAACAGACTAGTTGTCTTCTACAGTCTCACCTACAGAGATGATGCAAGGTATAATAACTATCAAACTGCTTTAAAAAATGATTTATATGAATTATGCAAATATAATTTTATTATTTATAATGATCATTCCAGTCATAATTTATTATCAAATAAATGTTATGATTTAAAGCACAATGCTATTTTTTTGATTCTTTCATGACAATGTTATAACCTACTATACAATGTGTTACAAAAAGTTTTAGTAAAGGTCGTAGTGGAGTTTTTTGTACTATATATACATAGTTTTGATATTTTGTTCATTCAATCCTACCATGGAAACCAAAAAGGGTTGCTTTTATAAAATTATAACATTAAAAGTGGTTACAAAACTATTAGAAACAAAGTATCAAAAAATGTACTACATTATTAATACATACATACATACATATATAAAAAGTATACTACTTTACCGAGTGTGAAAATAATGAGTTTCAAAACTTTTTTACACAATTAGTGGTACATACCTATAATAATATGTATTATAAATGCGAAAGTTTGTCGGTGTTTGTATGTTTGTTGCCTCTTCACGCCAAAACTACTAATGTCCCATTAGTGATGGGGTTGAATATTGTAGATAGATAGCTTAGACCCTGGAATTGGGTATTTCATCGGGTGACGATGCGAGGCACAGCTAGTATTTTTTTGGTTAGTCTATACTGTCTCACAGCTGGGCGTATACCTACCTTCCCAAACCTCTTCAAATATTATATTTCCTGCGCCACCTCAGTACAGCCTAGTTCTTATTATATTATAAAGGTGGAAGTTTGTATGGATGTTTGTTACTCTTTCACGCCAAAGCCGTGTGAACCGACTGGGTTGCAATTCGGTATGTGGGATATAGGAATAAGACATACTTTTTAATCCGATATTCCCACGAACGAAGACTACGCTGGCGGAACCGCGGACTACGCTGGTAATAGTATAAAACAAAAATCAGGTACTATAAAAATTTCAATGTGCTTCAAGCTACATTTGTATAAAAAAGAATTATCACAACAATGACCTTCAGTAAAAAAACATAACACTATTATTTCAATTATTTACAATTCAGTTTTCTTCTTGAATTTTTGTACAACAAAAGGAATGTGTTTAGTGAACCGTTTACAGCCATTATTAGCGAAAATGGGTTGTTCTTGAGTTGGCCCGTATGTTATCACCGACAATGCATCCCTGGAACAAATTGATAATCACACTACTTGCTACAGGGTCTTGTTTCACCAAAGGGTTAGACAATTTATACCTTGTCAAATATAGCTTGATCAATGACAGCTAAACAATAAGTTTTTGGTCATATTTTCTTAAATTAGGTACACAAATACTAATAAATAGTATCTAAAAGATAATTTATTATTAATTTTAATTATTTAATACCCTCTTCGAACTCAATTTATGGAAATATGGCCATAAAATTGATTTTTGTGCAGTTGTTATTCATCATAGGAATGCTGAGGTGATTTGGATATGTGGAGAGGATGGATGAAAGGAGATTAACAAAAGAGATTCTGATTTATTAGGTTAGTGTGAATTGTCAAGTCGGTAGCGGTCGACCTAGGCGTACTTTTCATGAACAAGTTGACGTTGTTCTTAGGAAAGGCCAAGTCAAAAGTACCTACAACCGACGAGCATGTATGTAAAATGTCATGAGTGAACGAAGCGAAAGTTGTACGTCAGGATCGTAGCAAGTGGAGGGAAATATTCTCTGCCTACCCCACCGGGAACAAGGTGTGACTGCATATATGTATGTTATTGATCAAGATATATTTGTCAAGGTATAATTGTAAGTTGGCGCACAGTAGGTAAGAAATGCATAGCGTGCTTCGAGTTTTGGCATAGAATTTTTCCTGTTTGTTTGTCTCTCAGATAACATAAGATACTTTACGGTTTAAACCGCAGGGCCTGGGCGAAGCTGATTAAAGGAAATATTTTTAGCAAATTATATTATTGCGTGAGTTGGGCAGTTGGAGACTAATGTAATAGGGTTTTAATAAGTCACCTGTTAGTGCAGCGACAAGGGCATGCGGATGTGTCACTTCTAGTACCTTGTTATTTAGATATCTATGGTATGAAGATAACTTACGCCATCATTTCTGGGCTGGGATGGTAGATGCCATTAGTTCTGAACTCAGCGAGGGCACACATCTCCACGTGCACTTGCTCCAGCGGTAGGAATGGCACATAATGGTCTATGAGATGGTGGGCTATTACTGCTGCCTTCTCAAAACCACCTACAAAAACAATAGTAGATTGTTACCCAAGGTAAAGAGGTCCATTATTGTATATGAGTATGAGGTAGTTTTACTCTCGAGCTTTGGCGAGGTGAATAGAAACCAAGTTATGGGTTTAATATTAATAATATTATAACCCATTATGGGTTTAAGCGCCTTGTGTTACACTCTACTTTTCATTTTCATTTCAGTTTGAGAAAATAAATTAATTTCATCAAAACATCTTGGCTCCTTATACGTGCAACACAAAAAAAAATATAATCAAGTTGGTAAGAGACGGAAATTAAAAAGAAATTTACTTTATTCCCCAGTTTGAAAACTTATTTTAGTCCCACTCTGTTACATGACGATGACGGACTTTTTGGCAAGAGGAGTGAAAAAGTCTATCATATTAGTAGTTCAGCGATCTTTCAACATCATCATCATCATCTCAGCCATAGGATGTCCACTGCTGAACATAGGGCTCCCTCATAGATTTCTATCTAGTCCGGTTGTAAGCGGCCCGCATCCGACTTGTTCGTCCACCTTGTGGGTGGACGTCCTACGCTGCGCTTGCCGGTCCGTGGTCTCAGACTAGCAATTTTTAGTACTGAATTAATCGTGCGATTTTGAAAACTACCGTGAGTGTTACTCATATTTATTATATTACACAACGTCGCGAACTCTTTGCGTGAGCTCAAAGCTCCTGATGTAGGACATTTAATTTGTCCAAAACCTAGGTCGTATTCGACTTAAATAATGTAAGTGTAGCCATTGTATATTTTTTTGATAATGGATATAAAGTAATATTCTAAGCCCGTTTATATTACAGTTTCAAAAATAAAGTTATTTTACCTTGAAAAAATGCTGCTCTTCTAATAATGGATTCAAAGTCATGAAATGCAACCTCATTTCTTTTGACACCTTGCTCATATAGTTCCAACAAGGTGTCCGTGATCTCCGCACCACCAATGTTTGATATGAATACAAATACACTGTTCCTGAAAGTAAAAATATCATTAAGACTGAATTGGAGCTACAATAAATTTGACACAATCCCATGAAAAATTTGCCAAGTCAATGTTTTATATTGCCCTGTTTCCTCCTAATATAATTAATTTACTTAATAATTAACCGAATATATCAATTTATATCCAGATATTTTTATAGTGAAGTAAACTATGTCCCTTTCATTTTTGTTTATAAACTCTTCATTTTTTTAGTGAACGTCTAATCACTCAAGTTAAACTGTGATTTTTAGAAGTTCACTATGAAAGAATGGAGAGTTTATCCGTTCCTCTATAAATAAAAATAAATTGATAGGGACATAGTTCACTTCATCTTCAAAATATCAGAATATAAAATTGCAATAATTAGAAAATAGTCCAGAAAATGTTGATTGCGTCGTATTTTGTAAATATAATAAGCCCACTTGCACTTGTTGGCTATTAAGCAAGTCTTCAAGGCTATTAAGCAAGTCTAGTTGATGGCCGAAAGCACCTTTTGCGGAACAACACACTAGACCAGTTTCCTCAGAATTTGTTAAACATATAATAATAAAATTACCTATAATCAACACCATCAACTGCATGATGGTGATCCAACATTGGTTTGATGGCATCCAACACAGATGGACACATTTCATGTATCTCATCAAATATTATTAGAGACTTCCCACACTTCTTCACTATTTCATTGATAGTTGTTACAAGTTCTCTCTGAAACATCAATTGTCAATTAACAGCAATCTTTAAATAAGCCACTCATTAAAGCGCTTTGTGAATTGCTTAATGCCATAAGCATGCTGGATGTTTACCATGATACATACATACATAAATTCACGCCTTTTCCCCGAAGGGGTAGGCAGAGGTGCACCCAGGACTCAGTCCCATAGTAGATACAACCACATTTTGCCAGTATTTTATTTAGATTTATTATTTACCATGATGTCTATTAATTATGTTGTAACATTGTTTTTTATTATATTTTGGTATGAAATAGAGTGTAATTCATTCTTTTCTTACTATACCAGTAAGAAAAAGGAACAATATAGGGCTATGATAGGCTAAAAATATTTTTTTGTACAGAAATGTGGGAGAGCTTGCCCACTAGTCCTCTTACTTCCACTAGTCTCTTTGCCTGAACTGGGTATCAGGAATAGTGAAAGTGATTCCAAATTATGGGTATACCCACACTAAAGATGGGATCCAGAGTAAGCATGACAGACCCTCTAACACTGCCGCATGCATCGCCATAAATCTTTACAGGGTCGCCACTCCTACAATCAAACTGCCATGTGCCTGATCCTGTCCACATTGCCCGCAGCGTGGGCGGTGATGTGTGCATAGTCTAGACCAATATTAATAGTATACCAACTGATTACCAATGACCCTACTGAAACAATAGCTATCAAAATAAGGTGTGAAGATTTAAATTATTATTCATACCACACATACATACTTTCTTCCTATCTAAATCTGAGCAGTCAAAATCCTTTTGACCCATATACAGCTTGACATATTTACTCTCAACTCCCTTCTCATACAATGCATCAGCTATCATAGTAGTAGCAAAGTTCTTGCCAACTCCTGCCCAACCATGGAGGCTGATTACTAAAGCTTTCTTACTGCTGCCATTATTCATAGCTTCTTTGTGAGCCGTTAGGATGTTGACTAGCTCGTTTACTAGTGGCTGACCAAACATCTTTTGTGAGAGGGACATCTCTAGTCCTGGAAATTAATTTAACATGAATTATTTAAAAACCTTTATGTTATCATCAAAAGCATGTCTACAGTAATAAAACCAAAGCTTACTCATATTAAAATAGTATACTCACTCGTCATGTTGTATGGGACATGTAATTCATTACAACATTCAGTAACTCGACATACTGTGTTATCTTTTATTGTGTCCCATTTGTACCAGCCACCGGCAACTACGGCGGTGCCGATCAACGATATAGTGACCAGCTCTGCAGCCACATTGCTGAATAAATGTGCAGTTATTATGACTAAACAATAGTAACAATAGGTTTTCATGTTGAAGGTGTACACTAGTTACATCAATGTAGAGACCTGATCGCTATAGATAAATGTTTAAAGCACATAAGTATGGTAAGATTATTGATAAATCAAATCACTTTACAACAATATAATTCAAGATAAAAACAGCTAAACAGCTTTTCTGCAATATTTTAATATTTCATCCAAAATTATTCGTCAATTTATTTGCCTGTTTGACTGTTGTCAATTGTCAATCTATCAACCGTCAACCGTCAAAAGTCATATTGGTGCCAAAGAGTGCTACCATTACCAAAATATATTCTCCATAGTATTTTATTAAATTTAATATTATTAAAAAAACAATTTCTTTTGATTATTACAAAAACTATATCACTTCATAATGATCAATGCCAAAAATGATCAAAGGCTACTTTGAAATATAAAAGGTAAGCTGCTTATAAATTTTTTTATACTGTAGAAGTTACATTCTAATTAATGGTAAAATCTGATTCCCTTAAAAGTTATATTGCTTGGGCCATTCGATAAATGTGATATATAAATATAATGCTTGTTGTAACCGTTCTTTTTTGTATAACATAAAATACACAAGGTTAAAACTTAGTAAATATATTTTTCCCAATCAAATAGGTAAATTATTTAATGCTGGTAAGCTTTTTCACAGATAAATAACGTCAAAGTCATAAAGATTTAATTGTCAATGTTAATTCATTGTTTGTAGAGTTGATGTTGACAGTTGACAGCTGAAAAAATAAAAAAAATCTTTCTTTTCCGTTGGGGTTCTTGCGTGGACGCCCGACATATTTTATGTTGAAATAAGTGAAAATGGTGAGAGTTTTCAATGAAATAATGTCATGGTGTTGTAATTGTGCACGGATGTGATAAAATTAATATAAATAGTTGTATATTTGTGTAATGATGGTGTAAATACTTAAGGATAAAAATTTGTAATGTTGGTGTCATGGGGTGTTTTTAAACTCTAATTTGCTAAAAGAACTTTGATTATATTCGAATAAATAGAGTCCTGATGGACTTAATAGTTTTAAATTTCATTACTTTGTTATTTAAAACAAGATAACAGTTTTCTAAATTCCTAACCTAAACATGATGAAACGCCGACACATGCGCGTCATCTGATGCTGTAAACGATACAAAATGCCACTTCAGTGCCATGTTTTATGCGCGCTGCTGTGAAGTTTTGCTATCTCTAGCAGTATTCATGATTATAAAGTGTCTCTGATATATTTCCTGCTTCAGGACTTATAAACGGTGTTATTCCTGTACATTAAATGAGCTTTGTTTCTAGGGCTTTGTAAAAGTTGTGAAGAACAAGCAGTACTTCAAGAGGTACCAGGTGAAATTCAGGAGGCGTCGTGAAGGCAAAACTGATTACTATGCTCGCAAACGCCTCGTTATTCAGGTAACTTAAAATATAAACTTTTACACACTCACACCCCAGCACTAAGATTTCCTGTGTCTCAGGATGGGTGGACACATATAATAAGAATAATAACACACCACACACATCCATGACTTGAGAACAAACATACAAATACTTTTCCTGGTTGGGATTTAAAGTCAGGATTCATTGCTTCTCAGGCAAAGTTAATACCAACTTTGCCATGAAACTGTTATTAAATGAAATAACCTCATGTGCCTATTCCACACTACAGATTTTCCAGCATCTATCATCACACCTTGTCCTAAAGGGGTAGCGTAGATGTACCCAGTCACATAGTAGGTACCTACTCCTTGGAACAGTTTCAAACTCCAGGCTGTCATTAAGAAAATGCTAGCATCTGAAGACTCAATGAATAATAAGCCTTATTTTTTTTTGTTTTTGAGATGTCAAATGTGCCACGTACATACATACATACAGTCACGCCTTGTTCCCGGTGGGGTAGGCAGAGACTATTTCCCTCCACTTGCTACGATCCTGACATACAACTTTCGCTTCGTTCACTTTCATGACATTTTTCATACATGCTCGTCGGTTGTAGGTACTTTTGACTTGGCCTTTCCTAAGAATTGTGCCACGTATTTGAATGAAAATGGCATCAAAGGCTGAATTACTGTATGGGGGATGAATAACTACCACTACTATAACACTATACATTATATAATTTTATTTTGATAATTTATATAAGCCCTCATTGTCCTATTGCTGGCCAAAGATCTTTCCTTAATATAATAAGCTTAATTAGTAATAAAATAAATATACATAAGCTTAATTAGTAACAAAAATTGATTCTTACAGGATAAAAATAAATACAACACTCCTAAGTACCGTCTGATTGTCCGTCTGTCTAACAAGGATGTGACATGCCAGGTGGCTTACTCTCGCATAGAAGGAGATCATATTGTGTGTGCTGCCTATTCCCACGAACTACCACGTTATGGCATCAAGGTTTGTATTCAAGTCCTACTAACATTATAAATGTGAAAGTTTTTGAGGATGGATGTTTATTACTCTTTTAATGAATAGATTGGACTTTATTTCGGTTTGTTTGACAGTTTAGTTTAGACCCTGGAATGACACATAGAGTACTTTTTGCCAATATTCCCAAGGGAACAATGTCTATGTGGGTGAAACCGTGGTACACAACTGAGATTAGTATTTTATAGATTTAAATTTATAGCTGATGCAGAACTTAGTTGTCATTAGGATTTATGGCTTATGGGTGTGCACTCGTCTAGAATATGCATACTGCAAAGTCAGAATGTCTAACTTCATAGAGCTCATAAAGATCTAAGAAGTAAGCTACATTAGTGCTTAAATGAGTAGCACCTTAAGTTCTTTCTGATTTTGATGAATGAGATTTGTTATTATGGTGAGTCAAATAAGTTGCTAATGTACAAGATTATGCATGATAATTATTGTACCAATGTTGTGTGGTACTCTTGGCATAATTCTAGTTATGCCTGGGACACTCCGCTGAAGCTACAAGTAGCCGGGCGCCTGTCTTGACGGTACAATTTCTATGGGCTAGACAGAGAGAACAGATTATAGAAAGAGAGGCAGCTTGTATCGATAATTTATTAGGCATTGTGCAACCTGAATTGCACTTAATTGCGTCAGAGCTAGAGTTGCTATTTACAATTAACTTGAAGGAGTTCTCTTCTGTCCCTTTAGTATTCTGTGGTTATACTTAATTGTTATGACATGTGACACTTTCTTCTGATTTGTGACTTTCCACACAACATTGTCTTTTGGTCCTGAACTATTTTACCTTTATTTTTTTAATTTTTATTTTTTTATAATATGGGAAAATTTCCACACACGGTCTTCTGGTCCCAAACTAGTCTAGAAGCCTGTACTGTGGTAACCAGATTACTGATATACATACTTATATACACTTATAACACCCAGACACAGATCAAACAGACATGTTCATGCACACAAATGTTTGATCTGGCCCGAGATCGAAACGGGCCTGCGGCACCGAAAGCAGAGTTACTACCATCTGAGCCATCGAGGCTGTATCATTTATTGATTGTATTGATTTGGTTAATTTGTGATAAGAAAAAACAAATATTAACATGATGAATATGAACGGGCGGTCTGAAGCTAACGTACAAAGGCATAAAACCCTGTTGCCATATGTTCACTACTGATCACACATCATAATATTAACACAGATCACAACAATATGCAGTTTAATCAGCAAAACAGTTGATTTCAGGTTGGTCTGACCAACTACGCGGCTGCCTACAGCACTGGCCTCCTAGTCGCTAGAAGACTGCTTCAAAGACTTGGGCTGGACAGCCTTTACACTGGAGCCACTGAAGTCACCGGCGATGAATACAATGTTGAACCTGTTGACAATGGACCGGGAGCTTTCAGGTAATGGAGAAGATATTGTGTGTGTGGAAGTGGTCCCTCTATTATTTTTAGTCAAGTTTCAGAATGTAGGCTTACAGTGAAAATGAAAGTAAACCTATACTTAGCCAACAAGTTTTATTGTAAATTTTTATGCAACCCAACATATACTAACTATGAATTCAATCTGTAATAAGGAATTTCTATAGGAAATGCCTCTGCCTTCTGAGCCGAAGGTTCCATGTTCGATTCCCAGCCAGATCAAATATTTTTGCACATGAGTATGTCTGTTTGATCTGTGTCTGGGTGTTATATAGTTTATATTGTATGTATATCAGTCTTCTGGTTACCAGACTTTGCATAGTTTGACCAGATGACCGTATGTGGAAGTTCTTAAAAAGTAATTTTAATACTTACCAAACACATGGAAGATTCATCATTAGATATTGATATTATTTATTGACATTTAAAAATGGCTAAACTTATTTAGATAAATTTTACTTTTGCATTGATTTTGGTAAAAGCAGGGAAAATAACTAAAAGGCCTTGAGTTCTGAACAAATTGCCTTATGAATTGTAAAGTTAAAATGATGATAAGTTTACGGGCGGACTGAAAGCAAGTACAATGCTATCAATAAAATGTTGTTTCGTAATTTGCTGATTTTAAAGGCAAAAATGTTTTGGTCTTTATACCCATACCACAGTATACTATAGTTTTTTATTTGTCTTGTAGATGTTACCTGGACGTTGGTCTAGCGCGTACTACAACAGGCGCCAGAGTGTTCGGAGCCATGAAAGGTGCAGTCGACGGAGGCCTAAATGTTCCACACTCACTCAAAAGGTTCCCTGGATATGATGCTGAAGCTAAGAAATTCAATGCTGAAGTGCATAGGTGTGTATCCTACTAATATTATAAATGCGAAAGTTTGAGGATGGATTGATGTTTGTTACTCTTTTACGCCAAAACTAATGAACCAATTGGGCTGAAATTCGGTATGTAGATAGTTTCAACCGTGAAATAACACATAGGATACTTTTTATGCCAATATTCCCACAGGAATGAAGACTGCCCAGGTGAAACCTCGGGGCACAGCTAGATATTAGAATATCAGAGCTAGAGCTCTGACCTCAGGCTCTACTTGCTAACCTGCTAGTGTAGGAAATAAACATAGTGGACCCCCACAGTAATTCCTCAGTCAGTAAAAACTTTATAGCATGATTAAGTATCAATAAATTAAGGTATTGTATAAATATCCAAAAAAAAAAAATTTAAGAAGTTAGGTTTTTTTAATTAAAATCTTATTTCTATGATATCTTTTTTAGGAAAAATGCTCCGTTTGAACTTTCTTCACAGGACATATTCATGTAATCTATACAAACAATACACGAAATATCCAAAAAAAATTCCCAGCAGAATCGCCAAATTTTTTATAACATATGTTTCTTGGTGTAACTTGGACTGGAAAATTGCTCAGTCGAATTTTTTAACGGGAATGCTATTTTATCGAAGTCATATAACCACACAATAAAAATCCAAAAAATAAACCATGTAATTATATATTTTTTTTAAATTGTCTCTTTATTTGCAGTGGAAAATTTCTCAGTCTATTTTCTTTATTGATTTAAGTACACCGTTAACTTTCTTTTCAACTAGCAAAATATCCAAAAAAAAATCAAGCGGATTAATAACTAAAAACATTTTAATAATAAACAGATTTGAATCTAGCTATCGGGAGCCGTGAGTAGGGAGCGGGGTGGAGGAGCGGGGCGCGGGAGCGGTACTGGCCGCCCGCGCGACATTATTATATACCTACTTACTATTCACGTATTTATATTTGATTAGCCGCTAATTTGTAATTTTGTACATATTCCTTGGGAATAGTTTGAAGTTTCATTACATCACTTTAATTTTTTAGTAAACGACACTTGCTTGGCGCAAAGGTGCTTTACAATACGTATGAAAATGCGTGTGTAAACTGCTCTTAACTGCCGACCACCGGTGGTTGTGGTCGATGGTCCGTTTGCGCCGAGACTTATAGGGAATTTAATACATCCTCAAAACAATAATGTTAATATTAGAGATGAAACGGATATTCGGTAACTTTCCGGTATCCAGGCTATCCGGCACGAATTTAATATTCGGCCAGTTACCGAATAATGGACAAGTATCCGGCCAGATAACGGATTAAAAAAAATTAAGAAAATTATCATATATATCAATTTTTAATTACAGAACAAAATTGATAGTCAAACTGCACTACAGGCAAATTATGATAAATAAATATAAAGGCTTCTGTCCTCTTTCTATGAGCCTTCGGCCACGAATGAACAAACTTGTGACGTATATGAATATTAATAATAAAATAAAATAACACTTTTTTGCCGGTAATAATATATCAAAAAAGTTGTAACCGAAAACATTTCTTTTAATTAAATGTAAAACGACATTATTAGATTTACTATTTGAAAATATTCCGCCATTCCAACAAACTTCATTTCAACCAAAACGTTTTTATTCGCTTGTTAATTTTTAATTGAGTACTTTTATGACCAAACTTTTTTCATCAAACTCCTTAGGTGCTATTGAGAAATAATAATATAATAATAATAATATGGGACAACTTCCACACATGGTCATCTGGTCCCAAACTAGGCTAGAAGCCTGTACTATGGTAACCAGATGACTGATATACATACTTATATAAGCTTATAACACCCAGACACAGATCAAACAGACATGTTCATGCACACAAATGTTTGACCTGGCCGGGGATCGAACCCGGGGCCTGCGGCACAGAAAGCAGAGTTACTACCATCTGAGCCAACGAGGCTGTCGTGTCGTGGCGAGGGTGTGTGGCGAGGAAATAAAACTATCATGGTGGCTCATATTCATTATCATCATCTCAGCCGTTGGTAATCCACTACTGAACATAGGCTTCCCCCGTAAAGGGGGGTTTTGCCAATACTCGACACGCTTGGCAGGCGGGTTGTCGAGAGCAGATCGATGGTATTTTGCAGAGGACGCTGCTGCTCGTCCTCCGGATCTGTTAACCCTTAGCCGGCTCTTACGGCAACCACGGGTAGAGAGTAGAGAGGGTGGAGCACTGTTCTCAAGCTGGTAACTCCACGGCCAATACGGCTCATATTATCGTAGTCAAAAGCGGATATTGCTGAAAATACTTTTTATTTTATCATTTTTTTATCTTTTCCCCCGTAAAGCTGGCTACTTAATAGGTATTAAATGAATTATGCTGCAACAAACGGTTTCACTTATCTTCGTATACAAGGTCAGCTTCCGAAAAAAGTCTATCGCTGTATACACTGCTGCAGGGTGCTAAAAAATAAATACTAACAAAATTTGTTAAGTTTAGGTATTGTACAGAATTAACTGACCACCATAAGGATCACGTTTCACGATCGCGACCAATGCGTACTGAATTGAGAAAAGAATCAATATCACGTGCAATCGCGTTTTATCCTCTTCAAAAGGTGCCATCATCATCATTGTCATCATCATATCAGCCATAGGACGTCCACTGCTGAACACAGGCCTTAGATTTCCATCCAGTTCGGTTGTAAGCGGCCTGCATCCAGCGTGCTCCTGCCGTACTTATCAGATCGTCTGTTCCACCATGTGGGAAGACGTCCTAAGCTGCGCTTACCAGTCCGTGGTCTTTATTCGAGAACTTTACGGCCCATCGGCCATCAGTTCTACGTGCTGTGCCCTGCCCATTGCCAAGTGGATTAGCAAGTTGAAGTCAACTTTCTAATCCGCTGGGCTATGTCGGTAGCATCCGTTCGTCTACGGATCTTCTCATTTCTGATTCGATCTCGCAGAAAAATCCCGAGCATAGCAATCTCCATAGCTCGTTGCGCTATTTTGAGCTTACTGATAAGGCCCACAGTCAGGGACCACGTTCCAGATCCGTAAGTCATCACTGACAACACACATTGGTCGAATACTTTCGACTTGAGGCACTGAGGTATTTTGGACGAGAAGACACTACGTAGGTTTCCGAACGCTGCCCAGCCTAGTTGACCTCTTTCTCGAAGTTGGACCTACCAAGTTGGACTACTTGTCCTAGGTAGACGTAAGAGTCAACAACTTCTAGAATCGCGTTACTAACCGGTACTGGGGTCAGCGCAACATGGGCATTAGACATCACCTTCGTCTTGTCCAAGTTCATTTTAAGGCCGACCCGTTGAGAAACTCGATTGAGGTCTTCGAGCATCATGCTAAGATCTTCCATCGATTCTGCCATGACTAAAATGTCGTCGGTAAACTGAAGGTGAGTGATGTATTCGCCATTAATATTGATGGCGTGCCTTTGCCATTCCAGAAGCTTGAAGGCGTCCTCCATTGCGGCAGTAAACAGTTTCGGAGATATGACGTCTTCCTGTCTTACCCCTCTATTCAACGTGATCGCCTTCGAACTCTGGTCCTGTACTCAAACCGACATAATGGCGTTCCTATCCAAGCACTTCAACACTTCGATATACCGATAGTCAATATGGCATCGCTGGAGAGACTCGAGCACCGCCCATGTCTTGATCAAATCAAAGGCCTTTTCATAGTCCACAAACGCTAAACATACATATATACATGCAGTCACGCCTTGTTCCCGGTGGGATAGGCAGAGATTATTTACCTCCACTTGCTACGATCCTGACATACAACTTTCGCTTCGTTCACTTTCATGACATTTTTCATACATGCTCGTCGGTTGTAGGTACTTTTGATTTTGCTTTTCTTAAGAACAACGTCAACTTGTTCATGAAAAGTACGCCTAGGTCGACCGCTACCGACTTGACCATTCACACTAGCCTTATAAATCTCTTTTGTTAATCTCCTTTCATCCATCCTCTCCACATGTCCGAACCACCTCAGCATTCCTTTCTCTATCTTTGTCACTACATCTTCTACCACGCCACAGCGTTCCCTTATCGCACTATTCCTCATTTTGTCCATCAAAGTCACTCCAGTCATGCTTCACAGGCTTCTCATCTCCACAGAATTAATCTTACTTTCATGCTTCTTCTGCCAGACCCAACATTCACTACCATACGTAAGTGCAGGGATCAGTACCCTTCTATGGACAGCCAGCGGACGCTAAACATAATGGCAAATTATACTCTTCGGTCTTCTGTATAATTTGGCGTAGCTTGTGGATGTGGTCTATGGCGCTGTAGCCTTTTCGGAAACCTGCTTACTCAGACGGCTGGAAGTCATCGAACCTGCGACTGAGACGATTCGTAATGACCCTCGAAAACAACTTATAAACATGGCTCAGAAGCGAGATGTGTCTGTAATTCTTCAACAAGGTGTTATCACCTTTTTTTGAAGAAAAATGGAAGAGATTAAAGTTAATTTAGCGATACCGGACTTCTCAAATTGGAAGAGATACTCATCACTCACGAAGTTGATACGAGTTATAGTTTATCGTCGACGCTTTCTCGAACTGAAAAAGCCAGCTAATGAACGAAATCGTCAGGAGCATCTCACGCCAGCAGAATTATCACATGCGCTTCAGATTTGCATAAAACAATGTCAAGGTGAACATTTCAAGGCGGAGTTGGATCTTTTTAAAAGGAACGACCATTTCATTAAAATCAAGGGACGTCTGAAATCATTGAATCCTTATGTTGATGGTGAGGGTTTATTGCGAGTTGAAGGTCGATTGAATAACATCTCGGGCAATGAAGATGTTAGGTATCCTATACTGCTGCCGAAGAAATCTGCGCTTACTGATCTAATTTTCGCGGATGCACAGCACACACAAATTTTTTCATCGTTATAGATGGGCTTACCAGCAACCTGAACCGGGGATTGGGGATGTGGTTTTAATCAAGGAGGAGAATTTATCACCATGTAGATGCCTACTTAGACGGGTGGTTGCCAAACATACAGGGTCCGAGAACGTTACTCGCGTCGTTACGTTGCGGACAAAAAACAATTGTGAAATAAGCGTCCTACTTCCAAACTCTGTATGTTACCGTTGCCGGTTTGATTGTGAAATGTAGGATTAGATATAAGCTAGATTTTTAATATTTAAGGATTGATTGTAAATACCTCACCAAGAACAATACTTGTGCTGTGCGAAGGACACTTGACCTACCTAGGTAAAGTCACGGTGGGCGGCGGCTAATATTAAAGGCCAAATTGCATTTGTCCTTGGTGGGCGGTATGTATGAGAAGTTTAGTTTAAGTTCATCTCCATAGATGGCGCCTCCATACATTAAAACTTGCAAGCGTCTGTATCACCACTTAGCAATAATCGATAGCCAGAATAAACGGTATTACGTATCCAGGCCTATTCTTTATACCCACTTTGTACACACCCGATCGTTCGTACGGTTTGCTCGTGTAACAATTCGCCAATCGGCTATGTTCGGATGGATATTCGGCGGCCGGATATCTGTCCATCCGGCTTCTAGGTTTGCCGAATATTCGGTATCCGGTATCCGGCAAAACATCTATCCTTTTCATTTCTAGTTCAAATACGTGATTTGCTAATGTAAATAAATAAATCAACCAATATCATTTTATATATCTATAATTATATACAGAGATAGCCTATTAATATTATAAACGAAAGTTTGGTTGTTTGTCACTCAATCACGCTTTAACTACTGGACGGATCGGAATGAAACTTTGCACACATCATGTAGATTAGGTTCTGGAATAGGACATAGGCTACTTAGCTCCATAGGACATAGCTCCACCCGCATGGATGACGCGCGATAACCAAATTCCACGCAGACGGAGCCGCTGGCAACAGCTAGTGTTGATATGTAATTACGTACATAGATGTTAGTATAGTGTATATAACACAAAAAATAAATAATTCTGTATTAATGTCTTGAAAAGCGAGTCAAAAGTTTTACTATTAACGCGAGCACGCTAATCTGCACCCAACTGGTAAAGCAAGACGGCACATTATTGCGTGTAAACGCGGGATAGATTTATCTTCGCTTCCAAAATCTTGGTGTTCTGGATGGATTTTTTTTTGGATATTTCGGATTTGTGTGTTTGTGTGACTACTTAACATATTTAAAAAATAAAATAATGCTGAGAAATTTTCCATACAGTGTTATTTATAGTTTAACATATAACATTATTGGAATGCATTTTTTTTTGGATTTTCTTACTCGTAACGCTAAATAACATTCTAAGATCATATAAGAAAAAAAAAAGGACTGAGAAATTTTCCGATGAAAATGAGGGCCATAAAAAGGAATTGTATTAAAAAAGCAATATAATACTTGACAAAAGTTTTGGATTTTTATCAAGTATCACATACTGGTATAAATAACTCATTTGGTAAAATAAATTTGGACTGAGAAATTACTCGGTTCAATATATTAACAGATTTGTGTTTTTAGGTTAAATACCTAACTTCCGTGTGGTTTTTTTTTTGGATTTTTTAAAATAAGTCTTGGTTCATACTATTTTATAACCCTGCAAAGTTTCATCGACTGAGGAATTAATGCATGGGTCCCCATACAAAGAATCCGTTCATTTACTACACTATGCTGAAAAGTATAGTTTTTGTTATTCCAGGGTCTTATTAAGTAACCTATGTACACACCTAAGATTAATGTTGATTTTTTGGCCTTAATGCCATCTAATGCATAAAAAGAGTTATTTTCTAAATATTATGTAAAATTTTCATGTAATATGTTTGTAGCCATCCCAAAGATAGAAAGTCTTTTAAACTTGTAAAATGTAACACGCAATGAAAAAATTTGCCGTCCACATTGTCGCAATGTATCATGCAATGTAACAGAATTCCCATAGTGTGGACGGCTTGCGCGCACGAACCGTGCTCACTGTGCGCACGAACTGAGCATTTCAACTCGTGCGCGCCTCGATCCGCCATTTGTCGGTTTTTCGCCGAACACAAAGGGGCGCGCATGCCGGAAACAGATGTGAGTACGTACATGCTCGGTTCGTGTGCGCTTTGCGTCCACACTTATGAAATGCTCCTTTCACGTTACATTGCATGCTACATTTCGCAAATCTGTACCCGCCTTTATGTGCTCCTTTCATCCTCCAAATGATAGATTGATCTATCGATTGGACAGCCATACTGGAGCAACAGAAAAATTATCTTGCAAAGCTTTTGGTTGTCATAGAAGTTTATGTTAAACTTTTTAAAACCGGCCTTGTGAACAGACATCAGAAACTACATTCTCTTGCTGTATTTTTTCGTATTCTAAAGTTAATTAGTTGTTAATTTGTATTTTATAGAGAACACATCTTTGCTCAGCATGTGGCTAATTATATGAAGACCTTACAAGCAGAGGATGATGATGCATATAGAAGACAGTTTGGCAAATACATCAAATTCGGTGTAGCTGCTGATGAAGTAAGTTAAATCACAATTCCTGTACATAGAAATCTAAAAACAAGGTAATAGAAATGTCAAAAATCACTAATTATATAAAAGCACTAGTGGCTACATTTCCTGTCACTTCTACACAAGCATATTATATTGAATACTAAACCAAACAGTGCCACAAAAATCCTGCACCATGATTATCAAAAATTATAGTTCCTACCCTACAAACATTTAATTTATTAATTCATTAAAAATCTTAGATCATATTTGAAATTACAAGGTATACAATACATACATAAAAAAAACATACACGCCTTTTTCCCGAAGGGGTAGGCAGAGGTGTAGCCAGGACTCAGTCCCACAGTAGATACACCCACATTTCGCCAGTATGTTATTGGTCCCATGTAATAGGAGGCGAGCCTTTTGCCATCTACCTAGACAGTTCCAGACTCCAGGCAGTTATTGAGATAATTCCTAATGGAAAAATCCAATATTGAACACTGCCTGACCTGGGGATCGAACCCAAGACCTATGGATTGGCAGTCGAGCATGCGCCCTCTACGCCACCGAGGCAGTCAATATAGTTTAGAATTAATGCTAAATAGCGAGAAAAATAAAATACTATCAGTTAAATCTAAAACCACAATTCCATCAAATTCTAAAATATAAATAATAATTTAAAAGCCAAAAAAACATTTTTAAATAAGCTTTTATCTACTCCATCATCGTGGATGGTCCGCCATATTGGATTTAGAACGACGCCAAATTATTTTTCGAGCTACTCTCAACAAGCCCTTTCATTTCATATCCATATTGTAGAAATGCATTAAAAATAACTATTCCGCCATCTTGGATGGTCCGCCATATTGGATTTAGAATGATGTCACACACCATATCGTGCATTGTCATCCAAACTAAACGTGTATACAAAATTTCAGCTCAATCGGTTGAAGATATCTACTACAAAATTGAGTTCAAAGATTTCCCCCGAACAAACATACTTACATACATTGCAAGTTAAATAAAAGCTTTTAATAATAATTATGTCAAATAAAATATGTCAAATTAATTAGATACAAATCATGTCCAGATATAGTTAGTCATCCATAGCAGCGACAAGGTCATGCAATATTTTATATCTAGTACCTTCATATTTAGATTTCTATGTTTCTTATTACTCAATGTTTGTTCTCATTTTCTTATATATATATTTATAATGGACGTCCAACCAAATTGCTACTTGTACAAAAATGAATAAGTGGTGTCGAATTTGGACAATATTACTTGCAATGGAAGTTATAATGCTTAAAACCACGTTTTTTGAGTGTACTGATGTTGCTACAGATGCATATTAGAATGTTAAAAATTGTAAAATATTAAATTAATACATACATTTTTTTGGAATAATAGTAGATCCGTTGTATAGTATAGACATTAAATATAGAGAACTAAGAAAATGTTACTGCAAGGATTTCTCCTCTATAGCCCGCCTAGCATGGCATGGGGATAACTCATTTTCATCGTTTTTTGTCTCTTTTGCGTCTGAACATTGCATAATATATACTGTCACGTTCTAACCCACTGGGACTTCGTTTTCCCTAGTCACTCTGCTACCGGGGCAAGCCATATTGTGCACAGTAGGTCATAAACTTATCAAAAACTATTTCACATGCTACCACTGACATGATTATGTAAATGTGTTAAATTTACATAGAAAATTGGGTACTAGAACATAGCCTAGGGCCATTCCGTAATGTTATCTATACTAATATTATAAAGAGAGAAACTTTGTTTTTTTGTTTGTAACGAATAGGCTCCGAAACTACTGGACCGATTTTAAAAATTCTTTCACTTATGGATAGCTTAATTCAGTGTGAGTGCCATAGGCTATATGAGATTTTGAAAAAAAATGGGGATCCGTAAGAAAACTGCAATATTGTGAACCAAGGTGTTACATAATATAATTACCATATTCATAAATTTGCGTGCGCTGTGAAATGCATTGATGGTAGAATAATATAATGTACTAGGGGTTTGTAGTACTTATCAATACCTACAAAACAGTATACATAGATTATATCCATCTTTTTTGGTTTAGTCACAATAATCGAAAAAGTGATTATTTTTCATGCGGTATGAAAACTATTGGTGGTAGAGTAAAGTAATGTACTAGGGGTTTGTAGTACTTATCAATACCTACAAAACAGTATACATAGATTATATCCATCTTTTTTGGTTTAGTCACAATAATCGAAAAAGTGATTATTTTTCATGCGGTGTGAAGACTATTGGTGGCAGAGTAAAGTAATGTACTAGGGGTTTGTAGTACTTATCAATGCCTACAAAACAGTATACATAGATTATATCCATCTTTTTTGGTTTAGTCACAATAATCGAAAAAATGATTATTTTTCATGCGGTGTGAAAACTATTGGTGGTAGAGTAAAGTAATGTACTAGGGGTTTGTAGTACTTATCAATACCTACAAAACAGTATACATAGATTCTATCCATCTTTTTTGGTTTAGTCACAATAATCGAAAAAGTGATTATTTTTCATGCGGTGTGAAAACTATTGGTGGTAGAGTAAAGTAATGTACTAGGGGTTTGTAGTACTTATCAATACCTACAAAACAGTATACATAGATTATATCCATCTATTTTGGTTTAGTCACAATAATTGAAGCAGTGATTATTTTTCATGCGGTGTGAAAACTATTGGTGGTAGAGTAAAATAATGTACTAGGGGTTTGTAGTACTTATTAATACCTACAAAACAGTATACATAGATTATATCCATCTTTTTTGGTTTAGTCACAATAATCGAAGCAGTGATTATTTTTCATGCGGTGTGAAAACTATCGGTGGTAGATTAAAGTAATGTACTAGGGGATTGTATTAATTATCAATACCTACAAAACAGTATACATAGATTATATCCATCTTTTCTGGTTTAGTCACAATAATCGAAGCAGTGATTATTTTTCATGTGGTGTGAAAAGTATTGGTGGTAGAATAAAGTAATGTACTAGGGGTTTGTAGTACTCATCAATATCTTCAAAATAGCCCACGATAAATTATAACATGTGTTAAGGTTTGGTCATTGTAACAGAAATAGTCATTAATTTGCGTGCGCTGCGTAAACCATTAGGGTTATATTTATTAAAATACAATGTATCACGAATTTACTCCTGATAAACGTCCACTATACCTACTTCTGCTACCCGTGCGAAGCCGGGGCGGGTCGCTGGTTTTTTTTTTTAAAAAGGATACCCCTTACGAAATTTGTTTTTTTCTGTTACAGATTGAAACCTTGTACCAGAAAGCGCATGCTGCGATCCGAGCTGACCCGTCTCACAAGAAGAAGGAAAGTAAGAAGGATCCAGCTAAACAGAAGCGCTGGAACAAGCGCAAGCTCACGCTGGCGGAGACGAAGAACAGGATCAAGCAGAAGAAGGAGTCCTTCATCAAGAGGGCGCAGGCGCAGGCTGAAGCTTAGACTCTACTTCAATAAATTCTGCCTGATCTAAAAATTTTTATTATTTGTAGGATAAGAAAAGTGAATATTCAAATAGACTTAATTGCGTACCGTTTGAAATTAATAGTGATATGTTTAGAAAAACATACTGATCAATGGGAAAATTTTTGCTTTCTTGTAAAATACCCCATAACAACTGAAATTAATTAAAAACAAGAATATTATTCCGATGTAACTTACATAAACTCTTACCGTTTTGATTTAACGTTGAGTTGAAAGAACACATTACATTTGTAGACAAGAAAATTCTCTCCAACTTTCATTACGAGCATTATGTGCAAATTGTTTTCGTTTTCGCATTATATAAATCTAAAGCTAAACAAATATTTTTACTATTACGAAATAAACACAAGTAAGATAAACCGAAAATCCTTCCACAGAACACAAAGAATCTTACTTTATTTTTTTTTTATTCACGAAGGAGAAAATGGACCATACGTTCGTGTATTTGCCACTGTCAAGTATTTTATGTTAAATCATAATAAAGATTCATTGTTCTTAATTTCATATGTGTATTATGATTTACTTCACTGTACATAATTTTTTGTTTGCTAATAATATGAATAAAAAATAATTATGCAAATTAAACAGCAAGTAGACGATCCGACATGGTACGGCTGTACTACGAACTTGGTTCGCTATCTGGTTTGATAGTGAGCCAAGTAATATTCGATCGTGTGGCACACTGTACGGCGAACATTATTATTAGTATTACTCGGTTAAAACCTGTTACCTTTTTATTTGTTTTAGATAATCTAAAGCTAGGTACAGCTATTTTGTCTTTATTCCTAGTATTAAAATTATGAAGGTCACTATTTAATTTTAATTTATGTAAATTTTTACGCACATACATGATGTTCTTGCACATAAATGTATAAGGATAGGGTCAGTATGTTTATTTCTTTAAATAATTCCTTCAGGGATTCGCGTGGACGCATCTCATAGATGGCACGAATCGCACGTTTTTGTAGTATAAAGATATTTTCTATATCTGCGGCTGACCCCCACAACAGAATCCCATAAGACATCAGCTATGGAAATATGCAAAGTACACTAATCTCGCCGTGGCTATATCTGTTAGTTGCCTAATTTCATAAACCGCGTAAGCTGCAGAGCTTAGTTTCCCTGAGAGCTCGGTGATATGAGTGCTCCATTGCAGTTTAGAGTCTATATTTATGCCAAGGAACAAAGTTGCATTGTCAATATTGAGTCTTTCACCGTCAAGAACTATGATTGGTTCTATACTTCTGACGTTAGGCAACGGCAACAAAAATTTCAAACATTTAGTCTTTTTCGCATTCAATAACAGATTGCCAGTATGTTATAGATCCCATGTAATAGGGGGCGAGCCTATTGCCATCTACCGGGCACAGTCATCAGTCATCAGTCGGGCTGGCGAAATGTGGGTGTATCTACTATGGGACTGAGTCCTGGGTACACCTCTGCCTACCTCTTCGGGAAAAAAAGGCGTGAATGCATGTTATGTTGTTTTTAATAACAGATTGTTTGCTGTGAACCATCTGGATATACTTGCTAAAGTATTATTAACATGTACTAGAGAAGTATCCTTCCTATCAACTTTAAAAATCAATGACGTATCATCGGCAAACAGAACTATATCTGCTATACCGTGGACCATGTAAGGCAAATCGTTAATATATGCCAAAAACAGGAAAGGACCCAAAATTGATCCCTGTGGGACTCCCATCTTGACAGGAGAACTAGCAGATGTGATACTATTGACGCTAACCTTCTGCTGCCTACTAGACAAGTATGATTCCACCAGGTTCAGGGCATTCCCATGAATTCCATATACTTCTAACTTGCGCAGTAACGTGCAGTGTTCTGCACAGTCGAATGCTTTGGAAAGATCACAAAACACTCCAATGGCATCCTGTGAACTCTCCCAAGCCTCCAAGACAAGAGTCATGAGATGACAGCCCGCATCGGTTGTTGATCTGCATTTGGTAAAACCATACTGATTTGAATGCAGTATTCTGTTTCTATTGAAATGTGACAGCAGTTGGTTTAACATCAATTTCTCAAAGATTTTACTTAATACTGGCAAAACAGAGATTGGCCTATAGTTTGAGGGATCTGTCTTACTTCCCGATTTAAAGATAGTGTAATTGGGGAAACCCGATCTGTTAGAGTTTAGAGTATAAATTCAAATTATTTTTTTATTTATTATAATTTATTGTACTTATTTTCATAGTTATTTCTTCTTCTTCCTAGCAATTATCCTGGCTATAGCCAGGGTCTGCTTTCCGGCTATTTCTCCTCCATTTCGCTCGGTCTTGTGCATCCTCTACGGAGAGTTCATTGGCACTCATGTCATCCCTATTTATCCCATTTTCATAGCTACTATTATTAGAGAAATCGTTATGAAATATCTATTGCTTTTTACGATAAGTTAAATACATAGTAGTATTAATATTAATCGTTATAATATAATTATGGAAGTCGTATTTTAGCTATAACCATGTTTCTGGGATTACAATTCAAAAGCGTTGTTTTTTTCAATTTCCGTCGTTTGATCTGTTTTCTTACGTGACATTGACAATATTGAATGTTGATTGAGGTAGAGAAAAGAGTAGAAAATAATGGGGGCGCCACTGTCTTTCACAAGAGTAAAAACAATTTAATCAACACATACACTTTAAATTAGTTCCGTTTCTACTCTTTTCTGTCGAGCTATATTCCTTAGAGTTTTGACAAGCCAAAATAAATAAATTAAATATTTTCTTGTTTTTAATTATTATCAATCGTTATGGGGTAATAAAAAGGAAAGCAAAAGTTTTCCATTTGTTCAGTATATTTTGCTGAACATATCGGTATTTATTTCAAACGGTTCAAAATTAATACTGTTTCACTTAGCAAATTCAGGCAATCTGATTAGTCTATTGCTCATAAAAACCAACGTAAAACCAAATTGTTGCACAAATTATAGGTCAATTCTATAAGCTTTGTTAACATATAACAAAGCTTATAGAATTGATTTAGGTTATTTGAAATTTTATGGTTGGTGAAGTAAATCACGCTATTTTCCTTGAAAGATAATGTTGTGTATGGTAGAAAATGCTATTTTATCGTTGTGTTAGTCCTAGCGTTGTGCTGAATTTTATATAAATTAGTTGCACACAAAATAAATGGGAGGAATAAGTTTGCCAGCACCTACTTCCCAATAGTATTCTGTGTACTTCCCGATCATTGCCAGTGGTGAAGATTGGCCCATGTTTTCCCAGTTACCATTTAAATTACATATCCATAAACTGGGTTACTACAACGATAAAAATGTTATATTTTTGACTAATATTAACTTGAAAATGTATTTAACTTGACACTGGAAATATATTCGTGTGGGTCCATAAAAGAAGAAAAAAAAATCAGGCACTTGTGGCATTCACAGAAATCACAGAATGCAAAAGAAAACGAACGCGCCTAGTGGTGGTCGTTGACTATTTTTGCGTTAACGTTACGAAATAGTTTTCTATAATCGGTCAACTAGTTGAAAAATCAGTTGACGATTAATTGGTTCGTATAAACCTAAACGGTTGTGTAGCAGAAGGAACTATGCATTAAACTGAGTTGGAGTAACGTTGCGTTGTAAAACCAACTCGCCAACTGAATTTAGTTACTCGTCTAAACCATCGTTGTTTTTTTTAAGTTTGACGTTGCCTTAATACTTTCCATAAAACCACCAAAACATTCACAGAATCCGTAGCATGCGCGTCACAAAATAACATCAACCCTACACTCGGCCAACCTGATAACGTGTATGCCCCCATACACGCATTATATAATACCCTACAGAACTTTGACGGAATTAATTAGGTTTATATTTTCAACAGATTAATTTTGAGTTGCAATGCAAGTTACGTTAAGGTTGACGGAATTTATTAGGTTTATATTTTCAACAGGTTTTTTCGTTGAATTGAATTGCATAAAAACGGTTGATTGATGGTTATTTAACGACCACCTCTATTCTGTGGTTCTTTGTTACTTCTTTGTGTTCTCTGTTCAATGTTTATTTACAGATCGTTTTTTGATAGAAAATAATTTATTTATCAGTGAATTTAATTATAAATATGGCTAGTTTACTGCTAGGTCTCGACTTAAACCTGAAAAACATTTGCAGAATTTGCTTACGAGATGGTACAGAATCCACAGACTTGTTCTCCGATGATGCTGAATCGATTCAGATTTTAAATAAGATTTCAGTGTGTTTTCAGTTAATTCTTAATTCAGATAAATACTTACCTTGTGTTATTTGCCAGGAATGTATCGAAGATTTAAATAAAGCGTATAACTTCAGAGCAAAATGCGTAACAATCAATGAACGTTTCAAAGATTACTGTGAGAAGTTACTGAACTCTGAAGAATCAGTGAAATCCGACACGAATTTCGAGTTCTTGGATGATAATCAGTCTGTCTCCAACGATAACCTTTACTGTGAACCTCAGGCAGACAAAAAAACTGTTTTCAAATGTGATCTATGCCATAAAGAGCTGAAATCAATGGAGTCTCTACTAAAACATGTTGTGTGTATGCATGAGAAGAGGCGGCATGTCGGCCGCGTCACAGGGTACGGCTCTACAAGGCGCTATCATTGCACTACTTGTTCATATTGCACTCCACATAGTCAGACTCTAGTCAATCATATGAGGAGACATAATGGAGAGAGACCTTTTGCTTGTGAGTGTGGCAAAAACTTTACACAGGCATCAAGCTTAGCAGCACATCGCAAAACTCACAGCCCTACAACATATTTTACTTGTTCATCATGTGGGAAACAATTCAAACATGCCTACTCACTCAAGAATCACCTCCGTGTTCATGAAAATGGGAAATTCAGCTGTAGTATTTGTTCAAAAGTTTTGAAATCAAAGGACACCTTACATTTGCATATGAAGAGACATTACAAACTGTATAACTACAACTGTGAAGACTGTGGTGACACATTTGTTACACAGGCAGAGTTGAAGAATCATAGATTGAAACATACGGGTGAAAAGAAACTTGAGTGTCATATTTGCAGTTATAAGACCAACCTGAAGAAGAGTCTCAATATGCATCTTAAGAGGTAGAGACTTGAACATTTTTATCCACCATAAAATATTATCTTGTATGGTATCCATAGGTCACTTGGTATGGGTAGTAAGCAGGGATGTTGCGAATATTCGCATCCGCATCCACAAATGCGGAGCTTCCGCATAGATTTGGACATCTGCATCCGCATCCGCATCCGCAATAATCAATGCAGATTTTCATGCGGATGCGGATGTAATACAAGTTGTGACAAGAAAGAAATCGCGTGCCGTTCGCACTTGACAATGACCAACGGGAGCGAAAAAATTGGTGACGAGATCCGACGCGTTTGTTGTGGTGCATCATTTGTTTCTTGTAAAGAAATCATTACGTATTGTGGTGACTCAGGGATGTTGCGAATATTCGCATCCGCATCCGCAAATGCGGAGCTTCCCAATAGATTTCATGTGCATCTGCATCCGCATTCGCGGATGTGAGCCTTCAGAAATCCGCATCCGCATTCACATCCGCGGATGTGAAAAAATCGGCATCCGCAACATCCCTGGTAGTATGTAGTATATAATATCATGCTTCATATTATCACACCATTTTCTCTGAAGAGTAAGGCAGAGGTGTACCTACACCCAAAATTCCTTATTTTAAGTCCCATGTAATAAGGGGTGTGCCTATTGCCATCAACTGACCAATGTAGGCTTCAGGATTTTGTTAAGCAAATTACTAATGGTGAAATCCAACTTTTTGCCAGACCTGGACAAACCCAGGAGTTTACTCCCATCAGCCCCTACTTAAATGAACACTAGTGAGGTGCACTAGGACAAAGTATTAATTGACCTCATGTTCTGCAGTTGAACTTGGCACTATTAATGCATCATAAAGCACATAAAAAAGCTGTTCTCTCGATTGTTGATATTAGTTTCTATCACCATAAAACAATTTTTTCCAGACATGTAGGTGACAGATCATTCAAATGCAATTTCTGCAACAAAGCATTCTACACACGTGATGACTTGAGGCGACATTTGCGAGTCCACACAAAAGAAAAGCCCTTCTCTTGCCAGACTTGCGCACAAAGGTTCACCTACAGTTCCAGTCTTAACAAACACATGCTAACAGTTCATGGCATTCAATTCAAATGGGGTGATACTAAATTGAAGGAAAGAAGAACACAGAAATATTCTTTGAAAATAGCTTCATAAATAAAACAGTTGTTGACATTATAATGTATTTTATTTGTCAAAGCATAATAAAAATTATTCTGCAGGATACTCAACCTAAAAGACCCCGCTTTTATCAGTGAACGGTTTTTATCAATTTTCATAAAATAAACAAACACCAAAAATAATTGTGGCGGGGAGCGAGGGAGGTCATCAAGTTTTTATTGTATTGTTCAGCACTTTAAACATACATAATATTCGAGTTTTATGTGCAAACATTGAATCGAATGAGGAACGAAAAGGGACAGTGGCAGGCTGCTATGCAGTACTACATAACCTTGACGAAAACATACCTCTATTAAAAAGCGTTATATTTTAGGTTAAGTCATCTGTTATTTAAAGTCAAATTCTAAATCCAGAGGAATTCATTGGGGGAAGAAAACCGAGACACGTTTTGGCAGGGATTAGTGTGGAGCGAAAACAGGCAAATGTTGCTCCACTAAGAACCTTCTACACTAGGTGCGGGATATTTGTGAATCCCTGCTATAAGATTAACCCTACTTTAAAAGATAATTATATTATTATATCATCAATGAATAAAATGTCCACATTTCACATCAACTAGAATATTTAAGCTTTGAATAGGTAATAAAATTGTATTGTAAATAAGACAATGTATTCATTACTGTTATTGAATATTGAATTAGACTATGTGCTGCATGATGAAAATATTGCAATACTAAGAAAATTCGCCTAATAGCTAAATTCTACCTTAAATCTAAATCCACCATTTTTTGATGAAATATAAATAATTTCATGAAAACAAAACAAATATTTATTACAATGAATAATGTCTATTTCATAATGAGACGAAAGAGGAGAAAGTAAGTACCAATTTGTAGAATTTCTAATCTCTAGCATGATTTTGTATGCAAGATCAAGGCTCGATTAAATTCTTGCAGTCACAATACCGAGTACTGAGGGTACTCGGTATTGTGAGATTACATTCCCTATGTAGAAAAAGTTACTATAAACAAGGAATTAAGAAGCCTTTCTGATCAGTATTTCATAATCTTATTTCCTAGATATTTTCCCTAAAGTTAATCCTCCTCATAATCTTCGTCATCCGAGATATATTTGCGTTGCTTACGCTTGCGAGTGGGGGTCTTGCCTTTGCCTTTCAGTTTGATCTTCATCTTCACCGACCTGTTGGATTCTCCGTCTGAATCTTCTTCATCTGAGGAGGATTGTTAACTACACAATAATATTATACGGAAAATTGTAGTATGGGTAATCCACAGCCAGGAGCCGGCTATAGCCAGGAAAATTGCTAGAAAGAAGAAGTCGAACCCACACCCCGCCACTAATTGGCGCCAAAAACTCATGAAAGTGGGGTCTTTTCGGCAGTTGTCTGTGGGTATAAGCCAGCCACATCTTCCTATAATCGATCATCATCATGTCAGCCGTAGGATGTCCACTGTGGACATAGGCCTCACCCATTTAGTGGGGTTGGCCAATACTCGTCACGCTTGGCAGGCAGGTTGCCGAGCGTGGTTCGATGTGTTTAAGCAGAGGAGGCTGCTGCCTGTCCTATGGGTCTGATTACATTTAGCCGGCTTTTACGGCAACCACTGTTAGAGAGGGTGGATGGAGTACTATTCTATAGACTACAGTCGGTATCGCTATGGCAATTGCTAATTACTGAACGGATAATCAATTACCTTTCTCGTTATCATCGGACTCATCAGAATTCGGTCCAGCCTCGTACTGCCGCCGTACTTCAATGAAAGCGTTGCGCAGACGCACCGAATCCTCGTATATAAGCGACGCTTCCTCGTTGTACGTTTGAGCGTTCGCGCACAGAGTGAAGAAATCACGCTCCAAATCAGAGATGTCATTGTACTGGGGGATATAGGCATTGGTTTTAGTTACAATAACAAGGCTTGAATGTATGTGCAATAAATATTTATAATATTACTACTTCAGGATAAGACATCCTTCCTTATATCCGGTTTGAAAATGATAAATCAACTTAATATTTATTCATCGGCACCAAAAACATCTAAAAATATTTGTATCTGTGGCATCGGAGCTCCTAAACAAATAGACTGATTTTTGTTTATGTTGCCGACCCTTCAACACTCTATTCACTCTCCTTTTGAAGAGCCCTATGTTGTAGCTCAACGGAAGACCGCAGCAGGGAGATCATTAGTATAGTTTATATTATACCAGTAATGAGAAGTTTTCCCTTTACCTTTCCTTCTTCAATTCGATTCATAATCTTCTTGATGTCAAGTGGTTTTTTGATGACATCGTAGTAATCTGGCAACTCGCGTCGCGACGGCAGTTTCATAAACGGCTCCGAGAGTACTCTCCCGCCCCTTGAACAATTTCAAGGAATTTATTGTTAGAATCATAGTGTACCTTTATAATTATACGACGACAGATAAAGATTAGAAAAGGAACTCATTTAAGGTGAAAACGTTGATTCAATTGTATTGTTGTTGAAAAATTTCAGTGACGCTCTCATTATTCTCTACTCTTTTCTGTCACACTAAATCAGATACAGCGTTCTGTCAGTTCTGTACGAAATAAATAGCTCTGGTTAGCCTTGCGTGTGTGCGTGACTACACCCATTTGACAATTAATTTTAAATACAATACATCATCAACAGCCGGAAGACATCCACTGCTGAACATAGGCCTCCCCTCCCCCATAGAACGTCATAAACTATTCATATGGGGGGATTTTGCAGTAAATCACCACACTTGGCAGGCGGCTTGTTGATCGCAGAAGTTGGTGCTGGATACTTGGTGCCGGAGAGCCCTGCCACCCACTCTCAGAATATTATGTTCCTCTGCCGGGTCTCAAGGCTCCCACGAGATGAGAAAGTGGTGGCCCTATTATATAGCCGGGAAACACACGGTAACGTCGGCCGGAAACGTCGGAAGTAATATTTATGTTTTTTTTATTGCGGCGAAAATAATGTGTCAAGGAATTTTTAGCTGATATGATTCGATGAGGTTAAAAGCCATTGCGCCTAACAGTTAGACGTGATATGACGTTCCACATGATGGCTTGTTTCACGCTAAATCGATATTTAAAATCTATTTATTTTCATAATATTAAAAATTCAAAGTTTAAGTAGAATAGATTAGTTACTTACTCATCAGTGTAGTCAATGACTTTCTTCATAATATTTTTGAGGCGTTTCTTAAGCTGATTGATTTCGGTTTTACTCTTCTTTTTGGATGAACTCGGGACCTCCTCCTCGTCGGACTCCTCTTGGCGGCTGAATTACAAATAACGTAGATGAATAGGTATTTATATTTTAAAATTCTCATATATTTAGCTTAATAAGGATTTTTAGGGCTACCAAAGCTGTAGATGAAAGGAGAATACATGTATCAGAGATGCGAAAGCTGAAATTAGCCCCAGTGACTGAATAATGAAAGGAGACTAGCCTGGTCGATGTTATGCAGTGGGATGAAAGTCTTGTGGTCAAAGGAACTGAAAATCAGCAGCATAGGGCCAGTAAATCCAATTGGAAACGATTGCCTGCCGTCACGAACGCAGTACTAAATTCCTTACTTAGCACAGTTTCTTACATAAATATTGTTCCTGAATACGGATGTAAGTGTTTAACTCCATTTGTCTTTTCCTCTTATTATGTGTCCTATCCACATGGATAGGACACCCCTTTCATAAACCCCACATAATAAAGGCATGAGGACTTAGGATTTCTTTTTTTAAACAATAAGAGACAAACTATTCCAACTACCTCGACTGCCTCGGTGGCGTAGTGGGCGCATGCTCGACTGCCAATCAAGAGGTCCCGGGTTCAATCCCCAGGTCAGGCAAAGTGTTAAATATTGGATTTTTCCATTAGAAATTATCTCAATAACTTCTGGAGTCTAACTGTGCCCGATAGATGGCAATAGGCTCGCCCCTTATTACATGGGACCAATAACATACTGGCGAAATGTGGGTGTATCTACTATGGGACTGAGTCCTGGGTACACCTCTGCCTACCCCTTCGGGAATAAATGCGTGAATGTATGTTATGTTATTCCAACTAATGCGATCACCAAGCCGCCTGCTAGGCGTGGTGATTACGGCAAAATCCCCCCATATACCATGGCACTCTATGGTCCCCCATAGACCCCCATAGATATTTTTAGCAGTGGACGTCTTCCGGCTGATGATGATGATGATGAAAGACAAACACAGACAACTCAACCTAAAATACTCTCGACTTCATGAATTTTTGTATGAAGACAAAATCGCCAATACATGTCGAGGTCTGTTCATATATTTGTCGACTAAAAGTCTATTCATCCGTCGACAATGTCGGACTACACCAGACAAGTGGGGACAGAGGGTTATTAAAAAGGGCGGTCCCATTAGAAATGCAATGAAGGTAACATTGCACCCAACTTGTACACTTGCACCGAAGTACATTATCCGAATAGCATAATATTTCCAATAGTTTACAATACCGAAAATGTCGCATCGAAAGTTTGCAAGTTAAGTAGTAATTGCAGTAATGTTACATCAAACGTTCATACCAGCGAGAACATGACATGATTTCGCTTTAACAAAACGTTTCAAACTCACGAGTTAACATTGTTAAATCAGAGTTTGAATCAATACGCTGCTTTCATTCGTTGTAACATTACTCGGTGCTGCAAACTATCAATGCGTCATTTTTTTGTATTGAAACTTTTCGAAATAGGTATAATTATTTGACTAAGAGAAGATTGATATTATCTTTCGAATGGAACGTATGAAGTATGAAAGCACGACAGGCATTAAACGCGAGAACTGCCATGAAAGAGAAACTTATTTAATAACCTAGCTGTGCCCCGCGGTTTCATCCGCGCAGGCATCGTTCCCTTGGGAATTTCGGGAAACAAAATTGAAAATATATAATAACCCTATGTGTTACTCAAGGGTCTAAGCTACACCTACATACCAAATTTCAACACGATCCATTCTGTAGTTTTTGCATGAAAGAGTAACAAACATCCATCCATCAATCCTCACAAACTTTCGCATTTATAACACTAGCTGTGCCCCGCGGTTCCACCCACGTAGTCTTCGTTCCCGTGGGTATATGGAGATAAAAAATACCGTGTTATTCCAGGGTCTAAACTAATATACCGAATTTCAGCCCAATCGGTTCAGTAGTTATGGCGTGAAAGAGTAACAAACACCCATCCTTACAAACTTTTGCATTTATAATATTGGTGGGAAAAGACCGTCAAAGAATCCCGTAAAATTATGTCATACAGAAAAAGTACTTCAAAACCGTGTAGCACTCCTATATTATACATATATTGTAACTAACCGTCGCTTGCGACTCTTCTTCCGTTTCTTATCGAGCACCTCATCATCGTCGTCTTCTTCCTCTTCCTCCTCGAACTCGTCGTCGATAGCCTTCAGCCATTCCTTCTCTGTGAGCGAGTCTGTGTAGTCCACCTCCTTGCGTTGACGAGACCCACGGCCTAGTGTCTCGTCTTCATCCAGATAGTTCCAGCCTTGCCCCTGAACCAATCAATCAATTAAATAGTTTATTTCATAAAAATATAGTGTTAAAGGTACAGATCTTGTGTAAAATTGACTTGTAAAAATATAATTTTATTATAATAAGATAATTCATTTTTTTAACATTCAATCAATTAAACGTTTTTAAATTACATTGTTGTTGCGCATGCTCGACTGCCAATCAAGAGGTCTAGGGTTCGATCCCCAGGTCAGGCAAAGTGTTAAATATTGGATTTTTCCATAAGGAATTATCTCAATAACTGCATGGAGTCTGGAACTGTGCCCGGTAGATGGCAATAGGCTCGCCCCCTATTACATGGGACCAATAACATACTGGCGAAATGTGGGTGGTATCTACTATGGGACTGAGTCCTGGGTACACCTCTGCCTACCCCTTTGGGAAAAAGGCGTGAACGTATGTTATATGTTTTTAAATTACCGCATTACTGGATTCCTTAAACTCTTTACTATAAAAACACTCAACAAGAAGCCTTTCTGACAGCGATTTCTTGAATTTACTTTCCTTTACACTACTTACTATTAGTACTTACTATTCTATTCTATTGGTCAGGTGGAAATCTCGTCATATTTTTTATATAAATCCGGTTGCTGTAAAATTACCACACTATAAATATACAATGTGTTTGATCAACAGTGTCGAAAACTGTAAGGAGTCTCATTTCAACAAGTTTACTATAAACAAATCTGAAATAGCGCAGTTTGCACAGAGTTTGTAAGGAGTGTTAAGTGCGTGAGAGTGCGTGCAGAGTTTCAGGTCGCCAAGATTTTTTTGGTTAAATAAATATTTATTATTATATTATTATTCCTACAAAGCCTCCGACAATGACCATGACAATTCAATTTTCAACACAGTACCAAAGTTTTGGCAAAACTATAATGTGTGTAAAGTTACTTTGTTGTAAAAACAACTTTATCATCATTCTTGATGAGCCAGTCAGGCAGCTCGGCTATCAAGATAAGCCGGGACTTGGTTCGGTTCTTCTTGCGCTCAATATCATTCTGCTTGAACATTATAAAGCGTGCCAAGTTACCTTATTGCAAACAACTTCATCATCATTCTTGACGAGCCAGTCGGGCAGCTCAGATTCCATGATAAGCCTGGACTTTGTTTCGTTCTTCTTGCGCTCGATATCTATTTGCTTGAACGCTTCTAATTCTTCCTCGGAGCGAGCTATCATCTCGTTGATCAGATCGTCGTCTGGGAGCTCATTCTCTTCCTGTGTAAAAAATATTATAGAGTTACGAACTACGCGCCTTATGTTGTGGGTGTGGGGTGCCGACACTATTGCCGGATTCCTCCCCACCAATATGACAAATAGTACACCACTCTTCGCTTTCACTCTCACGGCTAAGGGTTTGATTTATTTTAATATCTTCTAACCGAAATATGTATATCGGCGAGTTGGCACCCTCGGGTTCGACGCCAAACCGGTTTAGAGTCAGCGGGGCTCAACGGAATATGAACGCTTGCGTTACGCGATAAGATTCAATTTCGTGTGCCTCAAAAGTGAGTATTCTGTACGTTAGTACTATCCTAATATACTATTATAAAGGCGAAAGTTTGTAAGTATGGATGTATGTATGGATGTTTGTTACTCTTTCACGCCAAAACTACTGAACCGATTGGGCTGAAATTTGGTACGTAAGTAGCTTAGACCCTGGAATAACACATAGGGTACTTTTTATCCCGATATTCCCACGGGAACGAAGACTACGCGGGTGAAACCGCGGGTCACAGCTAGTTATTTATATTACGTAGGACTGTATAAAGAAATTTACTATGTTTACCTCTTCATCATCACCGTCTTGATGTAGAATGCTTTGCAAGAACTGTTGTCGTTCGGATCCAGTAGACTTCTGGTCAAACATACCGGCTTGGATGACCTTTTCGTCCATGTTCAATTTGTACCTGATAACAACAATTTCTTAGTAAGTCTTTCTTGTGGAAAAATCAAGATCTCTATATCTTTACCAGAATTTATCAAAATCGGTCCAGCGTTACTTCTACATTTATAAATTGCTGTATAAGCATACTTTTGTGAGTTCTGAAGAAATGAAAAATCTACCCAAACTAATACCCGTATTCAAGGACAATACTTAATGTAAGTTACTGTGCCAAGTAGGGAGTTTCTCAGGGCAGGCAATTGTTTCCAATTGTATTTACCAGCCCTATGCGTTCGGGCCATCATAGTATTGTTCTTGAATACGGGTGTAAGTGTAGTAAGTAACTGTGGAAAACAAACAGAAATACATAGAAGATTCCTTTGAAGACTCTAATTATTCAGTCACTGTTTTATGTAATCTGGTCCTAAGAATACACTTTTGTAAGACAATAAGTCTGCCTCGGTGACGTAGTGATCGCAAGCTCGACCGCCGATCACGAGGGTTCAATCCCCAGGTCAGGCAATATATTATTGGATTTTTCCACTTTTCCATTAAATTATCTCAATGACACCCGGGAGTCTGTAACTGTGCCCGGTAGATGGCAATATCGCCTCCCGAACATCTCTGCTTGCCCCTTTAGGAAAAATGCGTGTTGTTATGTAGTCGCAAAACGTTACCTGGCGGCAGCAAGGATCCTCTCCTCCACAGAGTTGACTGTCATGAGTCTCAAAACTCTCACTTCGTTCCGTTGGCCGATTCTATGAGCACGATCTTGAGCTTGGAGATCCTATAAAAAACATTCAATATTAACAGCATCATTTCTATCAGTAGTAAAGTCAAAAATGGGTACTTGGGGTCCGTTTTGGTGGAAACGGACCCCAAGTACCCATTTTTACCTCAGTCCTTCTAAATGTCCTCGATAATACGGATATCTATTGAAAGATTTAAAAGAACAAAGCCTTTTGAGTTAGTGTAGTGACAGTGACAGTAAAATGTAGTGTTATAATCAATGTAGTGCTACCTATTGAGAACATACAAACGAAGTGCCTCACTTACTTTAATAGAGACAATAAGAATATAATAAAAATAATAATAATTAGCCTTTAATCACAGAATAATAATACTAAAGGGGACAGAAGGGAGGGAGGGGGGTAAAGCCCCCCTTGTGAGGGAGGCCTATGTCCAGCAGTGGACTTCCTACGGAGATGATGATGAGACACGGACCAAGAAAACAGACGGTCCGTCTTTGTGAGAACGGACGCTAAATAATTACTTCTGACACTACCAAATTATTTAGATTTCTGTGTCCACATGTTATGAGATTCAAACTATGGGCAGACCCCCGTCACTCCATACAATCGACCGCGCGCAATAGCCTACTAATACTACGTAGACACGCGTCAAATGTGTGCGTAAGTACGGGCGTTACTGCCTCGTTGACTTGCTGGTCGCAGGCGGGAGGAGGTGAGTGTCGCTTTTTTATGTAGTTGGTATTCTTTGCTATGGGCAATATTTCCACTGAACCGCGGGCGCCACGAATACAAGTAGAAGTATTACCTGATGTGGATTCCAATCGGAGTCGAATATAATGACGGTGTCAGCGCTCTGCAAGTTAAGGCCGAGTCCACCGGCGCGGGTCGACAGCAGGAAGATGAAGTATTCAGAGTTAATGTCGTTGAACTTCTTCAGCAGCTCGCCACGGTCTTCCGCCTTCGTCATACCGTCCAAACTACGAGAATAATATACATTTTTTTTATCAAACTAGTGGCCCGCCCCAGCTTCGCACGGGTAGCAGAAAGCACAGGTATAGAGAATGTTTTAACAGAAGTAAATTCGTGAAACATTGTATTTTTATAGATATAACCCTAATGGTTTACGCAGCACATGCAAATTAATCACTATATCTGTTACAGTGACCAAATCTTAACAGATGGATAAATTGTTCACGGACTATTTTGTATAAATTAGTACATTACTTTATACTATTACTTATTTACTATATGTTTATAGTTTAAATAGCGCATGCATAATAATGACTGCTTCGATTATTGTGACAAAACCAAAATAGATGGATATAATGGCCGCAGACTATTTTTTAGATATTGATAAGTACTTTAAACCCCTAGTATATTAGTTATTTTATTTTATCATCAATAGTTTTCACAGCGCACGCAAATTAATTATTATTTTTTTGCAATTATTTGACACCTTGGTATACGATATTGCAGTTATTTTCTTAAGGATTTTTATTTTCTTGCAATTTTTTTTTAATAATATTAATATAGATTTTAATAAGCCTATGTTACTCACATTGAATTAAGCTTTCCATACGTGAAAGAATTTGTTAAATTGGTCGAGTAGCTTATTCGTTACAAACAAACAAAAAAACAAAGCTTCTCTCTTTATAACATTGGTATTAAAGATAAGATATAGACTGGTCAGCGGGTCAAAGCTATTTGTTAGTCAATCAAAGATATATCATGTATATAAAACTTTCAACCATTATTTTTGCATTCCAATATAATTATAGAACAAATACGTTAACTGACTCGACTGCCGAACAGGAGGTCCCGGGCTATTGTTTGTTATGTGTTAGTATTATTATTTATTATGTGCTTCAGGCAGAGTTTTGACAGTAGATCGTCCGTATATTTGATTTGTAGGTACTTACCGCAAGTAGAGGAAACCTCTCCAAGAAAGGTAGTCCTCGATGATGGTCATGCACTGCGTCATCTGACAGAACACTAACACTCGATGACCGCTCGCCTTCAACTTCGGCAGGATGCGGTCCAGCAACTCGAACTTGCCGGATGATCGGTACAGATCAGGCCTGCAAACATACGTATTTATCCACTCCTCTAGTTAAAAAAGTCCGTCATTGTTGCGTCTGGTACGCAGAGCGGGGCAAAAAAACTTTTCAAACTCCAGAGAATTAAGTAAATGACTTTAATTTTGTCTTTTACCGATATTTTATATATTTTTGGTGTCGCAATTATTGTTGAAATGAATATTCTATTTTCTCACAATCATAGTGAAAAGTAGAGTGTAACACATGGTTGTCTAGAAGAGATCGTTCTGAGCGTAACTTTTTCTGAGTTTTAAGTTTTCTTCTTTGTTATTTTCTGTTATATTGTGGTATCAATCATTCATTCAAAACGCGGAGCTAAAACGCATTATAGCTAATAGCTAAGTTTCTATTTACTTCCTCGCTAAAGCTCGTATACAATGGGTCTTTTTAGTAACAATCTATTTTAACCATGGTTGGTGATGCTATTATGAACGATATTATAAGAACAGATATCTCAACCTAGAAGACGACGCATTGGAAGGTTATGCTTTGGCCGATGTTATGCAGTAATAATGCATAGCCAGCTCCACCCCTTTTCGTATCTCATTCGATTCAATGTTCGAACATGGCATGACATGAACTAGAACGTTTGAAGTCCGCACCCCGAGAAGAATAAGCGAAATCGTTTTGATACCCATAATTCATGTTAGCAGGGTCTTTTAGGCAGTGTTTTCTATGATTCGCCTCTAAAGTGTATAATTTATTTTAAAAATAAATAGGCCGTGGCGTGCCGGCTTAGTGTTCCAAAGGACTGCAGCGTCCTCTGCGTAAAAACCTTCAAACTGCGCTCGCCAACCCGCCTGCCAAACTTGGCGAGTATTGGAAAAATCCCCCTTATGGGGGAGGCCTATGTCAACAGTGGATTTCCTATAAAATCATTTATATATTCTTATACATCAATCTCGCCCACTTACCCAGAGACAACTCCGCTGCCAGTTCCGAGATGGTCACAGAACTTCTCCTCGATGTGTTGGAACATGAAGGGATGGTTGCAAAGTTTGCGCAGCTGCACTATAGTGTTCATGAGCGCCTTGGCACCTCCCTTGCCTTTGTTGCCCTTCTCCGAGCCGTCTGTGAGCAGCACGCCCTTAGACTGCATGTGTCTGTCGATAACATTACATTACGTTACGTCTTATTTCACCGAAGGGGTAAGCAGAGGACTACACAGTCTCATAGCAAATAATACTAGCTATCACTACGTAAAGAAGCGACTCTACCATCCCCCGCCTGCGACCAGGCAGTCAACGAGGCCCCGTACATACGCACACATTTGACGGGTATTGTTTCTACATAGTAGTAGTAGGTTATTGCGCGCGGCCGATTGTATGGAGTGACGGGCGTCTGCTCATAGTAGCTACACTCGCACTTCTCCAGTTATGTTTATTGTATAATTCCTGTCCTACTAATATTATAAATGGGAAAGTTTGTGAGGATGGATGGTTGGATGGATGTTTGATACTCTTTCACGCCAAAACTACTGAACCGATTGAGCTGAAATTAGGTATATAGTTAGTTTAGACCGTGGAATAACATAAAAAGTACTTTTTGTCCCGATATTCCCACGGGAACGAAGACTACGCGGGTGAAACCGCGGGGCGCAGCTGGTACTGTATAACTGTAAATCCTATACTGAAAAATACAAGTTACATGGATGAATAGACATTGAAAGGATTGAGTCGAATGTGCTTTTGGGGATGGTGAATGGTGGCTTATGTTTTTTTTTAATCTAATATAAACAAGACATGTAGCTTACTTGTAGAGCACTCGCTGTAGCCCGCTCATATCGCACTTGATGATGTATTCCACCTTGTCCGGCAGTTGACTCTCTACTTCCTTCTTCAACCGTCGCAGTAAGAACGGACGCAACACTTTGTGCAGACGACGGATGATCAGGATAGTTTCTTCTTCGTTCAATTCCACCTGAGACGTACAGATCACATAAGTTTTCAAAAATTTTGATTGTAAATTTATAAATGAAATTGTTATGATTAACAAAATCATAATTTAGAGAGGAAGAAGAAAGGATTCTTTTAATTCACTGCACACTAAAAATCGCATATTATGCTTCGAAGCGTTGCTAACTCAGCATAATGTAAATTGCAGAACACAACCTGCGCTCATCTGCCGTTAGCATCTTCTCCAGTGACTCCAGTAATTTTTTAGTGACTGGGTGTCTATTAGTATTTTCAAAAATATTAAGATATGTGGATAATGATGTAGGCTGCACATTTATGTAAACTTACGCCATCCTATAAGTTAATCTGCTGTAATGTGTGGTTGTCCGTTGTCCGAAATAAACTAAATAAATCTATCAAATGAAAAAATAACATTGTATATACATTTCAATGATTTTTTCCTCTGGTTGAGTCTGCAACTCAACCAAAAGATGGCCCATTAATTTGGAGGAATAATTCATCGCGTTTTGGTTAGGAATATAATTATAAATAATAATAATAATAATAAATAATAATAATAGTTATATAATAATTATGCAATGACTGCTGTTACAATAATTGCTGTCAAATGTTATTTTTTTGCACTTAACGTACATACAATCATCATCAAAAAATACTCACGAAAATAGTAAATATGTGCAATTTATAGTCCGTACTTGCAATGTCATTGACTTCGATCATGATTCACTGACTTAAATGCATGAACACTACTTATGGGGATAAGTAGAGCATATATTCATCTTAGGCGATGGCTTTAGTAATGAGCTGATGAGTAACTGTATTTTTTTTGTTAAATATTTAACATTAAAGAGCTGTCCAAAGCAAATTCGCCCTCTCGCTCACATGTAACCACATTTTGGTAGATCTAAAACATATGTACTACATGTAATTTCATAAAATATAGACAACTCTTTTACAGGGGGCCGCCTGGGGTAGTACCACACCTTTGCCAGTTATTAATCTGCCAAGCAATGTTTGCACATTACTGTGTTTCGGTCTGAAGGGCAATGTTACCAGCGAAATTACTGTTGGGCATGACGAGATTCAACAACTAGTGTCTCAGAGTGACAGGCGCAGTGCAGTGCCGCGCAGAATTTTGGCACTGGGAACACTGGGTGGCACTGTGTCTGACATGGGCAGTCTTGATGCTAGCCATCAGGCACCTGATTTATTCGTCTTGTCACTCACTATCATAAAAAAAACTAGGTTCTAGAAAATATATACAAGATTCAGTAAAAAATCCAATTTAGTCCAAACAAGTTTTCAGTGCCTTTTAATTTTTCTAAGATTTTTTTCTTTATACATGAAAACTCGTTTGGATTAAAATAGATTTTTTATTGCTGAATCTTTATATCGTTATTTTCTAGAACCTAGTTGTCTTTTTTCCGTAATTACATGAAGTATTTTTTATATCTTCAAAAATGTGGGTAAGTGTGAGCGAGAGGGCGATTTTTCTTTGGACAGCGCCTTAACAGACGTGGCGCTATAATCTTGACGCACGGGAAAACGCCTAGGCTGAGGTGGCGCAAGAAAGAAACATTTTCAAAGATTTATTGGGGTAGGTAAAGATACCTAGCAGTTGGTTAGTATTGACTAAATAAAAGTTCTTACCTTTTCACCAGTAGTAGCGAACGGCGCGTTGAACCACTGTTCGAACGTGGAACAACTCTTGAATATAGACGGCAAGAGGAAGTTGAGCAACGCCCACAGTTCAGGCAGTTTGTTCTGTAGCGGAGTTCCAGTCAGGAGGAGTCGATGTGGCGCGATATAATGCGTGTTCAGAACTTGAGTCAACTTGCAGTGATGGTTCTTCATGCGGTGACCTTCGTCTATTATCATGTACTTCCATTGCACCTGAGAATGTTAAGCTTCGGTTAGATTAACTGAACTAGGATATATTATACATTTTATATACAAAATGTACATAATAATATAATGTTAGCCTTCAGACGCTAGCCGCTGGACGATAAGCGCCAATTAAGTAAAGAAAGAATTAAGCCCACATACTACAGAGCAAATACGGAGAGGTGTTGTAATTAGATTTCCCTATATAACAATTTTCATAGTAAAGTAAATTATGTCCCTGTCATTTTAGTTTCTCTTATAAACCCCGCAGTTTTATCATAGGGAAATTGTGAAAATCTGTTTTACTCGCGTGATTAAACGTTCTGTATTCGGAGGAAACAGGGGAACACTAAACATCGATTTGGTATATATTTTCCATAGGATTGTATCAAACTGCTAAGAGGTCCCCTTTCCTGTTAACAGGTTACAGGACCTCTCAGCAATTTGACACAATCCTATGGAAAATTTACTACATCAATGTTTTGTATTCCCCTGTTACCTCCGAATACAACAGTAAACGTTTTTGATAAAAATATTCTGATATTTTAAAGTTGATGTAATTATTTTTTTTGTAGTGAACGTCTAATCTCGCGAGTAAAACTGCGATTTTTGAAGTTCACTATGAAAAAACCAAGGGTTAAAAGAAAAATTAATATGACAGGGATATACGAGTAGGTAACTTCACTATAAAAATACCATGATATAAATTTATAGAATGGGTTTATAATATTCTGAGGAAACAGGGGAATACAAAACATCGATTTGGTAAATTTTCCATAGAATTGTGTCAAATTCCTAGAAGGCCATGTACGCTCTTAAAAGCCGTGTATGGCGAGTCATATTAGTTATCACAACAAACAGAATAATCAGTGATATCTAGAGTCATACCTTAGCGAGCACACCCTTGTCCTTAATAACGTACTCATAAGTGGTGAGCAACACGTTGAACTTGGTGGAGCGCATCTGAGTTTGTACGGAGCGGCGCGAGTGAGGAGACCCCTTGTACGATACCACGGTCACCGTCGGCGCCCACTTCTCGAACTCTAACACCCAGTTCGATAGCGTACTGTCAAATATTCACATAATGTTATAAATAAAGTTACTATAATAAATAAACCCTAACATACAAATCACGCCTTTTTTCCGAAGGTGCAGGCAGAGTTGTACCCAGGACTCAGTGCCATAGTAGATACACTTACAATTCGCCAGTATGTTATTGGTCCCATGTAATAGGAAGAGAGGCTAGAGGTGGGTTGTCCACATAACCCCTATGAATTGACTCGAGCAGTGTAATTGGGGTAACCAGTTTCGTGAGAGTATAAATTCAAATTATTATTATAAAATCACGCATTTTTTCTGCGACACCGCTGCCATGGGTGTACGCAATTCGCTAGTTATGCTGCCATCGCTGGCGAAAAGTGAGTGTACAACACTTCGCCAGTGCTGTTTTTTAGTCCAACTAGCTGTGCCCCGCGATTTCACTCGCCTAGTCTTCGTTCCCGTGGGAATATCGAAATAAAAAGTACCCTATGTGTTATTCCAGGGTCTAAACTATCCACATACCGAATTTCAGCCCAATCGGTTCAGTAGTTTTGGCGTGAAAGATAAAATAACTACAGGCTATTATTGGAAAAATACAATAACACTTTACCTGACCTGGGAATCGAACCCGAGACTTCATGATCGGCAGCAGCACTTGCGAGCCACTACTCCACCGAGGCAGCCCAAAGCACTAGTCAAGTAGATATTAGAGTCATTAAGAGATCAAGCTAACCTTAGCGGCACAATGATCAGGAAAGGCCCGTTGACTTTCTTCTTCTCCATGAGATATGTGACCAGTGCAATAGTCTGGATGGTCTTGCCGAGACCCATCTCGTCCGCCAGAATGCCGTTTAAGTTGTTGTTGAATAGAGATACCAGCCATTCCAAGCCCTACGAAAAAAATTTATACAATATACGTGTTAAAAAAGGTGTAGTAGTACTTAAGGGGGTGCATCTGCCCGATGTCAAACTTTCAAGGGAAAAAATTGAGAGATTAGAATAATTTTGTTTCGACTTCCCTTACAAAATGGATCAGCCGACCGGCAAATTTGTACGGGAAGTCGAATTAATTTTTTGCGAATTTCAAAATTCTTTTGTTTGGAAGTTGTTTAGGTTCATCTATTTCTACACACCTGTAAGTATAACTACACTACAAAGTGTAGTTATACTTAATAGTAGTATTGTAGTTATACAAATAAGTCCTTACCTTGATTTGATATTCCTTCAAATTTCCATTGACAAGAATGCTGGCTTGCTCCGTGACTGACTCATGGACCGTGTGAGCAATACTGCAATAACATTACAATTTATGTATTTGGACATAGACTTGGTCTACCAAGTGCCCAGCCTACTGGGCATCATCATAGTTCTTAAGGGTATACAGGTGAACTTGGAAATGTGTCAAGGCGGGCGAGTACGGGCGTGCTACATAGCCTGGCGCTATACTAGTACTATTTATTATTCTGTGGCTATACTCGCGACCAACGATTAGTGCCTGATCATATTTGCGACCAACGAGCATACGCGGAAGAATACTTTTTGATAGATTTTCAAGGACACCGGTATACCTGTCGCCTTAAGAAAACGGAGCATGCCAGTTTCACTGTGTGTGCGTCACAGCAACAAGCATCATCAACCTGATTTGACATTTATTTTCAAATCCATATTTTATATAACATACAATAACGCCTTTTTGTAGGCAGAAGTGTACCCAGGACATTGTCCCACAGTAGGTATACCCACATTTTGCCAGTATGTTATTGGTCCCATGTAATAGGGGGCGAGCCTATTGCCATCTACCGGGCACAGTTCCAGATTTCAGGCAGTTACGAAGATAATTCCTAATGGAAAAATCCAATATTTAAAACTTTGAATAAAGTGTTAAATATTGGATTTTTCCAAAACTACTGAACTGATTGGGCTAAAATTCGGTACGTAGATAGTTTAGACCCTGGAATAACACATAGAGTACTCTTTATCCCGATATTCCCACGGGAACGAAGACAACGCGGGTGAACCCGCGGGGCACAGCTAGTATAATATTTATATAGCCGGGACCGGTAGCTCAGAAGGTCTTACCTGTAGTAAGTCTGTTCCTCCGTCTTGTATTCATCGTCTTCTACTTTAGCTTTCTTGATCATTTCTCGAGCTTTCTCTTCATCGGTCTTTTCTTTGTCGCTCCTCTCGTCTTTCTTGTGGCGCTTATCTATGGTTACACAAACATTTAAGTAAGAATTGAGGTTAAAAGAATACGACACCTGTCAGGCGTCCATTACACGACAGGTTAGGCGTCAAACAACTGCCATTAATCATTAGTGATACTGAGTGACGGCCGACAAATTTTTTCTTAATAAAAATAACGTCAATCATCACACCTATCGTCTAAAGTATAAAGCATCAAGCACAGACGTGACTCGTGACTGTGATAAAACTGACAGAAAAATCTATATTGTAATGGCCATCCTACGAATTTGACACAATCCTATGACTATATACTTAAACAACTATTATAATACAACAGTAAACAATAAAACTGGAGTTTTTAGACGTTTATTAGAAAGAAAAAAAAAAGAGTTTAAAACGGAATATAAAATGATAATAATAATAATAAATATAAAATGATATAATGGGCCATATTTTACTTCATCTTAGAAATATCAGCATATAGATTTATCAAATGGGTTAATTATATTCGGAGGAAACATGGCAATACAAAACATTAATTTGCTAATTTTTTCATAGGATTATGTCAAATTCCTAGGAGGCGTCGCATCCTCTTCAGCCTACGAGTTTGTGGTTTAAGCACACCGGGTGCGTATGCGCACACGTACACGTACTTTGGGTGTGTTTCTGCATTTACGAATAAACATAAATATGCTAACATATCCACCTTAACAAATCAGGGTTTGTGTCTACACTCTATTTTTCCTTAATTTGTCGAAACACAATAGCACCAATGACTTTTATTTAGAGAGCCTTGATGTATTTTAATTGTGTGAATCTCGAAGCTATCTTTATTTCGATAGATTTGCACGTCCGATTTGGAATACATACATACATACAATCCCGCCTTGTTCCCGGTGGGGTAGGCAGACTATTTCCCTTGCTACGACCCTGACATTCGACTTTCGCTTCGTTCACTTTCATGACATTTTTCATACATGCTCGTCGGTTGTAGTTACTTGGCCTAAGAACAACGTCAACTTGTTTATGAAAAGTACGCCTAGGTCGACCCCTATCGACTTGACCATTCACACCGATTTGGAATACAGGTATTTATAGAAGCATAGTTTTCCAGTAATGAGTATAATAAAATAGTACGAACAGTTACCGTCATCGTCCTGGCTATCATCACCAGAATCGTCCGAATCGGAGAGTACTTCCCACCCGGGGTGAGTTTCCATCCAATCCTTTATCTGGGATAATAGAGGAGCTTCGTCGCCTTTCAGCACCTACAATAATAGTAACATACCATTACGCTTTTTCCCGAAGGGGTAGGCAGAGGTGTACTCGGATTTTGTTTCAATTAAAATGTTAAAACAGTTAATTTTGTCCCATACCTCGCCAGTTTTAGGATCCATGACGCTAACTCTCGAGTCAGACGTCTGCGAGCTGTCGTCGGTCGCGTCGATCTCTCCGCCTTCCAATAGCTTCCTCTTACGAGACTTCTACACGACATTCATAAAAACAATATGAATAAGTTTATTATACTTACGGAAGTAACAAAATTTACACGATTTCCTAATGGTCCCTTACATACAAGTTAAAAGATTAAATTATTAGAAACTGTAAAGTCGATTACAAAATCACAACCTTTATTTTTTTAATCTAAAAATACTTGACTAAAGGCCACTTTCACCATCCTCGAGTAAAGTGTTGATTAACTACTCGCCGATTAGTGCCGTAACTTTTGACAGTTTCACAAAAAAGGCCATTTTATGTGCCGATTAGCTTAACTAGGACATTATGAAATTAGCACTACGCCTTACTCGCCACTATAATAGACGAGTAGCTTACTCGGCAATTTACTGGAGGATGGTGAAAGAGGCCCTAAAGATACTAAATAAAGGTTTAAAGATCTTTATTCTCAATTAAGACATAATAGGTCGCGCTTAACATTAAAACAAGGATACGAGTGAGGTGAATTGTTTCTGAAATAATATAGAATTGATAAGAACGGATTTATAATAAGTTTTTCAGTGTCCAAGTAGGATAAGGTGAGCAGGCATTTGCTTACTTTGCGTTTGTTCATGATCAATTTATTGAAATCTTTTAGGCGACCATCACACGATAGGTTTGGCATCAATCGAGTGCCATCCATCATGATTGATATACTACGCTTGGCGTAACGTGGCGAGTCTGAACAAAGGCTTTACGAACTTTAGTGCACGTAAACTCGTGAAGAAAACTGTTATAATTATGATTGAACTGAACTGAACATTCAAACTCAAACAGATTTATTAAAATATACCTGACACTTTTGCACGTCAATGAAGATAACCAGCAATGAGTCTACCGTGCGTTCGGAATGATACATCTACAAGAAGAACGCTCAAGATTTACAATGTACATATTATGTACATGTTCTTATATTTGTTTATCTGAAAATAACAGTTTTCGCAGAGCCCATGTTCAGATGCTGAGATGCTATCCTGTACGAAATACAACTGCCGTTTCTGTCTCTCTCTCTCTCTTTCTAGCAATATATAGTTACCCTCTTCCTCCGTTCTTCTTCTTGCTGTTTCTTGCGTTGTTCCTGTTTGTGTTGTTTGACCATCTCCGTGAGAGAGGCGATGTACTCGTCGGTCTGCGACAAGAGGAACGCCAGACGCTTGTCTTTCTTCTGATCGATCAGCTTTCTGTAACCTTCCTCGTCTTCTGCCATCAGACTGTGGGTGAAATGAAATTTTTTATGCAATTTGGCATTAAAATAATAAAAAAGTACTGTTATATAATATTAAAAAATAGGCTGTGTAATACAATATTGACGTATTTTAATTTAATAATTTTTGGATGATTTTTTTACTGAAATAATAATAGAATATACATAAATAAAAATAATGGGTTATAGCTCGACAGAAAAGAGTAGAAACGGAACTAATTAAAAGTGTATGTGTTGATTAAATTGTTTTTACTCTTGTAAAAGACAGAGGCGCCCCCATTATTTTCTACTCTTTTGTGTCGACCTATACCCCAATTACACTGCTCAAGTCAATTCATATGGGTTATGTGGACAACCCATACTGTCAGAGTTTCAGGTCGCCAAGATTCCTACAATGCCTTCCGAAATGACCTAACGTCTGTCCCTTTTATTCTCAAAGGAAACAGCAAAGGACCTACAATTTAATTATCAGTGAAATAAATGACTATTTAATTTAAATGAAAGTATCATACCGTCGCATACGCTCTTTCTCGATGCGTTCTTGTTCCTTCTTCTGTTCCCGTTCAGCGTTCGCGTGATACGTCATTATAGCTCTGTTCACGCGGGACATCTTGGCCTGGTTGTTGCGGTGGAACTCCTTGAAATCTTTCGCTATCAAACAAAATATAATATAGTGATTAATTAATTTCTCATAGTTAATACATTTTTTTATACAATAGATGGCAAATATGCAGACGGGTCTCCTGATGGCTCGCAGTTACCCCCGACTTCGGATACCTGCAACACCAAGGGTATTGCATGAATGTTGCCGCCCTTGAAGACTCTATCCAGACTCCTTTTGAAGAGCCCCATGTTGAAGCTCAACGGGAAGACCGCAGCAGGGAGATCATTCCACAGTTTGCACGTATGCGTCAGTAAAGAACGGGAAAAGTTGGCAGTGTGCGAAATTATAGGACATTTTAGGGAAACATGGCCATCACGTGTATAAGATGAGAGTGGCTCAACGAAGGACCGTGTCATGTTAGGGTTTCCTGGTAGAACTCGTACCAAACGTAGAAATATACCGTCGCTCTAAGGTATGAAGATGTTATACGAATAGCCAGGCTAAAGTGCAGATGGGCCGGACATTTGTCCAAACGGGATGAAAATAAGTGTGAAAGCTGTGACAGTTTCGTATCCGAGAAAAGGACAACGATCTCGAGGCAGACCACCAGCTTGATGGTTAGAAAACATCGTCAAATTTGTCGGAAATCGCTGGATGAGACTCGCACAGGACCGGAAAAAGTCGCGTGAACGTGCCTTGCTGTGGTAGAATACATAGAGATGCACCGATCGGATCGAATCCATGCAATCCGCAGACCATATCATCAAATGTCAGATCGCGATCCAAAAATAATGGTTTTAAATGTAGGATTATAAATTGCATCTCTTTCTACCGAATATCTCTAGCTTTTCTCTCTTCTAGCGAATTGAAATTGTACTGTTTTGTCGCAAGCCCCTAGCTTCGTGCCTATAATACGGAGTTTCCCAGGCTTGTTTCAACCATAAATATATATATCTTACCATGTTGTAGTACAGTTTGCAGGAACTCTTGATGTTTCTGTCGCCGTTTCCTCTCGGCCTCGAGCTTCTGTTGTTTCTCTAGTTTCTCAGTAGCGCGCGCCTCGCGAAGCCCTTGCCGTTTCGTTCGCTTATACGCCTTGATATTAACCGCTGTTTCTAAGGTCGTATCCCGACGAACTTGCGCCAGGATCTCGCTGCGCAACTGTTTCTGGAAATTTAGTACTCGCAAAGCTCTCAGTTCGATTTGCGCTTGCAACCGAAGATCGTCCGGCATATTGGCGGGCAAGCTGGAGAGCATCTCGATGCGGTGAGCGATACGCGCTGCGATTCTATAACAAGATATTTATTTATTTATAATCAGAATAACGCTAGGACTAACTAATGAAGATGTTGTATACATGGGGTGGTGTGCATTGACAATAATAGAAAAAGTGAGTTATAAGTATACTAACACATCATTATCTCAAAAATGTCACAAATTAAACAATATTAAAATAGATAATATTATGGACATCTTTAATACATGCCTCCTAAAAGTAGCAAACACGTCCTTTTCCCTTTAGTCCTGGGATAAGGTGTATAGCTAGTATAATATATTACTGCTTCAACTATATTACTCTGACCCATACCTGTTTTCTCTTTCATTTAGTATCTGTATCGGATCGATGCCCACCGGTTTGGGAATGCTCGTGATGCGATTTTGTTTCGCCCCTGGAATTGGAGCTCCAACCTACAATATTAGAAAGTCATAATATAGATAAGCAGGATTTTTTTTATTGTTGATTTTATTTTAACTAGAACAGTCATACCTGATTCTGAACAGGTTGAGCACCCGGAGCGGCGGGGCCGGGAGGTCGCAACGCTTGTTGTCCACGTATTGGAGGACCGCCCATAGGCTGAACAATAGAATAATACGAAATCAGTTCGTCTTTATTTATACCTACTGCTACTAATTTGATAAAGATAACATGTACCATAGAATTAAAAATTATATAATATATTTATTTTGTAGTGCTGTACAATGTGAATAAGAATATAATAGGTATGAATTACTAACCGGGTTGACGAGTGGCGGTGTGAGCTGTGTAGGGGGCGCCATCTGTCCAGTCATGGGCAGGGGTGTAGGCGGCGCCCCACCAGGAGCCCGCGCACCGTCCCCGGCGCCCGAGCCCGCGGCGCCCGGCGGTGGTGCCTTGCCTCCCGCGGCGCCCGGCGGAGCCCCCGCCCCGCCCTGACCCTCGCCGTACGGAGGCGTCGGACACTCCGCCCCCGCGCCATCCGCGCGCTTGCCCGCCGCCATCAAAGCGATCTGCTGCGGCAGCGGCTGGTTCCGCGCCAGACTCCGGTAGGCCGTCATCTGCGCCTTCAGCTGACACAGCTGTGCGTTCGAGAACATCCCCTTGCCGGGCTCCTGGCCGGGGCCGGCGTTGGTGCGCGCCCGCAGCGCGAGCAGCTGCGAGTATCGCGGGTCCTCCTGCAAGCCCTTCTCCTCCATGGAGTCGATGGCGCGTTGCAGCGCGATGATGTTGTCGGGCCCGGGTGCGGGCAGCGAGCCCTGCATGGGCGAGGAGGAAGGTGGCCCGCCGTTGGCGGAGGCGGGCGCCGGCGGGGGCTGGCCGTGCGGCGGAGTCTGCGCGGAGGGCGGGTGCGGCGGAGCGCCCGCGTGGTGCCCACCCATGTGACCGCCGCCCATCGACATCGGCGGACCCTGCGGCCCGTTACCCGGAGGTGGACCGCCGCCCATCGGCAACGGTGCCTGTCAGACACGATAGCGGTTTAAAACATCGGAATGCTAAATGCGTAGTATAAGGTATTTTTGTTGCATGCACGGCCATATAGATTCCTTTACATAGTCAAATGTCCACTCGAAGCATGTTCAGTGCTACTATAATTTATCTATTATTTTTTAATACAGTATGCGGCTGGGTGGATCAGTCTCTAAATTATTCAGTTTATGAAGTGACGGGTTTCAACTCCCGAGAGAGAGCGGTACTATATCGCATGCAAGTCAAAAATGATCACTGGATATTTCTGAACAGTGTCACTAATGAAGCCGCCGTTCCTATGATTGTGCTAGTGAAAGAAAGTCACAGGCCACAATTTGAAAGTGTTCTGCAAAACAATGATATTGAATATGTTAGAATTCAGAGGGACTCCGTGTAAATATTAAACCATTTCAATTCAATTCAAATTCGCAGGGAATTCTCCGCAACTCGACGTCAAATTTTGCTTGTATTAAACCTTCATATACTCCATATAAAAAATAAATGCCTCGGAGGCGCGTAATGAGGGTTCGAATCCTGGGTCAAAATGTATAAGATATTGGATTATTCCATAAGGAATTTACTCAGTAACAACCTGGAGTGTGGACTGTTACCCGGTTTATGGCAATAGGCTCGCCTTCTATTACATGAGACTAAAACAACATAACCAGCGAAGTGAGGATGTACCTTCCCACTGGGTCCTTGTAGGTACACCTCGGCCTATCTCTTCGGGGAAAATGCGTGATGTTATTTTTTTTATGATAGTTAGTGACAAGACGAGGAAATCAGGTATGATAAGCGTCATGATTGCCCATATTAGACACAGTGCCACCCAGTGTTTTAAAATTAAAAATTTTGCGCGGCTCTGCGCCTGTCACCCTGAGATATTAGTTGTTGAAACTCGTCAAGCCCAGTAATATCGCACCACTACCAAATATCATCAAATCAAATACCAAATATGTTATCACAAAAAACTCTTTATCAGGTTGAAACAGTTCAAGGCATTCGCGGACACATATTTCATAGACAGAAACTATGTCTACACTAAAACTCCAAAGTTAAATGAACGCTTCTTAGATTATGTGCACATCATAAAATGGATTAACAATATCCAGAAAAAATATGCAGACATTACAGAAAAAATTGTAATAGGCGATACTTTTGAGAAAAAGGAAATATTTGTATTGAAAATATCAACTGGAGATGAGAAACCAGCTGTTTTCTTAATGGGTGGAGAACAAGGGAGAGACTGGATATCTTCTGCAGTGATACTTAACTTTATAAATACAATGTTGGTGAACCAACCAAACAAGATAACAGATATTTATGATCTTTACATCATGCCAGTATATAATCCTGATGGATATGAATACAGCATCAAACAGGTAATTATTTTAAGAATTCACAGTTTATATTATGTACAAAGTTCTATTAATTAATACACATACAAATGGGGTTACTGGCTTAAGAATAGTACCCCCCGTCTACCCGTGGTTGCCGTGAGAGCCGGCTAAGAGTTATGAGATCCAAAGGATGGGCAGCAGTGTTCTCTGCATACCATTGAAGTGTGCCACTGCCAAGTGTGGCGATTATTGGCAAATTATGTGGGAGGCCTATATCCAGCAGTGGACTTCCAACGGCTGAGATGATAATGATGATTTATAATTGTTGGAGGCATAGCTTAAAGGGCCATTTTGATTGCACATTTACTTATATGTCACCTGGTGGCCACATTCAAAGGTGAATAATTTTATGCTACTGACTTTTTTAGGGTTCCATACCTCAAAAGGAAAAAAGGAACCCTTATAGAATCACTTTGTCTGTTATGACACGTTTTAATGAGAACGCGTAGAGGTATCAAGTTGACATTTATATCAACTATTCAGATCTGTGGTCTCTTGTGGCTGTTAAAAAATCATACTTCTAAGTTAACACAATCAAATGGTATGGCCATTTTACTGCATATTTCCATACTTTGCGCGAGGAACTAATAGATGGCGCTGTATATTCTGTAAGCGGAATTTTTATTCGGGATTGGAAGCGTTTTGTTCATGTATCTAGGCACTAGGTATGGAACCCTACACTATGCATACATATGTATGCCTTAACAATTTATTTTTTGTGCTAGACTAAACAGGCATTGGACGACAATCTCACCTGCTGATAAGTGATGATGCTGCCTAGGTGGGAGCACGCTTGTTAAGTAAAAACCTATGCACTCTTGACTTGAACAAACCCTCGTTATAGTTTTTGGGTTTCGACTTTTCATACTAATGTTATAAATGTAAGAAACTTGTGTCTGTTACAATTTCACACCTGAACCGGTGCGCTGGACCAATTCTCATGCTTTATATATTCTATTGAGACTGAGATGGGACCTAGAGTAGTAATAATTATTATTCTTTGCCTAGAATAAGGTAAAATATCGTACTCTTATCCTGATATTTCCAAGAGAACAATGTCTATGCAGCTGACGCCAAGTGGGACAGCTAGTACAAATTTAATATTATATCAACCCGCTCAATCCGGCGGCCTCATTTTAAAGCACGCACTAACCCGAACCCAGCGGCTTTGGTGTGTAGGCACCCTAAATGATTACAGTTCACTGCTAACCATATTGTTTTCAAAGTATGCCTCCAACATGATACTACCTACAATTGTTTGCATTAGGTTCCTACATGGTTTACAATAAGTAATCAGTACAAGATAAGATCTTTTTCAGGACAGATTTTGGAATAAGAACAGACACGTTTTCTTCCCACACATATTGTGCCGTGATAATGAGATAGCTATTGGAGTGAATATTGACAGAAACTTCTATCTGAATGCTACCACATACAGTAAGCTTTCATCATAAGCGGGACTCTCTTCCATACAAAATTAAATTTCCAAAATTTGCAGAAATCGAGATTAATTTACAATTCGATTGTTTGTAGTTGGCTCTTGATCTGGCCTTTATTTTTGCCAAAACATATTTGTTCAAAGAAATCCGTATGGTTTTTTGATATTTATAAAAATTGTTACAAAAATATTTTTAGATAGATTGTTGACAAATCTTGTTAATTTTTCAAAATGGTGGCCAATACACAAATCGTATGAGGCCATCATTAAATGAAAAAAATAGACAAGTGACAAGGTGGATTTTAAATATATGACGGTAGTTTGCAATTATTCGCTAAAAATGGGTTCATGTGAATATTACATTACTATTTTAGTGTATAGATTGTGATTTTCTGTTGTGTATTAAATTAGTTAATCAAGTGAATAATTATTTATTAGTGGTGTCTTCCGATTCGAGAGTACCTATGTATTATGTATTTCTATAATCCACTTTTGTTTCTTCAATGTATTTTAATGCAATTTTTCTTTTTTAAATAAATCAAAGTGGTAGTAGTAGGTAGGTAGGTAGGTAGGTGTAGGTAGGTTTATGTCACACGTAATATAAACAATTGAGTCGAAAATTAATCTCACTTTCTCCATATTTGGGAAATTTCGTTTTGTATGAAAGAGCAACAGCCTTAATGAGCTTTTAGTTGTGCCTAACAGTACCACCTAAATAGGCATCATATCTATATATATTTGTTACAGTTCCATATTCAGAGTGTGATTCTATATACACTGGACACAAAACTCTAACGGAAGATGAGGCAAAAGCTTTAACCACATTCCTTAACAGCATTGCAACAAGGATGATGGCATTTATTAATGTGAGGGGATTTGGCAACCTTATTACCGTGCCTTACGCTATGCATAATCAGTTTGCCAACAATTATGCTATCTTGGTAAGTAATGTAAGTAAGTATATGTCATGGCCCGATTGTAGAATTGCCCACATCATGAAATGTCATGAGGTTTTGTAGTGTCCATAGTCCATTGGCCACATCATGATGTGCCTTAATTAGATTGATGATAAAATTGTTCATTGATATGAAATGCCACCTTTTTATGAAATGATCTAATATTTCATGATGTGGTAATTCTACAATCGGGCCACGAAATACAGCAAGGCATCTGCCCACTAGTATGGAATTATACTAGATCTAATGGGACCTAAAAAATATTCTTGAACATTAAATTACGCGTTTGTCGCGTGGCGTGGTATAGCTCGACAGAAAAGAGTAGAAACGGAACTAATTTATAGTATTTGAATTGATTCAATTGTTTTTATTGTTGTAAAAGACAGTGGCGCCCCTGATATTTTCTACTCTTTTCTGTCGAGCTATACATGGAGCGGTAAAGTTTCATCAAAAATTTACTGTGAGAATAGCGTTTAAACAGTCTAGTGGGCAAAGTGTCTCTGTGTCGTAAATATGTTACTATTTCGTTCGTTCTTTCAGATGCCTTTATTTTATGTTAAACTTTTTTACTAATTTTTAATGTTACACAGTATTATTGATTACCTTGCAACCTCATTAGCAAGGTTTCTTATATTTAATTAACTTTCACCCCCTAATTTCATCTACTTCTTTGTAATCCCGGACAATAAGTGGCATTATATATGAATGTCTTTCCTCAAGGTCGTGACTATCTCTCATCATCATTGTAGCGTGTGTGGCCCAGCGGAAATATACCCGGTTTTAAATTCAGGGTCCGTGGATCTACTATTTTCATGTTGACTTTTCACCTAGGTGCTACTGTGTTTCGGATGTCATATTAAACTGTAGGTCTCGGCTGTTTCCTATAAGATATGTAAGAGGCAGTCGGTCATGTTAGAGGCCTTTTAGGAATCATGGCGACCTGAAACTCTGATAATATGCGTCCACATTACTCATATGAATTGGCTTGAGCAGTGTATGGTCAAAGTAGTTAAATGTAAACAAATTTGATTTTTTTTTACCTTGTAGTACATTTTTCATCATAAAATATTTATGTTAAGTAATAGAGAAGAGAAGGTAAATTAGATTATTGAATTCCGGAAACCCACCCACCCCAGAGCGGTAAATTTTGAGGTAATTGTAAATGTGCATATGTAAAATATGGCACATCCATGTATTCAGTAAACTATAAAATAAATCATGTAAAATCATCCATATTTATTGCATTACACTTTAAAAATAATCATTTACCTTTTTTTTATATACCTTTTTGTAGTAGAGTATGTATGTACAAATAAATTGTTAAGGCATACATATGTATGCATAGTGTAGGGTTCCATACCTAGAGCCTAGATACCTGAACAAAACGCTTCCAATCCCGAAAAACAATCTGCCTACAGAACATACAGCGCCATCCATCCATATTAATTCCTTGCGCAAAGTATGGAAATATACAGTAAAATAGCCATAACTTTTGATTGTGTTAATTTAGAAGTATGATTTTTTTACAGCCCCAAGGGACCAAGGGACAGATCTGAGTAGTTGATATAAATTTCAAGTTGATACCTCCACACATTCCCGTTAAAAAGTGTCTTGACAGACAGACAATAAAGTGATCTTATAAGGGTTCCTTTTTGCCTTTTGAGGTACGAAACCCTAAATATCACTGAAAAACTGAATTTCAATGATTATTCCCAACAAAATTAAATGAGTTTTAACTCCTATTTTTTCAGTTATCACACCATAAGTTCATAGTGCCCGTCATAATCCACATACCAAAGCTAAGTTTTTTTTAACACAGAATGTTTTATAAGTTGAAGTGACAGAGTAGTAAGCAGTTCCTCCATATACCCCTGTTATTTACCCACTTTAACCCTAATTGGAGTATCCAATACTGTTAGAGTATTAATTCATATTATTATTATCATCTTCTCAGCCATAAGTTTATAATTTGGAGATTAAAATATTAAACTATATAGATTTCTTCACAGATCGAAATGCTACTGCATGCTTCAGATAAAATTTACGAGAAGTTTAATGCATCATACACTTTATGCAATACTGGAAGTTGTCTTTGTAAGTAACTCTATAATATGTCATCTGGCCATAACTAGAACCCCCGTCACTCCATACAATCGCCCGTGCACAATAGCCTTTACTAATACACAGAAAAGATAATGTGTGTACAGTGTACATGCGTCAAATGTGTACGAGTGTTACTGCCTTGTTGATTGCCTGGTCACGGGCAACGAGTGTCTTTATATAGTAATAGTTAGTATTCTTTGCCATAACATACCTTGCTCAGCTATTCTTGAACATTTTTGTAAAGGAACTACTGATAAAGTGCCAGTAGTAAGAAAAATTGTTCATGGCTACAATACAGTCCAGTATTTATTATCCTCATACATTTATATGCAAAGAATATTTTCGTTCTAGGCCTACAGGACTGCGTTTGATTAGCATATTGACAGTGAAGAAACCAATAATTTTTCACTGACAGGACCAAAAATTTTTACGAAGTGAATAAAATGTTTTATTTCTCATTAAATTTAAAATTGGTCAAAGTCAAATTTACATAAATTTTGTAATAAACAAAATATTGGCACTTCACCGTCAATATATCATTTCGATCTACACTCTAAGGCACTTACATTTACAGTTGGCCTCACAGAAAAGACAAAAAGAAAACCTAATATTATTATGTTTCAGATAATCATAGTGGCAATAGCCCTGATTGGGTGAAAAGCAACATGAATGTGCCAATAGTTTACACAATATTCATGAATAGTAAAGACACATTTCTACCTCGTATCGAGCAAGTGTCTCCTCTCACACAGCATTTGTCTATCATTGTAAGGGAAACATTACTGTTGGCAAACAGTATCTATGGACCATTATTTAATAGTGCACAGAATTGGTCCGGGAGCTTTGCTAGCATAGTTAGTTCAATAATTCTGATGTTATTTAAAATAAAATAAATATGAGATAAAATTTCTGAATAAATTATATATATATTCATATATAGTGGCTTGTGAATATGCTTTTGACACCAAAATTTTTCCATTTGCTCATAGGAAGATAGACAGTCAAAGGAATGTAATGTTACCTTGATCATAAGCTTCTTGATAATATAAATCTATGAAACTATTATTGTCACAAATGATTTGTCTTGTGTTAGTTTACCTGTCCCGGAGGCATGTGCCCAATTTGATGCTGCATGTAACCATGAGGTGGCCCTTGCCCAGGCATATTTGGGTGTTGAGGATTTCCTGGCATAGGATGTCCATTTGGTCCTGAAGGATGAGGCCCTCCTGGTCCAATATGACCAGGCGGGGCCGGCATGTGCGACCCAACCATATGCGGGGGCATTTGATGGCCAGCCGGTGGCATAGGATGTTGCGGCGGAGGTCCTTGACCGTTATTAGGGGGATGGGGATGCGCTGGACCCGACGGTGACATGTGATTAGGCATCGACGGCTGTGCGCCCCCTGAAGGATGCGACGGAGGTGGCCCGTTCACATGCTGCTGATTATAAGGACTATGGGGAGAGTGTGGCGGGGCCGGACTTTGCGTCGGAGGGCCCATGGGGCTTGGTGCCTGCGGCGGCGGCATTGGGCTGTTCTGGGGCGACGGACTGGCCATAGTTTCACTAGTCACACACACATGCACATAAAATCGTTACACAGCACAGGAATTAAATTACACCAGAGTCACGACTACAGGTCACAGAGATAGCCCCTGGCCCATTTCTCATTATATTAGCAACTCACTCACTACAGAATATTATGTTCAATTTTTGTTACTGTGTACAAGATGTAATAAATAATAAAAAATTTTAGATGATTATTTTTGTACATTTACTGTTTCAGTATATTAGTACTCTGTGATTCACAGAATACAATACAAACGCACTGTGATTTACTGGCGTCGGGCAGGCAGGCACAGATCACAGAACAGAGGCGTCACTTTATCTTTTTGACGTTTCTAGTTTCTACTGCGGGGCTATTGTGGTACTCGGTGACGATCACTTTAATGACTATTAACTCGATTTGACAGTTCTAGTTACTAACTACAAATGTCAAACAGCTGGTTTCGTATTGGGGCTTTCCAGTTAGCAACTGAGATGACGTCAAAATCACTAGGCGTGTATAAAAGTCACTTAACTCAATTTTCGACTGCCTCGGTGGCGTAGAGGGCGCATGCTCGACTGCCAATCAAGAGGTCCCGGGTTCGATCCCCAGGTCAGGCAAAGTGTTAAATATTGGATTTTTCCATTAGGAATTATCTCAATAACTGCCTGGAGTGTGGAACTGTGCCCGGTAGATGGCAATAGGCTACTATTGGACTGAGTCCTGGGTACACCTCTGCCTACCCCTTCGAGAAAAAAGGCGTGAATGTATGTTATGTTTTTTAACTTTTAACTCAATTTTCCAGCTGTTTTCGTATCGATACTTTTAAAACTGGCATTGGGGAAGTATTAATTGTTCACCGTGACGTCACTTGTGATTATCACTGAAGTTTTAGGATAGACACTGCTCGGGGCCCAATTCCGAAAGTGTACTATAAGCGCAATGGTGTTCCGATCGTGTATCATCGGTACTTTTTTTGAAATACGCGAGTCTATATGTCATTTAAAAAACTCCAATGGAAAACCGATGAAATCAGAATGAACACGTTTGATATGTCATTGATCGCATAATTTTAAACCCAATTCACTAAGACTCTGGTGATCAATGTCGTATTGATAGTTGACTTTAACCGAATTCTGTAACCATTTTGACATCAAGTACTTCGGCTTTTCAATGATACATTCTATCATAAACTACCATTGACTGACCATTTTGCAGCTGAACCTTTTGAGTAGCAGTTGCTCAATGGTAGTTCGATGAAACCTTCAAATTACTCTTAAAATGGCCGTATAAGCGGCGCTGAAAATAAATTTACTATACAAATACGAGTAAATTATCATGAAATAGAGAAAAAATGCCAGCGTCGACGCTTTCTAAGACCTTCCGGATAGTGAATATGAAATGGGAAACACGAAAATCAGACTTATAATTTTATAACCAAACATCCCTATCGTCAATATCTTCGGGACATAGTCAGTGTGGTCTGAGAGTAATAGGGTAAGTAAAAAATAATAATATTAGGTTATTACCTAGTCTAATATTATATCCATTTATAAAAAATTTTTTTTTTAAGCGCCATGCAAGGAATTTCTACCCATAGCGCCATGACTGCTGTGCATATGGCCTTTGGTTTTATGCCACTCTTTTGATGCTATCGATAAATCGCGCCCGTGGAGGTATTGGTTAATATTGGTAGGGTTAGGTGTATAGTAGGCATGAAATTTTTACAACACCATTAAACAATTCTGTCTTTATTCTCCGCAGATCAAACTTGCAGTGTGGGACTGAATTCTAGTGCTCAAGGTTGACAACATACTCATAACACCTTTCTACTTTAAATTTCTCCTTCATGTTTTGTCAAAAGAAACTACTTATATAATATCAAGTTGATTAATGAATGATGTGGGGTCTGTAAATGATAATCTATGTAACAAGATAGAAATGAAATTCTCATAAATTATAATTTTTAATGTTCTGATTGAAGTTACATTCACAATAATTATAACATATAACATTTTATGTATATTCCTATATGTATGGTACCTATGGTTTTATAGCTGAATAAGGCTTGTTTTATTGTTCGACTGGTTGTTGTATTTTGTAACCCATGCTGTAACAAATAAACGAATTTTTACTTGTAATAAATGTGCCTATATTTATTTGAAGAACTTACTACATTTCTAAAAGAAAAGTGATGAAGAATCCCAACTTATATAATAAATTGTATGCTTATTACCTTTTCACGCTAAAACGACGGCACCAATTAGGATGAAATGTTATACATACATACATTCACGCCTTGTTCACGTTGGGGTATGCAGACTATTTTCCTCCACTTGCTACGACCCTGACATACAGCTCTCGCTTCGTCCACTTTTATGACATTCTTCATACATGCTCGTCTTAGAACAACATCAATTTGTTCATGAAATGTACGCCTAGGTCGACCTCTACCATTTTACCATTCACACCAGTCTTATTTACAGCTCTTTTGTTAATGTCCTTTCATCCATCCTCTCCAAATGTCTGAACCACCTGAAAAAAAATATAAGAAATATTATTTAGGCCAGCTTTGTTTAGGTGAGTGATGTACAACTGTGGTCAGAATTGAAAAATCCAGGGCGCGATTTATCGATAGCATCAAAAGAGTGGCATAAAACCAAAGGCCATATGCACAGCAGTCATGGCGCTATGGGTAGAAATTCCTTGCATGGCAAGCGCCATAAAAATAATTTTATAAATGGATATATTAGACTAGGTAATAACTTATTATTATTATTTTTTACTTACCCTATTACTCTCAGACCACACTGACTATGTCCCGAAGATATTGACGATAGGGATGTTTGTTTATAAAATTATAAGTCTGATTTTCGTGTTTCCCATTTCATATTCACTATCCGGAAGGTCTTAGAAAGCGTCGACGCTGGTATTTTTTCTCTATTTCATGATAATTTACTCGTATTTGTATAGTAAATTTATTTTCAGCGCCGCTTATACGGCCATTTTAAGAGTAATTTGAAGGTTTCATCGAACTACCATTGAGCAACTGCTACTCAAAAGGTTCAGCTGCAAAATGGTCAGTCAATGGTAGTTTATGATAGAATGTATCATTGAAAAGCCGAAGTACTTGATGTCAAAATGGTTACAGAATTCGGTTAAAGTCAACTATCAATACGACATTGATCACCAGAGTCTTAGTGAATTGGGTTTAAAATTATGCGATCAATGACAGATCAAACGTGTTCATTCTGATTTCATCGGTTTTCCATTGGAGTTTTTTAAATGACTTAAAGACTCGCGTATTTCAAAAAAAGTACCGATGATACACGATCGGAACACCATTGCGCTTATAGTACACTTTCGGAATTGGGCCCCTGGTGATTAGGTAGAACGCCAATAGTCCTGCTGAACCAGTGTAATCAGGGGGTGTCAGCTTAGTTCCCGGCCAATGCCAACACGGCGAAGGAAATGTTAAAAAGAAACGGAGCTCTTAAAACGACAGAGAAAGCACTATTTACTGACCCTACTAAGGAAAATATAACATTTTAGTAGAATTCAAAATTATGGGAATTATTTAATTAATTCGGAAGATAGAAATAATAAAGAATAAACACTTTTGAAATAAGTAATGAAATTATTTAATAATTTTATTACATATATTGTTCAAATTAGTTAAATCTAGACCTCAGATTCTTATGATTACTTGAATCAGCGTTAGAAGAATTTCTTTTTTGCCATCTGGCAACCGGATAATAGAAATGACTGTTTTTATTCTGTGCTGTTTATTGTTTACGATTTTCACTTTTTAGTTGATTTGCACTTTGCACATCTTTAGTGGAAATAAGTTTTGTAAAGTTTCTCGTATTTTGTTATATTGTGCTATAGAAAGTTTTGTTCTTGTGCTAACGAGATCATAGACTCTATTATTGCGATTGTGCGAAAAAGACGCCTAGGTTAGGCAAAGTGTTAAATATCGGATTTTTCCGTGAGGGATTATCTCAATAACAACCTGGAGTCTAGAACTGTGCCCAGTAAATGGCAATAGTCTCGCCTTCTATTACATAGGACCAATAACATACTGGTGAAATGTGGGAGTATACTTAGTATGAGACTGAGTTCTGGGTACACCTCGGCCAACCCCTTCTAGAAAGATGTTGTGTAATATAAGATTTACCTTATTTTCATCTGAATAAAGACTACTTCTAATACCTGCTCTTATTTTTTACCCTTTGCGTATGTCATGAATAGATATAGAAGTAAATATAGACATATAATATTGGTAGGTACCTATAGCTAATGTTAGAAATATTAAATCTCCCGCGCTACTGAATAGTTCCAGTGCGAAGCGTTGGTAGCGCTAGCGTCGCTTCGTGTACGCAAATCTGAAGTACGTAGTGGGACTTCTTCTTGTATATGTGTTCTGTGGTATTAATGCTCTGTGGTGTTTAGAGTTCTTTGATATTTTTTGACATTTGTCAAAAAATAATAACCTTATAGTGATCTGTGTTAAAAACCTATATTTACGTGCTCAGTGTTAAAAACCATTAAAAACCTCTAAAAACAAAACATTCATTTATGTTCATTTATTTGTAAAATAAGTTAAGAAATAAATTTGAAATTATTTTAAGGTATATCTGATACGAATGATTTTGGATTATTCGCAATCCCAAGTCCTAGGTAACTTTCGTTCTGAACTCAACGTGTCTCAAGAAGTGAGTGTAATAATATCTCAAGAATTAAATATTAAGAAGCGATTTCTTGTGAAAAATATCTATTCATACTTTGGCGAATAGCTGTTGATAATTCCATTAAAATCATATCACCATGGATGAGGAAGAATATTATTCAGAATCTACATGGACCTACTTATCACTGTGTGCTGAGCCGACTCTGTATGAAGGCTTGAAATTCGCTAAAGACTTGATCATTGCGAACATATTACTCCGATCCATTGTACAGCTCATACCTGTACCACATAATGTTCGCCACAGCTTCTGTTTAATCATAGGAAGCTTTCTTTTGTACTACATTATCGGACCAGCCTGTATATGGACTGTGGGACTCTGTGCTGGTTCATACATGCTAATAATAATTCTATCATTCTTCACCAAAAGATGGAGAGGTTTATTTGTATCAACTGCTGTCATCTCATTCTTATTATTGAGTGAAGCATATGTTCTTAATCCAAAAATGTGGCAGCAAATAAGAGGTACTCAAATGATTGCAGCTATGAAGATTATTTCAGTTGCAATTGAACTAGATAGAGACTTATTCAAGAGGATGTTGAATCCTGTTGAATTTGGAGGCTACATAATGTGCCCAGCCAACTGCATTCTAGGCCCCTGGATATCATTTCATACATACAGTTTATATTTGGATTACAAGTTTCTCAACCGAAGGTGGATAAAAATAATTGTTGTAAACTTATTCAAATCCATGTTATGTTTGATTTTGTCAAACTGTATTGTACCATGGTATATAGATGATGACATGAATAAGTGGTTATTAGCATACAGAGATGCACAGGGATTCAGAATGTCACATTATTTTATATCCAGCATGTCCATAGTGTCAATGACCTCCGCTGGTTTTGGATTAACCAATGATTGTCACTGTGAACTGCAAGTTACAAAACCAATATACATAGAATATCCTAGATCCCTGGTTCAAGTTGTCATTTATTGGAACATGCCAATGCACCAGTGGCTAAAAAATTATGTTTTTAAAACATGCCAATCTTATGGGCAATTTACAGCAATATTTGTGACCTATGCAGTCTCATCACTGTTGCATGGCTTAAACTTCCAATTTGCAGCTGTGCTTCTTAGCATTGGGACATTTTCTTATGTTGAATATAATTTACGACACAAAGTTGCAAGTGCTCTAGAAGTATGTTGCCTTGCAAACCCATGTATCAAACAATGTGACCACAAGTATAAAAAGAACAGTTTTGTTGCTGTGTTTGTAAACACAATATTTGCTGGAATAACAGTTGTACATCTTGCTTATTTAGGTGTTATGTTTGAAGCATCTTTTGCTGTTCAAGAATCGGGTTATTCTTATTTACACACAATGAAAAAGTGGGAGAATCTCAATTATTTTAGTCATGGTCTAGCAGGATTTATGTTTGTGATATATTTGATGATGTGATAAGATTCAAGTGATTGAATCAATTTGAATCTGAACCATTGGTGATCTCTTTCCTATAAACAGTATCTTTTTATCTTTAATAATATCTCTCTTCTTTAGAATGCTAGTGTAGCTATTTTAAATCTAATTATTATAATTATTGATACCTAGTATAAACACAAATGTAGGCAATACAACAAATTAAACAAATTTTGAAGTAAACTGCACAAATAATATATAATTATGAAATAATAGTCTGATAATGTAGTGAGATTATGTGTTTACAAGTTTAGTATGACAATTATTCAATTTAGATATTTAAGTAATAATAATAGGTAGATAACTTTCCTTAAATGTCTCTTTGTATCTATCTATAGCTTTTACATACCATTGCTACTGGATTTACAATATGTCGTTATTACCCAATTTTTTCTATGTTCAGACAAATTGTCAAATTGTGATTTATATGGTTTATACCTTATATTGTTCCGAAACCATTATTCATATTTATTATTTATGATGTAGCTTATTCTATGCATGCTATGAGTTAGCTCCTTAAACTGACTCATTACCAACAGTATAAACAATGTATTTCTTATGATGTTATAGACAAGAAAAACTAACATCTAAGTAATACTTATCACCCTTCAGAGTTTCAAATACAGAGAGGAATAAACTGCTATTATAACCCTAGGTATTATGAATTATGGTACGCCAAGAGGTGCATCAAGCTCCATGCTCAACCCCATATTTATGTAATGGCAGTTTTTTTATCTCTGTATTTGAAAGAGAGAAAGTAAAGTTAATAAAATAAGTATTATGAAACTTGTATTTATTATTATTAAAAATCTTACAATATTGATTTTTCATTTATTTATTTAACTATCTGAGTGACTTTCTAATGTTTACAAATTTGCTTAGTACTAAGTTTTTAATGTCTTATTAGTGCCATTGACTAATTAAGGCTGGTGAACATTATTATTATTAGTATTTTTAAATCCATTTGAGATCTCCATCTACAAATTGGAAAAAACATGTTCTTTGTAAATCAAAGGTTCTGACATTCACTTGAAAATTCTGCATATTATCATTTTCCAATAACTGAATCTGGTAATTAATTTCAGAATCTTTATTAAATGTACAAAAATATTCAGGTCGTGTATACATCAATATTGTTTTATATTCTTTGGTAACTTTTTGTATCTTGTTTATTAAAGTTTTTGTATATAAATCCATTTTTGTTATTTTGAATCCTTGTTCCGACCAATAAAATGCTGTAAGGCTATTGAAAATTATAAGAGAAATGTTTGCATGTTCACTCAAAATGTTTTCTAACTTATATATTGTTGCATACATTTGTGTTGCATCATAAATGTCCAAAAAGTGCAAATTTGTCAATGTGCAGTGTACATCATTTTCCTGTTCTTTTTCTGCAACAGATAACTTTTTTGTTATTAAAGTTACTAGGTCATCATAATTTAAATTTCCATCTGTATTAAAAATGAGAACTCCGGCAGGGTTTGTTGATTTAGTTTGAATTAAGACCTCTGAGATTATATCATTCAATAAACGAGATGTGCTTATTTCACTGCTAATTTCAATCACTTCGCCGCTGGTTGGTCCCGATGGAAACAAGTTCGGGTAAAAGTTTACAATATTTGGTTTCTTTGTGAGCCTTGAAAGTAATTGCACGCCAGATTCAATTTTAAAGGTCATTTTTTTAAAACTAGTCACCTTTGTAAAATGAGGAACACTAGTCGATTTTACTTCACTGTATCATATTCATCAAAAATACTAAAATAGTTGAAAGTAAAACACAAAACAAACGCCAAACATGTACGCCATGTACGTATCAAATGTCTAAAATCCCGCCAAATCTCATGTCATTGAGGCAGACCACAGATTCTGTTTATGTAAATTCAATTCTTAATTTGTGGCTTGTGAAAGTGTTTTTAACACCACAACTTTGCCAATAACACGTTGGGAGATTGGACATCAAACGATGGAAATTAACCAACAAGTGCTTTTTATGTAAATTATTTGATTCCTATTAAATCGTCCTAGTTATCATATTACTTTTGTGTCTTTTCTGGCACGTCTCACATCTCTCTTTTGCAGGCACATGAATAGCCAGCCTACGGTCTACATTTTTCTTCAATAAGACGCCGCACGGTTTACGGATTTGCTAGTGATACGCGGGAAATTCGAAATCAAAATCCGCAGTTGCGCAGTGGTCCAAATAAAACTTGCGCTTCACACCGCGCAAACTCGCTGCTCTCTCTAAAATAGAATTTATAGGCAAAACTAGGTGCATTGTGTTATATATTCTGTTACATGTACCTATTGATTCTTTAATCATTCATTCAATAGATTTGTAGTTATGGCTTCCTCTTACTCATATCCTGAATTATTTTTGGCGGGTTTTATAATTACCTTGCCCTTTTTATACGAAAAAAGTAATGTTTGTCGGTATTACCTTAAGTTTTTCCTTTATTACGCTTATGTTTTGATTACTTGTACTGTATTATTACCCGTTGTGCTAATATATCCTCGTGATGTTACAAATCTAATGTAAGATATTGATTTAATATAATACCAATCTATTTTTAATTGTGCAGGAGTTGAAGTACTTATTAATAATTTAACCTTTTGTACTTACATGTAATATATTATTTAATAATATAATACTTTCTTTTCAGAGTTGCTTCCAGATTTTGTAGATATGCTTCCCATATAGTTGGCATAGAATGGGAATTACGAGGGCTTGAGCACTGGGATAACGAACAATGCTATATTGTGATATCAAATCATCAGAGTTCCTTGGATATTTTAGGTGAGTTCATAGTTATTAGCAGTTAATGTGATAATATTACCAAATTATTAAATCTACAGTTAGTATATTATTTTTAATGTTACTACGTGTAGCGCCAATGGAATTATGACAGTGATGTGTCAAAGAAACACTATTCCATCAGGCGTCGGCAGAGATTCAGAGATACAAAAACTATGGTTATCTCGTCCTATAGAACTAGGGATATCTCTGTTCATTGTGAGATGGTGCCTGTGACAGTTCTGGATTATGAATATTGCTGTTGCGGCACTGACTATAAAATAGCACAGGTACAGAGGGTGCTGAACCCGTGGTTACCGTAAGAGCCGGCTAAGGTATGTCAGATCCAGAGGATGGGCAGCAGCGTCTTCTGCGTAAAAACACTGCGCTTGCCAAGAGTGGAGAGTATTGGCAAATCCCCTTATGGGGGAGGCTATGTCCAGCAGTGGACTTCCAACGGCCGAGTTGATGATGATGACGCGTGACCAATAACGTTGAATTGCTTTCTGAAATACAACTTAACCCGTCACCCGTCCCCGCGCTGACTTGCGGAGCAAACTTTATAAACGGTATGATTTTATTGTTGTAGGCATGTTCGAGATGTGGCCTCGCATGAAACGTTGCACAGTGGTCGCCAAGCGGCCGCTGATGTTCACAGGCGCGTTCGGTTTCGGTGCGTGGCTCTCCGGACTAGTGTTTATTGACCGATTAAAGACGGAGAGAGCTCGAAAGTCTATGAAGGAAGCCACTGAGCGTGTCAAACAGGAGAAGGTAATTGAAGGCTGTTACAACACCGATCGATCGATGGGAAAATCGATAAGTCGATTGATGGTTATAGAGAATATGGATCGACGTTAAATAATTTGAATTTATACTCTAACATATCAGGTCACCCCAAATACACTGCTAGAGTCAATTTATATATTACAGAGTTGAGATCATATTGACAGAGTTTGAGGTCGCCAAGATTGCTACAAGGCCTCTGACATGACCTAACGACTGCCCCTTACATACCTATCATAAAAGATAAGCCGGGACCTACAGTTTTAACGTGCCATCCGAAACAAGGTAGCGTCGTTAGTCTGGATCATGAAAATATAGACTGAACTTGCATTTATGATATTAGTGTGGATTAATTAAACCAAGCATCCAATCCAATCTTGGTAATTACCAAGTATCAAAATAGGTTCTTCCAGTTATATCATAGTAATTTTTATGTTGCCAATCTTGTACCAAACATACATTTTTTAAAGCCGCCCTTTTCCAAGGTCAAGACTCGGTAGCCCGACTCAATTCCTGAAACAAAAGGTAGAAAGGCACAGCTTGGCAGAAAAATAATGGCGGCGCCACTTTATAGTTCATCAACAAAAACAATTTTGAAGCAACACATAGTTACTGCCTATAATTTAATCCTACATTTACCCTGCTCCTGTATTTTTTCTTTCATATTATATATCTTTTTTATTGATAAAAGCTTTGTTTCAGACGAAGTTGTGGGTGTTTCCCGAAGGCACGAGATTCAATAAGGGCAGTATACAGCCATTCAAAAAGGGCGCTTTTTATTTAGCGATTGACTCGCAAATACCGATAATGCCTGTCGTATTCAGCCAGTATTATTTCCTTGACGGTGACTCCAAGACTTTTGAACCAGGTACTAATATTCCCACAGAGCTCGTAATATTAAGGGGTTATTATAGATTCGTCACAAAGTAAATTCGCCACGTTTTTTATGGAGTTTAAATTTGTGCCTGGTTAATGGCGATAGATTCACCCCTATTATAAGGGACTGAAAAACTTAACAGGCTAAGTGTGAGTGTTTCAGCTATGGAACTAGGTTCTGGGTACACCTATCTACCTACCCCTTGTGAAAAAGGCACGATGTTAAGATGTGTTACCTATTTTAAATTTTTAGGCAAAGTTGTGATCACGACCCTTCCACCGATTCCAACGAAAGGCATGACTAGAGACGATTTGGAAAAATTATCAGAATTAGCGCGTCAACAAATGATTGAAGTTTTCCACGACAGTTCCAAGGATCTGGTGAGCCAGAGAAAAATTGTGCTTTAATTAAAGAAACTAGAACACCATGCTATAACAATGACCAATAGGGAAAGGTTGTTAATTTTGGCATAACAGGGGATTTGATGACGTCACGGCATGGGAATACAGACACCAGTGGAGAAAATGACGCGTGAAAGGGACAGCAATTGCATTCTGTTCGGGAGCGAAGGAGAAGAAAACGTAGGAGGATATACATTATCCCCGCAAGCCTAGCATGACAGGTATAAGGTCTTTGAGCTAGCCATGGGTAACTCAGCAGATCTTTATGAGTCACGGCTCAGCTCGCAGCTTATCCACTTGAGCCGGAGCCGTGAACCGACTCACAGATCAGCTCAAAAATCAATTCAACACATCTGGAAACTAAATGCATTGTTAAACTATTCAGATCTACTCTATCGACCTCGTGCTCAAAAAGATATATATAAGAGGAATGCTTACAATATGTGTATATTAATATATAACGCTCTGCCTGATGAAATTAAGGTATTGAAAGGTAACAAGTTTAAAAATATACTTACTAACTGGCTTCTCGCAAACTGTTTCTATAGTGTTAGGGCAGGGCCGTCTTAAGTCTATTCTGCGCCGGGGTGCGGGACTCAGCCTGCGCCCTCGTTTTGTTTACACTGCAGCGTGGCATGCGACCGACGACACACTGCAGTATGAAAGGGATCCTAGTCAACCAAGAAAACACAATACACGTAATTTTTTTTCCCCATTTCAAATGAATAAATTTACACTTTATTGACTTAGAGATCATTTTGCTTCAAGTGCGGGCGACCGGGCGGCAATGTCAAAGGGCGCAATTACTCGCCCATGACAGACGCACAGGTGCCGCGCCGCGCGCCCATTTCAAATGAACTTACACTCTATTGACTTAGAGATCATTTCAAGTGCGGGCGACCGGGCGGCAACGTGTCAACATACACTCTCTTTGGATTAGAGATTTTGCTGCGCGCGTGTTGTATTAAATAAAATTGTTATTTGTGTAGTGTAGTAATGCGGTATGACAAGCGCCGAAAGCGAAATAAAAGTAAAAACTATTTTTTTGCTTGCGCATACATATTTGTCGTAAGTAACAAGTATATAAAACTGTGCAATAGCGTTAAGTTCAATGAAATATCCAAAAATTCAGCGCTCGAAAGGCGCCCCCGGGCGCTCCGCGCCCGGGTTGCACCGCACCCCTTGCACCCCCTGGTAAAGACGGCCCTGTGTTAGGGAATTCAAGAGTATTTGTAACGTGAACGAATGGTAGGTGTAATTTTATAATATATGATTTTTTGTTTGTTTTCACAATAATTACAATTTAAATATTATTAAGTTTTATATATATATATTTTTAAGATGTAATTTTAGTATTATATAGAAGAATATCAATAATAATTGCAAATTTTTGCACGTCTGCTTGCAGATGAAATACTTTGTGACTTAATATAAGGTACTACTAAGAACTATACCTACGTGTAAAAGTATTTCCGCAAATAAACTAATTGATTGATTGATTGATTGAAATATCCAATATGATTCTAATGAGAGCCATCTAGCGAATACAGAGAAACCTGACTTGCAGAACACATGAAATCAGCTCATATTTTTTGTAACTAATGTTACAGGTTCAAAAGATGCGACTCGCGTTCGATTTTCGACTCAAAATGCGTGACATGGTTGTTGTTTTGGAATGACAGTGATGAGTAAATGAGCCGGAAGCTACAAATGAGCTGTTTAGTTTATAGTTGAGCTGTGACTCAGTGACTCAAACATACTTGATCTGTATATTTGAGCCGGCTCAGAGCCGAGTTACCCACGCCTACTTTGAGCAACACTTTACAAACTTGACGTATGATATTCGCAGCCGCGGCGGTTATTTATGATTAGTATTGATATCACCCGCCTACACTGACCGCAGAGGCTGCGGGAAAAAAAAGCATCGTGAAATTTGCTTCCAAATAAAGGTATTTTGTGCGTACAAGCGATGCAGGTCCGCAACCGCGGCTGGCGCGGTAGAAAATAGCTCCGTGAGTACCCAGTCTCACTCTACCATGTACTATTTATTATACCTAAAGTAGATGGCAGTTTTTCCCTCTGCTTTTGGAGCGGAATATAGCTTTAAATTCTCAAACGCCTGGGCTAAAACCAAGAGCATGCTCACGCGCGAGATTACGCCACGCGTTTTCAGACCACGCCGTCTTTAACTCGCATCTTAATTTAGCCGCTCGCTACGATTTTGAGAGTGATAATAATGCAGATGCCATCGTTTTCATTTATTCAGCACTGAGAGTGAATTCTAGTCAACTTTTTTATGAATTTTGTTATAATTAGACAAAATTGAGGTGCACCAAAAGCCAAAAGCCACAAACTAACAGAGGAAATAACGACAGTTTTAGTGCATTACGCCTTTTCCCAATAAGGATGTGAATGTGAACCAGGGTGGGTTTAGTAATTTTATTTACCTAAAAACTAAAGATGCCTTTTAAGAATTTCACTCGATCCTATGAAAATTTTACCAATTCGATGAATCGTTTTCTTTTGTTTTTCTGAATCCATGGAACGAGTAAGAAAACGGGGCAGTACTCAAACTAAACATCGATTTGGTAATTTTTTCAAAGGATTGGCTCAAATTGCTGGCAAAAGTTGGAGTTGTTTCTCAAATAAGTTGATTTTTAACGAAGATATGTGAGAGAAACATTCAATAAAATAAGTAGGCATATCGATTGTAAGCCCGCAGTTCTATAAAGATATATATATATATATATATATATATATATATATATATATATATATATATATATATATATATATATATATTGTAGAGGTCTAGGAATAGTTAACTATTTACTAAGTACCTATAAAATTTGATAATACTCGTATTATAATTTTGGCTGTGTTTATTTAGTAGATATAAAGATGTATATTAGCACTTAAGTACCTGTATTATTTAAATCTAACATTGTAAGTGATAGTACCTTTTAAGATAATTTTTAGTATGTAATGAAGGAATCAATCTTTTAAGGTTGCTTCTGCTAAGGTTGCTCGGGTCAACTTGTATTCCTCGTATTTGTATAGAATATGGAAGACAACACACTAAAGCGTGCGCGGGTCGGGCGCGTTTTCGTTTCGTGTAGTATCTGTTGAGACCACAGATCACTATAATTAGTAGTTGAGACCCGACCCGTCCAGCGCCCACGTTTGTGTGAATCAACCTTTAGTGAATTAAGTGAAAAATAGTACTTTTTAACGAATTGCAATTTTTATTTGTGGATTAAAAAAAACATTCATCCAAATTCTATACCTAGTCTAATTATGATCTGATAGCTGAAGAAAAATACATTTTTGGTCATATTTATTATTAGGTACATAAATAGTATCTAATGGGGTAATTTCATATTGAGTAACCCTCTTAGAACATAACTTCCGAAAATATGACACAAAAATAGAATTTTGTTCAGCTGTCATTGATCAAACATAATTTGTCAAAATATAATTCCAAGTGAGCTTCTTACACGATTAAATAATATAGCCATTTGATAAAATTGAAGTGTAATGATTTGTATAGAAAATATATAACACATAGAATGGCATTGTTTACACATAGGTATGTACTATAATAAATACTAAATAGGTTAAAACGTTTCAAAAGGCCTATTACACTACACTAAAATCAGGGTCCCTAAACGCCCAAACTAATGGCTACTATACAGCACACTTTGTAATAGGCCTTTTACCTAGATCCTTTTCTTGTACAATTTTAACACCTACACACTCATTATTACTTCTATCATTAATATTTGAAATATAAGTGAGCTATCATCCTATTATCGATTCAAACTTACGCATATTAATACATCCCAAGGATATAACTTTTACACATTTATATGATGAGCAATTATGAATTTTCGTATTTAGTGTGTAGGTGCGTACCCTGGTAGAAGTTGTTCTTTCTTGATCTAGGTTTCGAAAAAGGTAAGTATGTGTGCGTAGGTAACATTGAATGTTTTTAGCCAGTTTTTTACTTATAAATCTTATAAAAAAAAAATTGAATTTCGAATTAGGAACTCATTGGGTATCTGTAATGTGTGATAAACTCATATTTTATGTCATTTGTTTTTACAAATTGGCAGCAATTTAGTGTCTGTTGATCGTTGAAATGCATTTGACTAGAGAAAATTAACCATTTCGACGCTCGACAGACACTTTTTAAATTGCTGCCAATTTGTAAAAATAAATGACATATGGAGTTTATCACACATTACAGATTCCCAATGAGTTCCTAATTTGAAATTAAAATACATTTTCCATCGGCTACTTTTTTTATTGGCCTATTCTAAAAACTTTCAGTGTGCCCCTTGTACAAAACACACAACTAAGAGTCTTACTAGTTCTAAGCACAGAACTACTGCACGAACTAGTGGGAATGAGCCAATAATTTCTTCAATCTTTCTTCCAAAATAACATTTAAACTTCATTTCTCAATATACACAGTATTGCTGTATTCTCACTCATGCAGGTGCTTGTATTTTAACAATCTCATGTAATATATTATGTAATAAATAGTATAAGGTATTTACATAATTGTTGTTTTGTTTATATTATTTAAGGTATAGCTTGTAGTATTTACCTGCGTAATAGATATTATAAAAGTTGTTTTTTGTGATTAATCACTCCAATTTTCTCCCCAAGCACCACTCTCATCAAGGGTGTCATCTGGCACAAAGTTCAGTTTACTACTATAGTGACTTTCGTTAGTTTTCGCGCTAAATGTCCCAACACTAGGTTTTTCTATAACAGGGGTCATGTCAGCGAAAAAGTCGAATTCATCTCCACTCTTCTTCATACTTTCAAACTTTTGATTTTTAATATCCAATTCGGATATGTCTCTTATATTTTTCTTTGCTTCCAGAGCAGCTTTTTGCAGCAAAGATCTGTGCGAGTCAACGTTTTCCTTATCGCTAGGTGATTTGAAAAGAATAAGAGGTGTCTCTTGCGGTTTATGCTCTGTTATAATGCTATCTTCTGCTTTTTCAATGTCTTCGTTTAGAGTGGAAGGTTCGAAAGTAAGCTGTCGGTTAGAGTTATCCCAGTCACTCCAATCTTCTTCGCTATCAAACTTATTTATAATTTTATTAGGAATCGTTTCTGTAGCGACATATTCTTCTAGGGACTCTCCGCCGACGGGCGATGGTCTTTCATTCAGAGACATTGAATTTCCGAAAGTATCTAAGGCGCTATCGGTGTCGAACACTGTTTCAGAACAAGGTAATTCTCTTAACGATTTCTCTGATAAGTAAGGTTTGCTTTCAGATAATAAGGATGGTGTACTAGAGGGCATTATGTTACTTTTAGAATTTGGTCTGCCATCGGTGAAATATTTCGATCTTTTGCCGCCTATCACTGTATCAGCTCCTAATATTGGTACTAATTCACTTAAGCATATTAAAGTTGATGAAACCAAAACGTCATCAGTATCTTTGATGCCAAGGAGTAGCTGTAAATAAATGATTCCCCAATTATTATGACATTAAAGTTATCAATATCACCTACTAATATTAACAAAGTATTATTTAGCGCCTCGTGGTTTTAGCGATTGAAATGCCAGGATCTTAGCTACCAACATACTAAACAGCCGAATCGGTTCAGTAGTTTTTGAGAGAGAAGGTACCAAACACATTTCCATCTGTACAACTTATAGACTTATGTAGACATAAGTAATATCTATTTATAAATATGAAAGCAACTCTGTGTGTTTTGTCCTTACGCATAAGCTGCTGAAGGCAATATTGATTAAATTTGGTATAGAAATAGAAGGAACTTTGGAGAAGGACACACATTTATATTTTTCTCATGAAAATAACTACGTAGGGGTCGACCTGGACGAACTTTTCTGAACTTTTTTGAACAAATTGATGTTCTAAGGAAAGGCTAGGTCAAAAGTACCTACAACCGACGAGCATGTTAGAAGAATGTCATGAAAGTGGAAGAAGCGAAAGCCGTATGTCAGGATCGTAGCAAGTGAAGAAAAATAGTCTCTGCCTACCCCAACAGAAAAGACGTGACTGTATGTATGTATGTAAATAACAGGCTACTTCTTGCCGCATGCACCAGCTACTTTTATATTATCATCATTTTTAGTCAATTGCTGAACATAGGCCTTCCCCATAAGGGGGCCAATACTCGCCACGCAGAGGACGCTGCTATCTTTAGTACCACACCTTTGCCAGTTATTCATCCGCCAAGCATCAATGTGCAAACATTACTGTGTTCCGGTATGAAGGGCAATGTTACCAGCGAAATTACTGGGCATGATGAGATTCAACACCAAAAATCTCAGGGTGAAAGGCGCAGTGCAGTGCCGCACAGAATTTTGAATTTTAAAACACTGGGTGGCAATGTGTCTGATATGGGCAATCATGATGCTTACCATCGTCGTCTTGTTACTCACTATCATAAAAAAAAAAGTGCACTGGATCTGATAACCCTTAACCGGCTCTTACGGCCACGGGTAGAGAGTGAGGTACTATTCTATAGCTGGTACCGCCACTGCAATATCATAAGGCTATCTTATTACCTCTGGTAAAATATGCTGAGACAGTTCTTCATGTGAAAACACATGTACGAATTTAGAGAAATGCACTAATAGTAACATCCTTATTTGACTGTCTCTCACTCCAAATAATTGCATCAACCTCGGCTTCACATGCTCTTTGAAAACGGACAGACTGAAGAATCCCATGGTTTCACCATTCTGTGATCTATCTGAAAAATAGTAGATAATATTTGAAATTACAAATTTTTTTTACTCTTTAAAGCGCTCCGCTAACAGTACAACTTCAGTTAAAGAAACTATCAACTTTTAAAAAGTTTTCGTTAAAGTTATTGTACTAATATTATAAATGCGAAAGTTTGTGAGGATGGATGGACGTTTGTTACTCTTTCACACCAAAACTACTGAACCGAATAAGCTGAAATTTGGTATAGAGGTTATAGATTAGACCCTGGAATAACACATAGGGCACTTTGTTTCCCGATATACCCACGGGAACTATGTCTACGCGGGTGAAACCGCGGGGCACAGACACAAAGCGGAGGGATGAGGGAGGGAGTGAAATCGCATAACGCGTTGCGAATCATGATACCGCCAGAACAATTTTAGGATTTGTCATAGTCGAAATTACAATGGAATGGTCTGGTTTTAAAAAATGTGCTATCAGTTATCAGGCTAGAAAATATTATAAGTAAATAATTACCATTTTTTGGTTTGAGAATGTATGGTATCACATCTTTTCTAGCCGTTTGGTCTAACATTGTGAGTCTTGACAGTAATAAGCCACTCAGTTGTTTAGCCACTGTTTCCTCATCATAACATTTTAGATTATCCAAAATAGTCGAGAAAAACTCTGATCTCTCGTCGTCAGACTTGAGTGGCAGAAAATTCAGGAATTTGTAGATTGTAATGAATTCATGGTTAAAAAAGCTGTGTTGTAAAACATCTGATAAACTTGGCCTTTTCGTAGGATCTTGATGTTGAAGCTGTTCTTTACAGTAATTTCTGAATTCTCTCAAATATGGAACATCTTCTGCAATAAAAGAAAAAAACGTGAGAAGAACCTCCTATGTTATGTGCCAGCATTACAGATACCAGATAATAATAATAATAATAATAATATGGGACAACTTCCACACACGGTCACCTGGTCCCAAACTAGGCTAGAAGCCTGTACTATGGTAACCAAATGACTGATATACATACATAAATACGCTTATAACACCCAGACACAGATCAAACAGACATGTTCATGCACACAAATGTTTGACCTGGCCGGGGATCGAACCCGGGGCCTGCGGCACAGAAAGCAGAGTTACTACCGTCTGCGCCAACGAGGCTGTCAACGAGATACGACCGAGACGAACGAACGAGAAAAAGATTTTGCATTGTATCATGTTCAAATTCTGCAAAAGGTCAAAGCACACAGAATGCGGGCGCGTGACGCTTGACCCACACCTGCTTGCTGCTTTGTGTTGTTTTCCATATAAATACAAGGAATTAGACCCGACAAGCGCCTGCTGTCTATGTCCTTGGATCTTTATAGGTTGGGTACATAACATTTCTGTGAACTTTTATGATAAAAAATAATATTGTAAGTATACCATCTTTCCGCCCCTTGAAGACTTCGTCAACAAGCACAGCAAAGCCATATTGGTCTACTTTTGTTGTTATTTCATAAGAATCCTCATTGGGGTCAACTGCTTTGTCATACCTGGAAGAATAGGTAGAGTAGAATTTAAGGGATTTTCAATGATATCTATGCAAGATTAGTAATGCAGTCATAGTATAAAACAGTAATTTTCTGCGTTTGTCCATCTGTATTAAGTACCTACTAAACCATGCAACATATTTTGATGACTTTATTACTTTCATATCCGTTAAATATTTCTTAGGATTTAGGAGCGATCCCCCCTGGCTTTGCACAGGTGTATTAATTAAAAAAGTCTGTAACATAACATTTTTCATTTATTTTTTTCAAATTTATTTTTCCAGTACCTAGTAGGATATTAATTAATTAATATTATAAATATCAAATCTCAGTACAATGTAAAAAAGTTACGTTTTTATAAGGTGAACAAAACGCTACCAAGTTCTTCGCTACCAAGTAACTCCAGCACCATCTAGATAACAGAAAAAAAAACAGTGCTATCACTGTTTTTGTGTGTGTATGTTTGTTCCGTTTTTACACTAAAACTAGTGAACCGATTCAGCTGAAATTCGGTGTATAGATAGTTTAGACCCTAAAACAACATAAAAAGTTTTATTTATCCCGATATTCCGACGGGAACGAAGATTATGCGGGTAAAACCTCGGGGCACAGCTAGTGACTGATAAATGTATCGTAATCATGATGTAAATTATCACTAATAGGTCAATGGGAATAACCCTCTGACTAATAGATCAAGGGGCCACCCCTGAATAATTAAGTCTGAATTAACTCAAAAATTCTGTTAGCCCAAATTACTTCATAGTAATTTTATCTACCGTAGTACATCTTATCAGGCCTAAAGGAAGAATATAAATAATTATATTTTCGAGCTACCTATGTAATCTGGAATGTTTCAAGTATGCAGGAGTGAGTTCGCTGAAGTGACTTAAGTATTGTAATCCACCGAGCTTCCACTGTCCATCTCCGGTTACATAAATAGCTGACTGGCTCACATTGTTGTGAGACATACACGCCTGAAACAGTATCACAACTTTAATCTTTTTCAAAAGGGTGTAGTAATAGTAATACTTAAGGCTAGCTAGATGGATTAATTATCATTCACATTCATTGTTAGCATGTGAATGCTTAATTTGCATTTAGCTAATTAAATGAAGTTGCAAAATTCTGTGAATGCGAATGAAGCGAATTCATCTCTTAAGTGAAATTATTAGCAATTTGGTAGGCACGGTTAAGCAATTATTATCTTTATTTGGTTGTAGTTAGGGTCGTATATTGAATGAATGTGTATGATTATTTAATTCTATAAAATTAATTGCAGCGGTATGAAGTGCGAATTATCATCTTAGCAAATAGCATAGCAATAGCAATTAGCATGTTAAGACTCATTAATTCGCATGCTTATGAAATTAATGTGAAATCGCATTAATTACCATCACTACTTAAGGTGGTGTATCTACCCATCAAACAGCAACAGTAGATGCATCCCCTCAAATTACTATAACTTTTTGTAACATGTTTTTATCCCTAGTATATTTTATTTATTTTTATTTATAAACACAAAGATACAATGGCCACACTTATGAGTACATTATAATATAGCAGTGTGTATGTAAATAGTTGTGAACTGAGTTCCCTTGTAGGATAAAGTCTGAGATGTGGGTAAACAGATGATTTTATTTTATTATGGTGAGTAACAAGACAAGCAAATCAGGTGCCTGATGGTAAGCTTCATAATTGCCCCGGCTTCCCTTTTTTAGATTTTCACCGTGCGCCACTGATATGAACAATAATTTTTTTTTTCTAATTATTTGAAAGCTGTATGGCTATTACTTGCCTGTTCATGTAAGAACACCAAAGCTCTCAGTATGTTGTTCAATCCGATACAAATCTGCAGCGGTGTGAGTGAGTTTATCACATGAGTGAGTGGCTGCACATACTCAGTAACCAAGTGAAGGGTTGATCTCTGTTGCCATGCTGATATGTACCGGACTATGCAAGGATGGCGATATTTGAGCAAATTCTGGAATAGTTAACAATTTTAATAAGTACCTAATACACATATTTTCCATATTATATTCCTCTATGCATTTTTATCATATATTACTCTCACATTTGAGAATTTCTCCAGAGGTGTTGAAATCGACCACAGAGGACCAGCTACTGCTTCTCCTTTAAATACTGAAACCGACCCATCACTCTTCAAGCTGAAATACCTGCAGCTGTCGTTTATTTTTGCCTGATAATGACTCCAAAACTCTGATAAGTCCACGGGCTTATCCTCGATTTCGATACCACTTAGCTGTGAATTCTCGTTGCCCATCATTAGGGATACTATCACGAATTATCAGCACATTTTATTGCAGTTATAAACTTTAATAAATAATAAAGTACAATTATTGTAACTTAAAGAAAATTCTGAAAATCCCAATCAACAAGGCAAAGGCGAAGAAGTAAAAAAAACCAGTGTTCCCAATAAAAAAATCTTGAATCCCCGCGTCGGTGTTGTAAATCCCCGAAATTCCCCGCTCCTCTTTGAATGTCTTTTACAAATTAATGCAATGACATTTTTGGAGTAAAAACACAGTTTTATACAAAATTCGTTTATTATACTGCTAAAACTATGGTTTTAGCACATAATGCTATGGCATTATGTGCTAAAACTTATAAAATACGACACCGTTTATCATTATTAACTAAAACATCTACATACTAAATACAAACTATTCAAAACAAAATAAAGGCCACGTCCTTATTTTGATATAAATATTTATTGAAATTATAGAGCAGGCACAAAAATAAGTTTTTATTTGGAATATTATCAGCTATGGAAAGGGCTATGCTCAGGATTTCTCTGCGAGATAAAATCAGAAATGAGGAGTCCGTAGACGAACGAAAGTTACCGACATATCCCAGCGGATTAGCAAGTTGAAGTAGTAAAAGGCAGGGCACATGACACGTAGAACTGATGGCCGAAGGGCTGTAAAGTTCTCGGATGAAGACCACGGACTGGCTAGCGCAGCGTAGGACGTCCACCTACAAGGTGGTCAGACTATCTGATAAGAACGGCAGGAACACGCTGGATGCAGGCAGCTAACAACCGTACTGGATGGAAATCTATGATGGAGGCCTATTTTTGGCTGTGGAGGTCCTATAGCTGAGATGACGATGATGAGTTTATATTATTTTTTCCAGGTTTAAGGTCCAGGTTCCAGGTTCAAATATTGTCTTTTTTCAAATATTGAAAATATTGTCTGGATAACCCGAAATTTCCCAATTTTTGTCATTGCCCTTTCTCCCTCAATTCCCCGCAAATCGGGGATTTTTCCCACGATTGGCAGCGCTGAAAAAACTTTAAAAAAGTGACGGTGACGTGCTCTAACACAGCTGATAACTTGTAGTGAGGAGTTTTGGCGGGAAGCCGAAGAGTACAGTTTGGCTCCCGTATCGTTATCGGTGCATTTTCGAGGGTTTAACGTATAATAATGGTGAAATATTACGTGTTGAGTATTGTTGAAGATACACAAGTCTCTTTGCAAGTGATGCGAGAATTGAAATGTGATTTTTCGTGTTCCCACCAAAATTCCGGCAGCTTCTTGTAAAGACCACCATTTTACTGTGTGTACAATTTACTGAGCTGTGACTTGACTGGGCTTGCCCTGACTCTGAATTGACTAATTGACCAAATTAACTTGAAAAAATTATATAACTTCACACTGGCAATACATTCGTGTGGGTCCATAAAAACCGTCTGTGGTTGATACAAAACACTTTTTTTATTTTTAAAATACGGGGCACTTTGGCACCACTATATTTATTATTAGCCTCGTTGAAGTAAAATACAAAAGCTTCGGAAATGGGCTAGAAAACTCGGAACTTAGAGACGAAATTAAAATTACTGAAGCAAAATTTTTGTGGGGAATTATTTTTCCCGAAATCTCCACTGCATGTTCAGCCGCAGCGGCTCATAAATGTTTCTGGCAGTTGCCAGCACTGATTTTCTGTCATTGTCATTATTATTCTAAATATCAATGCCAATTCGATTAAAACAGCTGTTTTTAGTTTTCAAAATTTAATAAATCTAGGAAAAGATGGCCTCAGCTTTGCTGAAGAAAGCTATATTTTCTAACCCACAGTCTTTAAGGAAGACTGTGGGAATATTTTGTAATGCTACGCGCAATGGCCGTAAGGATTTGTTGATATCAATACACTTTTTATGGATATGATATATGTATATTGTCCTATGTTGTGATCGTTACGTCACTCTTCATTTTCAGACTGGAATTACTTGTACAAGCCTGGTCCATACCCAAAGACTACTGAGGAATATGCCGCCGCAGCTAAGAAGTATGGGATGAGTGTTGAAGAATATCAGCCATACCCTGAAGATATGGGTTATGGGGATTATCCAAAACTGCCTGACATCGGAGAGGATTCTAAAGATCCTCACTATCCATACGATTGTCCTGAACTGAAGAGAAACTTTAACGAACCGGTATGATACCAATAATAATTTTGACAGCCTCGTTGGCTTAGTTGGTAGTAACTCTTCTTTTTGTGTTGCAGGCCCCGGGTTCGATCCCCGGCCAGGTCAAACATTTCTGTGCATGAACATGTCTGTTTTATCTGTGTCTGGGTGTTATAAGCATATATAAGTATGTATATCAGTCATCTGGTTACCATAGTACAGGCTTCTAGCCTAGTTTGGGACCAGATGACCATGTGTGAAAGTTGTCCCATACTATTATTAAAAAATGTAACTGTATAGTTTCTCCTTAAATGAACATAATTACTGCCTGTGTGGTTTTTCTTTTAATTCTGTAAACTATTAAAAAACGCAGTTGCATTGACAGTAGGCTTAACGCGCCTAGCGTGTGTAGTCTACACTTGTGTTGCGCCAAAAAAAAAGTGTGTTTTCAGCAGTAATTGTGTTAAATACCTATTTATTATGAGCAAACAACATTCACTTTTGCATATTAGCAGATTTAAAAGTAGACAATATTATTATGTTTAGTTCATCACAAAATCTATAACAGCAGATTAGACTACAGTTAGTCTAAGCTGCTATTAATCCTGGCTTTCATCATAGATTATCATTTCTATTGGAAATTATCATCTCTATGATCTGAATGTACAGCAAGAAGTCAATCAACACTTTCATATTTTCAGATCCATGCAAGAGCTGAAATATTTGGTGGTGATCGTTATGACCCTGCCATTAAACCAAGGTTCTCTCGTTTGCATATGTGGACTTGGTTCCTTGGCACTATTGGGGGCTTCTTTACACTGTATTTCTACTTGGAAGATTATAAGTTTGGAAGGCCCGTCACTGCTAAGCAAATGCCCAGGGAAGGCCCACATTATTACATCTAAATTATGAGTTAATTTTATGTCACTTAGTAATAGCTAATAAAAGGTTTTGTTCTATTTACATAATTATTTTATTACTTATAATAACCCCCCACCGCAGCGATGGAGGTCATGCTATCGCTTGAACCGCTGCATCTGTATGTAAGACAAGAAGCTGCAATGGCAGCGATCCGCCTAAAAACACTGAACCTATTGTCAGAGAACGGGACGCTTCACACAGGTATACTAAAGGAGGTGTACGAGGAGATACCTGTAACGATGGCGGTAAGCGACAAAATCCCAAAACAATTTGTCTTCGACAAAAAATACAAAATCCAATTAATGGAGGACCTCGAATCGTACGAAGGACTGAACCCAAGGGAGATCAGGATTTTCACAGACGGTTCGAAAACAAAATCAGGTACAGGTACGGGTGTCTTCTCAGAAGACTTAAACATCAGAATCTCGGTACCCCTAGGAATCCACAACACCGTATTTCAAGCGGAATGTATGGGGATTATTCTAGCAACACACGCCATTGCTGACAGGAAAGTAACAAATCAATCTATAAGAATACTATCCGACAGCATGGCGGTATTACAAGCCTTAACTAGCCACAGCATGAGTACAGGTTTAATATACAACTGCCATCAGAAACTCTCGGAGGTAAGTTTAAACAATAGTATTACCCTTCAATGGATCAAGGGACACAGCGGCTCTCGAGGCAATGATGCAGCGGACGAGCTGGCCCGGAGAGGCTCGGATATGGAGGCGGTAGGACCGGAACCAATAGTCCCGATACCTTTCACTCAAATCCGCAGTCTCCTAATACAACAAACCCGTAGCAAACATTCCACTTACTGGGGAAATCACAATGAGTGCAGACAGACGAAACTGGCGCTTCCAGAAAGAAACTGTCGGCTCACAAAGGCGCTCTTACACCTGAGTAAGCCCCATCTTCGAACGGTCACAGGCGCCATTACAGGTCACGGACTTTTTAACAAACATCTATATGTTTTAGGTGTTACAGACAGCCCTCTATGCCGAGCGTGCATGGAAGCGGAGGAGACAGCTGCTCATGTCCTTCTCGAGTGTACAGGAGTAGCAGCATACCGGGCACAGTACCTCGGAACTCCGAGGTCGCTCACCGAGATTGTCAGCAACCTGAAAGGGCTGCTGAAATTCTTCGGAGAGCTAGGGTGGCTCGAGTGAAGAATCACACCCCACCCACACGCAAAATAGGCGCATTGTCGTCGAGTTGCGGAGAACTGCCTGCGTTATACTACTACTACTACTACTACTTATAATAAATCTAAAATTGTATGCTGTACAATGCACTAAAAACAATATGTGCTATTAGCAGAATCCCTGTTATGTAGCAAATAATAAAAAACAGTAAACAGCCACTATTAAGAAATTGCAGCCTTAGCTTATGGCAGTGTGCTTCTTTAAGATCCAGTGTACTATTATGCCTGTTACAACAATGTTAGTTTACAGCAGGTTTACAGTTGGTTTAATTTCGCCATTAATGCCACTCCTAGATATTAATGGTCACATGGCTGACTCTTGCTTATGTCGCTGGATGTTCTCAAAGTTCTAAATTGGTAGGTAATATCAGTGCAGTAAGTAGTAAGCAAGAATTTTATTTTTAACCACAGTTTACAGAGTAGTTATTACAGGTAATTAAAAAGTGGCTACAAATACTTATAAAAGCTTAGTTATTGCACAATCACTTGTATATGCTAGTAAAGTATTCATCTTCTAAGTCGTAGAGGTCTGCAGCTATATCATCTCTCAAAGACATTAGCTTTTGGTCGCACTCTTGCTGCTTGGTGCGGAATAGTTTTGAGTTTTGTGCTATAGCTTCATTGACTGAAGGAAAGTCATTCAAGATCAAGTATTGCTTGATGTCTGATACTAACTTCATGAGGGATTCACCGGCTCTTACTGAAATATTTAATAAAATTTTATTGAATAGAATTAAATAAATTTAACCAGTATATCAAGTTTATCACAAAAAGAAAATGAAAGGCTATATAAATGGGTCATGAAGGAAAAAAATTACAGTGTTGAAGGGCAATTAAGTAAATAACTAAAATCTGTGTTCACCATAATAGAACTTATAGAGATTGGTTGAAGATTGCTTCATAATATTGTGGCAAAATGTGGTTGTATCTACTGTGGGACTGAGTCCTGGGTACACCTCTGCCTACCCCTTCGGGAAAAAGGCGTGAATGTATGTTATGTTATGTCATAATATTTAATGAATCTAATATTATGAAGCAATCTCTATAGGTACAATATAATATTGAAGGAATTCTCTGAAGGGATAGGCTGAGATGTACTCACAATCCCATCACCCCACCCCACCCCACCCCACACCCTCACTTCGCCAGTTATGTTTTTAGTCCCCTGTGAAGGGGGCAAGCACATTTTCATCTACCTGGCACAGCTCAACACTCCAGGCTATCATTAAGAAAAGCCCAATAACACTTTGTCTGACCTGGATATTATTATATTTTTATTTTTGGACTTCATGATTAGCAGTAGAGCTTGGGAACCCTATGCTACCAAGGCAGTTGTCAGCAGGCTCTCATAATAAGTAGAAGTAAATAGTTATTAAAAGTTATTATCTATTTTATTTACCAATATTAGCAGCTCTGACTTGCATCTCGAATGTATCTTGTTCTATCTGTGTCATTCTGTTCAGTTGAGATTCATTTTCTAGTTTTGCAAGTTTGATTATTTCTGGAAATATAGAATTCTGTATATAATAATGAAAACCTGGAGACGGCTCCATATTTATATACCATTTGGTGTTAACTCGGGGACTGTGGAGCCAGGGAGACCACATTATAGAACATTAAAAATCTGTCAAAGCCCTTGGTTGAGGCGACACAATGCTTTACCAAAATGCTGGCGTTTATCTGGCCCAACATAAGATATTTATAAGTATTGCAATTCAACGAGGCTAATTTATTCAGCAACCAAAAAGTATGCTGCCATCTGATTGTACTTTGGGGCACTTGGATTTTATGTAGGCTGGCATGCAGCCTGAGCATTTAAGAAGTGTATTTAGTTAGGTTAGATAATAAGGCTTACCTTCAAAGTTTTCCAGCATACTTTTAACATCTTCTTTTAGTCTGGTAGTATAGGACTTTAGTAACGCTTCTTTATTTTGTGGTAGATTTCTTTGCATGTTGAATTTTTAAATTTATCAACTAGGCTGAATTCTGTTACTAAATACTCGAGATAAACTAAAACTTGGCTCTATGTAAAATCACTGGGCAAGTAATATTCACAGATCACTATTTTATTCACAGAATACAATTTTATTAGTACTACGGTAACAATGACGTTGAATCGCTTTCTTCTACAGATCCACAATCCCCAGCCGTGGTTCACTCCCATACAAACACATGTAGTCTTAGTGGCAGTCTGTGGCAGCTATATATGTCTATGAATTTATACTTATATATATAGTGTTGCTAACAAGCGAACCTGAACTTTTGAATATTTGATTTAAGACCCATTTTCAAATACAAATTCAGTCACTGTGGGATATGACATTACTGACGTTCCTGAGGGAATTCCTTGTAAGTCTGTAGTCGTTTAATCATTCTCTTTGTTAAGTCTATGGCTCAAACATTTCTCATATTAATTATCTATGATATGTATATTTTATGTAAAGTAGCAACACTAATGACCGCCATCTTACATCTAAGTAGTGATGCCCTCCGATAGCCCACTATCGATTATCGCCATATTAAATAATGTTATGATACAACATAAAGCCGCGGCACCGTTCGCTCGACTGCAACATTAACATCCACATCGTTCAAAAACATGCCGCGATCCATACGCCAACAATTTGAAGTAAAGTATTAGGGGACTGAGTCCTGGGTACACCTTTGCCTATCCCTTTTTTTTATGTATTGGGGTATTCATTATTCGTTTATGGGGAACTGGACAGCCCATTCCCTCAGGGTATGGGCATTAGTATGCCAAGCTTCGGCCGAGGAAAACCTAGTTAACAACATAATATAAAATAATATACGATTAATTTTGTAAATATGAATTTTATTTATTGGTTTTAATAAATAGGTATAATAAATAGAATGGTAATATATATATATATATATATATATATATATATATATATATATATATATATATATATATATATACATATACGATAAAATTATGTGTATGCTCATATTAATCAAAACTTCACAGTTTCACTCATATAGCTCATAATATAAGCTAAGCTGCATTATTATGAGAATATCCCGATTTTTCTTTACTGAATAATAGTAATGATAACTATAGTTTTCGGGTACGACAATTATATCGTCGTTGCGTAACATAACATACATTCACGCCTTTTTCCCGAAGGGGTAGGCAGAGGTGTACCCAGGACTCAGTCCCATAGTAGATACACCCACATTTCGCCAGTGTAATGTTATAGGGGGTGTAATAGGGGGTGAGCCTATTGCCATGTACCTATGGTCACAGTTCCAGACTCCAGGCAGTTATTGAGATAATTCCTAATGGAAAAATCCAATATTTAACACTGCCTGACCTGAGGATCGAACCCGGGACCTCTTGATTGGCACTCGATGCGCCCTCTACGCCACCGAGGCAGTCACCGAGTTGCGTAAATGGAATTTATACTATTTAAAAGTCATCTACAATAACATCTGCCACATATTGTGGTTAATATCTATAAATATCATAAATATAATTCTCATAAAATATAATTTTGATTCATAACTAAATTTTTTACACAATTACTTATTAATATCACCCATATCAAAAATGGTTGATCTTCAAGAAACTATCATAATTGTGGATAAGCCGATCGATACCTTAAAATAATTTTGAGGTCAACCATCGACAGTTAGACATCACTAGTTTTGTTGTTTTGATCGCTTGGCTTTTTACGTGTTTAAGAATTTTGAATAATTATTTGAAGTATTTATCCATAATACCGCAAGGAAAAGGTGTACTAATCATTTATATCTCCTAATAGATGTAAATCATACGTGGATATATATCAACAATGTTTAAAAGATCGAAACCATGCCGTGTTGTTTTGTGCTATTTGGAAGTATGAAGAACAATTATATTCATATACAATATCATCACATTGTAAGTAATAACATTGATTTCGGACAAACGTACATAACAAAATACATAAAAATGCATTATTAAATTAATAATTTTATAATGTCATATAACCTCTAATTTTCATCGAATAATTATATTTGATTAGTTTATAAAAGATTTTTTTATTTGACACGGAATGATATACATTCTAGGTCACTACAGAGGATGAAAGCTCGTAGCAAGCTTTCAATTATATAGAACTTGGCAAAGTGCAGCAGCCGATCAGAGAGTGAAAGTACTTGGTATAGTAAGAACTTCAGCTTCAGTCCACCTAAGTCTTGTTCACACCCCACATAATATTATATTATACGAAGTCGAGAAGCACTTAGGGTAAGTGGATCATAAATTAAATTAAAGTCAGCAATGTCAGTAATGAATGAAAAATTATATAAGTAACATACTCCTATAGTCACTGATAATAATAACTTACACTAGTTTATTTTGTCTAGGATGTTGTCATTTTCTAATCACCACATAGGCTTATAAAATCATAGCCAAGTTATCATTGATGCAAATATTATCTAGTACATAGATTTGACGTTTGGTTCCCGGCTTTAAATAGTTCCCAAGTATTCCAGCTACTGCGATCATCGAGCCGCCTGCCAAGCATGGTGATGTTGGCAATATTTCTCCATATTATGAATAGTTTATGGGCGTTATATAGGGGAGGCCTATGTTCAGCAGTGGACATCTTCTGGCTGATGATGTGATGTGACAAAGAATGCCAATTTCTCGGAGTTTTAACTGTAAAGGGCACCATTATGTTCTATTCAGCTTATATTTCGACTTGGAGCTCTGGTTTAGTATTGCATTGACATAATGTGGACTTTTTGTCTTGAGGCTATCATATTTCAGATGGCATGTTTACCTGAAGGTCCCGGATATAGAAAATATAGTAATAATGTTATGTAGAGAAAGCCGGAGAGTCCAGAGGGTTTGTATGAATCTTGGTGACCCAAACATTTTTTGACCACATACCCCACAATGATCGGACTCAAGCAGTTTAATTGGGGAAACCCATTCTGTTAGAGTATAAATATACACACAATTATTTAAAATTATACTCAAACAGAACGGGTTACCCCAAGTACACTCCTTGATTAATTCACATGAGTTATGTGGACAACCCGTTTTGTCCGAGTTACGGGTCGCCAAGATTCTTACATGGCCTCAGACATGACCTTATCACTGCCTCCTACATAATATCTTATATGAAACTATAGGGACGTACAGTTTAACGTGTCATCTGAAACATGGTACCGCTCAGGTGAAAAGTCCACATGGTAAGATTTGCTCCAGGGACTCCCGATTTAAAGCCGGACATATTTCCACTGGGCTACAGACTCAATGGCTTGAGGTCTGAGGGCTGAGAATGTCACACTGTCGGATAGGGAATTCTATGAATATGTGATAAAACCTACAGGGGGGAGGTCTTCTGGGTGGAACCCTGGTAGAACAGGTCGATGGATCTTGGAAACGTTAGGGCTTGTGAGTGGGTGGCGGAAAATAAAAATGCATAAACCCTGAAGATTTTAGATGGGCGAAATAAAAGATGGCCACTGATTCAATATTAAATTAAATTTTCAAATTCTTTCAGGTATGGTTCCTTAGACTAAAATGATTAAAACCTTGGGACGCTTTTGGGTGCAAAAATTATTTGGAACTGGTCAACGGATCTCGGAAACTAAAAGACTTAAGAGGTATGGTTCTTAGACATCCAAAACACGGCCTTATCACTTGTTTGCCACCAGAGAGCGACTTTTCGTTGCTGCATGAATAGTTTTAGTGACTGCCTCGGTGGCGTAGTGGGCGCATGCTCGACTGCCAATCAAGAGGTCCCGGGTTCGATCCCCAGGTCAGGCATAGTGTTAAATATTGGATTTTTTCATTGGGAATTATCTCAATAACTGCCTGAAGTCTGGAACTGTGCCCGGTAGATGGCAATAGGCTCGCCACCTATTACATGGGACCAATAACATACTGGCGAAATGTGGGTGTATCTACTATGGGACTGAGTCCTGGGTACACCTCTGCCTACCCCTTCGGGAAAAAGGCGTGAATGTATGTTATGTTGTTATGTTTATGAATAGTTTTCGGAATGATTTATGATGAGATCAAATACGCCACAATATTGAACTAGGTATTTAGCTATATAGTAAAGCTATGAATTGATATTTTATTATGTATGTGATGAGTTTAAGTTCATCTGATCTGGTCAATACAATGTGTTGTGTATAAAATCAGATAGCAAATCCAAAAATATAAATTAATTAGCAAACTATTAATATCAAATTACAAGAAGAGAAGGAACCTATAAAACACATTATGTGGTATGCATGATAATTGAAAATACCTAATTACCTTTGCCCTACATATTTATCACTAAGTATTTACGTTATATGCCAATTCTTAAATGGAATCCGTACATTATCATTGATTATATTATGTATTAGTATATGTTATATTAATATTGTGATTAATATACAACTTGATAAAATATGCTCTAGTAAAACTTACAAGTACCCGTCAAGCTGAACAAATAACTTCAAACAAATAAACACTTGAAATTCACAACAAAAATTTGGCAATTCTTTCTTTTGTTACTTATTTACTTTAATTCACCTCCTTATGTATTACTACACCCATTTATAACACGATGTGTGTATGTTTTGTTGTAGCAATCCAATCAAGTCGAAAGCCCTTCAACGAGACTACGTCAGATGCAGTGCTGTTCTTGAACAAGCTCTTCGACAGTGTTAACGACTCACGGTGAGGATCTGCACCAGGAAAGAATAGGGGACCAGTCAACATCATGTTACATTTTGGCAAGAAGCCATCAAAACATTGGAAAGTATTTCATTTATCATCAGTAAAAGTAAAGCCATCTGCAGGGCACAGTTTCAGATTTCAGGCTGTCACTTAGAAAATTCCTAATAGAAAAATTCAATAACACTGCCTGACCTAGCTGGGGATCGAACCCGGAACCTCATGATCGGCAGATAGAGCTTGCACCCACTACGCCACCCATGCAGTCCGCAATAATTCATTTTTACAATAATGTCTATTAATTAATTGTTATTTTTAATAATACATTCATAATTATCGTAACATTAGTATAACTTGAATATATTTAATAATCCTTTCAAATGAAAAATATATGTCGTATGTGTAATTTATGTTATAAGCTATATTTAATATCAATCCTGCCAATCCTGGTGAACCACAATATTAATTTTATCATAGTAGTAGTTTAAGGTTACATAATATTATATTAGTTTTTATAATGTTCATTATATAATATTGTTATTATAAGTTATTGTAATCATTGCATAATATTATTAAGTGATTTATTTGGTATTTGCATTACATTTACATTTTTTTGGTATTGACATTAGGTTTTAAAGAGAGTGTTTTGTGATTGCATTATTATTAAGTATATAAGCGGTTTTTAATATTGTTATTGTAGTAATATAGTTAAATATTATTAAGTCATACATAGTTGAGCTATAATATTGTCATTATTTTAGTTTAGTTATTTATATAATGTTACAATCAGTAAAATATTATATCATCGTTAACTATTCGTTGGCGGCTAGTATGCATGAAAAGACACAAATGTTAATAGGAAGAAATAAATGGACTTGTTCATGGCATTATTAGATACTATTGAAAGTCATTAATTTGTAATATGAACTATAGTGAATTTTGTATGTTGATAGTTACTGTATGTATGAGCACTTCTATTACGATTTATTTTATTAATAATTACTGTTTAAGCACTGTAATTACAAGTCATGACACAGAAAAAGTTAGTTTAGTTATGGTGCTACATCTTTGTTTAATAGTTATTTATATTGTTATAATATATGTAACACATAATTTGTTAATCAGTTATTTGTGAAATATATTTAAATATCTTTAAAAATGAATGGACTTTCATTTAAAAATAAATGGACCTTAATTTAAAAATCCTGGTGTACATTATTAGGTTTATAAAGAGACCGTGTAGCGCCAAAATAATAAACAGTGAAAAAAAATCTTCTGTCAAATTTCAGGCTTATGTCAAACTCCACAGTGACTCCAAATCTACCAAGGTCTGTAGCGCCCCACAGGTTATATGGAGAGCTTTTCTTCTATTTCCTCTCTGTTCTGTGACAATCCCTGAACAAGCTTCACAAAAAAGTGTCCATCACTGACAATTACGCGCTTTGACATCTACTGAATTTCTATTATTTGAATTTAAACTTTATTTACCTAATTGTTTTAAAGCCTAATTTGGATTGAACGGTTTTTCACCCTATGAAGTTCAATGTTAAATTTGACACTAAGCGACGCGGGCGAACATAGGAGCATTGGAGTAGACTTATATGCACTAAAATATTTAGTGATTTAAATATATTTTTTTTTAATAATTTTATCACACTTATACTTTTTAACTTTAATAAATATATTTTACAAGAATTAAAATTTAAAAGCGTCAAAAAGTTTTATAATTAAAATGTATTTATGTTTGTAAAGATAATTAAGTTACATGACAGAATCTCGGTTTAATAGTGAGTACAGGTTCGTGGGCCTGATGCTAGCACGTAGAAAGGCCCTTTGACGATATTATTCTAAATTGTTACGTGATATGAAACTCAAACTCAAACAGATTTATTCAAATAGGTCATAATCTGACACTTTTGCACGTCAATAAAGATAAACAGTACTGAGTCTACCGTGCGTTCGGAAAGATACCTCTACAAGAAGAACGCACAAGAAACTTGTAGGGCTTAATTTTTTCAACAGATAGTTTTACAATATTTGGTTTGGTTACATTCGTTTTCTTTAAAGGTGCCGCGAGGCGGCTATGCAGAAGTTTCCAGGCATCTTTGTCCTCTATGTACTGGTTGACTTTATAATAAGCCTTCTTTAGTAAAGTAGATTTTATATAGGTTTTGAATTTACCCTCTGAGAGCCCAGTTATCTCTTTTGGGATTTTATTATAGAAACGTACACTATTTCCTAAGAATGTCTTTTTATTTGTTTTAGATAATCTAAAGCTAGGTGCAGCTATTTTGTATTTATTTCTAGTATTAAAATTGTGAAGGTCACTATTTACTTTGAATTTATGTAAATTTTTACGCACATACATGATGTTCTCATAAATGTATAAGGATGGTAGGGTCAGTATGTTTATATCTTTAAATAATTCCCTCAGGGATTCGCGTGGACGCATCTCATAGATGGCACGAATCGCACGTTTTTGTAGTATAAAGATAGTTTCTATATCTGCGGCTGACCCCCACAACAGAATCCCATAAGACATCAAGCTATGGAAATATGCAAAGTACACTAATCTCGCCGTGGCTATATCTGTTAGTTGCCTAATTTTATAAACCGCGTAAGCTGCAGAGCTTAGTTTCCCTGAGAGCTCGGTGATATGAGTGCTCCATTGCAGTTTAGAGTCTATATTTATGCCAAGGAACAAAGTTGCATTGTCAATATTGAGTCTTTCACCGTCAAGAACTATGATTGGTTCTATACTTCTGACGTTAGGCAACGAAAATTTCAAACATTTAGTCTTTTTCGCATTCAATAACAGATTGTTTGCTGTGAACCATCTGGATATACATGCTAAAGTATTATTAACATGTACTAGTGAAGTATCCTTCCTATCAACTTTAAAAATCAATGACGTATCATCGGCAAATAGAACTATATCTGCTAGACCGTGGACCATGTAAGGCAAATCGTTAATATATGCCAAAAACAGGAAAGGACCCATAATTGATCCCTGTGGGACTCCCATCTTGACAGGAGAACTAGCAGATGTGATACCATTGACGCTAACCTTCTGCTGCCTACTAGACAAGTATGATTCCACCAGGTTGAGGGCATTCCCATGAATTCCATATAATTCTAACTTGCGCAGTAACGTGCAGTGTTCTACACAGTCGAATGCTTTGGAAAGATCACAAAACACTCCAATGGCATCCTGTGAACTCTCCCAAGCCTCCAAGACAAGAGTCATGAGATGACAGCCCGCATCGGTTGTTGATCTGCATTTGGTGAAACCATACTGGTTTGAATGCAGTATTCTATTTCTATTGAAATGTGACAGCAGTTGGTTTAGCATCAATTTCTCAAAGATTTTACTTAATACTGGCAAAACAGAGATTGGCCTATAGTTTGAGGGATCTGTCTTACTTCCCGATTTAAAGATAGGAGTGATTTTACTTATTTTCATTAGTTCTGGAAACGTGCCTTTATCTATGCATAGGTTAAATAATTCTGCTAAGTAAGGAGCAATTGTGTTTATTATAGAATCTAGCATTTTTACAGATAGACCCCATAGATCTTCAGTAGCTTTAACATTTAAACTCTTGTACGTCTTTTTGATATCAATTAATGAGATGTGTTCGAACGAAAATTCAGGTATGGTGCGTTGGAAGTTTTCTTTAAGAAAAGTCTCCGCCAAATCTGGGGATGAATCAAGTGACTTGGTCGCGTTCAGGGCTATGTTAATATATCGACAAAAATATTAGCGATTTCCTCAACATTTGTAATGTGTTCATTATTAATTAATAATTTATATTCAGAATCTCTACATTTATCTTTACCTGTCTCTACATTTATTTTTTTCCAAACCGCCTTAATTTTATTACTTGATTTGCGAATTTTGTCTCTAATATTTATGGCTTTTGCTTGGATGCAAACAGCTTTAAAAATTTTTGAATAACATTTAACATACTCATGAAATGATTCTGAATTAGAATGGGCTTTATCCCTATACAACTCATACATATTATCTCTACTTTTCCTGATACCCTTGGTAGCCCAATCACTAAATTCTAGTTTCCCATTCGTGTGTAATGATGTGATATGATTACTTTTATACTCCTAATAAATAGTCGAAAGTCACAAAAATATTAAAACGTTATGATAAATGTAAAATTAACGAGGACTATGTAATGCAAACCAATTAGAAACAAAAAGTATAATATTGTAATACACAGTACGTAATTGAGATAATAAATAATATATAAACAAATATTTAATTCAATGTTTAAAATATTTTCAATCCACTAGGTAATTAATACCAAACCTTAATTTATGTAAAAAATATATATTTATGTTGGATAATATTATGCAAAAACATTTGAAATATAATCGACTTCATAGTTTTTCATTCGAACAAAGCGCTGTTGTCCATTTTATTGTGTTAAAAAAATTAAAATAAAATAGAAACACGCAATGATGATACATTAATTCCTAAAATTATTGTAAATAGATGCCTAAATTATGATAAGCTATCGCTTTCGAGCACGTATCTGTTGTTATTCGGTTAGCTTTTTACCTAACACTGGCATCACGCGCACGGCCTACGGTTGCCATGCAACTAACCACATAGTCTGGTAATTTTTTGATTTAGTACCAGACTCGCGGCTTGGAACAGATTTTTGCACGACTGGGTCTCTTTGGTATCCTTACTCTGAGTACGGTAATAATAATATATTAAAAATGTCAATTCTAAACAACCCCAAACCACGCAAATGTGAAATGTAATGACATTGACATTTCAAAGTTATTGACAATTTTTTATTCTATGGCTTTTATTTTTTACTATCTCCAAAAAAATAGGCATCGCATCTATACTAATATGTCTTAAAAACTCGCTCTCAATAGGAAGAGAGAGAGCGAGTTTTTAGGCCATAAAATAACCTTTAATTTTGTTAACCACTTTAAAAATAAAAAAATGCTATGATTTTATAAAATCTCTTTTTGGTTTGCCATGGCAGGGTTAAAGGAACAAAGTACAAAGTATCAAAACTATGTCGTACTTTCCCGAGTGTACAAATAATAATTAGTAACGCGATGTGGAGATGTCTTTTTGAAACCCTTCTAATGGAAGGAGTATGTAATGGAAAATAATTAAAATTACTAATGACATTTAATAAATCTTTTTATTATATAGATGTTTTATTCTGGGTAATAAATCGTGCATATTCTTTGAGTCGCAGTGCGTTGATATTGATGAATCCGGTGCTATCTTCAGGAGAAAATCCGCCGGCGATGTCCATCGATACCAAGTCCTTGTTGTATAAACTTGTCGCGCTCTTCCTTGCTAGTACAGTAACTGTAATGTTGTTAATAAAATAATATAAAAATTAATTTATCCAAAATTATTTTTCAATAAGTATTTTATCATAGCGCCATCTCGGGTCGAGTAGCTGAACTAATTGTCTAAATCGCATCTGAATCCGCGTCCGAAATATCTTGACATTAAAATGTGGCGCTAGTTTCTATTTAAAATGTAGCCACGATTCTTTGGCGATAATTTATTTAGTTCTTAAAAGGTCCACATGCCAACTTGAATATTGACTTCTTTGTTCTACACTTCTATTTTTTTTCATACGGCCACTTACCATTTCCCTTGAAAACTTGAACTGTGACAGAACCAGTAACGCCTTCTTGAGATAATTCCAAACATTTTCTGGTAAAGTTTGCCTCCGGTGAGAACCAAAAGCCATTGTAAACAAAATCGGCCATCTTATCTTGCAAATATTTCTTAACCCTAGAAATTCCAAATAATTAGCAGATTTTAGGGTTATTTTACATCAATCGATCGAAGGTAGAATCGATTAGTCGACGTCGTTCGAAAATTTTTTTCATGTAGAACCTATCGACGATCTATCGATGTCAAATTCTACCATCAATCGACGGTCAATCGATTGGTGTGGCAGCACCTTTATCTTATATCTTTAAATGAGCAATTCTTGTATATAATTGGAATCTCGGAATCGGCTCCAACGATTTTCATAAAATTTAGTATATAGGGGGTTTCGGGGGCGATAAATCGATCTAGCTAGGAATCATTTTTAAAAAATGTTATTTTATTAAAAAAAAAAAAAATACCGAGCAAAGCTCGGTCATCCAGATATTTTATATTATACGTATTACGAATGTAAGAACGTTCACAAATATTTACAATATATTTATATATTAACGTTCACATTATTAAGATGTATGAATGGCACTGGTGGTATATGCTACCTTAACACTTCTCTATCCAGAGCAAAGGCCTCCAAATCAAGATGAGCGACATGCAGGATGGTTCCTGCGGGCGTTTCATAAAGACCTCGGGACTGAAAAAAAGTTAAAGGCGTGTTCACATCGGGCGACATCTAGCGTGTCTCGTTTTCTCACGGCACACGGAAATACAAATACTTTGGGTGCGTTCTCATATCTACCGTGTATCATCCTCCTGCATTTCCTAAATATGGAGAAAGAGTCAAAAATTGTTTGTGGTTGACTCATACCTTTATTTACGCCAAAATATATTTGGCTTAAGAAAACCGTATGGTTTTTATCATATTTTTAAAAAATTGTAAAAAAATTGTTGGTTATTTTAATGTTTTTTGTAGTGACCGACCGAAGGTTCGGTTTCGGTTTCGGTTTCGGCCAGTTTCGGCTCAAAAATCTAGTTTCGGCACGAGTTTCGGTTTCGGCCAAAAAATGGCCGAACCTTCGGCCAAACCGAAACTCTACGTTCGTGAACTATCGCGCGTCGCTCGGTTGACTTCGGGAGAGTTCGTATCTCGCTTGTCACCCGCCATCGTCAGGTATTAGATAGCCGGCCGGTCCGTCGTGTTTTCGTCGTAAGTTTAGTTTATATTGTATTATTTTTTGCGCACAGTGATTAGGTATGTTTTTGTTTTTGTCTAACATATTTTATTGATGTTCATCAGACATTGAAGTCCTTTCCGTTGAGTTAATAACACGTATTTTTAAATTATGAGAATTATGTAAAAGTATGTTTATTCACACATACATTTATTACTTACAATATACATTTGTTTAGGTAATTTATTCGTTGTTGGATGATATTTTAATTCTCTATGTATTAGTTCTATATAATGTAACTGTGTGTGACCCTCAGATACTTGTTATATTTTGTGCGGATGTGCATTATGTGCGCATCGATTGGAACGTGACATACATATCTAAGTAAAAATGTAAGTTAAAATGAATATATTTTTTTAGTGACAAGACGAGCAAATCAGGTGCCTGATGGTAAGCATCATGATTGCCCATATCAGACTCAGTGCCACCCAGTGTTTTATAATTCAATATTCTGCGCGGCACTGCACTGCGCCTGTCACCCTGAGTTATTAGTAGTTGAAACTCGTCATGCCCAGTAATTTCACTGGTAACTTTGCCCTTCAGACCGGAACACAGTAATGTTTGCACATTACTTCTTGGCGGATGAATAACTGGCAAAGGTGTGGTACTTCCCCACACCTTTGCCAGTGGGAAAAGAACACAATCAATGAACATCCCATATTTTTTCTGGAAATATGAAATTACACAACGAACATTGCCATTTCATCAAATATTTAATTGTGGGTAATGTAAGGTTTTTTTTTTAAATCCAAGTGTTGATAATTGGCAAATTTTTGTTCTACGAAGTATTAACGTGTTTTTGTGTATTTTGTTTATTTTATAGCAGTAATAAGTAAGGAAGTAATCAAAGAATATAAGTAATTATCTCTCACATACTTTTACATACATTATTGTTTTGTATTTCATTCAACACGTATTAAATGTCTGCACAAGTGTATAAAATAAGCCAAATTTCAGTAAACAGTAGATTTTTCACATGTCTGAAAAAGTTTCGGTTTCGGTTTCGGTTTCGGCCGAAACTGAAATAGATACCGAAGGTTCGTTTTCGGTTTCGGTTTCGGCTGAAAATCGTGTTTCGGTCGGACACTAGTTTTTTGTAAATATGAAAAATACCGCACGGTTATCTTAAACCAGATATGTTTTGGCGTAAGTGAAGGCTAGTAGTATAAGAGTCAACCACAAACAATTTTTGACTCTTTCTCCATATTTAGAAAATTTCATGTTGTATGGAAGAGCAACCACCTTTACCAGAGATTTGAAGGTCGGTTAGGCTTTGGTTAAATTTATATTATAGGTGCTATCATTATTTACCATAACAAATTGTTGATAAATAAAATACGATAATTATTTACCTTCAGTCCAAGGAAGCGGTTCTCAACAATATCAATGCGTCCGATGCCGTGTTGACCTCCCACTTTGTTAAGTGTTTCCACAACCTTCAGAGGGTCAGTTACTAACAGAGATTTCTCGTGGCCGCTAGGAATTCGTACCGAGGTGGGCACACCTATAACAATAATGAAGTAAAATATACATACTTATAGCTTCACAGACAGAGTAGAAAATAATGGGGAGCGCCACCACACCCCGTACACTCGATTCAATCCCATACAAATGCCGCGCTATAACTGGTACTGGTACTGGTGGTGGTGTACTATACAGACACTGCACACGCACACATGGAGTTTTGTACACGTGCAAGAGTGCGCGTGAGGTGATTTCCCATATAGAAGCAGAGCTCATGGAGAGCTCGCTGGCGGGGTAATCCAGATTTATACATCAATTGATTAGACTACTTAGTCTACTATCCTAATACTATTATAAAGGCGAAAGTTTGTAAGTATGGATGTATGTATGGATGTTTGTTACTCTTTCACGCCAAAACTACTGAACCGATTGGGCTGAAATTTGGTACGTAAGTAGCTTAGACCCTGGAATAACACATAGGGTACTTTTTATCCCGATATTCCCACGGGAACGAAGACTACGCGGGTGAAACCGCGGGTCACAGCTAGTAAAAATATAAAATAGAGCTGATAATCTTCAACGACTGAAGCGATTTTTATATGAAATATAGGCTTATATAGGCTAAGAAGACTCGATCACTCGATAACTGCTTTCTAGTCTATTTCATATTTCAGTCATACTGCGTCATCGCCATCTTTCGGTTTAGGTTTTCAAACAAATCTTGTTTAGGTATAACGCCTTCATTGCGTAAAACTTATAACACCCCCTTCTTTTTCAGTCTGGGGTTGATTGAAAAGTGCATGAATGAATGAATGTGTTTAGGTATTTTTGTTTTGGGATGCTACGCCAATGATTTAAATAATATAATAACTATGGGTAAATACCTTTCTCAAAATTAATATCAATAGCACTGGGGTAGTCTTCAGCTTTCTGCAGATCTCTTGTCATCTTGTAAATACCGCCGGGAGGTATCGCAGCAGGGTCTTCCAATACTCCCGATTCATAGCTGGCAAATGGGATATTATGTCAAAAACATCCTTACGCCAAGGAGAGATGTAAGGTATACCAAGGTGAGATGTACGGAGTACTAAGGTGAGAAGTACGGTATACCAATGTGAGTTGTATGTAATACCAAGGTGAGATGTAGATACGTAATAACAAGGTGAGATGTACGGAATACCAACGTGATATGTACGGCTAGGATTTGGGTCCCGGTACATATCGTGTGTCGAGATCCCGGGACTCTTTGTAAATTTAGCTCTCCCGAGTCCCGGGATTTTTGTGTCGAGACTCGAGTGGTAATAATAATGACAGTTAAAATTGAATTGAAATAAGTTTATGTTCATACATAATGTTTCTTACCCAATTAATTTTGTATAGTAATTTTAATAAATATTTAAAAAATATATTAAAATTACTAAAGATTTTAATCTGTGTGAAGATTTTAACCTTCATTATGACTTATATATTATATAATATACGATATATTTGACTACTGCTGACCTATCTTAACTTTATGCTGCAGCATCAAATCACTGGTGTACCATTTTGCAATATTGTTGTAACAAGATATCAAATTTCGAATCAAATCCAAAGCAGAACTTTCTTATATATCTCCGTCCTCCGTCCACCAGCTAGAAAAACATTGTTTATCTTCAAAAAGATAAATCGATAAAGAACACTCGATATCGATCCCTTACGCCTTACAAAACCCTTAAGGCGCGGTGCTAAGCAAATTCGTCCTCTCGCTCACATATACACCCACATTTTTGAATATGTTATAAAAAATACTAAATGTAATTACGTAAAATAAGGACAAGGAACTAGAAAATAACAATACAAATATTCAGTAAAAATCTAATTTAATCCATACAAGTTTTCATGTATAAAGACAAAATGCACATGACAAAATCTCAGAAAAGTAAAAAGGCACTGAAAGCTTTGCCGAATCTTTGAATATTGTTATTTTCTAGAAGTTAAAGTATAAGGTATTAATGGAGAATAATAAAAAGCTTCGGTTAAGCTGTAGCTGTATGTTCATATGATTTATGTGGGCCGATCCCGGCGGCACTGCAATGCCGGGCCGACCCGTGACGGGAGTGGAGCGAGCCCCGAACATCCCGTCGAGTTAAAAAAATCAGTTTAATATACTGGTCCCTCAATGAGGGAACTTTCAGATATTAAGCTGAAAAGAACAGATACTACACTTTGATCTTAGCCAAAAGGCCGAGAAGCGATAACATGTTGTTATCGATCAAATCAGCCCAGGAATTTGCTGATAATCTCAACATCGCGTTTTATAAACTGACTCTCGTTTAGAAGCGCCATCTAGTTGTTTTATGCTGAATTATCCTCTCCTCCATTATAGGTCGATTAAGTTCCCCTCACCCTTCAGTAATTGAGTATTTGAAATATCGTATTTTTTAATTTATTTTCAAAGTTTAATAAAAATTATGTATCATCCGATTCAAAAATCACTTTAAAAATATATCTCTTAAAACGGGACCGGGTGAGAACGGTGCGGAGCCGATTGATGGCCATTTTTGTGACGTAGTAATGATAGTTATGTATGAATGTATGGTACTTTATCAAATTGTGGTGTCATTACAGGTCACGACCTCGTTCGGGTACTATCGGCGTATTTTCAGTACTGGATTAAAAATGAGTTTTTAATTATTATTATTCTAATAGCTAACAAAAAAAAAACTAAAAATAGTTTTCTTACAAATCTTATATCTTATATCAATTTATGCAAAAAAAAATCAAATATATAATTTTATTGTTTCCCTTGGGATAAAAAGTTGGGGAATGGGAAACTAGTCCGTGCAACCCCATACAATAAGGTTATATTGTCCAAAAGTTCTTTTGTGGGAACGATAGACAATCTAATCTAAAGAGGACGAGGGTACGCTTTCGCCAAGAATTTGAAGTGATACTGCATAAAATCAGATCCCGCCCCCTCAGAGTAAGGATACCAAAGAGAACCAGTCGTGCAAAAATCTGTTCCAAGCCGCGAGTCTGGTACCGCCACAATATAGTCTGGTACTATGTGGTTAGTTGCATGGCAACAGTAGGCCGACCGCGTGATGCCAGTGTTAGGTAAAAAGCTAACCGAATAACAACAGATACGTGCGTGAAAGCGATAGCTTTTCATAATTTAGGCATGTATTTACAATAATTTTAGGAATTTATATATCCATATTGCGTGTTTCTATTTTTTTAGTGCCCGACTGGCTCAGTTGTGGCGGAAGTGTAAGGAAAACGACACTATTGTGTAGAAATAAAACAATATAATATAATAAAATACGTAAAAACTCGATAAAAACTAATATTTAACAAAACACCGGCCGCTAGTCGCGGTAGCGGGCGGGACGACTGGGCAGGCGCGGGCGGCGAGGTATCGCGCCCGCGTTAGTTCACACACGCTTCTACTAGGTGGCGTGCGTTGTCGCCACTCAGGTAATTTTCCTTTCGTCCGAAGGCGGGAATGTTTAAATACGCCCCAGGCGAGTGCTCGGAATGAGTGTGGTTATGACGTCGCGCTATATTTTATTTTAATTTTTTGATAGTGATGGACACCTTTTTGTGAAGCTTGTTCGGGGGTTGTGCGTCTGTAGAAGGAAGCGATTCAACGTCATTGCCCGCCCCTTATTATTTCTCATTAGTTGTTTGATTCAAATCAAAACTAGTCCATTATTTTGAGAATAAAACAAATTTTGTGTAGGTCCTATTTTTATTCTAAAGTCTCGAAGTCCTGGGAAATCCCGGGACTTTGTTAGAAACGTATCACGAGTCCCGGGACTTCAAAAATGTCGAGACCTTCCAAACCCTATGTACGGCATACCATGTACATAATATATTGGTGTTTCAAAAATGTGTAGTAATATAGCGACAAAAGGGTGCTACTTTTTCTTCTTACTAGTTGTTTAGTGTGCTGAATTTATAAACCCACCACATAACAAACTGTTTACTAAAAAGATACCAAAGTATATTACAGTACTAAGCAATCCTATTATATTATCCAGTTACCTTATGTGCATAATGTTTTCATCAGTCGACCACGGCTCTTTCGGGGTAGCCGAAACGGGAATATTTTCTTTCTTAGCATATTCTATAAGGTCACTTCTGCCTTGAAACCTTTGAAAGAACTCTGGTAAACGCCACGGTGCTATGATCTAGGAAACAAAAGTAAATCAGTGCCTAACTTTAGGTATTTTAGCTAACTTATTATTTAGTACTTATTATTTGACTGCCTCGGTGGCGTAGAGGGTGCATGCTCGACTGCCAATCAAGAGGTCCCGGGTTCGATCCCCAGGTCAGGCAAAGTGTTAAATATTGGATTTTTCCATTAGGAATTATCTCAATAATTGCCTGGAGTCTGGAACTGTGCCCGGTAAATGGCAATAGGCTCGCCCCCTATTACATGGGACCAATAACATACTGGCGAAATGTGGGTGTATCTACTATGGGACTGTGTCCTGGGTACACCTCTGCCTACCCCTTCGGGAAAAAGGCGTGAATGTATGTTATGTTATTATTTAGTATGTACCTTTCCTTCGGGCCACAAAGAATAAACACTCAGTTCGAACCTGACTTGGTCATTTCCTTTACCGGTGGCCCCATGAGATATGTACCTAAAACGTTAATTCAATTAATCAATTCCTGTTTCAAGAAATATAAGTAATTAAGTATATTAGTAATTTATTATTATTTTTAAACGAAATATTGTAAAACTCGTACTTATTAGGAAAAATTAAACCTAACAAGTTTCTTATGCGTTCTTCTTGTAGAGGTATATTTTCGAACGCACGGTAGATTAATTATATATACTTATTTATTGTCGTTTAAAAATGCATTTTTAAGACTTATTTAAATGAATTTACCTTTTTTATTTTTTTATATTTAAATGACAGTTTGGTTGGCACAGATGGTAGTTAGCTTTCTGTGCCGTAGGCCCCGGGTTCGATCCCCGGCCAGGTAAACATTTGTGTACATGAACATGTCTGTTTGATCTGTGTCTGGGTGTTATAAGCTTATATATTCATATCAGTCATCTGGTTACCATAGTACATGCGTCAAGCCTAGTTTGAACCAGATGACTGTGTGTGGAAGTTGTCCCATATTATTATTGTAATTATAATTTTTTTTGAGTCATTGAGTTTGAGTTTTATATATTTCTACACATACTTAGCTCCTAATTTCTTAGCAGCATTAACAAGACCCACAGTAATGCAAGGGCGCGCTAACGATGTGCCCAGATAGTATCGGCTTTCGTATACCAAACCCATTTGGATTGCTGGCAGCATATAATTCGACACAAACTCCTTGCGTAAATCTTCTACTATCACCTATTTAGGGGAAAATCATTAAATAATTATAAGGAAAATGCTCAGAGTAAGGATACCAAAGAGAACCAGTCGCGCAAAAATCTGTTCCAAGCCGCGAGTCTGGTACCGCCGCAATATAGTCTGGTACTATGTGGTTAGTTGCATGGCAACCGTAGGCCGTGCGCGTGATGCCAGTGTTAGGTAAAAAGCTAACCGAATAACAACAGATACGTGCGTGAAAGCGATAGCTTTTCATAATTTAGGCATGTATTTACAATAATTTTAGGTATTTATGTATCCACATTGCGAGTTTCTATTTTATTTTAATTTTTTTAACACAATAAAATTGACAACAGCGCTTTGTTCGAATGAAAAACTATGAAGTCGATTATATTTTAAATATTTTTGCATAATATTATCCGAACATAAATATATTTTTTTTACATAAATTAAGGTTTGGCATTAATTGTGAAATGAAAACCTAGTGAAATGAAAACATTTTTAACATTGAATTAAATATTTGTTTATTTTATCTCAATTACGTACTGTGCATTATAATATTATACATTTTGTTTCTAATTGGTTTACATTGCATAGTCCTCGTTAATTTTACATTTATGATAACATTTTTATATTTTTGTGACTTTCGACTATTTATTAAGAGTATAAAAGAATTCATATTACGTAACAATTTAGAATAATATCCTCAAAGGGCCTTTCTTCGTGCTAGAATCAGGCCCACGAACCTGTACTCACTAATAAACCGAGATTCTATCATGTAACTTAATTGTCTTTACAAACATAAATACATTTTAATTTAAACTCTTTGAAATTTTAATTCTTGTAATATATATTCATAAAAGTTAAAAAGTATAAGTGTGATTAATTTATTTAAAAAAATTAAATATTTAAATCACTAAATATTTTAGTGCATATAAGTCTACTCCAATGCTCCTATGTTCGCCCGCGTCGCTTAATGTCAAATTTAACATTGAACTTCATAGGGTGAAAAATCGTTCAATCCAAATTAGGCTTTAAACCAATCTTGTAAATAGAGTTTAAATTCAAATAATAGGAATTCAGTATATGTCAAAGCGCGTAATTGTCAGTGATGGACACGTTTTTGTGAAGCTTGTTCAGGGATTGTTCGTCTGTAGAAGAAAGCGATTCAACGTCATTGGGAAAATGTATATAGTAAGAAGCAATTCAACGTCATTGAGGTTGTTACCTTTTTACACTAGCTTTTCAATGAAGGTTCTATAATTTTTTTTTCATTTAAGTAGAATACTATTTGGTACTTACATCTTTAGCTCCAATTTCTTTGGCCTTTTGCTTGGCTTTATCAAAGTCTTCATTCTGGCCCACGTCGGCCATGTAGCATACTACATCGTAGTTCTTCTGAATCAACCTGGTTCGAACATTAAATTACAGTAGGTAACTTATATACCACTGCTTTTATGTTAATACTAATATTCGATTTCTTAAACTACCAGATATATAAGATATAAGAGTGTAACTCATAAACTGTCATATTCATTTATTGTTTTTGACTTCGGTTCGATTTCCATTCAAAAATGAAAATAAGACAAATTTGAAAAAAGAGAGAAAAATTTTCCATTCAATTTATTGTGGTTGGCTCTTGATCTGGCATTTATTTGAGGTATAACTTTATTGGTTAAAGAAAACCGTATGTTTTCAGGGGTCCGCACCTCAAGAGGAAAAAAGTAACCCTTATATATAGGATCACTTTGTTATCCGTCCGTCAATACACTTTTTCACGGGAACGCGTAGAGATATAAAGTTGATATTAAATAGGTACTCTAAGTGTGTGGCTGAAAAAAAATCATACTTCTACGTTAAAGCAATGAAATTTTATGGCCATTTACTGCATATTTCCATACTTTGTACGTATGAAATTTTGTCGCTAACTTAAATATATAATATTATCGTAGCTCAGGTGTACGTGACATTTATTGATCACGAGTTGTAGGGCAAGGGTCGAATCTCAGTATAATGTGATTATTTTTGGATTATATATAATATAGAAAACATCCCTAAATTTTACAAAAAAAATTGTATCTAACTTTTTGCTGTAGTTTGGAACTAGATGGCGCTATATTATGTTCTTAGAAGGCGGTTGTTCAGGTATCAAGGTATGGAACCCTTCACTATACGCACACATAATATGTATGCCGAAACTATTTTTTTAATCATTTTAAATAACTCATAAGTTTTTTTATCAATTTTCATGATGTTTTGCCGCAAATAAAAGCTATTTCCAGAGCTAACTCCAAACAATTAAGTAGAAAATTATTATCTCTTTCTTCATATTTGTGTTAGGTGTATTGCACTCTGTATGAAAATCGAACGCCCTTAAATCCACATATTATTATATAACAACATAAATAACATACTTAATAAATACAAAAAAATGGTTTCTCGTTACCCACCATTTCAAAATACAGCTAGTATCCAAACCACCAGAATAAGCGAGAATAACCAAATCCTTAACCATTTTGTTAATTTGCACACACTTGCTCCCTGAGACAATAACCAACTAAACGAATAACATTTTCACACATATTTATAGTTAATGTTTATTTATACTGATAGCTCCAGGGTCACATAAACAACGTTATCATATTTTATGTGAAAGCACGTCACGGTGAAGCTCAAATCGGCACATAGTACCTAATAAGAATTTATTGTTGTTGACCATTGATTTATAGAAAAGGCGAGATGAGGTTCTGACTTCTCGATAATGGAAAGCTCTAAGTAGATCCCATTAGGTACGTCAGTAAAGTGGGTTTAGACTAGAGACTAATATTGTTGTCTCGATCGCACTTCGGTTTGAGGTACCTACGTCTTTCTCTGTTGTTTATTATATTGCATTGTGCACACTTCACACTGAGCAAATTGCACATGACAGTTGTTGTGTAAGCACTGAGAGAACGTCCCCAATCTCCTCTTTTCTTTAAATCAATGTTGTTGACTGAATCAGTGGCATGATCGATTGCCGATCATTAGGTACCGTGTTCCAACCCTAAGATAGGCAGTGTTATTGGATTTTTTATTAGGATTTAATTATCTCTATGACAGCCTGGTGTCTGGAACTATGCCCGGTAGATGGCAATAGGCTCGCCCCCTATTACATGGGACCTTCTTAAGATCATACTTGTTTGTATGATCTAAGCATGTGACCAATAACATACTGGCGAAATGTGGGTGTAGGTACCTACTATGGGACTGAGTTCTGGGTACACCTCTGCCTACCACATTGACATAAAGGCGTGATTGTTTGTTACCTATTCTTTGTTTTGTATATAACCTCAGTATAACTCTAAAATCGCGTCCATGAAGTGATGAAAGATACATAAAACGAGTGCATTTCATCATATGACTGTTTAACGTAATTAGATAATGTCTATTCAAATATTATAACATGGTCAACAATTATTAATTCACATAAACATTGTTTCAAGCAGATAAATTGATAAGTCACACCTAACAACATGTAGCAAAATCATTGATATAAAGAAAAGGGGAGACAGTGTACGTTGTCCCAGCGCTTACTCAACAAATGGCACGTGAAATTTGCTCAGTGTGCAGTTTGCACATGACATATTATGAACAACAAAGTTAGAAAGGCGTACCTATGACCAAAGTGCGACCGAGAAAACAATATTATTCACTCGTACGATCTTACTTTACTGACGTACGTGGACCTAATGGGACTTAATTTGGCTTGCCATTTTCGAGAAGCCAGTACATCTCCCCTTTTCTTTATATCAATAAGCAAAATTTAGTAATAAATACTTCACAGCATGCAATACTTCCAGAACTCGAATACAAGTGTAGTACTCGTATACGTAATGGTCAACGGTTGCACGTGATATTGTTTTTGATAAACCATAAGCTTTATCACGGCGAATTAGGCTACTTCGCCGTGGTTCCGGCTATATAATAGGGCCACCCCTTCTCATCCCGGCAGAGGGACATATTCAGAGTCGACAGCAGCGCTCTTCGGCGCCAAGTATTCCAACTACTGCGATCACCAAGCCGCACAAGCGTGGTGATTACGGCTAAATCCCCTCCATATGAATAGTTTATGGCGTTCTATGGAGGAGGTCTATGTTCAGCAGTGTACGTCTTCCAGTTGATGATGATGATGGCCTTCTGCACACTACATAACCAGCCACCTGGAAATCCTTGCGATGACATTTCAATAGTTTTATACATGTTACAAAAAGGTGTAATAATACTTTAGGAGGAGTATCTAACCGGAAATCCAACTTGTAAATGAAAAAAATTACGAAATCCGAAAAAAAATAAACGATTTCCCATAGAAATTGGCCAATCAGCTGATACAATTTGCATGGAAAATCTACTATAATATATCGAAACTTTTGTGGTAATTTCGCAATTGTTTGTATGATCTGAAGTATTACTACACCATTTTTTAACACGTTATTTATTCAAAGCACGGCATAATGCGTTTTCTACTTTAAAATCTTTCACTCACTTTAAAATTTGTTTGGAGTTTGAAATGAAAAAACAACAATTAACAACAACAACAACAACATTTAGAGATGATTAAATAATTTAATGATAATTTAACAATTGAATACTGATCGAAATTATTCAAGTACTTGCTACATAATTGCACAATTGGTAACGGTACACTGCATTAATAATAATTTTGGTATACTATCGTCAGAATTTCACCTACCTTCGTCTCGAGGCTTGGGGGATGTTAATTATATAATAATTATTATTTTGGAATAAAATTGTACAACACTTGTACCCTACAAATACATTCATAAAAGCCCTTTCTTATGTAATATAAATTTAATGTCTAGGTAGTATATAATCCAACGTTTTAATATAAATAGTGAATGAATGTCGAACTCGTTAATTCTTAATAGTAAGGTCAATAGCGATAAGTTATGCATTCATACAATTTGTCTGTGGGTGAGAGAACTTTCGTTACATTTTTACTGAGATGTCTTTTTGCTGCTTTAATAATTTGCGATGATTTTGGAAGCCCTTTATTTTTTTGACGAGTCATCTTTTTAAGCTTTGACAGAGAAGAAATTACTTTGCATATGCTTAACTCATACAATATCAATAGCCTTCGCCGAAAAACCATGGAATTATGATTTTAACACAAGATGTACAATTCAAATGGTACTTCTTAGATTTGCTGATTTGCGGATTTTAACTTCAAATGGTTCTTTACTGTTTCTCAATTATATAATACAAAAACACTTGACATTGCACTGAATCGCTCCAAGCAGTAGCGAGAAAAAACGCGCTGGTACCACACCGATAGGTATTAAAAGATCATAAAGTGGGTGTCAGACTGGCCAACTTACTCGCGTACTTAAAAACCGCCATGTAACCTTGTCGGCGATACCTTTATTTTTTTGACGTGTCATCTTTTTAAGCTTTAACAGAGAAGAAATAACTTTGCATATGCTTAACTCATACAATATCAATAGCCTTCGCCGAAAAACCATGGAATTATGATTTTAACACAAGATGTACAATTCAAATGGTACTTCTTAGATTTGCTGATTTGCGGATTTTAACTTCAAATGGTTCTTTACTGTTTCTCAATTATATAATACAAAAACACTTGACATTGCACTGAATCGCTCCAAGCAGTAGCGAGAAAAAACGCGCTGGTACCACACCGATAGGTATTAAAAGATCATAAAGTGGGTGTCAGACTGGCCAACTTACTCGCGTACTTAAAAACCGCCATGTAACCTTGTCGGCGATACAACAGAATTGTACTCGTAGCCCGCGATGGCTCGCAAGTCTGACATTTATGTAATTTTAGTTTATTTTGGTTTACAAAGAATTTAATTTAGAATAAAATAATCTAATTAAAATTAGTGACATTTGATGTACCTTTGACCTGTACACTACCAATATACCTTAAAATGTCATTAAAATCCTATTTTTCTTAAACAATAAAGGCTACCGCCATCGACGACATCTTGTAACAGTATGAACTTAGTTCATGTGTGTGACCGACGTCGAGCCGAGTAAGTACGCGAGATTTAAAACTTTATTAAGTTCACCTGTCTGTCACCCACATAACATTACGCCTTTTTCCGAAGGGGTAGGCGGGTGTACCCTTAGCATTAGTCCAATAGTAGGTACACCCACACCGCCAATTATGTTATTTAATTATTTAAGTCCAATTATTAGGGAAGTAGGTATGAAAATAATAAATAAATCTTATTATCCCCATGGTGAGTCGTTTTTTTAAGCCTTGAATGTGTCATGTATTTAAATCCCACGCACAAACAAAATGTACCGAGTAAGATGTTATCACGTGATGAGACGTAAACTACACATATAACTGGAATGTCAACGAAACTGATTGTACACAACACTCAGAACGTTTCAATAGTTTATTAGCACTAACAAATTAACCTAAAAGACGACGCTTTACCTTGGTGAGACGAGGTTATGCAGTGTCACTGTATAACCTTGCCAGTCTCGACCGTTTTCGTTTCTCATTACATTCAACGTTTGCACAGAACTAGGAATTCGTTGTTGAAGTCTAAACGATTCAATAAAAACTAGGTGACCTCTCCTCGCTTTCCGCCATGTTTTGGCGATTTTGCTTTCATACTAAATTTCACGAAAGCGAGGTATTTTAGGTTAAGTCGTCTGTGATCAAAAGTCAAGTCTATACTAGATATTACAATATTTAACAAGAAAATTAGCACATTGGCGATGAATTATATTTAAAATGCCTCACGGATTTGACGTAATTTTATTATGATGTGCTTTCTTATTACCCCTGTGCTGTTATAAACTAGCGAACAGCGAAAACTTGTACCTAACTATACTTTTCCTGAATGTTTTCAGAGCAAATTGCACTTTATTAACATTAACATTGGGCACATAATGCGATATGCATTATATTATAGCTACCGTTCCTACGAAAATTCATTGTAGTTCTTCTAGCATTTGGCATTAAATAAAAGATAAGCTAATAGTTTAAGGGGACGCCGCGACCAGGATATTTGTTAGCTTAATTTATTGACAGGTCTCGGCACGCGCTGCGACTAGATTCCGCTTTCATACTTTTCTAATGCAACAACTAAATTTACGCCGAAATCGTACCCAAGCCTGTCCAACACAATTTTCCATGCAAATTCGGATATCGTGCAAACTTTCGGGTCTCGACCCGTTTGCGTGAGCAAACAAATGCAGTAAACCTTATGTCAGCAGTAGCGCGTGAAATAGTATTTGATAACGTATATATGGCCTACTTACTGCGCACCATATGGCAGCAGAAGGGTAATCCTTGCGATCACAAGTACAATAGTGCAATATTCTAAGCTTTTACATCATTTGAACTTAACATAAATAATACGAATTAAATTCCTAACTAAAACAATATTAGGCAAATCTTATAATGATAAAACATTTGAAAAATAATAATGCAACGTCAACGATATATAAATATCTTACAAAATTAAACAATTGTTAATTAAATTCAAAGTATTTTTGTTATAATAAGTATCACACACAGGCGTATTAGCTCAAAATATTAATAAAATACAGTATAACGAGTTCTACTTGTTAAGAGGCCGGCTACCGCCGAATTTCCCATACACCCGTTATACCTAAATTGTTTATAATCAGAGCATGTTTCCATACAATGATGTTATTCAAAGGAGATACTAGTTGACTAGATTCCTAATTATATTTTTATCCACGGATAAAATCGGACCAATCGGATTTATGCCACCCTTACATGGTTGAGGATCCGTCGACTCGTACAAAGCGGTTTAAGTCAACATTCATTGTTCGAACTGCCAAGGAATGGCACACCTTGCCAGAGTCATTGTTTCCCGAAAAGTACAATCTGGAGGTCTTCAAGGCAAGAGTGAATAGACATCTTCTAGGCAAGCACGCACCATCGTCGACCGCGTCGTCACTTACCATCAGGTGAGACTGCAGTCAAGTGCTTGACTATTCAGTAATATAAAAAAAACCAAAACATAATTACTTTGGAGTACAATATAATTAGGAACCTAGATAACTAGCGTCTTGTTCCGAATAACATCTTTGTATGCTGGAAATATGCTCTGATGTAAATGATTTAGGTATTAAGTTTGTATGGGGAATACATGGGACGACGGCCTCTTAATAGAATTCAATACTGAATGGATGATATACTTTCATCTTTAATAAATTATACTACATTTAAAAATACATACACCATCGTCCAGTTATGTTTATTAAAATAGTCCCGTACGGTAGTACAGGACATAATTAAGTCCCGTTTGCTTAGTGGAAATAAAACTTAGAATTTTTATCAACCATGAGGCGTCATTTCATTTAGGCTTGATTTTTCATGAAACTAATTTATTTATTTAGATAGGTACATTATCCAATTTAGTGACTTAACATAAAACGCATTAAACATGTGGCGTAACATTTCCTTTCTTTGCATGGTTGGCTGAAAGAGATAGCTCTGAGCGATAAGGCTGCCAATTATTACACTGTTTCTAGTTATATAATTTTTGTTAATAATGTTTTTGTATTGCGGTAACAATAAAGGCATATGTATCAGTGGGGTAATTACTCGACTGGCATTTATTTAAAAATGACAAGGTTTGTGTTTTCTTTAAAGATTTCAGTAATTTTTGCACAAATGAATACTGCCTTGTTATTATTTCATAGCTTTCTAAAAATTCATAAATTAAATGCGCTTGTTCATTTTATCTCCGAAAAGGTATATCTATCAGAGATAAATCCTTATAATTCTTGTTATATTTGTATGGTAGAGGATAATATGTTGGTTTATGCAGTGAGAGAGTTGAGATCGGCGAGGAAATTGTCCGGTGTTAAAATATGCGAGGATCCGATGATGACCTCCCAGTTCTTGAGCGCGGCCGTCACCTCGTACGCCGCGCGGATCTCAGAGAAACATATCCCTGAAAAGATGTTTTGCTATGAAATAAATTGTTGTCATATCTTGTTCATTATTAAGTATGCTTATTAATATATTAATTAGGTTATTATTATTAAGTAGGGTTCCATACCTAGATACCAGAACAAAACGCTACCGCGTTCTAAGAACACACAGCATCACTATTAAATTTAATTCAATTCAATTATTAATTTGCAATTATATTTGACAGTATTTTATTGAATACTTGTATGTACTATTATGGATCTTGTATCTGAAATAAAGAGTTATTATTATTATTATTATATTACTCTATCTAATCCAAAAATTAATTAATGTCGAGTTGCAAACATGTTAAAATCACAATTTTATTTGGTTTAACCTTTTACGGTTTTCAAATTTTTTACTTATTACTTGTGATATGCCGTGGAGTTACCGGCTTTAGAATAGTGCTCCGCCCTCTCTACCCGTGGTTGCCGTAAGAGCCGGCTAAGGGTTAACAGATCCAGAGGACGGACAGCAGCGTCCTCTGCAAAAAAACCATCGAACTGCGCTCGACCACCCGCCTGCCAAGCGTGTCGAGTATTGGCAAAACCCCCCCTTTATGGGGGAGGCCTATGTTCAGTAGTGGATTACCAACGGCTGAGATGATGATGACTTGTGATATAAGATCTTGCTTCTTGCCAAATTTCATGATGCTGGGCCAACGAGAAGCACCCTAGAGGTTATAGCCCATTGCGCAAAGTATGGAATTGTGCTGTAAAATGGCCGTAACTTTTGATTGCGTTGACTTAGAAGTTTGATTTTTTACAGCAGCAAGAGACCGCGGACCTGAGTTGTTGAGGGACAGACAAACAGAGCGACAACAAAGGAACCATTATAGAATGCTATGTTGTGTAGCCATCTAAAAGTCAGCGCAGATGGAACGCGGGCGCGTCAGGACTGGAGTACGGCGGGCCTACTCGTATTTCCTTATATTTTTAACATATATTTTTAGCGTGCTCCGGTCGGGTTTCTTGTACATGCTTACATCTGCACTGAAAATCGCCCAGGTTTTGTCTGCATTGACCTTTAGTTTTCCCCTCCGATAAAATACAGTAGATTGTTACACAAGAGGCTAGACCCATTGTACACGAGGTAGCTTTACTTTTAGTTACCGATTTCAAATGGGTTTTAGCGCCGTGTGTTATACTATTTTTCACTATGATTGTAATAAAAAAAATTATAAACTCACCTCCAACGACGAAGACAATGAGTCGCGGGACATTCTTGACCGTTTGCTGCCCTTTGTCCTTGTGCCAATGACCATAGCGTACACTGTAAACCGGACACAATAATAGCTCTTAGCTTGACACAATAATAAAACAAGATATTTTATTTTTTGTTTGTTTGGGTAAATCTTGATCTGAATTTTAAAACAGAATGAATATATGTTTAGTGCATGATTAGCTAAGGCTGAGTTTTTGATCCCTGATTAAATCAATATTCAGTGAATAGTTTTTAGAATATTCTGCAAAATTCGTATTTACTATATTTTTGCCTGTTATTCATCCGCCAAGCAGTAATGTGCAAACATTGCTATGTTCCGGTCTGAAGGGCAATGTTACCAGCGAAATTACTGGGCATGATGAGATTCAACAACTCATATCTCAGGGTGACAGGCGCAGTGCAGTGCCGCGTAGAATTTTGAATTATAAAACACTGGGTGGCACTGTGTCTGATATGGGCAATCATGATGCTTACCATCAGGCACCTGAGTAGCTCGTCTTGTCACTATCATAAAAAAAAATTTCAACACTAGTTAACCATTGGTTAAGATGTATTGGTTAACTAAAGCTAGCGATTAAAGAACCGGCCCTAAGTAATAATTACTGCAATATTGTGACTCATTTTTAAACACGCCCCCTGATATTAATGGATATAAAATGAGTTTGCTAAGCATACGAAAGAGCTTGTTTTTTGAATATGTTATTAGATTAATAATCTCCTAGAACAAGAATATTTAGTTTTTAGTTCCGATTTTTTAGTGTCAAAAACAACATGCACAGTGCACCGCCCTCCCGCCCGCAAAATTGAATGCAAAGAGAAAATGCAATTAGGTATTATTTTTGTTAGTGACACCATTCATATATCGACACGATCGATTTCGTCATGTTGTGCATGTTGTTTTTGACACAAAAAAATCGGAACTTAAAACTAAATATTCTTGTTCTAGGAGTTTGCAATGGAGTTCCGAAAAGTAACGCCAAATTCAATCAATTAGATTAATATTTTATGTAATACCTAGTAGGTGCCTGGTACCCGGATGTTTGCGCCCTTCCCGCCAGGAATGGGAAATGTCTCTGATCCAGCTTGTCTTCAATCGCGTCTTCCATTATGTCCTACAAAATTTAAACATTACGTATTATATCTATCTAATATCTACATGTATTAGCTATTATATCTATCTATGTTTAAAAAAGGTGTAGCGATACCTATTTAAGGGTGTGCAACCATAAAACTGTACAACCTATTATATAAACATAAAATCACGCCTTTTTTCCGAATGAGCAGGCAGAGGTGTACCCAGGACTAGTCTTATAGTAGGTACACCCACTTTTCGCCAGTATGTTGTTGGTTCCATGTAAAAGGGGCGAGCCTATTGCCATCTACCGGGCACAGTTCCAGACTGTCATAGATATAATACCTAATACAAAACTTCAATAACGTTTTGCTTGACCTGGGGATCGAACCGGGACCTCATGTTGTAAAATAATTGCAAAATTGGCAAAAACTATTTCACCTACGATACGAAATGGTAGATGCACCCAAGTATCACTACACTTTTTTATAACTGTATATCTTATTATTTTTATCATTCTATTGAATTTGAGTGTTACCTTAACGACTGGAGTCCATCGCGACATTTGATAGGTTTGTTCCGTGATTCTCTCTTTCCTCGGCACTTGGTATTGCTTCTTTCTGTTGCCCTGAATACAAATAAACGTCACACTTTTATATTACCTAGAAACTTGTTCCATTATACAGATCAATGAGAACAAATTTATAATAGATCTAAAGCGCTTCCAGTTAAGAAGTCTTGGAAGGGAAGCAACACATAGACCGAATGTCTTTTTGTACGAGAGGGCATGATCCTGTATGCCATGCAGAAAGATATACGGCCATAGACCCTATGTCGTGTGGTCGCATATACTTCTCGATTACGTTACTATTCCGTTCCATTCTAGTGTGTTTGCCTGCTTTATACTCACATCGACAACAACGTTAAGTCCCAAGTTGGCAAGATTAAGCAGCGTCTGCTTATCGGAAGGCTCTAACTGCGCGTGAGTCACCAGTTTGTTCAGATTCTCATCTGAGATGCCGTTCTTGGACATTATGTACAGCGCTATTATACGCATCTTGTTGAAGTTTGTCACCGCCTGGAAACGTACAAACATTACAAGAATTATAAGGATATATTCAAGTTAAAAGTGGCATAACCATAAACATATCATCACGCCTTGTTCCCGAAAGGGTACGCAGAGGTGTACCCAGGACCCACATTTCGCCAGTATGTTATAGGTATGGCCAGTATGTTGTAGGTTGACTGCCTCGGTGGCGTAGTGGGCGCATGCTCGACTGCCAATCAAGAGGTCCCGGGTTCGATCCCCAGGTCAGGCATAGTGTTAAATATTGGATTTTTCCATTAGGAATTATCTCAATAGCTGCCTGGAGTCTGGAACTGTGCCCGATATAAGGCAATAGGCTCGCCCCCTATTACATGGGACCAATAACATACTGGCGAAATGTGGGTGTATCTACTATGGGACTGAGTCCTGGGTACACTTCTGCCTACCCCTTCGGGAAAAAGGCGTGAATGTATGTGTGTGTGTTATAGGTATGTTGGCGAGTCTATTGCCATCTACCGGCACAGTTCCAGACTCCAGACTCCAGATCGTCAATGAGATAATTCCTAATGGAAAAATCGAATATTTAATATATTGCCTGACCTAGGGAACGAACCCGAGACCTCATGATCGGCAGTCGAGGCTTCGGATACCATTATGCAAATTATAAACCTTTCTCTTGAGTCACTGTGTATTGATCATAACAGCATTAAAAATCCGTTGTGTAGTTTAGAAGATCGAAGCGTAGATTGCAGGAAACGACTTAGTTGAATACTATGTAAGGATTTAACAGGAAACGCGACCTCTTAGCAGATTGACGCAATCCTTTATCAATTTTACAAAATTTGTTATTAAAACATTAAAAAATTATTGACATACAACTATTTATTTTTAACTAATTAAAGTGGTTACAAAATTATTGGTACTCCTATTATGTAGCTCGTGCTAAATTGGTTTCAGCCTAGAATGCCTACACTTCATTATGGTGTCTTATAAACTAGCTGTGCCACGCGGTTTCACCCGCGCAGTTTTTGTTCCCGTGGGAATGTCGGGCTAAAAAGTGTGTGCTATGTGTTATACATATACCGAATTTCAGTCCAATCAGTTTAGTAGTTTTGGCGTGAAAGAGTAATAAATATCCATCCATCCATCCTCACAAACTTGCGCATTTATAACATTAGTAGGATTTACCTGGTCTAGTAATACTGGCACAATGCTCCTCATGTGATCTTTGATCTTCTCGCCTTCAGCGTCGGTGCCCATAGCAAGATCCTGTAAACAAAGTATTTCTCATTATTTCAAGTTAGATTCTAATATTTGAATAGCTGCTTAATAAATTTGAGTCATATTTATTATTTTTGTCACACCACTGATCAAATGAGATATACGGTACTCTCCTCTCCTTGCACGGTTGTCTGGAAGAGATCGCTCTTAGCGATAAGACCGCCAATTGCTACACTATTTGTCATTCTGTTTTGTTTATTTTTTAAGATTTATTGTTTTGTGGTGTACCAATAAAATGTTTATCTATCTTACCTGTTCAACTTTGCAAAGCTTATCAACATATCCCTGGTAAGCCTTCATGCAGTCCTCGGCGAGGCGCAGATGGGTCGCATATTTCGACAGTTCCTTCTGATACTGCGGCATCTTCTTGATCATTTGAGAGAGGTCTCGCATTGACTGTTTGTCTCCTAGAAACAATATCAATATTTTATTTTAGTAACTTTATAGCGTGGCGCAAACCTGATTTGAATTCATATTTATTGATTAAGAATAGGATTCCCCCGGTTGGCATTACGTTTTCGCATAACTTTTATTAGTATTCTGTAGATAAACTACAAAAATATGTTTTATAACTGCAACTATAGTTTTCCCTCAAGAATTCCATAATTCCGATAAATACCTATTTGCAGTTTTAAAACACATATTTTGTAGTATAACCTGTATAACTGGATAAGAGCCACTTTAAAATATGTTGTTACTTAATATAAAACGCCAAGGAAGAAATTATATCTCTATCATCGTCATTTAGCCATCAGTTAGTGTATGGAAAATGACGTCGGCCCAAGCAGAGAATTTTTTTGCAAATTTCGTAATTCTTTCTTTGTAAAGTTATTCAGTTTTTTTTATGATAGTGAGTGACAAGACGAGCTAATCAGATGCCTGATGGTAAGCATCATGATTGCCCATATCAGACACAGTGCCACCCAGTGTTTTAAAATTCAAAATTCTGCGCGGCACTGCACTGCGCCTGAGATATGAGTTGTTGAATCTCATCATGCCCAGTTATTTCGCTGGTAACATTGCCCTTCATTGCCATTCGGAACACAGTAATGTTTGCACATTATACAGTACACAAACAAACCACACATTTGTGTGGTACTTCCCCAGGCGGCCCCCTGCAAAAGAGGCCTACCACTACAAAAAATTATTCAGTTGATGAGTAGATGCATCTCCTTTAATATTACTAAACCTCTTTGTTGTAACACTTTGTATATCATTATGTTATTAGCGATAAGACCGCCGCTTGTACATTTAAGTATAGTTTTTCCGTATCCTTTGTGTTAGTTCTATAAGTGTGGTGTACAATAAAGTATTATCTATCTCTAACTATCTATCTATGTTTTACCTCCTCCCATTCGCTTGGAGTCAGTGAATTTCTTCAAGTTCTTAGTGACAGATGTGGAGACGACGGCGATGTGCTGATGTCTGAGTTCCAACCACAACTCGTCGTTCTCATCCAGCAACACTTCCTTCATGCAACCCTGAGATGCTTCGTATCTGAAATCATTCAAAATTCAATGGTATTTACACAATCTGACCCTTTTGCACGTTAATGAAGATAAACAGTAATGTAATGAATCTACCGTGCGTTCGGAAAGATACCTCTACAAGAAGAACGCACAAGAAACTTGTAGTGCCTAATTTTTTCAACTGATTGTTACTGTGTTTCATTACATTCGTTCGTTTGCGGCGGTGCCGCGTGGTGGCTATGCAGAAGTTTCTAGGCATCTTTGTCTTCTATGTACTGATTGACTTTATAATAAGCCTTCTTTAGTAAAGTAGATTTTATATAGGTTTTGAATTTACCCTCTGAGAGCCCCATTATCTCTTTTGGGATTTTATTATAATATATAGAAATGTACAGTTTCCTAAAAATGACTTTATATTTGTTTTATACAATGTCATTGTCGGAGACTCACTTGTATACATCGTTCTCGATGGGCAGCAGATCGTAAGCCATGGCTTGCAGCGTGAGCTCGTGCAGCAAGGGAGACACGCAGTCGAACCCGCGGTCCAGCACCAGCAGCTGCGAGCGCGCCTTCTCCGGACCCTCGCCCATCGTCGGCTCGTCCGCCTGGTCACAATACAACCCATGCGGTTACCACTGGGAGGTGTCACTCAGTTTAGGCACACCCCGGACACTCTACTGAACTCCCATACAAAGGTCACGATATAAATATCTACTATACAGACACTGCACACATGGATTTTATACACGCGCCAAGAGTGTGCGTGAGGTGAGCGAAGCGGGGCTCGTCGAGAGCTCAATCTCGTTCACGGGGTGAGGAAGGCCCGATTGGTGGGCGGATGCAGTGTTCATTCTATACGTAGTATTATTATAATATGGTTCAATTTCGTGTGCTAGCTGAAAGAGTAGGTATACTCAGATATTTTCCTCGAGTGATGTTCCTGTACCACAGAATAAGTAATAATACTGACAAGTATTTTACTTATTCTGTGGTTATGACGTGTTTGTGAACAAGCACTTGATCCAAGTAATGCCAAGCCAAAAGCTTGATGTTGGAGTCGATCCTACTATAACAAAGTTTTTCGACATGTGTCATTCTCCTTTTTTTAGGTGTGAAACATTAATTCAAATTAGAACTAATAAATACTGTTTTTACCTAAATCTAAAGCCAGAAGATCGGCTTCTCTAACGTTACAGTAATTTTATTTCGTCATCCCAGTCTTGAGAAAAAACCAAGCAGCACAATAAGCTCGTTAATCCATGGAAAAAAGTTTAAAAGATTTTACCTTATAAGCATCCAATTTCTGCTGAATTAACTGCGCCAGCTCTACATTACGTTCCCAGTCACTGTAAAGAAAAAAATAGTTCTGTAAATAGCTATAATAATTGCATAATTCAGCTAATACGTAGAACCAATGAGGTGTCTACATTTATAACTCAGTCTGATGGACTTTATATTGTAATTAGCCTTCTTTAATCATGTTTTCAGTTCCAATAGACTGCAGACAATCAAAATCAGCTTTACCCGCTTAAAACACGCGTCTTACAAAGCGTCTGTTAAGTCTAAACAGAAAGAACCATAATATAATAATAGGGACTATAACAGGTCACTGTCCCTTGAACGAACACTTATGGTTTCCAAGAAACGCGGTATACATTTATAAGTCAGTCTGTGTACAAGTTGCCAGAACATGTGAAGCGTGTATTACCTGCGATATCGCACAGAGGGATATTCTCCAAGCGTGGCGCACAATGTAGCGATTTGTTCGGCGATCCGCTCCATATTGGCGTTGCGGGTTTGAGTCAGCGCCGGGTTGTACATACATTGGAACGTATCGGGAGAATCCAGGGAGAAAACCTGTAATTTATTTATATTTTAATGGTATTATTAATATGGGTAGGGTGCGTAATGCATCAACCTATAGATAGCACACACGCCCCTATAGGAGGTAGGTGGGATAAAAAATTTTCGCCTAGGTAGAGCTTAGACTCTGCTATTTAACATATTTCAGCACAAAAAACAGCGCTAGATGGCGCTGTAGTCGAGTTAGAACACGCTAACGATTTGTTTACATAATGTGTAAACAATACGCTAAAAATACACAATGTGCCCGATAATCAGTGTCAGCCACGTTGAGGGGTCATTATTGGAACAACTTTCACTTAGTCTTCAACAACGATGATTCTTATATCTCGCTATCTCTCTCCCTCTTTCACATAAAGTCGCAGATGAGCGAATGTGTGGGATTTACTATTGCATCTCATATTACCACTCTATACATGACCATTTCTAACTAGAACCTCTATTGGCTGAATATTCACCTGGCTCTCATAAGGCAAGAATGCAATGTTGATCTCCTTGAGAGTTTTGATTTTCCTCGCCGCCGAAGACTTGCAGATTTCATTGAACAGTTCCTCGGGGCATACTAGTTAGCGGCAGCGTGCAAACAATTACCAATTTCTCACGTTTAGTATTAGTAACGTTTTGAGGAGCACGAATTTCGGTCAAAATAAGGTGAAAAGTATTTTTCAAATAAAAACACTTGAACAAAAAGTCGACTTCAAGTCCCCACAAAATGGATCTTTTGTATAAATAAGAGCAATGACCAAAGTTTGTGCTATGTTAGAACAAAACATACAAATATAATAATCACAAACCTGTTGTTCATATGGAATGAAAGCAATGTTGATTTCCTTTAAGGTTTTGATGTATTTAGCTACGTGACTACGCGACAACTCATCAAACAGAATATCGGGGCAAGCTGCAAAATAAATAACGTGCAACATAATACAAAAGCTTTAACTTAAAAAAAACCAATAAAATAATTGTAAGTAGTGCAAATGAAAAATAAAAATTCAATGAAAATGTAAAACATAAATATTCTAACATTCATCATCATCATCTCGATAGGACGTAAAGACTGCTGGATATCGTGTGGTCTTAAGTAGCTTGAATTCAGCGTGTTCCTGGAGATCTAGACGATCTAATAAAGTCATTATGAATTGTCTGTTCATCGTGTGGGTGGACATCCTACGCTGCGCTTTCGCGTCTCCATTCGATTTCGCCCCATCAGCCAGAAATAAAATGAGATAATTATTTGAGGAATGAATGCCTCAAATAAAATGAAAAGAGAACATGCCTCAATTGGCAAATTTAAATTTCATCTGGAGTATTTTTTTTCAATAAATCATAACATACCTTCAGTGAAGAAAACATGAGCCGCCTTGTACATGATGCGGTTGCCGACAGAGAAGTCATTGATAAGAGCATGCACTGACTTCTCACATGGAGTGATGAGGTAGATTCCGTCCATGGTGCACAGAGGCTCCCGCTTCTTATGGATGTCTTCTACCACTGTTATCATTACAATATTATTATGTTAGCTGGCATAGCATAGTAGGGGCACAATTTGTACTGAAATCAATAACCTTATTACGGTCGCGTCACGGTTTAATAGTGCTGACCTTGAATGCACAGAAATAAATTTTTAGATCTGTTGACTTTTTAGAAAAATACACCTATGCAAAGCTCCTCTCCACTTTTGCCGAGTGCTATTAAACCGTGACTCGACCTGTATCCTACTAATATTATGAATGCGAAAGTTTGTGAGGTTGGATGGATTTTATTACTCTTTCACACCAAAACTATTTAACTGATTGGGCTGAAATTCGGTATGTAGATATTTTCTCGGGTTCGATCCCCGGCCAGGTCAAACATTTGTCTGGGTGTTATAAGCTTATATAAGTATGTATATCAGTCATCTGGTTACCATAGTACAGGCTTCTAGCCTAGTTTGGGACCAGATGACCGTGTGTGGAAGTTGTCCCATATTATTTATTTATTTAATTAAGACCCTGCAATAACACATAGGGTACTTTTTATCCTGATATTCCTGTGGGATCAAAGACTATGCAGGTGAAACCGTAGGGCACACTCAGTATACTTATATGATAAAATTAAATTCAATTAAAGAGAAAAGTTTATGAATGTAACCCTCAACACAAAGAGACCATCTCATGGGAAGGATGTTATGTGGTGAAGTGGGCTTTAGTTTACAGGTCATATTATTACAATACATAAGGACTCATTACAATCTAAAGGGAATTACAATCTCGAAGGGATAATGAAAGTTCCATAAACTTACATGTGATGCCCTCAGCAGAGATGTCGTGCATCTTGCAGCAAGCAGACACCATGCGCATAGACAGCTGGTCTACGATGAGGATGCGCCATTCTATGCGCTGAGATTCTTTGCCTTTGGGTCCGCGGTAGCGGATCACCTCATTCATAATCTCTGTCAAATTATTACGCCATTTGTATCTTAGAAAAATATAATAATAATTTTTATTCAGATTTCTCTTTACAAACATTTTACTTAACCTAATATATATTATAACTATAATATATATTATATAATAATATACAAAACATACATTCACGCCTTTTTCCCGAAGGGGTAGGCAGAGGTGTACCCAGGACTCAGTCTCATAGTAGATACACCCATATTTCGCCAGTATGTTATTGGTCCCATGTAATAGGGGGTGAGCCTATTGCCATGTACCGGGCACAGTTCCAGACTCCAGGCAGTTATTGAGATAATTCCTAATGGAAAAATCTAATATTTAACACTTTGCCTGACCTGGGGATCGAACCCGGGACCTCTTGATTGTCAGTCGAGCATGCGCCCTCTACGCCACCGAGGCAGTCAATTATATAATATTATAATAATTATGCCTCTGTTTGCCATGAAAGTGGACGACGCGAAAGCTGTGTGTCAGGATTGTAGCAAGTGGAGGGAAATAGTCTCTGCCTACCCCATCGGGAACAAGGCGTGAAATACTATTTTTAGCTATCCTAGTTCCAAACACTGGTGTTGCTTGTCTTAAGAGTTCTTTACTTATCAAGAATCCTATATTACCAAGTTGAATCACTAGACATATTACATGGGACCCTATTACATGGGACCAATAACATACTGGCGAAATGTGGGTGTATCTACTATGGGACTGAGTCCTGGGTACACCTCTGCCTACCCCTTCGGGAAAAAGGCGTGAATGTATGTTTTATGTTTATGTGAATCACTAGATCCTTTGGAATAAAGGTAAAGTTTTCTATATAGGTGATATTCACCTCAATGTCTTACTTCACTCATTTCTATGATATTTGTTTATTTCAGTGTGTTTGGAGGTCACTAATAACCACATAGTGTTACAAAAAGATGTAATACTTATCTACCCATCATTACCTATATGAAAGTATAAAATTCTGCATATAACTTTAAAAGAATTGCGAAATTAACAAAAAAAATTCGACTTCCCATACAAAATAGATCAGCTGATTGGCAAATTTGTATGGAGTCATACTTTTTTTTGCTAATTTTGCCATTTTTTCTTTTGCATGTTCAGTTTGTCGGGTAGATATACCCCCTAATTATTACTATTACACCTTTTTGTAACATTGTCGTATGTGTTGCATTGTAAAAGTTGTGTCAGGGGACACATACAACTCCCTTTAAACATGCTGGGACTACACTATTTTTCTCACAGGATATTTTATTAAAGCAAACAGTCTATTGAATAATAATAGGGCTAAGTTTTGAGTTTTTGTGAATGTGTTAATTATTGTAATACCTTGCACAAGCTTGAACTTTTCAGTAATATTATGTTTAACTTAGTTTTTGTATGCATATCAAAGAACTAATACTTATTGAAGATTATTCTCATTACAATCATATAGGATAATCTCATTATTTCCAGCAAAAGCCGGTCATTATTCCAGACCATGAAGGGGTGTTAGGGCTGCAGAGTGACGTAGATATCTAGTACCTACTCCACCCACCCCCTACCAACTTCAGCCCACTCCAATGACATAAGAAAATCAATAACTGTGTGTGTGTTTTGTCTTTATGAAAATCCTATCAAAATAGCTTGGTACCTACTTATATTATAATTTTTTAGCTAAATAATTACACGGAATAAACATAGAAACTCGAGAAAGAGGCACGCCAATATTGAAGAAGTTTCCAATAGGACATTTTTTGCTTTGGATATCTGACTTTTTAGGTCAATTAGGTCAATAATTCTCATCAATCAGAGGTGAATAATGTGCAGTATTATTTATTAGTATACTGTTTAGAAAAATAACAATAAAGTGATGCAAAAATCCACATAAAATACGATAACATTAGTCATCGCGTAGTAATTTTGGTCGTACAATACTCATTAATGTAGGTATTGTTACATATTTCACAAGTACGCATCGCTGTTAATATAAAGATTTAACAAAATTAAGGGCCAATAATGCTGAAAAAGGGTCTTAAAACTACGTAAAACAAAAAAATTTAGACTCACTTTGTCCGACTTGTGCTTTTAACGCCATCTTGAACCATAGACTGAAGAGTAAAGTTTGACAGTTCGATAAAAAATATTATATGTCAAACGCCAAAACCATAGAGTTCCTTTTTTTTTCAATTATTTGAATGAAAATGGATTTTTCAAAAGGATTCTCGGGTTCTCTTTAGATCATATTAATTTATACAATAGAAATGGTGACTCAATTTAACAGAGGCTCACTAAATGCTTTGTCTATATATCTGAGATCAAATGCTTTCTTAAAAATTAAAATGCTTTAATTTATTAAATTGTTTCACACTGCATCCGTTTGAAATACGCGCCAACTTTTATTGATAAGAGAATGATAAGAGGGCGGGTGGGTCAATAAGGATTGAAAGAGACAAAGATATCGCTATTTCGCTTACGTCAAAGAAGATAGAAAAGACTTATTCTAATTCAGTTGAATATTTGCTCGTGATGGCGCTGGGCGTAAAATATTTCGTGATAGTGTTTCGCTCACGTGCGTGTCTAAGCTTTTCGGAATAAGGAATTTTTAAACTCAGATTATTTTTATTTAAAGAGGTAGGTATTTATGTAAAAAAATTCATAACAATCATAATATTATAATGAACTTAAAGTATGTACCTACGTATATTTTTATCATTTCGAAAATTAAATATATTACAATGAGCAAATGTTTACTAAAAAATAACTGGTTATTGATTTCTGATTACTTTAAATTGCCTTTATGAGCTTTTATAGATTCCAGACCCAACATTAGCTTACAGCAATAATTCATTGGATTTCTGTAAAAACTTGCATCTAGATAGGTACAATTAGTTTATTTGCAATAAGTAATAGATTTAACATTCTTGTCTTTTTATCAACAGTTGGTGAAAGTGAAGTGCTGTAACCGAGGAGTGGGCCAGTTACTCGAGTTGATCAACCACAGCACTGTGCTACAATAATAAATCAATAGTGAAATGTAAAAACCGTGGAAATACAGTGTGAAAACCGTGTATATACAATTACAGTGTTATTGTGTGCCAAGATGAGGACTGATGACCAAAGGGTGGTCATCCAGTATCCCTGCCGCGCCGAGGGCTGGCTAGATAGATGTGGTAAGCGATTATTTAAATTATGTTTACGTGAATACCTGCGTGCCAATTGCTTGTTATTTTTAACGTTACATTACACATGATCGGCGAGCTATTTGGGGCAGTTTACGTAAGTGCTCAATCCGTGACATGTCGTACCTATGCAATTAAATAATAGAGGTCATACAGTTACAGTAGGTATATCTTGGCAATTAAGTATTATCTAACTCTACAATTTTATACTCAAAACAATAATATCGATGACTTTTTACTTCATGGACAAGTGGTAAAAATAAGAGGGTAGTTAAGGGTTTTCATGTCAAAAATGGAAAATTCCAACTATACTTTTGGTCTGTAAAATTAAAAAAAAAATGTAAGGATTATACACGTGTTACAGAAGGGTGTAGTAAGTAGTAATACTAAAGGTGGTGCATCTACGTATATACCCATTACCCATCAAAACGAACAACTTGCAAAAGAAAGAATCGAAAAAATCGCAAAAAAATTATCGAATACCCATATAAAAAGGATTTGCTGCAGCTGATCGGTGATTTTCCATGGATGTTTTTTGTTTCAATATTAAGTTTTAATTATAGTAAGTATATTATACTTTTTTACACCTTATATGATATAGATTATCCGTGCCATCCGAATAATATACCTCGATTATTATTATTATCTTATGATATGAACGCTAAACACTCATAAACCACTGAGCCATGAATGAGTAATAATTAAAATATCCATGACTGTCAATAATAAATGTTAAGAATTGATTATTCTGTTTGTGTTGTCATAGTATTTGATTATCGTATTGCACAAGAGTGGGCGACGTCCTACAAACGTCGTTGGAATTAATGTTCATGTCTTGACGCCAGTTAATCGTTTAACACCAATAATTGAGAATCAGTTTTGATTTATTCTAACATAACACGCCTTTTTCCACGGAGGGCGTTAGGCAGAGATGTAATAAAATAAAAAATGTACCTATATATTTGTCTTGAGTTTTCACTCACCTATCCAGGATTAAGAATAACGGTAGTTCCATAGTAGTGTGAAGTAGGTATCCACACTTACACCAGTTATGTTCTAGTCTATTTAAAGATATAAACATACTGACCCTACCATCCTTATACATTTATGAGAACATCATGTATGTGCGTAAAAATTTACATAAATTCAAATTAAATAGTGACCTTCATAATTTTAATACTAGAAATAAATACAAAATAGCTGCACCTAGCTTTAGATTATCTAAAACAAATAAAAAGACATTCTTAGGAAATAGTGTACGTTTCTATAATAAAATCCCAAAAGAGATAACTGGGCTCTCAGAGGGTAAATTCAAAACCTATATAAAATCTACTTTACTAAAGAAGGCTTATTATAAAGTCAACCAGTACATAGAGGACAAAGATGCCTGGAAACTTCTGCATAGCCGCCTCGCGGCACCTTTAAAGAAAACGAATGTAACCAAACCAAATATTGTAAAACTATCTGTTGAAAAAATTAAGCCCTACAAGTTTCTTGTGCGTTCTTCTTGTAGAGGTATCTTTCCGAACGCACGGTAGACTCAGTACTGTTTATCTTTATTGACGTGCAAAAGTGTCAGATTATGACCTATTTGAATAAATCTGTTTGAGTTTGAGTTTTGAGTTTGAGTCCCAGTAAGAGATTATTTTAAGGATAAGAGAGATAAGAGATTATTTTAGATTTATTTTTATTCTATATGATTTATTCTATATGAATAAAAATAAATCTATCTTAGTATACCTACCTATTGAGTATACACCAATAATTATGACTGATAAACCGATTTTCATGATATTTGATTTGTTATAGATTTGTTTAGGCCCCGAATTATAGAATAACCACTACTAATAATATAGATTTAAAAAATAAAGTGGTGAGTAAGTATAGTGAGTACGTATGTGGTATGTAGATAGTTACTAGGTGATCAGAAATTACGATTTTCAACGTTCCTGGTATCTTTTATTAAGCCTAATTCGGTACGAAGTGCAGGCGGCACCAGCGCAGCTAGTAACTATTAATATTAAATAAAAGGGACATCCGGTGCGATCCCATGAAGAGCAGATACTGCTCTTTATGGGATTGCACCGAAATAAGCCGTGCAACCTACGACTAAATAAGAAAGTAGGTAAGCACTAGTCACCAGCGTAGGTATACGTTTTTAATTTTAACTACGTTTAACATTTAAAGATATTTAGGTAATTAAAGTTGTTCTTATCCTTTTATTGCTTCAACTTACATGTTGTGTCTTTTACGATTGCATAGGTACTTTTATGTAAATATGTATTTTATTAATAATTAATGAGCGTAATACATACAAAGACAGCATTATCGTCAAGAGAGTAGCAGGTTCGTTCGCATATGCCCTACTTATAGTGAAAACTATACGCCGTGGTTTTCTATCGAGTTTCGGTCCATTAGACTGGGACTAATCGACGATATGCTTTCTATTTGCAATTAAGGGCTTAGCTGGTTTGACGTAAACGTAAGGTTGTAGGTACCTTAATATAAGTACTTATTAGGTATTTAGGCATCTTGTACCTATCAATCACAGGTACCTACGAATTCAATAATTAATAATTAAAATTATGTGTTATCAATAAAAACCCAGACAACGGTAGTAAAAAACATAACATACATTCACGCCTTTTCCCCGAAGGGGTAGGCAGAGATGTACTCAGGACTCAGTCCCATAGTAGATACACCCACATTTCGACAGTATGTTATTGTTCCCATGTAATAGGGGGCGAGCCTATTGCCATCTACCGTGCACAGTTCCAGACTCCAGGCAGTTATAGAGATAATTCCTAATGGAAAAATCCAATATTTAACACTTTTGCCTGACCTGGGAATCGAACCCAGGACCTCTTGATTGGCAGTCGAGCATGCGCCCTCTACGCCTCCGAGGCAGTCATCAGTATATCAATTTAATATTATCACTCTATATTAAATGGGTAGGTATTTACCTGATAGTATTATTCGTGTAGCAGTAGTATGTATGGTAGTTTTATCTTTAAAATACAAAAGGTACGGATTACGGATGCAAGGATAAGGAAACGTTCGTCACACAGATATATTTATGGTAATCCAGTAGAGAATGAGAAAAGCTCCGTTATTTCAATAAAGTACCTGCCACCTGCCTACTTGATGGAAGCGACACGTGCCGCGCCTGTAAATGACATTCTGTAGAAAGTAAACTCTCGCCTTACACGCCTCACCTCGCCTCGATATCAACATCCGGACCCATTATTTTTTTCAAAAGATTTTCTATAACTTATTAGAAAATCTGTACCTCATAGGTACCTACTTGTTTATAGTACCATATTCCAGTGCTTCGATCGTCGGGGGTAGAAACAGGTATCTTAAATAAGTACCTAGCTTCGCGTCATACTCATATTGTAAAACAATGTTTATTCTATGGCGCAAATTTACGAGGATAGATAGATAGATAGATTAACACTTTATTGTAAACAAAATATTATGAAAATAAAGTAGGTACAGTTTGTCTTAGGCTAGTACAAGTGGCGGTCTTATCGCTTAAAGCGATTTCTTCCAGACAACCGAACGGAAAGGAGAAAAATTAAGACTTCATTTTCTGATTATTATTTTCAATAGTGAAAGGAATGGGTAAAAACTACATTACCTACATATACATACTACATAATAATAATAATATTTTATTATAATTCAGCATCAATGTAAATATATTAAAAAGTAGAGAAAAATGCTAGTTTTTTTGGTATTGATTAATAAAGAAAATGGAGAGAGCGCAGAACAGGAATACATAGTTTTATTTTTCATATTAATGTCGAGCAGTAAGATTTGTGCATTTGCAAAAAATATTATTAAGTCAAATCAAATGACCTCGAATTTTTGTCTAATATAGAATAAATATTAAGTATAGTTAAAATCTAGGGTGAGTGCGTAAAGCGACGTAATTAATGCGTTATAATCAAATGAAGGCATCAAGCATTGGGGTAGTAGTGGGGTAGTACTTTCGGACAGTCGACACTCGACACACGTCATGGGGTAATTATGTCCCCCTAGACGACGCTTGAGTCACCCCTCAGTCTGCTATAAATCAATTTAACGATACGAATAAGTCTTGGACTATCTTAGACTATCAGAATCTAAATCTGTAGCGCAATAAAGACAAGCATTTTTTCGTTAAATTTAATATCAGCGTGTGGCTCAGTGGTCGTGCTGAGCGCTAATTAAATTTAAAATGTCATTGACACTGATGTTATTGATCGATGCAATGTATAGTCTCAGAAGGTGAGGTACCTCCATACATTAGGACCTAGGACGATTAGGACTGATTAGGGATGTACTAGTGTAAGAACAGCAGCCTTGCCTGCTCGCAATTATGAAAGATGGGGTTTTATACCTAAAAATTGACGCCCTTTTTGGACCCCTTAGAATGTGATTTTTTTAAAATGCCTAGAGAATACCTACATATTATGTATGTACTGCCTTATGGTAGGATAGTAGTTCTTATAGAACTCAGTGCATTCAGAAATATTTACTAAATAAGAGAAAGATAATTGTGACTATAATCTATAATGAAGCTACAAGACAGTCATAAGTAGTTAACTACGTAGGTATGACTGCCTTTAAAAATAAGTAGGTATTAGTTTAGCATTAAAATAGGTAGGAAAAGGATTTTATTCACATAGGTACCTACTTATGTATTTGAAAAGAAATCTCTCGAGCATTAGCTACAAGATCGATCACTCAATGTTGAAAGCCCGGCTGAATGAAAGGAATTATTCTGTTAATTCTGCATAATAGGTGTACATACCTGTGATAGTTACCACACCCATTGCATCATTGCTACTACGTACCCACTAAGGCATCTACCTATATCTATAGGTATACCTAATATGTAAATTCCACTGTATACACAAGCATAAATGATACAGACATAAAGGAATACCCATAACTACTGCATATATAGCATATGCAACCTGCAATTGCGTAAACCAGCAATTCCTTGTAAATAGAAGCCAAACTGTGTAAACACTTGTGATATTTTGTCGCCTTTCTGTTTAAATTGGTGGAAACTACCTAGGATACTTCAAACTTTTGTGAAATAAGCGACCAACCAGCATATCAGAAAACTAGGCGATTTTCAGATAGATACTGCCCAGTAACCTAATTCACTGCCAAAATTATTTTGCAGTTCGCGAATAATAAAATAAAAATACAATCTCCAAGGTATATACTTACTATGTAAATTCATGTATCCTATACCTACGCTGTACGTATATACAAAGTATACACATAAAAAAATGCGAGGTACATTCGCCATTCGGCAGTGCAAAAAACGCATCGCTAATCGCTAGCCAGGTTGGCTCGCGTGCCTGGATTCGGGACGTGTGCCAAACTCAAATAAAACGAGGAAAAAAAACGGTACTTCTTTTGATAAACATATCTGAACAATTGGTATTGAGATCTGTCATTCAATTAGTAGAATAGGGAGGTCAGGGAAGCATTCCTCCCACGGCCGCAGTTATCTACGAAACTGGACCGGGGTCACCGGCCGGCACCAATGCGCTGTTACGAACCGTTACGATTGTGTGATATTCGTCATTTTGCGATTTGCATGCCTCACGAGTGTTCAGGTACTAATAGACTACGCTTACATACTATAACGTGACTTTGATTCGGATTACTAAAACTAGCTGAACTATCAATAATTGCGCCCCGTGGTTGCGCCTATGAATAGTTGATCCCAAAATCGATCATAAGTACTATCGACATGTTGTGATTACACTATACTATAATTATTGTAAATAGGCCCACGGTCTCATACTCTAAGGTCTAGCAACTACAGTAATGGCGGTACGTCAGCTTATTGGTTACTGACTGCGAGAGGTATAACGATATAAAGATTTGCTCTGTGCAACGAAGACTGGCAATTCTTGAATTTTAATAGGAAATGTATTATAAATTCCTGCAATTCATAACATAGCATACATTCACGCCTTTTTCCCGAAGGGGTAGGCAGAGGTGTACCCAGGACCCACATTTCGCCAGTATGTTATAGGTATGTTGGCGAGTTTATTGCCATCTACCGGCACAGTTCCAGACTCCAGACTCCGGATCGTCAATGAGATAATTCCTAATGGAAAAATCGAATATTTAATATATTGTCTGACCTAGGGAATGAACCCGAGACCTCATGATCGGCAGTCGAGGCTTCGGATACCATTATGCAAATTATAAACCTTTCTCTTGAGTCACTGTGTATTGATCATAACAGCATTAAAAATCCGTTGTGTAGTTTAGAAGATCAAGATCAAGATCAAGAAGATCAAGAATTCAAATTAGCTTATTTTAAGAAAACCAAAAAAAGAAAGATTAGTTCTCTCAACCCTCTACGATTATTTCGTAGACCCCACGTAGCACTTATCTACGAAGGTCACCTAATAACTTATTTAGACACTTTTGAGTTTTAAGTATATATTGGTACTTTAGGACCTAGGTGTCTTGTGTACTTAATTTTACGAGTGCTATGTTAGTATATATATATTTATTATAAGTAGGTATAGGTTGCAAGGTGTAACCGCAAAGTGCGCAGAAGTGTAAGGTCGTATTACCAATTACCACAAAGGCATCGAATTTCTAGATATTTACCTATTGTAACTACATATCCTATATAAAATAATAGTAAGTCCATAATTTGTAAATAAATAAATAATTAATACCATAAACGGACAATAACTGGAAAGACAGAGTTCTTATTAATTAATTGCCGCAATTTGAAATATATATAGCTTGTTTTTTAAATATCAGTATTCAAAAGCTCAATAAATTATTTGATATAACTGTGAGAACTGTTATTACATATATACATAATCTATCTACAAGGTGGTTTATATAACATAATATTAATATGACGATTATATTTCGTAATTATGCAAATTAGTTGGACCGTGTCGATAATAAAGTTACTCGTAAGTTTCTATATTATTATTCGTGATATTGTAATATCATTAGGTACCCGCGGCCCACGATCGATACACCCACATCGTAGTATAACTTTTGTACTCGTAGGTACTTTACGTTATAGTGAACTACTTTTCCCATACTACGTGTACCTACTATTATTTATTCTGTGTAGATACCTAATTTGTATAAACTACCTTCGTAAAGGGGTGATCCATTGGCGAGTAAAATTGTTGGTATTTCAACGAGCCAGCGAGCCAAAGATAAACCGTTAATGGAGCACCTACATGACTGCGGCTTTAAAGGTGCTCCATAAACGGTTTACACCTTGGGCTCGCCGGCTCGTTGACGTACAAACAGTTTTACTCGCCAATGGATCACCCCCTTAAATGCAACTATAAACCTAGATTTTATGTCACACCGACGTATTGATCAGACACCTGAGTGCCGGTCGAAAAGGTAGGTGTGTGTAGTTAGGTTGTGTACCTAGGTTACGGAAACTACACAACCTAACTATACACACCTACCTTTGAATGCACCTTTGATGAAGGCACAGGCCTTCATGCACAACCAAACTAAGTTTAGGGTCCTGTTTGAAGTGCCAAGCCTTTGAGCGCCAACGGGTGGACATAAGGCAAATGAATGTTAGAATAGAGATGAATGTTACGAAACAGAGTGTATGGGATATTATGAAAGGACGTAAAAGAGAATTAATGGAGTATGATAGGAAGATAGGAATAGGATGAATGCGCGATAGCGCAGATGATGAATGAAGGAGTGTGAGAAAGATGAAGATGATAGGAATTAGATGAAGGCGTGATATCGTAAGATGATGGATGAAGGAGTGTTGTGAAAGTATGAATGAGAATACGATCCCTGACTAGGAGTTGGGGGACGAGACCACTTAAAAAAAACTAAGCTCAGGCAATGCGGCGTAGAGAAGTCAATTTATACCAATGATATTAATGTACTACGTCGATGATTTATAGATAGATAGATAGATAAATAAACACTTTATTGGTACACCACAACAAGAAGTTGTGGAGTGAAGTGTTGTGAAGTGTTGTTATACTTTTCAGTAAGAGTGTGAGAGAGAGGGAAATGCTGTGCGCCACTGTGACACTGCTGAAATCATCTTGCTTATGTCTGAAGCCAATGATTATGAAACCTATTTTATTCGCCGTTAATGTTCTCCCCCGGACATCACGTTTATTTCCCGAAGAGGTAGGCAGAGGCCAAGACAGTTCAATTGTAAGGTACATCATCGCTAGTTTTTTTTAAATTTCCATGTAATATAGGGGCGAGTCTATCGCCACTTACCGAGCACAGTTACATACTCCAGGCTGTAATTGATAAAATTCCTATTTGATTTTTCCATCCACCCAAGAACTTTTTGCTTGACGTAGTGACCAAATCCGGGAGCTCATGATCGGCACTAGCGCTTGCGAACAGTGGTTCGCAGTGGTGTAGTGACACCACCGAGGCAGTCGGTCGGTTATTTTTCGAACCTACTATAGAACTACCATATAGAACCAATTAATAAAAGTTATCTTATAGCCTACCGGCTAGTTTCCAAAGGTAGTGCAGTGCGGTGGGGCGCGACCGCTGCGCTGCGGCTTCTCCCGTGGCCCAAACATCTTCAGTTACTATGAGACCGCATTTAAGAAAATAATACGCCATTTAAAATATTATCATTTGATCGACATCTCTTTCTGTGGGAACATTAACTTTGACAAAGAACCTATAATAAATTAGGGGGTGCATCAACCTGTAGAAAGTAGATACCCGTCAACCTGAACAGCTTGCAAAAATAAAGAATCGCGAAATAAGCAAAAAATAAAATTCGACTACCCATACAAAATGAATCAGTTGATTGGCAAATTTGTATGGGAAGTCAGTTTTTTGTTGCGAATTTTGCGATTCTTTCTTTTCCTTACTGTTTTGGTTGACGGGTAGATGCATTTTTTTAAGTATTAATACATATTTTTATAAACCGTATAATTGAAAGAAGCATTCAGTGTAGGTAAGATATCACTACATAGAGAATTTGGTGAATAGCATGCAACCATTATCTCTCGGCAATCAGGCTTATAGTGCCATCCGCATTTTTAAGAGGACACGAAGCCAGACCAAATGCTTTTTTCATGATCCCACATCCAAAGTTATTAGCAAGTAGAAAAGCCTTCTTTATGCGGCAGCACGCTTTTTGTATAGCTTTGTCCTCGTTCATACTCCATTATGGGGTGCGACAATCTGACGGGACACCCTTGCATAAAATCCCAGACGCCCTCCGACCCTCGCGTCAGTGCATTGTGCAGGGCGCGGAGGGGCGGCTTGTAGGAAGCTCTCCCGTTACCATGGTAACCCTGCTTTCTCTTCGGAATATTGACAGTCTCCACTCACGACCCTCCGCATCTATCTATCCTGTGTATCTCTATTTGCTGTAACTATACGAGTAGGTGTAATAAATAGGTCTATGATATTGCAAAACGCAATGTGACTGTGTACTAGTGGGACTACCCAGTCCCACTAGTACACAGTCACTCTGCCTACCATTTTGTGAAAAAGTGTGTTATGTACGAGTTAGTACATAACTAACTCGTGTCGTAGTTCGTATCGGTGTTTTAATAAATATACCTATTTATAGATTCCTATAGAATTATATCTTTTGAAGCCTATTTAATGTAGTCATATAAATAGAATAAGGATCTTTATGGAAGTATACACCTGATAAAAAAAATCGTCCATCATTAATAACTCCTTATCACCCCGCCCAAATCTTTGGACCTAGAAAGCTTTATAAGTCGATGTAAAAAAGAATTATAGAAAAGCAATGCTCTTTCACACGGATAAGAAGACGCGGGATTACTCCAAGTATAGATACGATATACTTTTAAAAATTATTGTGATCACAGAATACAGAAGGGTTAAATAACTTTTTAACTTTTTGTATGGTGCTACGCTACGCAAAATAGAATAGCACAGGCGAATTTTATGAACAAGAGCACCTATTATTTATTCTGTGACAAGGGTTGGCAGTTTATCGAACACGTGCATTCAATGATATACTTTTACAAGAATTAGTGCCCCCACAATTATATTATACCGTGCTCATTGTAGATAAGAAGTCGTTGCCTTTGTCACATTCCCTGTGGGGGGCTTTTATTGTGCAATCGAAGTGCTAATGGACTCGAGCCAATTAAATCTGACATTTTTGGTTAAATAGTACCATTAAATATAACGATTGTAGTTTTAATAAAATATTGGTTGGTGAATTACCTTATACTTACCGGTTTGAGAAAGTTCGCATTTAAGACGCGGAATTTCTTTGTTTATTGCGGAAGTTTATTGACTTTCCATACTTGGAAAGCACCAATAAATCTTGTAGGCTGGTAGAAATTTTAGTTTATGTACTTATGTAACACTAGTTGTGCCCCACGGTTTCACCCGCGTAGTATTCGTTCACGTCGGAATATCGGGATAAATGTGTTACCAGAGTCTAAAGTCTAAACCACAGAGGAGATGAAAGAGATTAGAGGGGCCTTGTGGGCGGGGCCGGCTTTGCTGCCCTCTTGAGCAGACGCTCGTAATTCCGCCGAAATTAGCTTTACCGGCTAATAGTCGCGCTCATGTGGTCACAACGTACGTAGCTCCGCGAAGATAGTGTATAATGCCGTCCTGCGCTATTATAACTTGTCGAAAAAGAAGCCAGGTGTGTAGTGTAGCCCGACAAGGGATTTCTTTTCACCGGTAAGTCCTAAAACCTTTAAATTCAAGTGATATTTGTAATTATTACAAAAGTATTATGTAATTGTTAGACAAAAACGACACACTTGCGAAACATATTGGAAATTATACATTGCTTACTACAATACATAGGTTCCACCTTGTACTCGTAGGTGATCGCGCAATGAACTGCGTTCTTTGCGAGGGATCGCGTGCGCCAAGGCGAAGCTTGAATTCCGGGAAATCCCCGCGCATCGATAGTGTTGTACCATGTTGTAAACATTGTCGATAATAAGTGTCGTATGCAAATGATTATTATGAGTAATATTTTGTAATTAATATACCTCTTTGTAGGCGTACTTTTTAGGAACAAGTTGATGTTGTCCTAAGGAAAGATGAATAAATCAATAGTAACTACAACCGACGTGCATGTAGTATGAAGAATTTCATGAAAGTGGAAGAAGCGAAAGCCGTGTGTCAGGATATTATGAAGTGAGTGTGTGTCTCTTTCAGTCTGTCTGTCTGTGAAACAGCGTCTAAAGAAAAAAATTGTTCTCCTCTTTGTCACGCGAAGTAAATACGTGGCATCTACTGTGGTCACCATGTTAATTGTGATTATCAATTTAGTTGTAGAGTGTGGGTTTTCGTCTAAAATTATGTTTGATTGTTCCGTTTATAATAAAATTAAAATTTTATTTTTAGGTTTCCAAAAAATCCAGATATGAGAAAATTGTGGATTGAGGCAACCGGTAGAAATAAATGGATTCCTACTAAATGTAGCACAATTTGTTCTTTTTGCAAAATTTTCAACATTTTGCAGAAAATGATTATGACATAACAAAAGAGTTAGGAAAAAGATACTTAAAACCAGGAGCTACGCCGCTCAAATATATCGTTATGACTTTTTCAGTAAGTAGGTAGTGTATGATATATATCCTACTAGCTGTGCCCCGCGGTTCTTTCCTCGCGTCCCCACCTAGTGTGAGTTAAGGGAAATGATAATTTAATAAATAGGAACGCTTGTATTTTTAACTTGTGTCATTTATTTACTTACTATAGGTTTAACCCATCTCTTTCTATGCATGAACGACGTTTTTCGCGGTAACTCACAGACCAAAAAAAAACATAGAATTAATAAAATTATAATAAGTCACAAAATAATAATAATATGGGACAACTTCCACGCAAGGTCATCTGGTTCCAAACTAGGCTAGAAGCATGTACTATGGTAACCAGATGACTGATATACATACCTCCTTATATAAGCTTACTTATACACCCAGACACAGAAATTATATAGTGACAACATTACATTGTAAGGACATTGTATAGTAGTTAATTAATTAATTAGTATAATTGGCTATGAAGCCGTATTAGTTCATAGCAAATAAATAAATATAGCAAAAAATTAAAGTAATAATGATACAGTAATTTTATCGATATCGATAATCGACCTTTAGGTGACCGTAACATGTATCCCACCAAAAACATACATGTAAAAAAGGAGAGCCAAGTTTAATACTTTTAATGTTTGGCTGTGGGCTTCGCCGCAAAAAGATAGGAGATCTAAATGAGTGCCAAGTTCTATGCAAAATCCAAAGTATTTATAGGAACAAAATAACATTATGAACAAGTATCAAACTCTATTTCTTTGCTCTATTGCCTATAACAATTGCTGTTATTTTTAAAAAAAATGAGATTTAAAAGTAGGTTAGATTTGACTTGGCCAGGACACCACTTATTTTTTGACTTAACTTTCTCAAACAAACTCAAACAGATTTATTCAAATAGGTCATAATCTGACACTTTTGTACGTCTTTATTTTTATATTTCTGTTATATTGTAAATATATTGGGATAATTTCAAATATTTGCTTGTAACGGTTCCAACGCTACATTAAAAAAAAAGTAGTATGCCCCCCCCCCTCTATTTTTAAATTTTTAGACTTTTTCCTACACTTAAACACAATTATCGAGCTGGATTCCAAATTTCATCCTTCTAGGTCATCTGGAAGTACGTTAGATTTAGGTACTATATGTCAGTCAGTGCTAAATTTTACGACTTTTTGACCTTCATAATATCTTTATAACCGTTTGAGCTAGCTTCATGAAATTTGGGCTACTAGATGTCCTTATGGATATAATTAAACACATGTAGTTTTATGTGTGAACGTTAAAGAGATTTTGAGTTACAGAAGAGTCAAAAGTGGCACTCGGCGCTGGCTAGACAGTTCCTTACTTGGCTTGACACGCTGCCGCGTGTCTAGATGAGCTTTTGCGCGTGTGTGAGTGCATGTCAAACGCAGTGTTTGCGCTAGATGATAATCAATAGCAAACTCGCGATCGATGTGTGTATGGTTAATTTGTGTGCGTAATGCGTGCGCGTATTGGTCTCTTGCTTGTAGTGGAGTTGAGGAGTGGGAGACAAGCGGCGACGAGCGTTCTGATACAAATCAGGAACTATTTCCAATCTAACCTCTTTCATCCTGATCTGTGGTCTAAACTATCTACATACCAAATTTCAGCCCAATCGGTTCAGTAGTTTTGGCGTAAAAGAGTAACAAGCATCCGTCCATCCATCCTCACAAACTTTCGCATTTATAATATTATTTGTAGGATTAGTAGGAAGTAGGATAGTATAGTAGGATTTACAGATCCTACAAAAATAGAAATATATTACAGGGTTCCTGGTCAAATGGCCATAATCATTGTTATACCTACTCCACATTTAGAACACCTTTCACTATAAGGAAGAGCCAACTCTGAAATTGCACAAAAACCTGCTGTTTTATTGAAGAGGTTCCTTGACCTATAACAAAAAGGAGAAATTTTCAGAGGGTTAGACTTCTGAGTTCTACTAGTCTGAAAGGACCAAATTGAAAGGACCGCATGGCAAGATGGCAATGGGCTCGTCCCCTATTACATGGGACCAATAACATTTGGCGAAATGTGGTTGTACCTACTTACCTACTATGGGACTGAGTCCTGGGTACACCTCTGTGGGTACTTAGTCTGAAAGGACCGCATGGCAAGATGGCAATAGGCTCGTCCCCTATTACATGGGACCATTAACATTTGGCGAAATGTGGGTGTACCTACCTACTATGGGACTGAGTCTTGGGTACACCTCTGTCTACCCCTTCGGAAAAAGGCGTGATTATGTGTTATGTACGCAGGGGGACAGATCGGAATAATCCCGTGAAAGACCGCGGGCAATTCGAACGTAAACGAAAATCGACTACTTTCCGGAAAGGACCGGTGATAAAATTTTGTAAACAAATACAAAGTCATATAAAATATTAAGTACTGGTATAAAAGTTAATATGTTAATGTGGCGTAGGCCGCGTAGGTATAGGTAAGTAATTATTTATATTATTATGTGGAACTTAGCTGCTTTTTTCATAAAATACTTATTAAAAATACAGAATTCAACATTACTGGGTCCACATTGAGTCACAGTCAGCTTTCATCACTAAAGGAACAAAGCTCTTAGAGTGTTGGTACGAATACTGCTTAATTAATAAGTCTCATCTATTGTTTTGGATTTTGAAATAATTATGAAAAGATTTGACATGAAATAGGCACCTGTGTTGCGTCATTTTGGGGAATTAGCCAATGGTAAAGACATGTAGGTCGGTATAAGGCTGTGTTGAATCAACTAACTTTATCATTACCGACCGCCATTATCACTGCTTAGGCCAATATACCGTGCTTCATTATTTTAAAATTAGAGCGTACTCGTATCCTAGATACCAGAAGTTGTACCAGATCTTATGAAAAATTTACCAAATCGATGTTTTTCATTCCACTGTTTCCTTCGAATATTATTGACTCATTCATGGAATGGACTTTGGATTAATGGGAACGAGCCTTATAAACTTATATCCTGATATTTTATAGTGAAGTAAACAATGTCCCTGTAATATTAGTTTCTCTTATTAACTTTTTTACATATTGAACTTCTAAAAATCCTTTTAATTTAAATTTAGTTATTTAAGTATGGTACGTCTTGTGATAAAATTCATAATATCATTGTTTTACTGCGAAGGTTATTGATATTTTGTGAGGCGTAAGCCTATGCAGAGTTATTTCGGCTCGTAAATTGCTTGAAAAGATGAAACCTCAAACGGAACTTCTTAGATTTGCTGGGCTGTTGGTACTTCTTTCCTACTTTCCCAATGGTAAATTAAGTACTTACGAGTAGCTGCTTACAAAATCCTAGAATCATATTTTTAACCTAGAGGTGAAACAGCGTTGGTGTTTTCAGTAGAAGTCTGTTTACATTGGTTTCGTTTATTTTATGCCTAGTCAATGCCAGGTTTTTAGAATTATCTGCTTCATAATATTATGTAAACAAAGATTACGTAGGTGGGTTGCTTCGTGGAAATTCTGTTTATTGAATACTTTTAATTAGTTTCAATATCATGGCAACCAGTACCCTAATAAATTTTCGAAAAAGCATTGGCGATTGGCAACTTTTAGCGGATTTACACGGTTTGATTTTAGTTGATCAACAGCTATCAACAGCTCGCATACGATTCGAGTATTATTTGACTTTCAATATTTTCTTACAACTCCACGAACAAAATCTAATTCGTTTCCAATTTATTGTTGAACAACAAAAGTTAATCAACTAAAATTATTTTTAGATTCAACATCAATCATCACATTACACGTTAGGTTAACCATCAATCATCGCCGTGACTGAAAGCAACAACTATTGTGTAATGGGCGCCTTAAGCATATTTTCTGGCCTAAACCTCTCTTAGCTTTTACAATGATGTACAGTGTACGACGTTAATGTGCTTTAAGGCGTAAAGCATTGGTACTAGACAATACTGGCAGCATTATATTACCACACCCTTGACACAGATATCGGCAGGCGAGCTCGGCTGCCGGGAGGCTGCGTCTTCCTGATATGGACCGAACACTTATCGGCAAATATAACTGACCTTCGGTAAATCTGTTGATGTCATCAATTGAATCATACTTCAATCATACTGTTTTTATATTAATATTTTCTTATAATAATGTACTTCTAATAACTTATTATGCAAAACTTTATTTATTACTATATTTATTTATTATTCGTTCTTACTCAAATTGTCCGTTTTTTCTCAGATAACCTACAAAACGAATGCGAAAACATACATATATTTTGTTAAAGAAAACCTTAGGTACAGTATTTGCAAAATATGTTTTCGCGCAAAAAAAGGCCAGATCCAGAGCCAACCATAAACAATTGAGTGGAAAATTATTCCCAATTTCTTAATATCTTCATTTCTTAATATTTCATTTTGTATGGAAAACTTTTAACCTTAAGAAGTTTGATTCTTTCACAACCCCAAGGCAATATTTAATATTAACTTTAACTTGATACCTCCACACATTTCTCAGTAAAAGGGAAAGACAGACACATTCGGGTTATTTTACCTACTTATTGATCTTTATTTACGAGTTTATGTCCGAGATAACTATTTTAACCATATTGCAGCAGACATTGTCTAAAATTAAGTAAGAACCTGCCTAAAGTAAACTGAATATTTTACCCTAAGTCGAGTCTCAACCGCAGATGAAGTTAAATATTATTCTAAAACGCTCGTAAATTATAAGTTTATTTTATTATCTAAGCGGTTTCAGAAATTAAAATAGACTTCCGCTTCTAAATTAGTAAGTGTACCTATAGTTACTGGTAGCTCTACATTTTCACTATACTTTAAGTAGATACCTAAATAAACCTTCCTGATTCAGTATAGTCTAATACCTGTTGTGTCACACACTACACTGAATCAGGATCCCTAAGCCGGTATATTAACAGTAACATAACACGTACATACATAACATACAATCAGGTCTTTTTCCCGTAGGGGTAGGTAAAGGTGTACCTACCCAGGGCTCAGTCCTAATAACAGTAAGGCCGGAACTATTAATTAATCCTTGGTAAGGCAGTAAATGGACTTTGGATCAATGGGAACGAGCCAAAAATACCAACGCCATTGATTAGGGGCCCTGATTCAGTGTAGTGTAATACCCATTTTAGTCTTAACAATAAGTGTAAATTAAGAAATTAAAAAAAACCTCTCTTCTTCTTCTTTCTGCTTCATCAGACTTTGGTCGTTTTCTATCTGTAACATACTCATTCAGACGATTCCAATCACAGAAGATATTCAAATGAACCCAAACACGGTAGGTAGTATAGTCCGACACAAAAGAGTAGAAACGGAACTAATTTAAAGTGTATGTGTTGATGAAATTGTTTTTACTCTTGGAAAAGACAGAGGCGCCCCCATTATTTTCTACTCTTTTGTGTCGAACTATACCTATATTTTATTGTCTAACTGGCCCATGCCTGTGTCTGTCATGTCGGTGTGCCTATCTACACAGACAAGTCAAAATTATAACATCCCTTCCATTTCGGTCGGAAGTTATTCAAACTGATTCTGTTTTCAATAAAGCCTTAAAGGTGAATGCACGCTTATCCAAGCCGAATGTATTGAACGAAACGAACATTAGGTATATGAAATCCTAAATACCTCGCACACCTGTTCGCGTTGAATCGTGCGTTTGCGAGGTCTCATATAAATAATTCTATAATTCGTTTTGTTCGACTCGTTCGTCGTTCGGCTCGGACAAGTGTGCGTTCATCTTAAAACTGACTTTAGTATGATGTCATGTTGGATTGACCACAACAGGTATAATTCATATGAGTTTGTGTTCATAATGCATATAAACCATATTACATTATGCAGACCTTTGTATATCTTAAATGTTAATCATACTGACGTGTTCTTGACCCTAAGAACTTTAAATTTGTCCTTATGACTCATTAGGTACTCATGATCGCTTATTTTTTACTATGATTTATATTATTTATTTAGATTTATATGGTATTTTCCTTTACTCCTTTACACAAGTCGTGGTTCTTGAGAACAGTTATTGAAATCGCGAGTCCTTATAACTTATAACCGACACTTTCCCATTTTCCCTGGCTGGAGTAGTCACTTCAGATTTTCCCAAAATATTCCGAAAACTTCAACTTTAATAGGTCGGTGATGATAAGTACTTAGTAGGTCTCCCAGTAGGAGGTTCAAAGCGGTATCAGAAAGTGGGCCTCGTTGAGTTTAGACTATTGGGGTATAAGTTAGCGATTACTCGATGCACAGCTAACTTCCCCCTCCACTCCCCCTTTTGAATGAAGTCCTTAGTGTAATGCCTCTTAAATTTGATTGAAATCCGTCGATAAATAACGCAACAGGAAACTTCCCCTTTTCCTCCTATTTCCCCCCCAATCAAAAATCGCGATCGGCTTAAATAAATCAAGGAACTTGTGCTAATTATCGCTAAAATTGGTTGAAAATCCGGCCTGTAGGCGAAAACAGACAGTCATAAGCATCCCCAATCTCGAAAACTGAGACACTTCGCTCGCTCTATCAAATTATGTCGTCCGTCCAACATGCTGCCAGCTGACCTGACGACGGACACTGTGAGAATATAGGAACCTACTTAATTTGCTTTATTTAACTGTTATTCGTAAGTGCAAGTTGCAAACTAGGTATGTCGAAATGTCCTAACCCCGGGGCCCGGGGTCAACGAAGGCTGTTTCACACCAATTTGAATGGAGGCACCGTTTCTGTATTCAAGACGAATTGCGTGACGCTCACAAAGGATGCACAATTAATATTATTATTCATCCGTTAGGCTTCATTATAAAATAACAGTTTAACTTTGAGTTCGCATCGCCTCGGGGCTTAGAACCTTGGCGAAAAATGTTTTAACTTAGTCTTAAGTGGTTACATAATTTCTTTACACAAGAAAACATTGTTTGAATAACGATAAAAAGTAATTGTCAAGAGGTAGAGTTCTCTGAAATACCATTATGGTGACTCAAGATTGTTTTGAGGAAAACTGCCTACGTTTACATAATATAAGTAAGTATATAGGTATATGTATATGAGGTGGCAATTGCTTTTTAGGGTTCCGTACCTCAAAAGGAAAAAGGAACCCATATAGGATCACTTCGTGGTCTCTGTCTGTTTTTTAGACGGACAGAAACTTTCTGTCTAAAAAAAAATTTTGATTACTTGCATGTTTGCGGTATCTAGGAATGGAACCCTACACGAAGCATACCTAATTTAAGTTGTTGTTATTTATTTATTGTTTCCTTATGAATAAATTAAGGTAAATATATAAATATAAAATACACTTGCACATAGCAACATCATCCTGCAAACTTTGGCTGATGATCCGCATGGACCTTTAGGGAGACACTTCGTGCGGACGATGGTCGAAGTGGATAATGAAAGTTATTCCTCCGGCTGCCGTCCGCGCGGAGTGCCTCTCAGGTACATGATCTATTAATTTAATTAATTTAATAATTGTTTTTTACTAACCCTTAGTCAATAAAATCATTTTTACTAACACATATGGACCACTGTTGTCTAACAATAAACTATTTGAATTTGAATTTGAATTTGAATTAAATATGAGTACCTACTTATACTTAGTTGCGGACCCAGATATAGGAAGATAGGTAATATGCTAATCTTAGAATACTTATCTCAACTAATAAGCTCAAATGGGTTATAATGTTTAAGGCGCGGTACAAAGCAAATTCGCCCTCTCGCTTACACGTAGGTACCCACATTTTTGAAGATATAAAAAATACTAGTTCATGTAATTACGTAAAATAAAGACACTTAGGTTCTAGAAAATAACAATACAGATTCAGTAAAAAATCCAATTTAATCCAAGCAAGTTTTCAGTGCCTTTTTATTTTACATGAAAACACGTTTGGATTAAATTAGTTTTTTTACTGAATCTTTTTATTGTTATTTTCTAGAACCTAGTCGTCTTTATTTTACGTAATTACATGAAGTATTTTTTATATCTTCAAAAATGTGGGTACGTGTGAGCGCGAGGGCGAATTTGCTTTGCACTGCGCCTTAATGTAATACGAGTATATGCCGTTGGTACTAGGTAAGATACCTAGGTTTGTTTTGAACAGATTGAGCTGAGCATGTTATTCGTTATGCCAAAATATAAATGAACTTTGACAATCTCAAATCTAAACAACACGGTTACCTAATAGTTTAGTGCCTCAGGATGGAGCGTAACGTAACGAGTCAACGAAGACCTAGAACTTTCTAAATAAACCTGAATAATAGTGTTGGTACCGGAAGCGGTATGACGGTATGCAAGTTTTTTAAATAGAACTTATTATAGGTAGGTAGTAGGTACCACATATGGCGGCTGTTAACATTAGTGAGCCCGCGAAATTAAAAAAGCCTGATAACTATTTATACTGCCTATAACTAAGGTTACAATTTACAAATGCGTACAACTCTAGGTAGGTAGTTACGTCACGATTTTTTGATTCTTTGAAATGCGCACGAAATCAAAGTCAGAGACTATACAAAAGTTTTGCATACGTAAGTAGGTACATATAATTTGCGCTCTACCTCCTGGAGAAGCGTGAGCTGGGGCGCAGAAGGCAAAAAGCAGGCGAAATAGACATAACTTTGTGTCCATAACGCATCCTTTATAAATTGGAAGGCGATTCACTATGTTAAAATCTTTAACTCCATCTTGGAGTTCAGCACAGAACAGATTACGACATCAGTTAGGCCTATCGAACTAAAATCAGTAGCTTCAGCGACGATGCGCAAAATATAACAATGAACGATATCGTCGGTGCTTCTGATGTGAGGAGGAGGTCCGAGCCTCGAGCCGGATGGATGGAGCGAGGAAGGACGCCCGCACCGCGCCTTCCTCGACCGGCTGCTGTTGTCGCATGCGAGTATGACCTCATCACAACGGTCGTAACAAGTTTTGGGAACGACGCACCTGCTACTTATCATAGAACGCAAATTAGCAAAACATAAGTAAAGATTTTAGATCTCGATAAGTAAGTCTCTTAGAAAATGCTATGACATTTTATGTAGAGGCAAAACCTACCTAGGATTCTGTTTAGGTTCCTGTTAAGTACTATTATAAATATATATACCTGTCGGTAGGTAGGTAATAAATCTCAAATTTTAGTACAATGTAACAAACTTACGTTTTTAACAGGTGAACAAAATGCTTGCGAGTTCTAACTCACCTCCAGCGTCATCTCGTGCGGTTTTGGTTAGATTGATGGATGGATGGATGTTTGTTACTCTTTCACGCCAAAACTACAGAACAGATTGGGCTGAAATTTGGTATGCAGGTAGCTTAGACTCTGGAATAACACATAGGGTACTTTTTCCGATATTCCCACGGGAACGATGTCTACGCGGGTGAAACTGCGGGGCATAGCTAGTATTATAATAAATAATAGCTATACAATAATTAAGATGTTTTTTTCCTGTTTTTGTTGTCATAGGTACCTACGTTTTATTTGAGTTGAAAACGATCGGGTTTTTTTAGATTGTTGCCTTGTTGTTTGATTAGGTATATTCATTCATATTATGCTCAATATATTATATGTACGTGCAGCTTTAATATTACCTAATAATAAAATTTATAATATAGGTAGGTGATTTTCACAAAACTGAGTGACCTTTCCATTCATTTATTCATTTAGATTCCTACCCTACTTACTTAGGTACTTACTCACCGCAAGTTTTGGATTGTGCCTACCGTTATATATTATACGTTATTACGTATAGTCCATTTATTGCGAATAATGCTGGTAATTTATTTAAGTATATTTTTTATTTTATGTACCTAGGTGAAGAACAGATGAAGAGCCTATACTAAATTCTATTACTAAGTAGGTACCTAACCTCTACTTTATACGTCGACCAATAATAGTGTAAAAAAGAATTTTGTAAGTAACCTTATAATAGTTTGTTTTTTAAGGCTTATCATTTTACACTCGGAAAAGTAATATTTATGTAATAATACGTAGTTTCTATACTGTGTTCATTTTACCCTACAATGAAGACCACGAAAAATACTAATTCTATACCTATGGTACGGAATTGTTTTTGACATACTTAATAACAAATAAGTACACATAAGACCATCATGGTTGAGACAAAATGTAAAATAAGTTTTCCACTCATAGAAAAAATGTGCTAAACATTATTTCAATTATACTAATATTTATCTTAGCGCCATCTATTTTTGAGTAGTAAAACCATTACAGTTATGTACAACCTTCTTTCATGTCTAAAAAGATTTCACAAATGCTAATAGACGGCGCTATAACAAATAGTTCTGCTACTTCATGATAGATGGCGTAGTGTTAACAGCCGTAATGAGATTTTTAGCTGCCAGTTTTCGAATGGATAATATAATCATGATTCGGCATCGTATTTTTTGCAGCTTGGGGCTTAATTTCATGATTAAAACGTGGGAACCACATGATGATCATCCACATGGTTTAATATTTGGTATCATCCCACCAATCAGACAAAAACTTGCTTAATAAATCTTCCTACGTCTTAATAGAGTTCAATGAACTCATGAATTTGATTTATTGTAAAGAGCTTGATCTATAAAGCGTAGGTGTCATTCATACATTGTCTACGCTAATAATAATTAATACGTAATACCTATGTATTATATGTATCTAAAACTTACTTGTAAAACACCCAATAACGACTTAATATTATGATTAAGTAGGTATGTAAGTGTATATTATAAACTTCGTACTCAATGTGTCCGTTATAAATTGCAATACCATCACAATAAAATTTAAACATAACATCACATCTTTTTCCCGAGGGTAGGCTGAGGGGTAGACTCAGACCCTTAACAGGTACCACCCACACTTCGCCAGTTGTGTTCTTTAAGCCCTATGTAATAGGGGGCGAGCCTATTGCCATCTATCAGGTACAGTAATTTTTTAGAGTCGTAGACTGTCGTTGAGAAAATTCCCAATTACGCTACCTAACTACTACTAACTTACGCTATCCTATATGTTATATTCTGCTCTAATGTGTGGTAGTTAATTGTCCCAAATAAACTAAAATAAAATAAATTAATGGTTTATTCCAATAACACTGTTTGCTGGACCTAGGGATTGAACCCAGGACCTCAGGATCGGCAGTAGCGCTTGCGAACCACTACGTACGCCACCACAATAGTCACAATAAAATTCAAGGGCGTCTTGCTTGGTCGATTTCCAAGCTTTTATTTAACTTGCAATGTATGTAGGTATGTCCGGTAAAAATGTTGCAACTGAATTTTGAAGTAAAAAAGGGCTATATACTAACAGGTTATTTATAATTTAAATGTGATACGTTGCTAAAATTTCATATATTCTTTTTGTAAACATACATATTACTATAATATAATATATAGGATAAGCATTAATCAAAATTTTGATTAATGCTTATCCTATATATTGCACCTTTTAATAATCTTCGTAAGTTGGTTAGACCACGTGACTTACAGTTAAAAATACTTTTTGCCTATTTAATAGTTATTGGTCTGCCCTTTATGTTTTTCGTTTCAAAGGACAAGTGACGACCTATTAAGAAGACCTATTCAAACCTTCATGTGGCATCTGTATTCAATAATAGTCGTAGACCATAGATTGCTTTTGTACAACTTGCTTTGGAATTGACGTTCGAAACAATTTTATGTGACTGACTCGGCCAACATTAATTGTTTTTTTTTTAATAATTTGCTGCGTTATGTACATTTAATAGGTGAAAAGAGGTGATATCTACAGGTAGACTGGGCTATTAATTATAATCTCGCGAGGTATACTGTTCTCACAGAACCACTAGGTTATTAAAAAGGTAGATAAATCGGTTGGCTCCGTACCGTTCTCACCCGGTCCAGTTTTCTCCCGGACCGTTCTCACCCGTTTCGAAGTGGATGCTAACTGCTTCGAAATTCAGTTGCAAAATTTGTACGGGACATACATACATTACAAGTTAAATAAAAGCTTGTAAATCGACCAAGCTTCGATTACAGACAATATATATTTTTTTTTTTATTATAATGAATGACAAGACGAGCAAATCAGGTGCCTGATGGTAAGCATCATGATTGCCCATAGACACAGTGCCACCCAGTGTTTTAAAATTCAAAATTCTGCGCGGCACTGCACTGCGCCTGTCACCCTGAGATAAGAGTTGTTGAATCTCATCATGCCCAGTAATTTCGCTGGTAACATTGCCCTTCAGACCGGAACACAGTAATGTTTGCACATTATTGCTTGGCGGACGAATAACTGGCAAAGGTGTGGTACTTCCCCAGGCGGCCCCCTGCAAAAGAGGCCTACCACTACAAAAATATAAATAGTCATAAAGGTGAAATAGGTAAATATGTTGCTTTGATGATAGCAGTTCGTAATGTCTTAAAAAGGGGGTAGTATTACTTAATTGGGTATAAAAATATTTTATTATTACCTATTGTTTGACAGCCTCATAGGCTCAAGTGGTAGTAGCTCTGCTTCTGTGTCGCAGGCCCCGGGTTCTATTCCCGGCCAGATCAAACATTTGTTTGCATGAACGTGTCTGTTTGATCTGTGTCTGGGTGTTATAAGCTTATATAAATATGTATATCAGTCATCTGGCTACCATAATACAGGCTTCTAGCCTAGTTTGGGACTAGATGACCGTGTGTGGAAGTTGTCCCATATTATTATTATTATTCTGCTGTCTGCGCGGAGAAAACAATGTGAAAAATTTGCAATGACAAAAAAAGGACTGTTAAGTCGGACCTAAGTCCGACGTGGTCGGACTGGAGTCCTAATATTATAATAATAATTTTCACCACAAAATAAAGGGAATGTTACACCTATTTTTTAAAGAATTGATGTAGGTTCGCGCTGTTAAAATAGGCCAAAGATCCGACAGCTGGATAACAATATAAGTATCAGGGGTGTTCCCAAAACATTTACCTACTCGGTTTCAATATTGACTGTGTAACAGATAGGCGACCGTAGATTGCTGGGCTATGGTTACGTTTGTTGATGAAGTAGCCGTAAACAGAGAACTTCCCGTGTGAAACAACTCAATGGATTTATAATCTAGCTCTTTACGTATTTTTAAGCTCTCTAATAAAGTCATAAAGCGAGTTTTAAGTACTCGTAAAGCGTAAGAGACCTAGTAGGGCGACCTGCGAGTTGAGCTTTTCCAAGACCTTGTGCTTTGAGTACCTATAACTTAGATCCTATAAGTAATGTGTCTTTGGTTATTATTCCTCTTATAAATACTGCTATATAGATGTAGGAATTTCCTTTGTAAGGAGTTTCCCTTATATTACGGATTTAATCCTCGGAGTAATTTTATTCAACTGTTAATAAGAGGGTATGTCAATAAGTGATCATTTGACAACAGACTGCATGCAGCGCCTTGTTCCCTGAGATGGTATACATAGCAGTAATTTTGTGTGGCTTGACATCGCTGATTGCAGTCGGCCACCAAATGGCACCTTTAAAGTGGTCCGCAATAATTTAAGAGTCTGAGACCTTTGACCTTTCAATTAAGTTCAATTAGGTAACGCACACAATGCGATTTCCTTGCACATTGTAGAGGGTGGCAAATGAAATACGCATTTTATTTTGTATCTCAAAATAAACAGCCAATGGTGTCCTCGCTGAATCCGAGTTGAGTGGCTACAAAATGCAAATAGGTGTATTCTGGCGTATCAACAGAACCGGTTCGCGTTCAACAAGTGATAAGACAATGAGCTGGCAATGTTTGCTAGCTATTTATTCAGTCCTTTTATACCTTGCATTAATGACAGGTCTCCGCGCGCGCTCCAGCTATATACTAGATACTGCTGTCGAACTGGCCAAATGTGGCAACTTAAAGTTCCCTGAAATAGCTATACCCGCGCCTGTCCAACACAATATTTTACGCACACTCCTTGCAAACTATTTACCACACGAGTTGTCGTATTTTCGAAGCTTTTGTTTATAGGTAGTGGGGGTTTCTGGTTGAAGCGCGCGCAGACTTTTCAATAATTTAAGTCTTATACATTTTACTTTATGGAATAGTGAATCAACTGTCAACAATGGCTCATGCATCCCTCTTTCTTTACAATGAAACCCCACTGATAGAAATAGTAATGGATTAAGCCCCCGTATGCATTTGAATAGCCGATTGTGTGTCTCGGCGTGTAAACTGGTTTTAAATATGCAGTGACGACAGAGAAGAGCTTTGGTTTCTGATAGTTTGATAAGAATTCGGTTAACTTTGTAGGATAAGTACCTACATAATATTTAGAGATGTGCCGATTATGACTTTGACCGACTAGCCGATTAGTCGGTTGTAAAAAGGCCGAGTAGTCGGCCTAGCCGATTACAGTTTAGCGGGTTTCATGATTTGGGTTATTGTTCATTAAAGTGATCATAAGAAAATTATAATTAGGGCTCAATTAAAATTTAATCATGTCAAAAAGGAAGTCTCGTGTATAGAATTTTTTTGAACAATTGGCCAATGATTCCCGTGAAGTCAAGTGTAACCAATGCCAAATGAAAATTTCTCGTGGTGGTCTCTCCTAGGACTTAGGACGATTTAACCACGTCTTTCTCTAACCTAACATCAAATGCCATCATCCTTTGAGCAGCGAAATATCACTCACGCATTATCAACAACCCATTATTATTAGGTATGCAGATTTGGCTTATCACCGACAAGTCCCTCATGGTAACGGTGTGCGACAACCAGCTGCTACCAGATGACCGAACGCTGCCAGATTATGTACCAGTTAGTATGGTGAGGGGAGCGCTGTACTTGCATTAGCAAGCCCGCTCAGCCAGTTGAGGCAGTCGGCTTGAGCGCGATCCACCACGCGCACCTACCGCGTATCGACATAACGAATTCATCGAAATATTCGAATCAAACCGTCGACGGGCGTGTACCGAGAGTGACTTTGTGTATAGTGACAAAAGTTCAGTGCTGGAACTCGTAGTTTGAAGGTTACTCGACAAGTGTTGTTTTAATTATTGTTTATGTTTACTTCGGTCGGTGTCCCTTACTCGATAAATTCGTGCGTTATTTGCCATTGAGTTTATTGAAAGCTTGCATGTATAAAGACTATCTGCTGTTGTCTATAGGTACTATGCATTGCTAATAGTCAACAGGAAGCTTTAAGAAGAAAATAAACAGCGAGATATTAGCTCTTAATACCTATGTAGAGTTAGCGCTATCACAAATGCACCAAACCAACCCCTATATATATATATATATACTATATACTATATATACGAGTAGGTACAGATACAGGTATTTTAGAGTCTTCCTAATAAGAAAATAATAGATATGTATGTAAATAAACTTGCAATGCAAGATGCGATAATAATGAAAGTTGGTACTCAACCATTCTCACATTTTATAGACGCAATAAACAGCCTGTACTGGGCTCTTATATTGGCTATATATCTTTGCATAGTATCTTATATTTTTGCACTAAAGCCAAGATATTTTAAATACCTGCACACTACTTATTTGACTTTTATTGTCCTACTTTAAGCTTATACTTATAATATCCAAGAAATTATCGTTAAATTAAATTGAATTGTCCTAGAGTCTTGGTAGAGGTCTATGATAAGTACTCTAGAAAAACTTAAATTAGTAGATTGCAAAATCTACCTTTGGTAAAGTCAAGTCTTCCGTGGGTAAATTTCCCATAATAGGTATAAGTATGAATAAGGTTGATTAAAAATTTATATTTACGTTGTAGTGTCCGTGATCCAGCGGAAATAAGCCCGGCTTCAAATCCGGATTCCCTGGGTTCGAATCTCATTACATATGGACTTTTTTCCTGTTAAATTGTAGGTCCCGGATATTTTCTATAAGTCTATAAAATATTATAGACTTATAGAAAATATCAGGGGGAGAATATCATAAGAAGAATAAGAAGAAAGAAAGTAAGAAGAAAGATAATAAGAAGAAATATAATATAAAATATCATAGAAAATATAGGGGCAGTCGTTAGGTCATAATGTCTTGTTGCTTGTTTTATTTTGGTGTCTTGAAACTTTGACAATATGAGTTGTCCACATAACCCGTATGAATTGACTCGAGCAGTGTGATTGGATAAACCCGTTCTGTTAAGAGTATACCTAAATTCTAATAGTTTAAATAAAATGAATGATAGAATGAAAAAAATAGTAAAAACACAAGAAAAGTATATGCATTTATGGCGAAGTAGTTTTTTAGACTGCACTGTTGAAACCATGCCGTCTAATAGGGAACATAATATCTAAAACATTAATTAAAAATTCATACGAAACCTTCTCCAGTGTATACATTACGCACATGCAAGGATTCTCGCGTAGCATGGGGTACCTATATTATCATAGTATCCTTCACTGCTTCATATTACTTATCGATCATGGTCGGTAGTTGCTAGGAGCCATCGGATGCCAACAATAAACCTGGTTTATATTCCATTCGAATCTCGAGGGAGATTTTCGTCGAGTGCCGAGGCTACTTTCGCGGCTATGTCTACAATTTCTTGGCCTACGCATGGCCTCTTTGACTTTATGACGTCATTCTATTAGTATTCAAATAGTCATAACTTTTACGTTAAACATTCGTAGTAAGTAACTAGTAAGTAGAGAATTTCACGTAGCTTTTGGGTACAACTTATGTGAGACTAATGGGAACAATAAAATTTACTAAAGTACCTATTACTTACTGATTCAGATGTATTGTGTATTTATTTTTTATTTATTTATTTATTGATTTATTGACATAAATGTTACAGCTTTATTGTATGAATCCATAGGTCCCCGAACTAGTTAAAAACTGTATTATCTAAGAAGGTATTTGTAAGGTGTTTGGTACAACTGATAACAATATCTCACAGTTGTTTTATTCCTCTTAAAACCTTAGAGTAACCTATGTATCTAAGTGTTAAACAAGATGAAAAGCTTACTACGAGAGCTGTTTGTATTCTGTGCTAATAGTGCGTACAGAATTATTATTATTATTATTATTGTTAGTGACCGACCGAAGGTTCGGTTTCGGTTTCGGTTTCGGCCAGTTTCGGCCCAAAAATCTAGTTTCGGCACGAGTTTCGGTTTCGGCCAAAAAATGGCCGAACCTTCGGCCACACCGAAACTCTACGTTCGTGAACTATCGCGCGTCGCTCGGTTGACTTCGGGAGAGTTCGTATCTCGCTTGTCACCCGCTATCGTCAGGTATTAGATCGCCGGCCGGTCCGTCGTGTTTTCGTCATAAGTTTAGTTTATATTGTATTGTTTTTGCGCACAGTGATTAGGTGCGTGTTTGTTTTTGTTTTTGTCTAACATATTTTATTGATGTTCATTAGACATTGAAGTCCTTTCCGTTGAGTTATTACACGTATTTTTAAATTATGAAAAGTATGTAAAAGTATGTTTATTCACACATACATTTATTACTTACAATATACATTTGTTACATTAGTTTAGGTAATTTAGTTGTTGTTGGATGATATTTTAATTATCTATGTATTAGTTCTATTTGATGTAACTGTGTGTGACCCTCAGATACTTGTTATATTTTGGTAGCATTATGTGCGGATCAATTGGAACGAGACATACATATCTAAGTAAAAATTTAAGTTAAAATGAATATATTTTTTTAGTGACAAGACGAGCAAATCAGGTGCCTGATGGTAAGCATCATGATTGCCCATATCAGACACAGTGCCACTCAGTGTTTTATAATTCAAAATTCTGCGCGGCACTGCACTGCGCCTGTCACCCTGAGTTATTAGTAGTTGAAACTCGTCATGCCCAGTAATATCGCTAGTAACTTTGCCCTTCAGACCGGAACACAGTAATGTTTGCACATTACTTCTTGGCGGATGAATAACTGGCAAAGGTGTGATACTTCCCCAGGCGGCCCTCTAAAGAGGCCTACAACTACAAAAACCTAAAGTTTTCTAAAAAAAAATTGGGAAAAGAACACAATCAATGAACATCCCATAATTTTTCTGGAAATATTAAATTACACAACGAACATTGCCATTTCATCAAATATTTAATTGTGGGTAATGTTAATGTATGTAAGGTTTTTTTTTTAAATAGAAGTGTTGATTATTGGCAAATTTTTGTTCTACGAAGTATTAACGTGTTTTTGTGTATTTTGTTTATTTTATAGCAGTAATAAGTAAGGAAGTAATCAAAGAATATAAGTAATTATCTTTCACATACTTTTACATACATTATTGTTTTGTATTTCATTCAACACGTATTAAATGTCTGCACAAGTGTATAAAATAAGCCAAATTTCAGTAAACAGTAGATTTTTAACATGTCTGAAAAAGTTTCGGTTTCGGTTTCGGTTTCGGCCGAAACTGAAATAGATACCGAAGGTTCGTTTTCGGTTTCGGTTTCGGCTGAAAATCGTGTTTCGGTCGGACACTAATTATTGTATTATTGTTACTTATAAATTTAATGATTCGAATCTTAGAAGTTTGTTAAGTAAATCGAACAGTAAATCAAGTAATGTTCTCTTTAGTATTATATATATAATATATATTGTATTAAATATATTTATTTGTATTATATTGATATCTTAGCAAAATATTGTAAAAAACCACGCAATGGGAGAAGCCACTGGTCCCTGAAATACAGTTTTTAACTAGTTCGGGGACCTATGGATACATACAATAAAGCTGTAACATTTATGTCAATAAATCAATAAATAAATAAATAAATCATCCAGAAATTATCCAGAATTTTAGTAGGTAACGATTCGGCAACTGTTACGTATGACGCGTAATAAATTAATAATATAAGTACCTATGTACTGGTAACTAATCATATTCATATATATAATCTTCGCAGTAATAGTAGAAGGTACATATATGAAAGCTTGAAATAAAAAGAAAAAGCAATAAACCATAACAATCTTGAAAGCACTTGTGCTTTCTATGTTATAGGCCGTGTATTGTAGTTACATTAAATTATGTATATGAATTTTAATGAGCTTGGGGCCTGGTCAAGTATGGAAAGTGCGTTTAAAAATAAACAGCCTTTCCAGTCCAGAGTACGGAGTAATGGGAATGTCCTCGTAATATTGCGTCTATATTACGCTTAGCCAAGTTTATAATTTTAGAACTTCACTTATGTAACTAAGATAAACTGGACTCGCATATGAAGGGTTCATACCCACCTACCTCCCTACCTACTATATTTTTAAGAGTGTTTGTCGAGCGTTGTATTGCATTTGATTAGAGAAAATGATCTATTTTGACGCTCCACGGTGCTCGATAGATACTTTTAGAAATATAGTAGGTAGGTGGGTAGGAAGGCCTATTCTAAAAACTTTTAGTGTGACCCTTGTATTACCTATGTATTTATATGTGTCACCTTTCCTCACCTACTGTATAAAATTCTTATCATTATTATTATTATTCTAATCTTATATCTTTAAATGAGCAATGAGCAATTCTTGTATATATATATTATAACTGGAATCTCGGAATCGGCTCCAACGATTTTCATAAAATTTAGTATATAGGGGGTTTCGGGGGCGATAAATCGATCTAGCTAGGAATCATTTTTAGAAAAAGTCATTTTATTTAAAAAAAAAAACTACCGAGCAAAGCTCGGTCATCCAGGTACTTAGTATATAAACCACGTTAGTTACTTACCTTTAATTATAAACTTTTTTATTTTTATTATATTACGGTTATACGGACGGATGGCGGAAGCTTAGTAAAAGGGTTCCTTCGGCACACTAAGTACAGAACTCTAAAAAAGTATTAAATTAATCAAATATATTTGGATTTAAACTCTAACAGACCAGTTTTTTTGTAGTCATGCATAAACCATTTTCGCAACTTTACCTAAAGTAAGTGCATAAAGATCACATTATAATACTTACAATGCAATGTTACCAGCGAAATTACTGGGCATGATGAGATTCAACAACTCATATCTCAGGGTGATAGGCGCAGTGCAGTGCCGCGCAGAATTTTGAATTTTAAAATACTGGGTGGCACTGTGTCTGATATGGGCAATCATGATGCTTACCATCAGGCATCTGATGAGCTCGTCTTGTCACTCACTATCATAAAAAAAAAAAACTTATCATAGTCAATATGCACTTACCTTCTTACATACTACTTACATACATTATGTATCCTACCTGCGCTAAAGATTTTGAGTGATCCATGATTATCAGACATCGCCAGCTTTGTCCGATCAATAGATACCGATCCCAGCTGTAAATTTATATTACTCTATTAAAGAATTTCCTAACATATACCTATGTTATGTACCTGCGTTAAAGATTTTGAGTGATCCATGATTATCAGAAATCGCCAGTTTAGTCCGATCAATAGGTACCGATTCCCGCTCTAAATTGATATTACTCTACTAAAGAATTTCCTATAGTGTTGGTACTTCAGAAAATGTATGTAATTGTCGTGCATTGACCGCGCTCGGGCGTTGTTTTGTCGTGTAGTTCTGCCGCCACCATAAAATTGAGGCACGTGCCTACAACTTGCAATTTTCTATGTTAGTACACCCATTGTTGTTAATGTTCTAACATTACTAGCTGTTTTTGTTCATTTACGCTGTTTGTTCGCTATTTATGACTTTTTTGCTCAATCCAGAGAACTATTTCGATTATAACGCACGAATTGTTGATGCCACAATATTAGCTGTGGTATTTTTGGGAATAAAGATATGTGTAGTGGTAGGCCTCTTTTGCAGGGGGCCGGGGGAAGTACCTACCACACCTATTGTGCAAACATTACTGTGTTCCGGTTTGAATGGCAGTGATACCAGCGAAATTACTGGGCATGACGCGTTTCAACAATTAATAACTCAGTGTGACAGGCCGCAGTGCAGGGCCGCGCAGAATTTTTAAACACTGGGTGGGACTGTGTCTGATATGGGCAATCATGATGCTTACCAAGAGGCACCTGATATAAAAGGCCGCTTTAAAGTTAAATTATAACCCTTGATAATAGAATGCAGTTGTTATAAGCATAGTCAAAGTTTCTCTATTAGGTATCACATTTTTTGAGCTTATATTGCCTTATAAGTCAAGTGTTCCAATCGAGGCACCTTTAATACAGCTTTGGGTTGTTCCATAGTGGATTATTCCTTGAAAAGCTCTTATAAGCCCAGATCTGTAAGCTCTTATAGAAGTTTAAGAAATATAGGAATAAACTGATCTTTAGTAACTACGATGGCTCTAAAGGTGTTCGACCGTTTATTTCAAACAATTTGTAAGGCGAAAAGCCACAATCGTATTTTTCTAAAAAACTTGATTATAATATAATCGTGCAAAGCCAAAGCGGTCACGAAGAATCTCTTATTATGAAGCCGCTACAACAATTTGTACTTACGAAATAATTGCATTTTCTAAGCACGACCACTAAGTGCCATTGACCTTTCACTAACACATGTTTACTAATAACAACAACATACCTATCTATTATGTGTGTGTAACTGTGAATGTATTGTTCTCACACTATTGTTACAAATAGGTCAGAAATAAATAACGTCTAAAGTGACATGGTCTGGCAACGGGATGGTTAAAATAATTGTTCCTTTCGTTCCCTTCATTTTGAAAGTGACAATCGATTAACGGTGCATGATCGTCGTTAATCGAATGAAACCTATACGGGTTTAATTTGATGAGACAGGAGGCATTTAGACTTGTAATAAACGGCCCTTTAAACAGGCATGTACACTTTTAAACACGAGAAGAAGAGTAAATTTAGAAAATACCCCACTCTTCTCTCTGCTCTATCATTCAGGCATTCAGGAGATTACCATCCATTTGTAATATTCATTGTAACAATTCCATTTCGAATCGATAAGACCATTGGAAGTTGCTCTATTCCCTCAGTCGTAAGAAAACAACTGATAATCTTCATCATCCTACTTCCTTCCTATACTAACTATATCCTACTTATATTGTAAAGGAAGAAAAGAATGGATGTTTGTTACTCTTTCATGCCAAATCTTCTGAACCGTTTGGGCTGAAATTTGGTATGCTGTATGGAGGTAGCTTAGACCTTGGAATAACGCATAGGGTACTTGTTTCCCGATATTCCCACGGGAACGATGACTACGCGGGTGAAACCGCGGGGCACAGCTAGTAGACCATAGAATAAAATACAATAGATAACTCTTTATTGGTATCCAATGACAAAAATTAAAACGTGTAACAATTGGCAACTATTTTTTTCAATACAAATAAGGAAAGAAAAATTTCACCCACGGGCGGGATTTGAACCACGCACCCTCCGCACCAATCCGTGGTGGGGTAAAAAATTCAAAATATTAATCTATTTTTTTGACAAAAGACTACATTCATAGACTATCAATCAGCTCTTTTCTACACAGACATACACACAGATACGCATACGTCAAACATGTAACACGCCTAACGTTTTTCGCGTAAAGGGTTGAAATGGTCATAATAAGATTTTATGATTAACTTTGACTACATTTTGACAGTGACAATGACATTTGTCTTTAGAATTTGTGATCTGGATCACGTGAACTTGGTTTACGTGAACGGGATTAAAAATTGTGCTGGTGAAATTACTTTTTTCTTAAGCCGAGATTGAATTCAATATTTGAACTAGTTCACCGTGAACTAATATCAGTTAAACGCGTTTTCGGATCATATCGGTGAAATTGGGCCTTAGTCTTTTTTTGTACTCTAAACCGAGATTACTTACTTTATATAAACGTGAAGCTTGCGTGTGAGCGCGTATGATTACGAGTATTACCTCTTCGTGCCAAAACTATTGAATCGATTGTTGTGAAAGGCATGTGGACCCTAGAATAACACATAGGATACTTTTCAGCTGGTAAGGTAAAAACGCGGGGCATTATAGTAAGGACCTAAATCATGCTGTTTTTCAGTTATTTCGATATGCGTTAATAACACATTTTGCGCTATTAAACTCTCCCTTCGCATCGGGTCGTAAGCAATGAAGTTAAACTAATGATGTTAGGTAAAGTTAAAAGTTAAATTAATTAACTGCAAAAGGAGTATTCACATCTGCTGACACGTACTACATTTGGTATAATAATAGGACTTACATTTTTTACGGGTGTGTTTCATACTAACCGTATCGTATCAACCCAAATACTAATTAAAATTTGTATGAGAGGATGCGATATCATAGAATGACTATAGAGCAACCAAAGAGGTTAAGGCGTAAGCAGTTCAAGCTCATTGAAAACAACCCTATATTATTGAATATTGAGCATTATTGGGGAAACTCGTTCTGTTCAAGCAAAAATTCAAATTGTTAGATTGTAGCGATTATTTATATTCTCTATGACGTTACTTAGTTCATGTTACTATATTCCGCAGATGTGAACACTCCTTTAAATGGCTGATGGCTAAATATCAGCACGTAACGGCGCGGCGGTCCGCGAGGTAATACCGTTGCACCAGATAACTGCCAACTACTCTGGCGCTGCTCTCAGTACTCTATATGGGCTATATTCCTCAGATATTAAGCTGGGATTATATTATCAATCGCGTCCGTCCGTCTCGACTGATAGGTAATCTGGATAATGAATTTACACTTTAAATTACCTTCGGAACTTCGGACCTCCGAAAGGCTGACCGGATGTTCGCCTGAACCGAAAGCGCATTCGAGACGACTGACTACACTGACCAGACGCATACGGACGTGTCATAAAGTATAATCCCAGCTTTACACTGAACTAGACCATTATTGTAATTAAATAAGTACTATTATTGAAGATCAGTACAGTCAGTAATCGTCATATACTTGCGAACTACGAACTTTTCAAAATGACTAGGATAATTATGTTACTGTAAAGGTATGTATCATATTATGTAGGTACAATACAATATAAATTTATGATTAGAAATAAAGTGTATGTAGGATACGTAAGAGGCTGGTATCTATTTCAACCAACACATTTTTGCGGTTTTTATTTATCTTGTATTAATTTACGTTTCCTATTTATTTAACACAATCTTATAATATGTGCTCATCATGGAAAATCGTTACCAAATAGCACACTCGTTATTTGAACACTTCAAAATGTTGTCACATTAAGTTATTCGGTCTTCAGAATAATAATTAATATTACCAAAGGCCAAAGACACTAATGAAATCATTCAACAAAAATAAAATGTTACAGCAACATTCAGCATTAATCATTTCCATCTGTATTTTTGTAATAATTTGCATATTTATTAGGCAAACGGAGTTGTGTGAACCATGCTTAAGCTAAGATGTGTGTCATCTTGTCAAAACATATTATAATTTTAACTTGTTAAGTCATTTGATATGCGGTCAGGCTGTTGAATTAAATTTTGAATATTTTTTATGATTACTTTACAATTTGCATATAAAGTTACTCATACTTTATCAAAGTTTCGTCTAATACATATACTCGTATATTTATATAATTAGCTTATAGAGTAATTGCAGTTCATTGAGGCGCGGTACAAAGCAAATTCGCCCTCTCGCTCACAGGTATTCACTTTTCGAAAAGGTATAAAAAATACTACATGTAATTACGTAAAATAAAGACAACTAAGTTCTAAGAATATAGAACTATACAAAGATTCAGTAAACTATCCAATTTAATCCAAACAAGTGCCTTTTTATTTTTCTGATTTTTTTTTCTTTGTGCATACATGAAAACTCGTTTGGATTAAATTAGATTTTTTACTGAATATTTGTGTTTTACGTAATTACATGTAGTATTTTTTATATCTTCAAAAATGTGGGTACGTGTGAGCGAGAGGGCGAATTTGCTTTGCACCGCTTATTTCATTTCCATATATATATATGCACCAACGTAAGCCCATATTTCAACAATTTATTGTCCTTATCAAGCAATAACCCAAGTCCTTATGAACATATTGTTATAACTATATACAGAACAGATACAGATTTATAGCGTACTGTATGACCCACATTATTCTAAAATGTACCTAGCTTATTACTGTACTGCAAGGTATACTTAGTGTTGCTTGTCACCAAAAAGTGAAACGCATGATTTTGTGCTCATGCAGTTTGTTATTAGTAGAAAGCCATAAAACCACTATATTTAGACAGATGAGGACGCCGACCGCAGTAGCAATTAGCGACGATATACTTAGTTATTTCGCCGCGTGAAGTGTCTATTTTTATTTGAAACAATGTGGAAATGATGAAGAAGACTGTTTAATAAAAATATTACTGAAGTGATGGTGCCGGTCAGCAATGCCAGACTGGCGATACAACGTGCTGTCGACGAGCGAGGCGTACATCCACTCTGAGGGCGTGACTGCGGACCCACTGGCGGCCGCCAGCTACCCGCGTAGAGCTGACCGCTCCCGCCCTCCTCACACGTGCCCCTACACCACCATCTTCCATGGAGTTCGCTCGCATCACGCACCCTACCGACCGCCAACGCTCACCGACTCCGCAGATCCATACGCTGATGTCTACTCCGTCGACAGATCCTCCAACCTCACAGACACCTCCAGTTTCGCTCGCTACGAGGACTGTCGCCCACAAACAGATGAAATCTTCACGGAAACGAAAGATCACGAGTTCTCCGATAACCTCGCTCTACAAGTTCAGAAAGTGCCATATACGACAAACGCATTCTATATCTCAGCTAAAGCAGAAGCGGCACAAAAAGACGTCACTCAGAGCAATAATGTGTTCCTAGTTGAAGGATCGGACTCGGATGCCCTGTCATCGTGCACTTGTGACAGTTTTGAGCGATGCGAGTTTGATTGCAGAGATTTTGAGCCGTTTTCTGATACGTGCTGCTGTGATCCGTTAAGTGATGGAGTCTGCAGTCGGAGCCCTAAGGATGTGGAGTCACCGGAAAACTTTTGTGACCGAGTGGTGGACGAGGATCGTGTGTCCACTCGGAGTGATATGGATGGATTAGATTTAACTCTGTTTGAACCTGCGCAAACCGAGTCCAATGAATGCAACGAAGCGGGCGGGGAACTCGCGTCATCCGTCGCGGCCACTCTTTGTGGAATACTGCATGCGATACCGGCAAATAGTAGTGGTAAGTAATACTTAGTCTAATTTGTTTGCAGTCAAGCGCAGGCTTCATGGAATCACGGAACTAGTTTCGAGATAAAGCTCAATTATAGCGATTAGGAGCACGGTCGAGGTGTTCTGAGCGGTTCGTTGTACCACGGTGTGGTGTAGTGGTCTGACACTCGGACTCGTATTGGATACGAGCAACGGTTGCGGGAAATTACTTTCTCATCAATCACAGCAGTTATTGTCAAACCAGCAATAGCAACAAAGTCGCCTATTCGATACCGAGTGTAATACATTATGAGTGCTTTGCCATAAATACTGTCCAGTTATTGTACAGCTTCTTGAAAATTCCTCAGTAGTGCTTGCTTTTAGAAATGTAATTTTCTATGTTGTTGGACATAAAAGATCTAAGTTTTACATGAGCTTTTTTGTTTGAACATTTATTTGATATGAATAACATTATAAACGCGCATATATTTCGCTTCTAAAGTAGATACCTTGATAAATGTAGGATATGGAAGCTAAACGTAAATGATAAGAATTTTAGCACGACCTGCGAAGGAACTAGTATTTTATGGTTAACTAATAGTTTACTACCGGTTAACATTGCAAAAGAACCAATTCGAACGAAATCAATCTAAAACAGACTATTTTATGAGTAACAAATTGCGGAAGCTATAGTAGCTCTCAAGTGTTCGGCACAGAGTTATAGTTCGACACAAAAGAGTAGAAAATAATGGGGACGCCACTGTCTGTTACTAGAGTAAAAACAATTTAATCAACACATACACTTTAAATTAGTTCCGTTTCTACTCTTTTGTGTCGAGCTTTACTTACAAATTTATTGTGTACCGTTAACCACATGTTTCTAATTATGTACCGACTGAGATAGAGAGCGATTGTTATCTCACATGCAAATCGCAAAAGATATAAGCTTGGCTATACGAGTATGCATTTTATCTTGCCATAGATATTTAACTCGTGTAAATAATATCTAACAGATAAAATCGACCATTTATGCTTTCCGTTGATCTTATATACCTAATATAAATATAATTCTTCTTTTTGGTCTAATCTTTCTTTCTATGTTTGGTATTTTCTATAAATGCTGATACTAACAAAGCATTACTAGGAACCTAGGAAAAGTAGGCAATATTTTCTATCACATTGATTCTTAGTTCTCATCAGCAGTAGTATGATTCGGGCTGACTATGATGATGATCAGGTTACGACTAAGAAGATTTTTCCATAAATTGATTTTCGGTGTCATTGTAGTAAAAACTTGTTGTACGAATGTTTAATTGGTGATACTGCGATATGTTTAATATTTACTCATAGCGCTTACTTGCGATTAATTAACGGTACATCGCCACTTGCCATACTTGAAAAACGTCATTATTTGATATTCTATTTGATTATCCACGTATTCATATCCCGTTCCGTCTGACAAAGGTATTTGCACCGTTGGTGAGTTACCGGTGAACAACAAACGATTTGACAAAAAGATAAGTATGATTGAAGGAGATATCTATTAATAGAGATATATGTGTGTCAGAAATAGATTCAAGGCGACCCCCGTCGATGAAAGTTTATTACTGCTTAGAATTGCATTACTTCTCCGAGCAGGAATCGTGTGGGCATATTTCTGCTTGAAGAAGTATATGCCCACCGGAACGCTATATCATAGATACTCGTACGATGCTCTAGATGCCCGCAAGATTCACCGATAAAATAAGCGCCGATATCCCACTATCACATAGGAGATTCATCATCACTGCAGCGGTATCCTTTATATGTATATTGTATTAATGATACAGCGATAAGTATGTTCATTCTTCTTGTTTACACCACGTTATACGTATAATCGTAATCGAGGTACCTACGGGAGAACGGGGTTTGTTGTTTTGTACGTTTTGTGAGTGAAAAATGAGGATGAGCTAGTTAAGCAGAACTATGAAACCAAAATATTCTGATTGTTGGAAATCAAACACATTTTTAGCTTCACAGAAAAAAATTCATCCTAGTGGTATGGCAGTCGTCGCACGACTGTTATTATTTTCGTGAGAATGTAACTTATCTTATGATGCCACTCGTAATAAGTTGCTCTCTGTTATTAAATCTACGGTTATGAATTTTTAATGACATTCTTTATTAACGAGATGCAGGAGATTTCGATACATTTTGTTTTGTTTAGTAAGTCTCATAGATCTGTATTATTAGTACTTACTTACCTAATATTATTAGTTGTTAAATTAATTTAATGCCATTGTTCCTTTTTATGTAGATGGTATTAGAGGAATAAAACATGAATCAAGCTTTAAGTAGTTATAGGTCGGACCATTAATTGTGTAAAAATAATTCATTTTAAAAATCATTATTTTTGGATTATTCCGATCTGTCCCCCTGTTTTATCCCGTCGTGGGGACAGATCGTACAATCGCGTATACGTAGTTTTGATACTTTATTCATTTTATCCTACCACGGCAAACCAAAAAGGAATGTTTTTATTAAATTATATCATTAGTGTGTGGGCGTTACAAGCGTATATAAGTATGTATATAAGTCTTCTGGTTACCATAGCACAGGCTTTGACTGGAAGTTGTCCCATATTATTATATATTAAAAACATATGAAAATTTCTTTTTTTCATTTAATTAAAGTGATTAAAAAACTATTGTACCTATATAAATTGTAGTAGCGCCCGCGATTTTATCGTTGACTTTCGCATATATTATACCCAGTAATAATACTTATGTAGAAATAAAAAATATATAATCCAATTGCCCAGATAGCCACGATCTCAGAGAGCCACGTAAGTATCGGAGTTGTATTTGAATTAAAATGAATAGTTATCTTAAGTGTAATGATTATTAAATATAAGAAACATGATATTCCATGGCATTGATTTCAAATATCCGCTTGTTTCTTCAATTTCTGGTGTCGGAAAGTTGAAAACTAGTTTGTCCTGTATTAGCAAATAACTTCTAAGACAAGGTGAAAAAATCCAACAAAACCTTGTGCCCGTATATCTTGCATCTGATAAAACTATGTGGCATGTAATGACATTCCGAAATGTAGATCTAGTCTTATTTTAAAGCAGGTTTGGAGTTTTGTATTAAGGTCATCAGATGTAATTATTGTTATAATATTTGTAATCTGGTTGATTGTTATGAATGTGAAATGTTGTTTTCGTGACAACAGCGAACGTTACAAATGTTTAAACATCGTTAAAAGTAAGCGAAATTTTTTGTATTATACTTATTTATTTGTACTTATTAAAATTATGTCTTGACGCTGACCTTGAATGGGCAGAAATCGCTTTTTAGATCTGTTAGGACTTTTTTAGACTTTTTTAGACCAATACACCTGCATAAATCCGCCCTCCACTTTTGCCGAGCGCTATTAAATCGTGACGCGAACCGTATTATGATGAACTCGGGCCTTATATTTAACAGTTACATATTTTTTACATTTTACATTTTTACAGTCTATGTATGTTTTTATATATTTTCTATGAGGTCGTTGGTTCATATCCACTGCCGAGTGATGTGTAGCGCTTTAAGGCGGTTGCTCTTCCATACAAAATGACATGTCTCAAATATAGAGACAAAGAGAATAATATTCCACTGGCCTTTATTTGTGCCAAAATATATTTGGTAAGTATTAAAAAAACCGAATGTATTTCTTATGTATTTCATATGTATTTCATATTTATAATAAACATTAAAATAATTCTGTCTCAGTGTCAAATAATAAGACTGCCTTAGTGGCGTAGTGGGCGCAAGCTCGACTGACGCTCAGGAGGTCCCGGTTTTGATCCCCAAGGTCGGGTAAAGTAAATATTGGATTTATATTTCATTAAGAATTATCTCAATAACTGCCTGGAGTCAGGAACTGTGCCCCGTAGATGGCAATAGGCTCGCTCCCTATTACATGGGACCGCAATGACATACTGGCGAAATGTGAGTGTACCTACTATGGGAAAGTCCTGGGTACACCTCTGCCTACCAATTTGGGTAAAGGCGTGATTGTTATTACAATCCCCGTTATATATATATTTAATTTTTTTTATAAATATATAAAAAAAAACATGCGGTTTTATTCAACCAAATTCACTTTGGCGCCAATTAAGGCGAGATCAAAAACCAACAACAAACAATTTTATTCTCTCTCCATATTTGGGAAATTTCATTTTGTATGGAATACCCCTTTAAACTACTAGCCCGATTTGTGAGGAATGAGCACTTATATTTATATCAATAAATCTTTATTGATATAAATATAAGTGACAAAGTAGTACAATTAATTCATTAACATTATACTTATAAGTAGGATACTACACAATGCAATCACGTTATTGTAGGTTGGTTTATATGAAATGAGCAGAGAAATTTATTTTTGTTATTTATTTTTGTTACGTCGTTTTGTAAGGAATCAATTACAATATTATGGATAGGTAACCACTAGTAGGTAAATATGTCATCAAGATTTTTATTTTTTGCAAAGATGTACCTTGGTATATTTTGTTTATCTTTTTCCATATATAAAATTCAAAGTCCTGACTTAATGACACTATTCAAGTTTTCATTATAATGTGGAGAATGTATAAGAAAGGTATTCCTGAATAAATTCGCGGAAAAGTCGCGGCAATTACGCTAGTAAGTTCATACTATGGATTATCACAATGTAACAATAATGATCAAGACAACAAAAATAAATTAAATATTAGAGATATAAAACCAATATATTTTTTATATTAATCCATGATATTTCGTTGATTCCATGCATCTATTCGCTTGGTTCAATCATATTCAGAATTTATCGCTTCTTGTCTAGACATATCCGGTTTCATGTACGCAGACCAGGGGATATGTTTATGAACATCCCTTGAAAGAAGTCCGGAATACTCATAAACGATAATCATTAGGGAAATAAATTCATCCGGCGAATAGGCACCATGGAGAGTGGACATGGAATAAATTATTATATAAATAGAGTTCTTTTCTCGGAAATTGTTAGCTAAGTCTTGACAGCAGGGTTGACGTTGACGGTGACTGAAATAATCGATATGGTCAGTGCTTGAATACACAAAACGGCGAGCTTTATATGTTAGGATCGTAGCAAGTAGAGATAAATAGTTCCTGCCTACGCCAAGGGAAACAAGGCTTGACCGTTCTAAAATGCTACAAAATACATACAGAAACGCACGTCTACACGAAATGTAATTTCCCAAATATGAAGAAGCTTCACATAATTTTCCACTCAATTGTTTGTTTTTAGTTTTTAAACCTAATTTGATTGAAAACACCATCATATGGTATGGTAATAAAAAATATTTTGAGGTTATTCTAAAGTTTTTTGTAAATATGAAAAAAAAAAAACCATACGGTTTTCTTAAACCAAATATGTTTTGGCGCAAATTAAGGCCAGATCAAGAGCCACCCACAATTGAGAGGAAAATTATTTTCTCTTTATCCATATATCTTTATCTCTAGGTTGGCGTAGCAGCTTTGATAATGGGATGGTAGCCCGTACCGATCGCCGATATCGATAAAATAACATCCCTTTTTTTTACCGTAAATAGCAATTTAATATCGAAGTCTTAACACAGTCACCATTTTAATAATGTAAAATTTTTAATCTTTAAGATCCCTTAACATAATATTGTAGTTCCTTTCCTACCTTAAGAATAATTGTAAAAACTTTTTACAAATAAATATATCTATCTATCTATCTATCTAAATAAATGGGAAATTTCATTTAGTATGGAAGAGCAACCGCCTTTAGTAAAACTACTGCGAGAGCTTTATCAAATGCGTTAAAGTGGTATCACGACTTTATCCAATAAGTATTATTATGCAATGTTCCGCTCTAGATTTAAGTGTAGAGTGGCTAAATTACTATGTCAGTTTATGAGACTACTTATGTCTAAGCATAGCAGTGAGAGTAGCGTAGGACAATGACGATAAAAAAACATATTATTAAAGTCCTAGGTAAGTGGCACTGGCACTGATTGTATCTGCATATCTCATCAGATCTTGTTTCGTTCACTTAATTCCATAAAAAACAGTACAGATTTTAATGTATTATAAAACCACAAAAACAGAGTTACATTTTCATGTGGCATTGTGCGAACAATGGACAATGAGCTCACATTTTCAAGTTCAAAACTCACGAAACGTGATTTTAGCTGTAATTTAGTTATGGGTCGGTTGTTTTTATGATTTGGTTTGCTAAAAGGCCTAATGTGCACCTTGTTATTTTAAGTTGTGACTGTGAGAATATTTTGATATCACGTACTAAAAACCTACTCAAACGATGAGCTTTAGAATAAACGCACGTGACAAGATATAAAGTGATATTTATCTATAAGCTAGCAAGCATATGGTTGTAAGTTGTATCACTTGTAATGAGAATTACCTCTGTTTCCTGCGATTGATCAAGTCACGTCGGCGACACTCGGTTAAGAATGTCGACACTGGTCTGCTCGCCTCGCTACACTTCAATCAGTGTCTGTCGACTTCGTAACCAATATCATTTTACTGAATATTCTTATTTCACTTATTTTATTAGGTAAACACTGTAAATAGGTAGGTCTTGGATAGCGAGGTTAAAAGTAGCCCTCCTGATCAGAAGGTCTAAGTAGCATTTGGTAATAGGTATGTATTTATGTATGTCATCATCTCAAGGATGTCCACTGCTGAACATAGGCTTTCAGGTTTGACAATACCCATATCGCGTATTTTTTGTATGGACTGACGGACATAATATTAATGTACCTCGTTTATTTTCATAATTTTGGCATGGCATAAGTGCTCAAAGATTAACTTCGAGAACTTATGCCATGCCGAAATTATGTGTTTCAAAGCCAAGGCCCAAGACGGAACATAATTTAAATAGGTGATAAAGATCACTGTGCAGTGTAAATATTGTAAATACTTATTCGTATAATATCGCCGCCTGGGGAAGTACCACACCTTTGCCACCATACGCCAAGCAGTAATGTGCAAACATTACTGTGTTCCGGTCTGAAGGGCAATGTTACCCGCGAAATTACTGGGCATGACGAGATTCAACAACTCATATCTCAGGGTGACAGGCGCAGTGCAATGCCGCGCAGAATTTTGAACTTTAAAACACTGGGTGGCACTGTGTCTGATATGGGCAATCATGATGCTTACCATCAGTTTACCTGATTTGCTCGTCTTGTCACTCACTACCATAAAAAATTTAATCATAAAGTATAAAGCTTGATGGTCAAATCGACTTATAATATTTCATAACATGTTTATGTTACACTCAAATCCACAGTATGATTAAATAGCATACCTACAATTATTCCATAGTTAGATAAATACTCTATTAGCTAAAACGTATGCGTGGCTAGTGCATATAAACAGAGTGAGCCGGTATCATGATTGCCCTTTACGTAAAATGAGGACGTTTGCATTCAATAACTGGTTAAATACAAGTAGTAAATCTTGAGCAGCGGTTTCTCAGTCATCTCACATGCTTGTGCTTTTTACATAGCGTTGAATATTTGCTTCTTGCGTGAAGTCCACAGGCCCACGGCACAGATCGCCGATGATCTCGTTAGACTCGATTGACCGGACCCATCCTTGTGAGGTACGAGTAGTATGTGATGCAACCGGCTACTTATACTTTCTAATTAGTCTGTCCTTCCTGTGGGTTGCGTCTCACAGGAATATACTAACGCGCGTAGTTAGCACCTTGTGTTATGCAAGGAGAAATATAATATGCTTGCAGTTTCTTACGTGAGATAAACGATGTATTTTAGATATTGATGTAAATAAAACTTTTCAAAGCTTTTAATGATAAACATTTATTATCATGTCGATTAGATAGAATTCGTAACTTATAATCAGGAACATTTGTAATTATGAATGATGTAACGACATAATATATAATAACTCTGATAAAGTTGCCCCTTTCAGAGAAAGTTCTTGAGTATTTGCTCAGGTGAAATAATTATAAACAAATTTGTAAAGACTGCAAATGATTGACACTGTGAATACTATGCAATATAGAAGGTCATAGGCACATAGTAAATTAATACCTTAATAATACAGTGGGGACATGTAGACAAAACAGGAACCATAACAATAAAAAAGCAATATTTAGAAAGACTAAGAAATTACCTAATGATTTTGCACAAAAGGCATGTCGTGATGTACTCAGAAAACTGCCGAGTCCGTTACCGCAATTTCAATTTAGCGTAATAGAGCAATTTATGTGAGACACATCAGAGACCAGACAATAAACCGGGAATCGAGCTTGCGGTACATAACATAATCTGTCTAATTATAATGATTGTGACATAATGGTTAATCAAGATAAACTGTCTTCACTTCTCGCGAGATCAGTTTGTCGTTGGAGTCAGGTTGCAGGCTTAATTTAGGAAATGGGTTGATTGGTCAACCAACATTTTATTTTTGGCGATGCTTCTACAAACATTTATTTTCGTATGTAAAATTAATTAATAAAAAATGTTCTGGATCTTTTTAGTAGAGTTTATATATACATACATGTTACTTGATATTAAAGCTATAGAGAGGGATGATTAAATATTTACTTGGTGATATTATTAAAATTCTGTTAATGTTGAAAGAATAGAGTCATAAATAACAACTAATGGCGTAAAAGCTTTCTAAATACATATTTTAAAATCAAAAGAAATAGAAACAGAGGTTAACATATTTTACGATTAGCATTTAGCATAATATTAGGAGTTTGGCAAATCTATAATCATGGCTTCATCATCCGATCAACTTGTAACTTATGGAAAATTTTACTCGAATATCCTCGCTCCACATTACATTTCTACAATTGGCAACCGTAAATATGGAACAGTACCAACGGCTCACGTATGAATGGCTGCATTGTTCCGTGCGACCCCAGAATCACGATATGACTCAGCCCAACGGACAGCATGCTTCAACTGCAGTTCTTATATTTAGTTACGAGTTACGATTTATGATTGCCTTTCAAGGTGAAGCCTTATTTGTTCTACTTATCTATGTTCGTGTTGTTGACAGAGAGTTCCAACTGGCTCACCGATAAACCCTTGTGACTAGGCTTACCGATACCAAATGTAAACTTGTATATCAAGTTTCAATAATAAATACGAGTATAAGCCCAAGATTATGGTCGCATTTATTACCGATTTTATTGTCGAAGGAAGCTTGCTCGATGGAAGAGTCGATTCTGAATAAAAAATATATAGTAATGTATTTTAAAAGACAATAGACAACAGCAACTTGGACATATTTACCACCGTGAAGGCATCATGAATATTTTTGCTTTGTACTTCAATAGTTTTTCAAATCATTTGGTTATATCTGAATGTGGTTTGTATTATCAATTGTTTATGGACTGTAAAGATGAAGATGAGTCCTAAGACCTGGATGAACTGAATGAATGAGGATATGCGTGAAGTGAGTGGAGCTATAGCAGATGATAAACGGGAATTGCGAAAGATGACGTGCTGTTCCGACCCTACCTTAATGATGGTATTTAATTATTTGACTGAGTTTAAAAACAGTATCAGTAACTATAAATTCAGAAGGGGAAGTATAACATTGCGTCACATAGAAATCATATTAATTTGTAGTGCCTGCACCCGGTCGGACTGTCGGCAGTCTTGACATTAACTAATCTTTGTCACTCCAAACTTGTCTGCATAAGTACAGGCCAAAAACATGTCACTAGGCAACGATACGCCCACAAAAGTTGTATTTGAAATTGTCGTAGAGAAATTGGCTTAGTAAAGTATATAGTAACTTAGTTTTTGAGTATTTCAAGTACGCAAGTAAGTATAGTTTTCAAATGAATTTGATCCCTTATCGTTATGCCGCCACTTCGTCAATATACATTTCTCTTGATTCATTGATCAAGTCAGCTTGTCTAGGATCTGAATGAGTGTAGCCAAAAACGAAACTATAACGTCCTTCCATAATGGGAAGCTCATTGACGCCCTCATCAACATTAATAAAGATGGTAACGGATTGTAGCATTCCTAAGCTCGTGATGAGTCGTGCCGACTACCGACAGGCTTGTGAAATGTGATGCATGTTCGAGACTAATTTAAACAAATTTTTATTTGGCTGCAATCATGTGACCTTCAGCAAAATTAAGCCGTATGATAATGGAGTGTTGCAACTTATGAAGCTTTCATTTTTATTTTTGTTCGTTGTGTTCATATTGACTATGTATTTTATCTTTCTGTGATCACCTCCTTATCCTAAAGGATCGTGTCGTCGTGTGCATGAACATGTCTGTTTGATCTGTGTCTGGGTGTTATAAGCGTATTTAAGTATGTATATCAGTCATTTGGTTACCATAGTACAGGCTTCTTGCCTAGTTTGGGACCAGGTGACCGTGTGTGGAAGTTGTCCCATATTTATTTATTTATTTATTTATCTTCTTTACCTAGTATTTACATGTACTGCGACGGTGTTACTTGTGACTCTTGTGACCTCGGTCGTATGATCTACATACATCAGTGGCTATCCATCGTGTTTCTAATAACCGAGCAAAGGAAGGGCCGAGGGCCTTCTACTAGATCACTCCATCTGCTTGGGGACCGTCTACACACTCGTTTATCCTCGTTTAATCATACCATTAATACATATAAGAATCTTTACTGCTTAAAATTAGATCTTTTTATTTTATGAAGGCATAAATCTCGTTATTGTATCGTGGAATCTGTTCGCACAACATGGATCTGATATTGATTTATATTATAGCTGCATAAATAAAGCTGATGTAGAGCCCAGCTGGCATTTAGCTTAGATCGAACGGGGAGTTAGTACTGACAACCTCAATCGGTATTACCATGATGAGTTACTTAACGACGACAGTCTTTTAGGTTATTCAATGAATGATTAATATAATAAGTGTTGTATTTTCTTCTTGATGTCGAATCGGTATGTCGCAAATAACTGTTCAGACCTAAGTCATGTAACATGATTGACCGACACGACTATCGTCTATAATGATCATGCTAATAAGCTTTGAATATAGGTACTACAGCACCATCAATTTTTGCTAGGGGGGGTGATATAAACAGGTCACAGGTACAGCACACAATTACATAATCACACAAACAAATCCTACAGACCTTGTGTCAGCGGTTGCGCGTGAATTTTTTTATTTAAAAGGGGCTACTGCGCACCATATGGGCAACAGAAAGGAAATCCTTTCGATGACATTTTCATAGTGCTATATTATAATATGTAAATCTAAAAAGCCAAATTTTTACGTGTCTTTCTTAGCACGTTGTGTTTTAGGTAGTATGTTGAATCGTATCCTTATTCATAGTTTCTCATTTAGAATTCATCTAATTAAATCTAAAATCTTGTATCTCTTTTATTATGATCAACATCATAAAAGGTGTCATTTGATTTCAATAAAACTGATAGTGCAGCTTTCTACACCACTATTTAAATAGAAACACGTAATCAAGTTATTTTTAAATCTTGTTCCTACCGAATATTGGTGAAATCCTTTGTCAACTAAATCCCATAAACATTTATTTTCCAGTGGTATGTAAATAGCTCATCCTCTATTACATGGGATTTAAAATATAAGTGGCGAAATGTGGCTGTAAAATACCATGGGAATAGATACACCTGAGGCATAACCCTTTAGGGTGTTATGTACAACATGATGTTATGTTAAACGAATTGTGGCGTCAATAAATCGATAACATGAACATTTTCGAATTTAGAAATTTAGTCTTGAAATCGATTCAGGAAGGAAATGCTGAATGTAGGGTCCATTCAAAAAATGATCTTAAAGACCTGCAAAACCTCTGTTTGTTTTTATAACTTAGCGACAGACAGATACTGTGTGTCGAGACTTTAAGTAGGTAGGTAACTGATTTATCATCTCCCTGTCTGGGTTATTATTTGACGTACAGTTAAAAGTTAAAAGGTTTGCCTTGCTGGACAGCAGGTGTTGAAGGCACGCGCCTGGGTGCACCTGTGTACAGAATTAGCAAGGACTCAACTGGTCGGTTTGGTCGTACGTTGGTCTAAAGAAGTTGCTTAACTGGTCCATTTCGAATGATGTCATTGTCAAGTTAAAGACTGGGTGACTGTATTGTTTCAAGGCAAATTCGTAATCCTTATACCTATAATTTGTTCAAATAGCTATCAGATACTTTATTCTGTAGTTTTGTTCTGTAAACATATCTAAGTTTGGATGTTAATATGGAATATTATAGAATATTATATGTTATAGACTTCTTAGATCTTAGTTCAGATTTTTAGTGCCAAAAACAATATGCACAGTGTCCTTTTTGACAGTAAAAATCGAAACTGAAAACTAAAAATTCTTGTTCCAGAAGTCTATAATGGAGTTCTGAAAAGTAACGCCAAATTCAATGAATTATCTAAAAAATTTTACACTAATTGGCTCTAGGGTAATCCTATCAATTAAAAGATATCAATTTAATTCAATAATATCCAGATGGTGAAACAGCCAATTATTAACAAACAAATACCTAAAAACATCCGTAAAATTTTGCGCATAAATATATATTAATCTTAGTTATATTTTCAGTGGGTCCCTAAACTAGGCAAGAGCCTGTATCTTAGGGCCCAGAGATGCGATTTACAACTTTATGCTGTAAGTCACAAGTTATTGTATTCCAACCATAATTTTTACCTGCATTTCAATTCGGTGTATTGACCGTATTGACTTCAGAATATCGAAATGCAGGTAAAAATAATAGTTGCATATAATTGGCTGTTTCATCATCTGGATATTATAATGTTCGTAGAGGCTTGGACACATTGGAGAAATCCCTTTGTCATAAGTTTATTTCAGCAACCATCTCTCTGATCTCTTTGACGAAGCATAATATGAATTTTCAAACAGTCCAAGTAGGTGTTCTTTGCCGACGTGATATTAATACACAAACTACTCAGTAACGTTAAACGTTTAGTTTTTTTTATGGACCCATCTAATATGTGTTATCGCGTTAGTAGATGTAACATAGTGATGTTGAAGTCACGTAAATGCTTTGAACGAGTGGAGAATTTCGAATCAGTTCCCATTCATTTTTAGAATTTGTAAGGGCCAACCTACTCGAATGTTATGTTAGGTGTTATTATAAGCACTTTTAAATTCAAGCGTTTCAAAATCTGTTCCGCCTTGTTTGCCTCTTTATACCACTGACCCTTCGAAAAAGTTATACAAATAAAATTACCGAATAATTTAATTTAAAACCTACATCTGCTTCTGCTGCCCTTTCAAAAAGCAGCCAACATTTATATACATACATACATACATTAACGCCTTTTTCCCGAAGGGGTAGGCAAAGGTGTACCCAGGACTCAGTCCCATAGTAGATACACCCACATTTCGCCAGTATGTTATTGATCCCATGTAATAGGGGGCGAGCCTATTGCCATACCGGGCACAGTTTCAGACTCCAGGCAGTTATTGAGATAATTCCTAATGGAAAAATCCAATATTTTACACTTTTATATACCTATCCTATAATAATGTTCTTTACAAAGTTGGACGTGCGTGACTTGAAAGAGCTCTAAACGATTTAATTCTCACTACGTCGCGTCGCCTGCGTGCTCTATGCCGATATGAATGGGTTATTATGTATGCTTATAATTGATTTCTTTTGATATGAAACATATGAATGGAATCAGTCGCATGGAAGCAGTCTCTATTGACTGGACGTATTAAGGACGGCTTACTGACGTGTAATTCTAGTGATTTATTAGTTTGAATAGCATAATTCAAATAAGTATGAAGGTAGTAAATACTTATTTGATAATGTGATATGGTAGTATTCTCGGCCGAAGCAGTATGTCGCGCCCGAAGAGGTGTACGCTCATCGATTTTTGCAACATTTTTGCTATCTCGGCCGACAATAAAAAAAAAATTATGAAACAGTCAGTGTGGCGAGTATTGGCAAAAACTATATCTAGTAGTGGACTTCCTATGGCCGAGATGATGACGATAAAGAGTCAGCCCCATTATTAGTATTATGGGGTTAGAATAGTACCTTTAAATTGTTATTTTTGATGTGCAACTACTTAGGTTAGATATTTCTTAGATATTCGCAATTGCTAGGTACTCTTTCTTCTTAAAACCTTTAATAGCTTCAACCACTTTTTTTTTATGACAGTAAGTGCCAAGACGAGCAAATCAGGTGCCTGATGGTAAGCATCATGATTGCCCATATCAGACACAGTGCCACCCAGTGTTTTATAATTCAAAATTCTGCGCGGCACTGCACTGCGTCTGTCACCCTGAGATATGAGTTATTGAATCTCATCATGCCCAGTAATTTCGCTGGTAATATTGCCATTCAGACTGGAACACAGTAATGTTTGCACATTACTGCTTGGCGCATGAATAACTGGCAAAGGTGTGGTACTTCCCCAGGCGGCCCCCTGCTAAAGAGGCCTACCACTACAAAAGCACCACGTATATTTATATAGGTATATAGCCGCGTACGTATTTTTCGATCCCATGGGAATATCGGGATAAAAAGTACCTTATTACAGGGTCTAAAATATCTACATACCGCATTTCAACCCAATCGGTTTAGTAGTTTTGGCATGAAAGAGTAACAAATATCCATCCATCCATCCTTACAAAAACTTTAACATTTATAATATAGTAAGATACCTGACGTTTTAAACACTGCGGTATTTGTGGCCACAGGATCACTTACCAAGTTAAAGTTCTTTGCACCTAGTTAGTACATAATTAACATAAATTATGCAAAGGATAGTAAGTATGATTCGAACTATTTATTCGTTTAGCATAAACATTGCGTTCAATACATCAATAACATTCTCCGAAGGAAGTGATTCCATAGTTCGAGGAATCTGAGACGAGCGGCGCGTGCGCCTATCGCATTTCCGGCAAACCGAGTGGAGTGCATCTATAGAGAAAGTTGAGCCTTTCAAGGAAAGAAACACTTCACTATTTACTAATCTACGTCAAGCTTGAGAACTAACTGTTAATTTATCTGTGAGAGTACAGTTAATGCGACATTACATAAGCCCCGGCGGAAGAACTTTTTTGGAGATAGGTACAATGATGTTTTATATAAACCGAGGTAGATGCGTTTTACCCTGCTTTGCGTGGCGAACTCAAGTCAAGCTAATTGGCTTGAGTCAGGTTAGTCGCACCTTTTCTTGCGCCAATGTTACACGTATAAGGTTTACTGCTCACGTAGCTGTGAATCTGTGTTTATCTCTTTCTGACAACCGGATTTTATATATCTCTGCTATATTTTTAATGAGTGATGGAAACAAAGCTGCATATATCGTAGTAATACGTATTATAAATGCGAAAGTTTGCGAGGATGGATGGGTGAATGGATGGATATTTGTAACTCTTTCACACCAGAACTACTGAACCGATTAGGCTGAAATTTGGTATGTAGGTAGCTTAGACCCTGGTATAACACATGCGGTTTTCCCGTTATTCCCACGGGAACGGTGACAACACGGGTGAAACCGCGGGCCACATTTAGTTTTACATAAGTAAATAGAATAGAATTTCGGGTTTTTTAATGGGTCCAGCCGTTAGGGTCCCATTCCGGTACGTGCCGGCCGGACGCACCCACAGTGAAAAATTTGTTATTACGCTAAGCCTCCGGCCGATACGCTCCCACTGTAAAACAACCGTTTTTAGGACAAGATACTTCAACAAATTAATACTGTCGAAAACAAAAGTATTCTTGAATTTAGTATGACGTCTCTATTTGTATGAAAGTTCATAGGATTACACGTAAAATAGCAGGAAGAGATTACTAAGATTTAATGTTATTATGGTCGTGATGTTATGAGTTATGTAAATGATACCTATTTACCAATAGTTATATTGTTAATCGTATTAAAGATCATGATATTGCACTAAAACTAATGCCAGCTTTTAAACATAATTGTAATATTTCGATGTTAAATTATCCACTGACTGGCTAGCATGGGTAGCATTTTCCAGCGAAATAAATAGGTAAATAAAAAAGCCGAGATGAATCCTCCCCTCCGTAGACGCCCTCGCAACGTCCTGGACGACCCGGACGACTCTATCGCCGCCGTCACATCGGCGGCGCTAGGTTCGCCCAATCCTACCAATATACGCAACAGACGCTCCGTTTTCGGTACTGGTGCCGGATACCAGATCGACCAACTCACAGAATCACAACACCGACCTCGCCGGCGAGGTCGAAGATCTCTCAGATCCTTCAGATTGTTAGTTTCTCTCCAAATAATCAAACAGATCAAACCATTGATAGGGCCCTAGGACACTCCCATTCTGGGGTGCCAGGGCAAGTCTGACCCCGCGTATTCTGGCGACGGCCCAAGCCGAGGTTCGTACCGTCTAGGTGCCCTTGTGCTAGTCGCCCTTTAACTTTGGGTTGAGCGCCTCCTGCGCTCACCACTGCCCGGTAAAGCTGTAGAGGCCATCTGAGGACAACAGCACAGGTCATTAACAAAAAAAAAAAAAGCCGAGATGAATCAAACGTCCTACTTACTACACTTTAATTTGTTTGATAAGACTGATTTTGAATAAATAAACACTACTTAAAATCAAGTTTAAAAGCATTTTTTTACTGAATGTACCTCATATACCTAATTTAATTTGTTTTGGGATTCGTGTGTGAGTGGTTCGGAGTTAGAATATTAATTAAGTATTAAACATATACTATTGGTATTAGTTATTGGTATTAGAAAGGAATAGATTAAAACATTGAGGTAAATTAAAAATTTAAGTTATTCGTTCCCGTCTGCCACAAGTATTAAATAAGCGTTTTAAAAGTTCCCCTTCTCTATTTCCTGGTCCATCACTTTTTTTTATTTAAAAAAAAGCTCTATCATATTATCACTTATTCATTGAGACGATTGTAATGACCACAACACGATATATTTGAATACTGCCCCATCTGAGCCTAATGCTGCAGCATCAGGCCAAGGTTACCGTGTCAAAGTCAAAAAGATTTATTCAAATAGGTCACAATCTGACACTTGTGTACGTCATTTAAGATAAACAGTAATGAGTCTACCGTGCGTTCGGAATGATACCTTTACAGGGAGAACGTGTGATTGCAATATTTTTGAAATAACAGGATACCAATATCGACCAATACGCACTGGAACTCATAAAATATCTCAGCCTTTGGTAGTCCACTATTACTGGATATAGCCCTTCCCATAACGGGGGGTTTTGCCAACCAGGAGGTTTATATTTATGTGTACTAGTATATAATACATACTGGTATAGCATAGTCAAGTCGGTCGGGGTCGACCTAGGCGTACTTTTCATGAACAAGTTGATGTTGTCTTAAGGAAGGACCAGGTCAAAAGTACCAACAACCGACGACCAAGAGGAAAGAAATAGTCTCTGCCTATACAACGGCAATAAGGCGAGACTGTATGTACGTATGTATACCTATATCATACATAATATACAGTATGTAATTCATTTACCTATTATATTACAGAGGGATCATGGGAATTGCCATTTGTTAGTGAACTGTATTATTCACACATACCCAATCACACACTCACACTCACCAGACACATACATAACACAAAATAGACACATTCATTATAACGTAAATCTGATTAATTAATATAATTATCGTGAATGCCGATATCTAAAGTTTCCTAAATAAAATTATACAAACAAATATGTTAGAATATTTCATTCATTTGGTTTCAAAATCCAGTTCTTTTGATTATAATTAATTCTCTTACAATATTCGTCTCGGTTAGTAAATAATAAGAAATGTAATGGAGAGTTTTTTTTTATTCATTATACATTATTCAAGTTTCCAATAATAGTTAGTTACCCGCTGCGTAATAGTAGTATTGCATCACAATTATAGGTTCACAAAAGTGCTCTGCAGGTGTTCCTGCACGGTAATTATCTTGGAATGTGAGTCAGTTTTTCCCATCAGTCCACATGAATATTTCCTCTATTACCTATTTACTTCCACCTATGTGATTACCGGTTATATATAATAGGGCCACCCCTTCTTCATCCCGTGGGAGCCGTGAGACCCGGCAGAGGGACATATTCAGGGAGTGGGCAGCCGTGCTCTCCGTTTTCAAGTATTCCAACTAATGCGATCACCAAGCCGCCCGCTGAGCGTGGTGATTAAGGCATAATCCCCCTATATGAATAGTTTATGGCGTTCTATAGGGGAGGCCTATGTTCAGCAGTGGACTTCTTCCGGCTGAAGATGATGTGATTACAACTAGTCGATGTCCTATTCCTGTCACAGTTACATCCTATCAAAATGTAGGACATAGTTGCTAAGATGCGTACGGTGATCAACTGTACTGTCCTAGAATTTAGTAGCATAATTAAACTTCGGCAAGTTGCTGAAACGTTCATTAAAATTTTATCTCATCATAAATGCCCCTATTCTCTTTTATTATTTTTCTCAATTAAAATTTATCTAAATGATTGATTAGGTATTATATTTGATTGTAAAATTAAACATTTGACTTTTAACGTAAGGCCAATTTCTTTATATTGCCGTCTTTCTAATTTTGTATTTTTAAGTATTTATTTTACTCAAACTTAACTCAAACTCAAACAGATTTATTCAAATAGGTCATAATCTGACACTTTTGCACGTCAATAAAGATAAACAGTACTGAGTCTACCGTGCGTTCGGAAAGATACCTCTACAAGAAGAACGCACAAGAAACTTGTAGGGCTTAATTTTTTCAACAGATAGTTTTACAATATTTGGTTTGGTTACATTCGTTTTTCTTTGAAGGTGCCGCGAGGCGGCTATGCAGAAGTTTCCAGGCATCTTTGTCCTCTATGTACTTTATAATAAGCCTTCTTTAGTAAAGTACATTTTATATAGGTATTGAATTTACCCTATGAGAGCCCAGTTATCTCTTTTGGGATTTTATTATAGAAACGTACACAATTTCCTAAGAATGTCTTTTTATTTGTTTTAGATAATCTAAAGCTAGGTGCAGCTATTTTGTCTGTATTACTAGTATTAAAATTGTGAAGGTCACTATTTAATTTGAATTTATGTAAATTTTTACGCACATACATGATGTTCTCATAAATGTATAAGGATGGTAGGTTCAGTATGTTTATATCTTTAAATAATTCCCTCAGGGATTCGCGTGGACGCTACTCATAGATGGCACGAATCGCACGTTTTTGTAGTATAAAGATAGTTTCTATATCTGCGGCTGACCCCCACAACAGAATCCCATAAGACATCAAGCTATGGAAATATGCAAAGTACACTAATCTCGCCGTGGCTATATCTGTTAGTTGCCTAATTTTATAAACCGCGTAAGCTGCAGAGCTTAGTTTCCCTGAGAGCTCGGTGATTTTAAAAGGAATATATATGATAATCTCATTTTAACATACTATCGTTTGGTTATCATATGAAAAATATAATGCCTTTATTAAGAGCATATTAACTCTAATTTATCCACACAGATGGACTTCCTCCTATGACTAAGCCTATATTCAAAGCTCTCGAGTAGCGTCGAGTGAATTGTGTCAGTTGACGAATTATGCCACTTTCTCCGCTACACAGCAAGCCTGGGGGCTCGGTGCTGGATACACCTCCGCATATTTCTACCATCATGAATAATAATTATGGTGTATATATTATTATTCAATCATAACTTTTGAAGACATATTTGTATCTCGATGTTTAAATAAGGAAATGTCGATTACAAATATAGTACGAGTGTTTTACCGATATAACTTTAAGCCCAATTTGCTTTATTACTTTATTTATTTGTATCTATAAATAAAGTTAGCAATTGGCTCGTCTCCTACTACATGGGACTAAAAATATAATAAAATTAATGATACGTTAGCCGATCCCGGGATGAGCTTGATGCGGCCGCGGTTGACAGACGAGCCGAAAAAAACATTAGGTACTGGCGAAGTGTGGATGACCTACTATTGGACACCTCTGCCTACCCCTTCGGGAAAAAGGCGTGAAGTTATGTTATGTGTCTGTAAATAATAATATTTTTTGATCGTTCCATCTTCATACATAATTAGCACTAAAATTGTGGAGGAGATTATGGTAAGTGGCAGAGATTGTTGTCTAGTTACTTTTGCATTAAACGTTCAGTGCTATCAATAAAATTATGCAAATCATTGCACTTACTGAACGACCATAGTTGGTGCTTTTACGCTTATTAAATAAGTCCAAGGAATGAATCTGTTCTCATCTATATTCCTGCCACGACGACGTCAGGAGGCACTTGAAGCTCACATCTACATAAATGTGAGTTCATCACACTGCCTACATTAGGTATCATCTGTCAAAACGTTCACAATTTTACCACAACCACCGCCCATTACATTGCAGCTTCGAAGATTGCCGCCTACGCAGCAATCTTGACAGGAAACTCATTGTCCTCATTTAAGCATGATATTGTCAAACGTCAGACTCACAATGAGAACATCATAAAGAATCTTATGGATTGCTGTAGTCGCTTGATGTTTACATTAGCTTAGGCAATGCAATAGTTACCTAAGTTTTGTTCCACGGTTTGTTAGAGGTTGATTCAGAATTCGGACACATCCTGGATACAACGGCGGGCGTGGTTTGGGCGTATTTCCATGTCTGACACCCGAACTATACTGCTTTGTCCATTGCCCACTATATCGGTACGTAGGAAGAACGCTATAGGGCCATGATTGGCAAAAAAACTTTGTGTAGAAATGTATGAGTACTTATTGTTATTAATAAGTGATTTATTATATTTTATGAACCATTTATTATCTACAATTTATACATTAGTGTATGTATAAATTGTAAAGATACACCACCTTAAGATACACCATATTGTCTGGAAGAAATCGTTTATTAGCGATGAAACCGCCGCTTGTACTAACTATAGTTTCTGTGCCTGTAATGTTATTTCAATGTGTACAATAAAGTGTTATCTATCTATGAGACCTAGCCTATTAGATCGTATCGTGACCATCGCGTTCCGTGCACGGCGCGCTAGGTCTACATCAACAATTTCTATGAAAACGGTGTTGATACTTGGGCAAAGGACACCATTTCGTATCCATCGTCTGGTCGGATACGATCATACACCGGTCCTGTAACGTAACGGTATAATGGGCTAACAGATTAATCTTCGAACCTTTGGAAAAATATTTTATCCATAGAAAGAATCATTACCGCATTATTACGCAAAGATTGTAATATGACGAATGAACACGCAATGCGAGTACTGACACCGTGTAAATTGCATATAAGAGGACTATTCCCACGGTCGAGCCTTCGTTGGCGCTAGAGTGCAGTATTTCAATGCATTTTATGTAGCAATGCAGACACCGATCTAACATATTATAACTACTGCACGTTTATATAATTGCAATGTGCAATTGAATATTATATGGTAACTGTTCACTACGTGACTACATGCTATGAGAATGTCCCAAGTTCTAGCTACTGTCTTCTTTTCGGCTTTTACGTCAACCGCGGGATACGCTGACCTACTCATTGATATTATTATTTTTCTTTAGTCAACCGAGGTCACTCTATATTATACAGTCTACTATAATATACTCTTAGGTCAACTGAGGTCACTTGTGAATTCTCGTTGGAAAACTATACCCGCTCTTTGTTTGAGTATATAGTACCTACACCTTTATGATATATATATTTATATATCGGAAGCGGGAGGGGCGAAACGTGAGGATTTTGAAGTTGAAAATAGTTGAAACTACATAAAATGGTAATGACGCTACAAAATGGAGCTGGAACCCTGGAGCATGGGTTGTGAGTTGTATGGCCAACTTAAATATGTAAGAGTTTTTGGGTCTCCATAGTGAAGGCTTCTAACATGTACGTAACATGACCTCTACACATCAAGCAGGTGACAAAAAATAGTATCTTTCTCCCCAGGGAAAAAGTAGAAAAGTTTTCTTTTCAAACAAATGGCTACGTATAATTTTGCTAAGCGGCAATTTGTAAGAGGCCGACACAATATCTAAATATAGTATCATGGGTGCATGGCATGGCGTTAGACGCAGCGTAGTATGAGAGAATATAGTGTAAATGAGGCAGGACTAGAGCAATGCACTCGCGTCGGGGGACGAGTGACCTTTAGGATCACGTTTAGGATTATGTGATGAGGGTACTTATAACTGACTACTGATCTTACGTATAAATGTATAAAAGTGTATGAGTCTCTTAATCGAATCTCACCATTTGGATTTTTTGGGCGCTACTACGTGTTTCGGATGAAACGTTAAATTTTAAGTGCCGGCTGTTACCTACTAGATATTTCACAGGACTCAAGCAGTGTAATTGGGCTAGTTCGTTCTGTTAAACTTATAAAAATTAAAATTATAATTAAACTCTATGTAAGGACTCAGCTTTCTTGTGTGTATGTTAGATCCCGACCAAGTTCAATTCTACTGAGCAAGTCACCACTCACTAGAGAATTGCAGTAGCGTACCATTCGAAGCGTAAAAGACTTCTTTCTGAGTCACCCTTTGCTCTTTTGTAAAGTGCATACTGCATAACGAAATATTGTATTGCTCATGAAGGATCAATTAAATCTGACATTTGAGTTACTTATGGAAGCAAAGAACCATAAAAGAAATCCAATCAATTAAACGATAATTTAGTTACAACAGTGTTTATTATTTATTTCCATTTATGAACCACTAGCTGTGCCTTGCGGTTTCACCCGCGTAGTTGTCGTTCCCGTGGGAACATCAGGATAAAAAGTACTCTATGTGTTATTTCAGGATCTAAGCTATCTACATAACAAATTTCAGCACAATCGGTTTATTAGTTTTAGCATAAAAACGGAACAAACATACACACAAAAAACAGCGCTACCGCTGTTTTTGTGCCATCTAGATGGCGCTGGAGTCGAGTTAGAACTCGCTGGCATTTTGTTTACCTTTTACAAATGTAACGTTTTACATCGACTGAGATTTGAGATTTATAAATAAAATGAAAATGATAATAATAACACCTTTATAATATTAGTAAGATTTTAACTATTTAACTAGTCTTGTAAATTGCTATTTATTTACATTATCATTCAATCAATAATTTTGTCAAACACTAAATATTATTATTTACTTAGTTAAGACAATAATTGTTGTTTTAACTGTAATCCAAACAAAGCCTGTAACGTTGCCACTTACCGCTTTACGAATCTGGTATGATAATTACCATGTACGAGTAGTTGTAATGATTATATAATATATTAGTATTAGATAATAAGTAAGCCCTACAAGTTTCTTGTGCGTTCTTCTTGTAGAGGTATCTTTCCGAACGCACGGTAGACTCAGTACTGTATCTTCATTGACGTACAAAAGTGTCAGATTATGACCTATTTGAATAAATCTGTTTGAGTTTGAGTTTGAGTTTGAGATAATATCTTGTTTGGTATAGATAATATCGCCCCGCAGACAGAGCAACTTTAGTTGATGAAACCAAAGACTTATTAGAGAAACTATCAACTCTTAAAATTTCCGTTAAAAGTTGCCCGTTGCAGCAACACAAAGGCCCAGTTAACGATTGCCGCGATTAAATAAACTTTTGTGAAGGGGAGAGTGAAATCGTTTTATCCGTTGCGATTGCCGATTAGGAAAACCGACACCTTGACACAACTATAGTGCAAATTTGACAGTTTTTAGTTGCGGCAATTTGAAAATTCAGTCATCGATTACAACAACCGAAAACTGTTGTCGTTTATCGAAATTCGCAATTAAAGTTGCTATGTCAGATAAGTAGATTGCTAAGCATTATTGTTACATCACAAACAATAAAAATAAAAATTAAAAAACATAACAACAAATGGTGTAACATTGGCGGTCTTATCGCTAAGGGCGTTATCTTCCAGACAACTGCGCAGGACGAGGAGAGTACAGTAAATCACATTTGGTTAGTAGTGGTGGTGGTGTTGGTCTGCACAGTTTCTTTATGTAAACAGCTGGTTGTGAGTTACCTGTTGCCGCAACATGAAACACAAAGTTGCTCTGTCGGCGGAGCGCCTAATTGTTAAGATGGGTTTACACTAGGTAGCTTTGTTCATACACGTTTTATAAATAAACAGTGTACAAGATGTGGTTGTATTTATGTCCCGGCGCTCGACTGTTATTCCAAGTCGCCTGTTTATTCCAACTTGATTGTTGTTATGCATGTAGCGATAGCAAGGCGCCTCGGGCCGCCCACGCTCTAGTAGGTGCGTCTTTAGATCCTTTAGCTAAATATTTTTAATCTTATATAAATAACAATGCTTGTAATTTTGATGTGTATGTTAATATTAAACAGTTCATGTGCTTTTATGATTTGGTAGTTTTCTTCTTCTTTTTAGCTTATGTCCCGGCTGGAGTTAGGATCTGTATGACACCTTTTCCGCCACTTTCAATGATCTTTCCATTATGTGTATCTTTCTCTTTTGACAGCATAATCTGGAGTCATAATAAAATCGTTGGCTTTGGTAGTAAGATGCCAAATCTCAGTTGTACATTTAAATATTTTATTGAAAGATTCAAAGGTGTATTAGTGCCAATCGGCACGTATTCATCACAATGATATGTATTACTAATTTGTGTCTGAGAACAAAACCATATCGGGTGGCTTTATGTTAAGGCGGTGAGCTGGCAAGCCTGAGTTTAGTCATCATATCCAGGCAGCTTACCATAATATTATTTTGTTAGGTTTCGCTCGGCAGCATAAAGTGTTATAATAACTTTCAATGCAATGTTATTTTGAGGGAAAATTATAAATCTGACTTATTTTGCTACTATGTAGAGCCAAAATGCAGGGTACAAGAAACAGTTCTACAAGTTCAGAAGGCTCATCAACCTGAGCCTCGGCCAATAGCTGCGTAATGACTTAGTAGTAGTACCTCTAAATAACCTCAAGATAAATTGTAGCGTAGAGCAAACTGTAATTATATTTTCCTTTATCGGTAGTCAAGATTCAGATGTCATACATTTTTAATAAATGGCTTTCAATGATTGTCAATTCGTATTTTGCTTTCGTGTCCCAGGATTCTTAGTTTCTTAAGAACATATAATTACCTACCTTCTTAATTTAATTGGATAAGTAGCTTGAATTTGTTTGATTATTTAACTATTTTTGTATATGTGATAGTTGCTTATTTGTTGGTTGCCCTTAATAAATAAATAAATTAACATTCTGTTGTTATATTCCGCTTGTACTTAACTTTTTGTCCAGAACATCTTCGTGATAAACTACTTCAACCGAACTGCATAATACAGACCAACCTGAAAGTCAAGTCTTTCTTGTTCATTTGATGAATATCAAGAGCTCTGGCACATTGAAGTATGGCTTAGGGCATCGTTAACAAGGTGCCACCGGCGTTAAGCACCCAGATTGCTTATCTCAATAATCATCTTAGATTGTATCAAGACGTGTCTCCGCTTGAATTATAAGAATTTACTTACTTTATAGCCTTTTGCGAGGTCTCTGTGCAGTTTGTGCAACTTGCAATTAAAGTTCCGGATTTTTAGTGTTAAAATACTAAATGATAACAAGGATTCTTTCCCACAAGATGTCTAAAGTCAGATTCAGCTTTGCATAGCATAGTTTGTTGAACCTCAAGTCGTGTCTAGGGCCCTAGAGTATATTTCTAATAAAACCACTATAGCAGAGATGGTGCAGTCATAGTATCTTTTATACCCATCTACGTAGCTGCTGTTCTAACAAAAAAAACCACATTAAAACATTGTATGCAATTTAGACTGTACCAAACAGAAATATTATTTCTTAGCGTCTAGTAAGTACGCCTCAAGCCGAGATCCTGGCTTCGACCCTGTCCATATAGTCCATAGTGTAAGAGCGTGCGTGACCGACTCCTAGATAGCGCTTTCGATAGCCGCCAGCAGTTCTCCGGCCACGACGAGCTTTGCCGATTACTTTTAGTGCGACCATCCACCACGTGCAAGACTATGTAATAATATTGTTGCAGTACATAACAGCTTCATAATATTTTGTTTTAGTTGTAGCTTATGACCTCAGTAAACTACGGGTCATTATTATCTAATCATGTCTCAGTCTCAATTCACAATTCTCAATACTGAGAACTTTTTGAATTCAGTTGGCTCACCACCTTGGGACTTGGACCATCGTTTCGATCAAGTGATATTCATCGGCCGTATAGTTCCCGGCTATATAATAGGGCCACCCCTTTCCCATCCCGTGGGACCCATGAGACCAGGCATATAATACAGCAGCGCTCTCCTTATCCAAGTATTCCAACAAGTGCGATCACCAAGCCGCCTGCCAAGCGTGGTGATTACGGCATGACCCCCCATATGAATAGTTTATGGCGTTCTATGGGGGAGGCCTATGTTCAGCAGTGGACGTCCTCCGGCTGATGATGATGAATATTCATTGTCATTGGAATTCTCCAGAAGTCTTCTCCAGACGTAACGTGTTTAGAGTTGTACTTTTATCCTAAAATTAAATCGTCTGATTTTTTTCCTTTACCCTGAGATTTCTCTTCTTTTTCACCCTTGAACGAAGTAATCATTTTCACCTCACTAATGCATTAGGCTGCAAATAAAGGTCAGCTATAAAAAATAAAAGACTAACATACTCGTACGAGAATATCAAGTAGGTACTTATAGAGCATTATCTATCGCTAGCAGTGAATCCTTTACATCGTGTGGTGAGAATATTGTTCAAATGTTGTCCTCCATGGTGAAAATGATTGCGTGCTCAAGTCTATTTGTCCACGTGCGTGTCTCTGCACTGAGCCGATTATGTCAGGAGTAAATTCTCTAATTATGTAACATAATTTCTATTTATTAATGTTTTGAAATACGGCTGCGAAATTTCAAAATATTTTTCTTGTAGAGATATAATTCCGAACTTACGGTATGTTCATTGATTTATAGACTTTTAAAAATGTCTTTTTGAGACTTACTTAAGTAAAGTGTTTTTGAGTTTGCGTTAGAAATACACTTTAAGGGGTTAGCGACTTTTACAAATACGACTAGTTTATAAATATATTTGAAAGTTTTATCATGCTATAGTACAGTATTTCAGAATGGAAAGTTTATTATGTACATCATTTTACGTAGAGTCAGTGCCAAATAGAGTATTGTGTAATGCCACTGCGTGTAATAATGATAACTGGAAAAATTTACGTTAATTAAAACGAGCAGTGTTGCCTGCAGATGCGTTTTGAATGGCAGCTTTTGTTTAAAAGGTCTTTATCAGCTTGTATATTTTACTGCGGTGTCACTTTTGTATGATATATCGATACATAAATGACAATTTGCAATCTATTCCTTTTTACTAACTCATCGGCATTTTAAGTAAAGCACATATAATTAAGCGGACGATCTCCATTTCCTGCGGCCTGCGGTAATGTTTAATCTCTCTTTATCCACTAATTAAGTTTCTTATGTAAAAAGTAATCGTGGGTGAAGATAAATGTAATTCCAATGTAGTGAAATATCACTTTTTCAATGGCCGATGCCCCAAGCATTTGTATAGTGTATAAGGCGATAGATATCGCGAAGACTCACTGAGACTTCGCCGTGGGTGGTTTCCTTTTTGCTTTGGAAATTAAATTAGTTATTTTGTTTTTACTTTTTGTACCTACTACATCCGGGATAAACATGGTGTGTTCAGAAGCTTGTTATTAGAAAGCTTCTTATAACTTCTATTGACAATTGCATTCCAAGAAATAAACTTCGTCTTAATCCCATTAATAATAATATAAATAAAAAATTTTGAGGATGGATGCTTGCTACCCTTTCACGCCAAAACTACTGAACCAATTGGGCTGAAATTTGGTATAATATAAATACTACAAAACTGTTGTATTATAAGCTTCTTGGTTTAGACTCTGGAATAACATACGGTACTTTTTATCTCGATATTCCACGGGAAAGAAGACTAAGCGGGTGAAAGTGCGGGGCAAAGCTAGTATCCTAAAATCAAGAGTTGTTAAATTTTCATTTGGTTACATTATAATATTAGTTAAATTAGTAGCTGATATTAAACAAGAATGATAAGGTACCTATTAACGTTTTACTACATGAAATAAAGGACCACTTCATAAAGACTCATAAACTTGTTTTGAACTTACCAAAATACATTCGGTAAAATTTTGTCAATAAACCTTTATTAAGTAGATCCATATACAGTTATGTGGCAGGAAATATTTGCATGTTTTTATCGCATGGTAGAGTAGAGGAGGCGACAGTGGAATGTAGCACGTAGGCTAGAAATGATGCTTGTGCTAGGGCGCAGCTAGGGAATGTGTTAGGAGGCTCATTCTCAGTGACAAATTGAGAATTACTATCAATCTTTTTTAATATTTGCAAGAATGGAAATGATAAATAGTGTAGTTAAATAATTTCGTGATTTTGCCTCGAAGGGCTTCCGGGAGTTTTGAAAATTGGTGATTTTATATAGGTACAGAAAACATTGTAGCAAATTTAATGAAGAACATCTTTTTGTACTTGAGTCATATTCTAGAAAATAATATAACATATACATTCACGCCTTTTTCCTGAAGGAGTAGGCAGAGGTGTACGCAGGACTCAGTCCCATAGTAGATACACCCACATTTCGCCAGTATGTTATTGGTCCCATGTAATAGGGGGCAAGCCTATTGCCATCTACCGGGCACAGTTCCAGACTCCAGGCAGTTATTGAGATAATGCCTAATGGAAAAATCCAATATTTAACACTTTGCCTGACCTGGGGATCGCACCCGGGGCCTCTTGATTGGCAGTCGAGCATGCGCCCTCTACGCCACCGAGGCAGTCAACGAAAACTGCAATATTCTAGAAAATACTTTAGAAAATAATCTAGAGTATTTTCTAGAATATTGCAGTTTTCGTGATTTTCCAATGTGGCGGTGTGGTTAGGTACGAGGTGGCAAAATTGAAATTAGGAAAGAGCACATCTAAATCTATAAAATTACCTATTTTCAAAACCTCTATAGGAGACTTGTCTAATTCTATGTCTATCTAGGTGGTGTAAATTAAGACTTATAAGTGGCTTCTAAATTATTGTGAAGTTCATAAACCACTATTTTGTTAGGTGTTAAGCAATGGTCAGTTTCTATAGAAGCGTGCCAATGGATAGTCGTTACCGCTAGATAAAGGTACCTATTATGGAACCGTAATTTAGCAAATTTTAGTTTATTGCGGACCATTCTGCTTAGGCAGGGCTATACTTAATAACTTTATACCACTTCAGTCAATCTCAAATGTACTTGTGTCCTGAGTCACTGTTTAATAGATTAAATGGAACGCATTAATCCCTGTAGAGGAACGTCGTCTGAACGCTTTTATTAGCTGAATAAGTCCATCAATTGTGACCGCTGCTCCTTTATAATAGGGCCATGGACTTTGATGGTTATATTCGTGCAGTTATTAATAGAATGTGGTGAGAAAACAGACGGCTGTAGAAACAGATACATTTGCTATAAGCTGTTGGTTGCTAATTAGTTTCATTTTCTATTATTGTCGTGAAATTGAACTAGGGAAAAGGTCAAAATTGTTTGTTAATCCCATAAAAGTGAAAGCTAGTAAAGATTTATTGCATTAGCACTAAATGTGAACATACTTCAAATATGTAAGAGTTTTCCGAGATTTCTTTGAGATTCTAACATCAGAGTGACTTGTACGTATTTTTAAGTTGATGTACCTTTACTTTAAGTTTTACGTAAGAGTTATTACTCTTATTGTGTGGTTTATGATGTGGTTAAATAAGTACTATGTGTTTAAAGAAAAGTTTGGTTGGTTACTGGTTACGTTGTCCATTATTATTTATTATATACAAATTGCGTAATTTTTAAAATGCTGTTATTATTGTTACATGCGGAAAAGTGTGCCTTTCATAAACTTTTTAATTCTCACATCCAATAAATGTGTGTGTTTGTTTAAGTGTACCTTTGTTACGTAATTAATTTGAGATTAGATAATAGTTTTCTGAGCGTTTGACAATATGACGCGTTGCAATTAACTTGTCTTTGCTGATAAGATGTACCAGGGCATAATAAATTACAAGGAGATCTTAAAATTGTCTTTGTCCTTTTGCAGACGTAGCGGGCTGTGCGGTCAGTGGCGCGGCGACGGGTGTGCCTCTTTCCTGGCAGCCGTTTTACTGCGTGCTGCAACAGGACAGGCGGATCCTCACCGCGTACACTAGCGAAGAACTCGCTGTAAGTAAAATTTTTCCTCTATATTCCGTGGTATCTATCTTATTTCGTTAATGATGGCTAAGCAAATCTTCGACATCTACGTCACCCGTTTTCTTACGAGTAGGTCATATTGGCCCATTACTATCAATAGCTGTTGAAATAAAAGACAATAAGTGAATTGTTAAACAATCCATTGTAGTAGTCAGACCAGTAGATAATAATGCCTTCAATTTTTTTTTTTCACCGTGGAACCGACCGTCCGAAAACAGGATGTTATTACAAAATTAGTTCGCAATAGAGCGTGTTTTTGTCGAACTAAATACATATTTTCATTTGTTGGTATGCGATAAATCATTCATGGAGCCACTACGAAATGGATATTTGAACCACATTACAACATAGCGATTTGGTGAGGCCGGTGCAAGTGGTGAAACCATGGATAAACTTTTACCACGATGAGAGATTTATATTTTTATCGCTTCTTCTAGAATCCATACTGAATGATAGAAAGATAAACATTTTATTCGTACACTGCAAACAAGAAAACCTTAAAACTAATAATCATTCATAAAATTATATATATTTGTTGATACTTGTAAATAAAGTTGAATGGTCCCATAGCAACGATTTCAAAGAGAATTTTCGAATATTCTTGATTACTTTCTATGGTACATTGTGGTTTGTTCTTACTCTAGTTTTTAGGTTCTGAATTCTTAGCAATAGTTACCACAAATTGGGAAATTACTACTTTCATAGTTTCGCTTGTTCCGCTTTCCTAAGTTTGTTTCAATATCTGTGTTTTTTGTACTTTTTGTTGATGAATTTTGTAGATGTTTTTAACTAAATTATAATGATTAGCGAGTTGGTAAATTATCTTGTATCATTATATTGGTTTGATTGTTTTTTTGTCTATTTTTAATACACTATTTTGAAAGGTGATCTCTAAAATTTGGACTCTTTCACGTGTAAAGCATGCACCTGCCTTATTCGGTATTCTGTACCAGTTAAAACTAAAACGAACCTATCAAGTCAAGTGTTCTTTCAATTTAAATACCTGCCACAATTATAATTGTTTATTCAAATAACCCGTTCTGTTCAATCTACATTTCACGCGTGAGTCAGCAGGCTCCCATAGCACAATACTGCCAATTACTCACCGTAGCGTGGCCGTGCCAAGTGCCAACAAGCCCATGAAGTGTACACACCTCTTGAAAATCACACCCAGAGTGAAATACAAACTTTACACTGTGGGCTGTGGATGAGAGCGCAGTTCTTAGGGATGATCCCACAGATACTTATATCTAAAATGAAGATTATTGTCCTGGGTGTCTCTGGCTACAAGAAATTCAATATTAAGTTGCTTCTAATAACTACGTGGTTTTAACTTTTTGTATCACACAAACCTACTCTTCTTAACAGGATACAGGACCTCTTAGCAGTTTGACACAATCCTATGGAAAATTTACTAGTAAATCGATGTTTTGTATTCCCCTGTTTCCTCCGAATACAGTTAACCTATTTGATATATTTATATCCTGATTTTTTAAACTAGAAGTTGTAACGTTACGGTATTGGTAACGTACCAATGTAGGTACCTACCTAAGTCCTACTTAGTATAAGCACTACCTAGGTAGATATGATAAACAAAAAAATAGAAATAAAATTAAAAATTAATTTTTTTAACTAAAACAAGATTAGAAACTAAAAAAAAGAATCTAAAAAAACTATTGAGGGAGGAGGTGTGAGGTCGGCAGCTGTTGCAGAGGGTTCTTTGAAGACCGTAGGACGCCGCCCGGGCGCCGCCGACCGCAGATGTGACCTCAGGTCGGTGAGGTCCCCAGCCAGACGAAATACCACGAACAGGTATTGTGCACCTCCCCCTCGGTACGCCGGAATAATAGGGAGAGTCGGCGTACCTGAGTTCCTCTAGTTCGATGATTCAAGGGGAGGGCGCAATTCTATCTTCTTCGCAGGTACCCCTCTGGAGGCCCCAAGGGACAGCGCTTCCTGGCCTTCTTTTATTTTATTTATATCTCCAAGTTGTCCAAGTTGTCGACCAAGTGTTGAATAGAACAAGTTGTAGAAGGTTCAGACCGGACCGAGAATAGTTTCCGACTGAGCCTGACTACGATTAAGAATAATAATCAGAATAAGAATCCGAATGAGAATCAGATTGAGAAACAGAAGGAGAATGACCAAAAGTATCCAGGACCCCGCTTTTTATCCAAATTTTCCCAGTTAAATTTCGAAACCCCAAATTTTGAATTTAGTTTTAAGAAAAGTACATGCAGCCAGTAAAAATTAATTAAAACTTTTTGGGAAGGTATGTAACCTCTACAAACGTGAAGTAAAAATGGTTGAAACCTATGAGAAAGGTATTCAACCTCACAAAATTTAAAAAATATAACTAAGATTTAAAGACATTAGACAATTTGAATGTGCAAAAATTAATAATGTAAACAAACCAAATTTTCAGTTATTTCAGCTAAAATCGATAGAATTATGAAGAGAAAACTAAGACGACATGCTTACAATTTTTTAGCGGACGATTTACAAGCGAAATAATGACTAAAATACCAAAATACATCAAATGTTTCATCATCAAAGGACAATTCAGATAAAAAACATAAAAGTGATCAAGAAAATAAGGTAATATTTACAGTATAGTATGTATAATATTACAAAGTATGTCCCTATCATTTTATTTTTGTTTATTAACTCTACATTTTTTTGTAGTGATCGTCCAATCACGCGAGTAAAACTGCGATTTTTGGAAGTTCACTATGAAAAAACCAAGGTTTGTAAGAAAAATTAAAATGACAGGGACATAGGTTACTTCACTATAAAAATATCAGGATATAAATTTATAGAATGGGTTAATTATATTTGGAGGAGACACGGGAATACAAAACATCGATTTGGTAAATTTTTCATAGGATTGTGTCAAATTCCTAGAAGACCATCTACGCTCTTAACAACTCACAAAAATTAGTTCATGCATGTTTATATATATTTTATACTATATTTTACTATGTAACTACAAAACACTAAGATATTTCAAGAATTCTGGGAAGAACTGCCTTCTGGTCCACAGCTTCCGCTTTTCCAGGAGTCAGGGCGTCCACTTATTAATTGTTAAAAAGTTTTGTAGAAAAATAAATGATTTATGATTATGATTATGGCTCGTACGAAACAATTGTTACACAAACCGCCAAAACTTAACAATGATGTTTATTTGTATTATTAAACTATATCAAAAGACTTTTTGTAACACACTATTAAATAGGAATACAATATAATTCTGGTAAGACTTGGTCTTGTGCATCTCGTACTTATTTCAACAACAAATGTGGTGCGTGGGCGCAAGGCGCTCGCGGCACTCCGCATAAATCAAAATTAAGCATTCTCTAGAGAGGTTCTGCTGTGAAAAACGTGACTATACGAAGATTGTGACCGTTAGTAAGCTGTTATTGAAGAATGTTTGGGAAATGATGACAGATAAATTCACTTTGTGGGATAATCTCATTAAATATAGTCATTAAATTTAATGAAATTGCAGGTGTTAGGTTGCAAGTTTTATCTACTATATTTCTTTAAAAGAGTTATTTAACAATTGTAAATCGTAATCGTTAATGTAAAGGTAGAGAGACTACAATTTGGAGTCTAGAGGGGCTATGGTGGGCTCCCAACGAGTTACACTAAACGAGTCACACTGACACGTTGGATATTTGAGACGCTTGTGCCTAAGCGGATCGTCGATTCAACCTTGATTTCACCACCATATTCTTGCCTTTATCCCACATTAGGCGGGATCAGTAAAGCATGTCATCCTTCTTCATTCATATTATCATTATCACAATTCATCCAGGTCTTTTTAAGACGTCCTCTCCTCACATAACCACTTACATTTATCCTCATAATCCTTTGTGCACATTACTTTGATCCCTTCGCGTAACATGTCCGTACCTTGTCTTGTAGAGATCGAACTCACGGTAGATTCATTTTCTTCAGTTGCTTTATTGTATTAAACAATAAAGACGATACAAAATGTCTTCTTAAAAATAACTAAAACAATATTTCTAGTTTGTGTGAGTTAGTCTTTTTAAAAATTAAAGAGTGGGCTCTTTAATTTTTCATTCACTGGCGCTACCTTCAAACTTCTCCTAACATAACTCATTTAGCCTAGATTTATGATTTCAAAAGAAAATTTCTAAAGGTCATTGCCCCGTAGTTTCATCAGCTGACAGTCCCTATTAGTTCGCGAGAGGAACATTCTGTTACGTGGCGCTATTAGAGACGGGATGTCTTAAACAATGAGAGCGGATATATGAAGTGAACGAGTTCCGCTTCTCATGAAGACAAATTGTCTCTTGCTGTCAGGTGTATACGAGTATACATCGCCCAAAATTATTTAATTTATTTTCCTGTATAATTAAGTTTGCCTTGGTTCATTTCTTTCAATGCTGATTAAGATCCAGTGTTGTAAAAAATATGAGAAGTTAACCAAAGCGAGCGCAGCACATGCTGAGCACAAGCCGATTACCACAACCACTGCTTCAATAATAAATTAGTACTAGAATAGAAGTAATTACGTTGGTTATTATGGTTGAGTAATAAACGTATTTTTTTTTTATTTCTTTCTGTTGTCATCTGTGAATGTCATTAGAAAATTGGTATTAAATTGGCTTTCATTGCCTTTTGTAGGAGTACCTACACTGTTGAGTTTAGCTAAACAGATTGATCTTAGTATTATAAACTCGTACTTGGAGTGGTTGTCTTTAGATATGTAATAATTAGTTAATAATATGAAATATGCAATTGATGATGATTTTATCTTTTTTCACGCTGCAGTCTTTCCCTGGGTTCTATGTGGAAAAGGTAAGCTGGTGTTGAGTGTTGTAATTTGTGATGTGATTTTTTATTTATGCGTATACAGACTTGATGGTAATCAGTTAACACCCTTTTAAAAAACTTTGAACTCATTATTCGCAACTTTTACTATTGAGTCAACTCGAGAAATCGCTAAATAGCTGATTTTCTAAAGGGACGTTTGGCATTAGTGCGAGTTTTTGTTAGTATGTTTTTATTTTGGTATTTCAGAGTTGGTTACATAGTGAAGTTTGTTCAAAATAATGGTATAATGACTACTGACCCATTTTCAGACCCATTAAGGGGATGTAAACTGATTCTCAGTATCATTGTGTGTGTAATAATCTACCACGCATGTTTTTTTTATATTTGGATGCGTTGTCGGATCATGCACATCATCTATTTATCAAATATTATATAATTTCACATTTAAACGACAATAATATTATAAGATATAGGTGCAAGTTCATGAGACAAAATGTAAAACCGACTTTCTTTAAAGGAGCACACATTTTTACGCATTTGCGCTTCTTTGTTATGTTTCGTGGAATACTCGACATAAACGGCACGCGGGTGATGTCATGGCCATATGCGACCAACCATGCCGGGGTTTGGGATATACATTTTATTACCGACTTACCAGATAACATGGAACATTTCTTTAAAAAATTTTAAATGTATTTGAATTAACCGTAATTATTAATGCCTCAGTGGCGTAGTTCGCAAGTGCTTCTGTCATGCAAATAGGGTTGTTGGGTAGTTTGGGTATTTGTTAGGTAGTTTGGTGGTTGGATGAATGTTTGTTAATTTTTCACGCAAAAACTACTGAACCGATTGAGCTGAAATTTGGTATGTAGATAGCTGAAACCCTAACAGGACCTCATAGCAGTTTGACACAATCCTAAAGAAAATTTACTAAATTAATGTTTTGTATTTCTCTGTTTCCTCCGAATACAGTATATTTGATATATTTATATCTTTAAGTTGAAGTAAAGTATCCTTATCATTTTATTTTTGTTTATAAACTCTACATTTTTTGTTGTGAATGTCGAATCACGCGAGTAAAACTGCGATTTTTGGAAGTTCACTATGAAAAAACCAATAAAATGACAGGGACATTCAGGGACAGGGACTGGTTACTTCTCTACAAAAATATCAGGATATAAATTTATGGAATGATAACCCATTCTAAAAACTTAAATAAATTTATATTTATATCTATATATATTATATTATATTCGGAGGAAACACGGGAATACGAAACATCGATTTGTAAATTTTTCATAAGATTGTGTCGAATTCCTAGAAGGCCATGTACGTTCTTAAGGCCAAATCCACATTACAATCACTTGCGATTTCCAATCAGCACACACATTGAAGTGGGCAAGTGGGCTATCGCAGCGCGTAATCAAACTTGAAACATAATTATTGTCTACTTGACCACCGGCCACCATAGCTCGTTACCATTTATGATTCGGGAGATAAGATCTCGGAAAATAATAAGGTGCACTGATGATTAAAATAAAGTGGCCCGATGAATTATGACTCACAAATTGTTACAATTTGTCTAGCGGTAAATAATATGCGAAGATCGTAAAATCAGGTGTACGATTACTTAAATTTTACATTTTATTATTTATAGGTGCGAAAGGTTTGGCTGTAGGGTTTCATATTTTGTTTTAAGTGAGTCATTCACTTTTTAAGGCACTTTTTTTTGTATCGCCCTCTATAATATTACATATGTGTGTTTTACTATCTATCAAGAAATAGTTGTGTGTGTTGGATTATTCTGTTGTTACTATTAAACTAGCCGTGCGGTTCTCGGCTATATTAAGGGCCACCCCTTTTCTCGTCCCTTGGGAGCCGTGAGACCCGGCAGAGGGACTTATTCGGAGAGTAGGCAGCAGCTCTCTCCGTTTCCACGTATTCCAACTACTGCGATCACCAAACCGCCTGCCAAGCGTGGTGATTACGGCAAAATGCCCCCATATTAAGAGTTTATGGCGATCTATGGATGAGGCCTATGTTCAACAGTGGACGTCTATCGGCTGATGATGATGATGAGGACTATTAAACTTGTTCATATTTCTCTAAGACTCAGCTCCCATGATAGGCTTCAAGCTTTTTTTAATGCGTTTTTATAAAATGCAGAAACTTTTCCAAAACATGCTCATAACGTTTGTCATGGGAACTTAGCCTAAAACTACACAGGATTGTGAATTGACGTTTGCAGATAGTCATTGCTTTTATTCTGAGTTGTGTGCTTTGAATATCGGGTAACGGCTCCGGTTTTAATGGTACCTAGGAGACAGCTCAAGCTATTTACGTATTCGAAACCGGCTTAGCTTGAATACTATTTATTGTTAATTATGATAACGAAACAAATGGATTTATGATGCTACGTGACTGCGGTGGACCCAAGATGTATATTTATTTTATTTCGCTTTTATTTTTCTCTAGTTTTTGGCGAACCGTCTCGTCGCAAGTCACCAGTTTTTCCTATGGCTTGACAAACTTACGACTATATCGACAGCCAGGACTATAAGCTGATGCAGCTAATTTTCTACTAATATTACTATAAATACGAAAGGAGATGGATTGATGTTTGTTATTCTTACACGGTAAAACTACTTATTTTATTAGATTAGGTTGATTAGGTTGTTTAGACCACGGAATAATACATAGGGTACTTTTTATCCCGAAATTCCAATGGGAACGAAGACTACGTGGGTGAAACCGCGGGCCACGGCTAGTTAAAGATAACCAATGATTTACTGACCGTTAAATCTTCTAGAAGAATATTACGTCTTGTACGTTAAAGTTGACGTTATTTTTGATGTCATTATCAACAGTTATTAAAACTGTTTATAATGTTGTTCTAACCAGAGATATTATGACGGTCAGTTACGCATTAGTTAATGTTAAAGATAGCTGGTGAAACTCAGCCTTAAAGGCGTTCGACTTCCATATAAAATGAAAATACACAAATATGAAGAAATATAGGGAATAATCTTTCACTCTGAAGGTATAGATTTTTTTAAAACTTTATTTGCTGACGATCTTAATTTCCTTGTGGAGCTAAGTGGAACAAATTTGTATTTATAAAGTTAATAATAATAATAAAAGCTCGTGGAACCCTTTCCACGATTTCGTGGAGCGGAATGGCATAACCCTTAAGTATTACATCACCTTTTTGAAACACATTATTGAGATAGATGTTTCCTTAAAAGAGGACATAGGGTTTCATAATTCAACCGCGTATAGGAAATATTCCAATGCGGGTGAATCTGCAGGGTACAGCTAGTATTATTTCAATATGTAATCTAAGTCTGTAAGTCCTGTTATATGATCATGTTTATAATGTGACAATGTTGTAAATATCAGTAACGGTACTCAGATGAGCTTCGATTGCATTGAACGCCGCACGTGTGCATTATGCAATACTTTGTGTCGTTCTGTCTATGGATAGTCAGGGACGTATTAAGGAAGAAGAAAATTGGATCAATTCTTTGATATCCCTACTATTTATTAAGATTGTTTATGTGAAACACTATAGACTTCACCAGTTTTGTTAGAATATATGCCATGTTATACTTAGAGGGCGAGCTTATTGCCATCAACCGGAAAAAAATTCAGACTCCAGCCCTGTTATTGCGAATATTAATTTTTAAACTTTCACGATTTGAACACATATTTTATGAAAGAAACGGGAACGAATCGCACTAAAAACATTTTATTTACCTCAAATTTTGCCTATTTATTCTAAGACCTCAACGTTTCGACTGAGTTGCATCAACCGTGGTCACGAGAAGACCGTTTCTTTCATGAAATATGTGCTAGTGACAAATTCCTAATGGAAAAAACATGTAAAAGACTTTTTTAAATTTATATACCAATACCGTTTTTAGTAGATACGTATAATAAATCGTCTGGAGTCTAGATTCTGGATAATAATATCAGTAAATTAATTGAAATAGTGTGACACGAAAAATAACAATATTAATAAATTATAATAACAGTGAAGTCAACGAATGTGCAAGATATGCAAATATTTATACATACCCGATCCTGTAGAATATAAATTTAAATTCATAGAAATATCGCGGTCAGAGTTCAATTATTAATCATCAGTGTTATTAATAAGAATGACGTCTTGGATGAAGTACAAGCAAGTGCATATCGTATGCATGAAAAAGTGAATGCAGAGATGACAGCTGATACATTAGAATGGAAAAAGAAGACTTATACTCTGCCAACTTCATATCGTGTGGAGTAAGAGCGGGAGAAGAACATCTGGACCTTTTCAAGACATTCTCGCCCGTAAAAATAACATAATATGCTATCTCTTTCTCACGTGGTACTCTTCACTGAGAAACTCTGTCCATGCTCGCCCTCCGCCCTGTCTAACCAAGTCCCTAAGTCCGTCATTGTACTTACCTAAGATACACTCAGTGCTATTGAAGTATCCATAACATGGAAGTGTATAGATAGGCACTCGACGGATGTTGTTGCTATTCAGGAATATGTACGTCTCCCCTCGCAATATCTTGAGATATTATTAGAAACGTTTAAATCATTTAATGCCTTTAAATAAAGCTGCATCTTTAACGCGGTTGCTGTTCCATACAGAATGAAATTTCTTAAATATGGATAAAGAGAGCATAATTTTTCACTCTATTGTTTGTGGAGTGTGGGTGTGTGGGTGTTGGCTCTTAATATGGCCATTATTTGCGCCAAAATATACTTGATTTAGAATACCATATATGGTTCTTTTCATATTTACAAAAGATATTAAAGTGACCACAAAATATTTTATTACAATTTTCATTTAAGTACATGAAAAAATTATATGGTTTTCTTCGACCAAATATATTTTTGCGCATATAAAGGCCAGATTAAAAATATCAACAACAAACAATTGAGTCGAAAATCATTCTCTCTTTCTTCTTATTTGAGTAATTTTGTATGGAAAAATGACCCCTTAACGCTGTGTTACACATTAACAATAACGTTGCATCGTTATAAACTGTTGTATAAATGCTAAAAATAACGTCAAAAAATGAACGGGCAACGAAAATATTGGTTTAACAAGAGATTTGATGGTCCGTTCATCATCATCATCATCATCCTTCCACACCACACTAGGTGCGGTCGGCACAGCTCGTCATCTTTCGCCATTCCAGTCATCTCTGCACTCACTCTTTTTTCACGCAGTTCATTCAGGTCTTTTTAGGACTTCCCCTCATATTGGTTATATTCATCTTCATAGTCCGGTGTGTTCCGGTCTGAAGGGCAATGTTACCAGCGAAATTACTGGGCAAGACGAGTTTCAACAACTAATATCTCAGGGTGAGAAGCTCAGTGCAGTGCCGCGCAGAATTTTGAATCTTAAAACACTGGGTGGTACTGTGTTTGATATGGGCAATCATGATGCTTGCCATCAGGCACCTTATTTGCTCGTCTTTTCACTCACTATCATAAAAAAAATTTGGGTAATAAATGTATTTTTCTTTCTTTCTTTAACGTATCCTTACCAGGCTAGTCTTTGGGTTCGCAGTTGGTCGGTTAAGAATCGGTTATACTCCATGTTAACTTGTGTAACTCGAGCAAATATTAAAAGTAACCACAGAACTAATGACGAGTTCTGTCGAAGTAACTTTCTTTATTGCATGGAATAACTTCATGTTAGGTACTTAATGCCGAATGCACACGTCACACTTCTAAATGATGCTTCATATATGTAAAGTTCCTCATAAAAGTTACAAGATCGTCACTTAGTTCCGCTTTCTGGACAAATCGAGTTTTGTAATACTGCGTAATGGTAGATAATAATCCTACCTTTGGTGTATAATTCCCATGATCTTAAGTGAAAGGGAAGTATGTAATGGTCCCAGTCGAAGCCGTAAATGCTACGAGTAAACCTTGACCAAACCGATACAGTAAATACACCGATTTGCTCTCATTTAAGTACTAATTAAAGTTGTTATTGAGTGCAGTATTGATACTAGCTGTGCCCCGCGGCTTCACCCGCGTAGTCATGGTTCTTTTTTTTTTTTATTCAAATAGTTCATAATCTGACACTCTTGCACGTCAATGAAGATAAACAGTACTGAGTCTACCGTGCGTTCGGAAAGATACCTCTACAAGAAGAACGCACAAGAAACTTGTAGGGCTTAATTTTTTCAACAGATAGTTTCACAATATTTGGTTACATTCGTTTTCTTTGAAGGTGCCGCGAGGCGGCTATGCAGAAGTTTCCAGGCATCTTTGTCCTCTATGTACTGGTTGACTTTATAATAAGCCTTCTTTAGTAAAGTAGATTTTATATAGGTTTTGAATTTACCCTCTGAGAGCCCAGTTATCTCTTTTGGGATTTTATTATAGGAACTTACTCTATTTCCTAAGAATGTCTTTTTATTTGTTTTAGATAATCTAAAGCTAGGTACAGCTATTTTGTCTTTATTCCTAGTATTAAAATTATGAAGGTTCCGTGGGAATGACGGGATAAAAAGTCCGAGTACCGAGTTCCAGTCCACTCGGTTCAGTAGTTTTGGCGTGAAAGATTAACAAACATCCATCCATCCATCCTCACAAACTTTCGCATTTATAATATTAGTAAGATAGTAGAAAGTAGGTCTCTGTTGCGAAGTGGGCGTAAGTGCTGCCGGTCCCGGGTTTGATTCCCAGGTTAGGCTAAAATAGTTATTAGTTTTTTCCATGAGGAATTTTTTTAGCATCAGCCTGGAGTTTGGACTTGTGCCCGGTTGACGGAAATAGGCTCGCCCCCTATTACATGGGACTAAAAATAAGTGAGTGACTAAACATAAGTGGTGAAGTGTGGTTGTACCTACTATGGGACTGGGCCCTGGGTACACCTCTGCCAACTCTTTCGGGAAAAAGGCATAGTAATTTTATGTTATGTAAAATTACTTACGCTTTTTTTACAAGTACATAATAACATTGTGAGAAAATTGCTAATTATGTAAGTAAATAAAGAAAAATTATGAAACAACTTTTAAAATACCATGTCATATTCATTTAAATTTAAAATGTTGAATAACAGAAGCTGACATTTAAAATATGTAAAGAAATTATTAATCGATATTAAAGTTGATATTTATTAATATTTAATTGATATTTAAACCAGGTCAGTGTTCTCAATTTTTGATTCATAAATCCAGCAAGCAGTTTGTTATTTAAGCAACAAGTTAAAATTTTAATTGTTTATCGAACTAAGTAGGTCCATACAGCGCTGAATTTTAGAATTTTCATAGTCGTTATTGTATTTTGAGTGCCTCGGTGGGCGCAAGCTCGACTGCCGATCAGGAGGTCCCGGGTTCGATCCCTAGATCAGGCAAAGTGTTAAATATTAGATTTTCCATTAGGAATTATCTCAATAACCCAACAATTAAAGATTGCTTTGGTTGCGTCCCGGGATCCCCAAGTCAGTCAAAAAGTTTTTTTTTTTTATGATAGTGAGTGACAAGACGAGCAAATCAGGTGCCTGATGTTATGCATCATGATTGCCCATATCAGACACAGTGACACCCAGTGTTTTAATTCAAAATTCTGCGAGGCACTGCACTGTGCCTGTCACCCTGAGATATGAGTTGTTAAATCTCATCATGCCCAGTAATTTCGCTGGTAACATTGCCCTTCATACCGGAACACAGTATTGTTTTCAATACTGCTTGGCGGATAAATAACTGGCAAAGGTGTGGTACTTCCCCAGGCGGCCCCCTGCAAAAGAGGCCTACCACTACAAAAACTACCACTACCTACTTGGAATTTTATCAATGCCAGCCTGGAACTGTGCCCAGTAGTAGGATCGCCCTCTATTAGTACATGGGACCAATAACATACTGGTGAAATGTGGGTGTGCCTACTATGGGACTGAGTCCTGGGTGGGTATACATTGCATGTTATGTTATCGTATTTTATAAACATAACATCACGCCTTTTATCTGAAGGGATCGACAGAAATGTACTTACCCAAGATCCCGTCCCCATAGTAGGTACCTACACTCACACTGCGCTAGTTGTTTTTCTAGTTCCATCGAATAGGGTGAGAGCCTATTGCCATTACCGGACCGGATTAACTGGACCTATGTGTTATTACAGGTTCTAAGCTATCTTAATACCAAATTTCAGCTCAATCGCTTGTTCAGCTCAGTAGTTCTTGCGTGAAAACGGAATAAACATACACATAAAAACAACACTACCGTTTTTTTGTGTCATCTAGATGGCGCTGTAGTCGATTTAGAACTTTTTACATTGTACTGCAGAGTACTAAGATTAATTTTAATGTTACTAGAATCATATTTTAAACTAATTAAAAACATGATTTATGAAATAAGTTACTCATTATTGTTATTCTGTGTTGTCACCGTACAAACCACCATAATCCCTTAGCTTAGAGTATTTGCAGCAAGTTTATGCTTAAACAATAAAAAGGTTTTAAAAATAAACTTGTGCCGAGTGGTAGGTGAATCGCATCAGAGGACCACCTAGCGTAGGGCGTTTCTAATTTCATGCTTTCTCTGACCTATTTAAAGGTAGGTCTCCATTATTGTGTGTGCTCTTCTCTCAACACCATTATGCTCACAAGCGTAACATTATTATTAAAGTTATCGTTATTATTTATTATTATTTTTGTACATACATATTTCGATTTTTCCTGCATCACTTCGCTTAAAGCATTGGGCATCTTATGATCTTTGCAAATTGTCATTGTCACTTACCGTCTATTTTATATTCTTAAATATATTATTTCATAGGTACTAATTTAAACATATTAATAAAACTATATTTAATAACATATTGATAACGTGTTACTTTTTTATTTTATTAAATTCGATTTCAATAAAATTTGCATTCATAATAAATCAATTCGGAAGTTCGGTCATTATACAAAATATGCATAATAACTACCTAATGGTTATTGGCACATTAATACAAACAAGTAGATTATCAGTTTTATTTTGTGCTTTCTTTCTTCTTCTTTTTTGAATTTCAACTTATTGTTTTTAATGGCTTGTGCGGGCACAAATTTGCCAATGTCGCTGTAGATATAGAGAACAACAAACGCTAGAAATTGATCGGTTTAAACATTACCGGTTATTTTGGAAGAAGACCACAACCGAATTGAATACCTTTAATGAGAGATGTCAAAACATTTTTTCTTTATATAAATCGAAATCCTGATCAACACACTTATTAATCGCCCAGCCTTTATCCTTCAAGGGTTAAGACTGGATTTCTAATTAAATTTTAATCCAAAATATTAGTATATACATATACTTTGAACGAAAATATAATAAAAACAATAAAAATCCTAAATATAAGTATTTTTAAATATAACGCCGAAATTTATGCATTTTCGACTAAAATATAATTAGGGTCTAATTCCGAAATCATTGTATACTTATGTTGGAAATATGCTCCGATTGCAAATGATTCAAGTATAACGTTTCTATGGGAAATTCGTCTAGTAAGATAGCAATTCAACGTCATTGGTTGCCGACCTCTTAACTTAATCTCTTAACTACATTAATATAATTTACCAGTACTCAACTAACTCTCACAAGAAAGTGCAAACATTATCGTCTTAACAAGGAAGCTAGAGTAGAGTAATTAGGTCATGCAAGTCAGTCGAGTCCTGGCTGATGTTAAAGTAGATTGTTATTCGGCGTCGTATGGTTGATCGTTTAATGGACAGGCATGCGGCTTTGAACTGCGTTGCCCTACAAACATTAAGCTCGTAGCGATGCAATACTTACTGTTGATCTCTGAGAAAGGAATAATGACTTCAAACAACTCTATCTTGAGCTTCTACATGTGTTAGCTGGTTTCAGATCCGTCGATTTGCGGAAAAAACAATGTTAGAGTTATGTCACACCACTCCACGAAATCGTGGAAAGGGCTCCACGAGCTTTTTATATTATTATCAACTTTAAAAATACGAGCCAGTACATTTGTTCCACTTAGCTCCACAATAATTGCAAAGTCAATTCTGCTCTTGTAAACTATTAGCTAGATTTTATTTTACTCAACCTATTAGATTAATACCAAATATTGGTTTATATGAAGAGTCCCACTTTTCAAAAGGAGAGTGAATAGAGTTTTGAAAGGTCTGCAACATACTGGCAATACCCCTAGGGTTGCAGGTATACATAGATGGCGGTAACCGCTCACCATCAGGCGGCCCCTCTGCTTGTTTGCTACATAATATGGCCACTTGTACTAGCCTAAAATTATTTTTATTGTTATTACTGTATTTTTATGTCCTAATTTTGGTGTACTATAAAGTATTTATCTATCTATCTTTCATATTTTCTTTCTTTCATATTTCGATATTTCACTTAAGTTTGTTTGATAAATATAATATATTATGCAAAGATCACTTAAACATATGATTTCATCAACAAATTACAAGATATGCTGTCATTTTTACATAGGTAATTGATCAAATCCACCTCTTAATTACATATTGTCTGTAATAAACTGTAATTATTCAGAATTAAAGAAATGCAACATAGTTCCATAATTAAGTATAATTTCCACCAGAAACTTCCCCCATTGAAACATGCTTGCCCAGTAGACACTATCATAGATGCTCCCTTTCTTTAACACTAAACACATGTAAGTTGTATTAAATTCTGTGCTGTGGTACCTACTAGAGAGGACTCAAAGCCCAAGGCCGTTTGAGTTGGTATCAGTGAATAGGTATCGAATGACAATGGCACCTGTTCTGCCGTCACGCCTCGATACTTTCCACCGTTCGCATCTAATAGGTATTTTTATCCATGTACTTGTCTATTTATAGAAATAAAGATGTAATTTTGTAATAAAACTAGGGGTAGACTCGCCATTTTTCAAGTTACGGGATTAAAGAAAACCCCGGAAACCCCGCGATTTTGGCTGTGGGTTGCCACAGCCAAAATCGCGGGGTTTCCGGGACATCAAGACTTTTCAGAATACTATATAATACAACTAGAATCGAGTTTATTTTCAATTCCTTACACTTAACACCAAAATTAAAAATCGATCATCGTAAAATTTTATAACTAGGTACGGAAAATCAAAAAATCCGATACTAAATTGCTAAAATGCGAACAACTTAAAAGCTACCTATATAGATACTAGAATTTTGAATAAAATTTATCCAAAAATAGGTAACTTCTTATTATAAACTTTACTCGTACTTTACTCGCTTTCTCTAGATCAGATTACCCACTCGTTTAAAGGCAGTTTGTCACCTAAACATTACTCAAGTTCTACCCTGAGTTGTGTCAACGCCTAATAAACATAAAGCTATGGCCCTATAACCCTCAATTCACGACATAATGTTACTTACGAGATTACCTTCACCGTTCAGCTTTTGGCGTGTATTTTCGTGTAAATACATTCTTGATTGCTAATTTATTACTTAACTGTTGATGTTGTTTACTGATGTGTTTATTCTTACTTGATTAATTTGACAATCCATAGATAACACAATAATGTGCCACCCATATAATCTAAATCTCTCTTCATAGCAAGGCAAGTTTAAATTTATATTTAAAAAGAAAGATACCTTCGCTTACTAAGCTCACCACTTATATACAGCTCGCGCAAAACTTTATAACCTGGGTATGTGACTTAGCCGTTGCGCCCCCTATTACATGGGACCAATATCATACTGCCGTGGGATGCCGGCAATAGAATAGTACCCCACCCTCTCTACCCGTGGTTGCCGTAAGAGCCGGCTAAGGGTTATGAGATTCAGAGGACGGGCAGCAATGTCCTCTGCGTAGGAGCTATCGAACTGCGCTCGCCAACCCACCTGCCAAGCGTGGCGAGTATTGGCAAAATCCCCCTATGGCAAAGAGTAATAACTATTACCCTATGGGGAGGCTTACGTCCAGCAGTGGACTTCGTATGGCTGATACGATGATGATGAATAACATACTGGCTGTGCCTACTATGGGACTGAGTCCTGGGTACACCTCTGACCATTTGGAAAAAAGGCGTGATTGTATGCTATGTAATTGTAGGTATCAGCCCAAACAGCTAACTTCACATGGGTCATAAAGTTTTGCCGGAGCTGTACTAGGTTAATCTCGTATATCCGTAAAAAGCACCTGTAGGTAAGGAGATCTTGGACATCGAGAGTGCCTCTAAAAGGACAGTCGTAGTCGTCTTGACTGACAACCGTTGTAGAACCGTAATGTTCCCACGAAAACCAGCCTAAGGAACGTACCTATAAGTAATTTTTTTGGAATCAGAATGTATATCAGTAAATAAATTGATGTTAATTTATTTAATAGCCGTTATTGTGGATTATCGTTGTTGACTTGCTCAATTATAAAAATAAGGTCAGTCCAAAGAACCCAATCCTTTCGACTGAGACGCCAGATGTGTGTATGACTGTATAATGACTCTTTGTCATAGAACTAGAAAAATGGCATAGCTTATCATCATAAAATTCACGGCATGCTAGTCCACTTACGAGTATGTTTAAAATGTAATCAATTGAATGGATGCCTACATCATAATAATATTTAACATTTCATATTATTCAATAAAACATTGAGATATTACTAATGCATTATGTACGAGAAGGTACCTAGATCTGTTATAGAATAGCTAGATTGAATGATAGACTCTCTTATTGAGAACTGTAACTGAAAATATTAATAAGAATTTGGGTTGAAGATAGGCCTTATTTCTTTCAACAGCCAACAATCCTTTGCTGCAGTTAATTAGAATTTGCTCGCATTGTGTCTAAAAGAGCTGAAGATCGGGCTCAGTGGCGCAAATTAGGAGAGGGCTATGTCCAGAAATCGACTAACACGGGCTGATGATAAAAGATAAAAGGTCTTTTTATAATTAAGTAAGTAGGTATGATAATATAATATAGTTATTGGTCACCTAGTCACTAATGAATTGTTTTTCCTGTACCAGGGTAGCAACGATGGGGAGTATGCGACCCGCAGCCTGCCTCGAGTGCGTTTGGACAGCGCGTCCGTAGCGAACAGTGCGGGAGTTCGGCTCCGGTGCTGGGCTGCGCCGCCTTCCATCACTGAGGAGGAACGAGAGGACGAGGACGAAGAAGATGCTGTCTCATTGCGCGCTATACCCGTACAAGGTAAGATATATTATTAAGTAGAATAGAAATACATTTAATTATTTTTTGATATAAAATCGTGTTACGCCATCTAGTACCAAGTAGCAATACTATATTTATTAACAACAGCGCTATCTACCGACTAATTGTGATATCATATGTATTTATTTTCGCGCCATCTAGTACCGGCTAGTAAAACTAATGAGGAAACTAATTTAAGCGCCATCTAGTGATAAGTAGCAAAACTAAGTTGTGAGCTTAGTCAACTAGCTGCGGATATAATAAGGTAACGCTACTTGCCACTAGGTGACGTATTTTCGTATTGTGTCATGAAATTATGAATCTAAAATCTAAAGTATGGAAACCAAGCAACATCGCATAATAAATAACATTATTATGTAATTTACTCTATCTTGTTATGAAAGGTATTGTGACCAAACACATTGACGGTCATACAGGCAAGGGCAAACTTGTCACACCTAACCCTTTTCAAAGGAAAATTGTCTGATAACACAAACGAAAAACTAAATTTGACTCACCTTACCACCGAAATAAGTTTATTGTTCCCTTTCGGGATTAAATACCTACCCGTAAATGGTGTGACGTGTTGTGAAATTGCATAAATCCCTGGGAGATGGGAGCCGGGAGCCGGGACAGACACAGGGAGGGCACGAACCGTGACGCCCGCGCACCCAACTCCAATCGATTAGGCACAAGCTTCACGCCCCTTCTGCATACTTAATGCTTTTTATTACCCCTAATGTTACGCAAGAGAGATGCATTTTTCAAATAATCCTTTAATCTGTCGGTCCAGTAAGCACGGGTTCAGTTTTGGAGTCTTTATTGTTTTAATCTACTCGAATTGTCTACTGTGATTCGTTATTATCAATGCTACTTATGATTTAAGTAAGTATACTTAGTAGAAGGTATTAATAAGTGTATAAATATATAGGGAGATAGTCCTTTTGCATTTGCCTCTCTTTGCATTATTACATTACAACAAGTACCAGGATAGTTTTCACCCTTTAATTTTGCAGTCACTAGCACAAAATTGAGACTTCCTCATTTTCTACGTTTTGGATGTAAATTATGAGCTCTGTTATTAAAGGTCATTGTCCTGACTCCTGATGAACTGACCGACTGATTGAATGAAAGACATCACTCGTCGCATAGTCTAAAGCGACTACTTCGTGGTTTCGTCCCAAAAAGTTCGGCCCATTGACGATATTAAAAATGTATTTACTTTTGTTCGTCGTATCGTTCCATTTTCCACTCGACACAGGACCCGAAGTTTTGGAAGCTGGATGTGACCTACTAAAATCATTATTTTCATCATCTTCGCTGTTGGAAGTTGGCCTTTCAATAGATTTCCATCTAGTCCGGTTGTCAACGGCTTGCATCCAGCGTGTTCCTGCGGTCTCTGCAAGGTCAACAGTCCACCATGTGGGTGGACGTCCTACGTTGCGCTTTCCGGTCCGTGGTGTCGAGTGCCTTACAATCCCATCGGCCATCTGTTTTACGCGCTATATGCCCTGCTAACATCAACTTGCTAATGCGCTGGGCTATGTCGGTAACTTTAGTTCGAATACGAGATCCGTAGTCCTCATTTCACCTGTCACAGCCAGGCACACACACACACACACAGAGGCTGTTCACATTAAGCACCATGTTGAGTCGGAGCCGTGTTGAGGCAGACTTTGTTTCTGTTACATGTCGTATTCGTAAACTTAATTTGTATGAAGTATGTGGGATAAATGATTTTTCTTTCATTTCTGACTCGATCTTTAGTATACCCTCTCCATAGTTCCTACATAAAACAAAACTTCATCAATTTGAAACAGTAAAAATTGTCGAAAGAGTAACAATGTAAAAATAACCGCTTTGGTTCAACAAGTCTTTCTGCTGGAGTAAAGAAAACACGAACCGATTGACGACTCGAAAATAGCGGACGTTACCGTCTGAACTAACTTCTAATTCTGTACAAAGTTAATGCTTTTTATTCTTGGAGACAAGTTCCGTCATAATTTGTAGTTTTCGAAACCGTGTAAGCGGTAGGTATATCCCAATGTTTAACTGTGTTTAAAATAGTCTCAGGAAATGAAGAGCTCCTGAGCTCCTTAGATTGTTGCGATAAATCATTATATATTATAAAATCCTAAATGACTCACTGACTGACATGCAACGCAGAGCCCAAACCACTGATCCTAGAGAATTGAAACTTGGAATGTAGGTTCTTTTCGTTGTCTGGACGTGTGCTTAAAAAAAGGATTTTTAAAAATTCACATTCTAAGGGGTCCAAAAAGGGCGTCAAAGTTTTGGTATAAAACTCCCATATTTCATAATTGTGATCGGGCAAAGCCGCTGTTCTTATACTAGTTTAATGATATAATCTAGACATTATAACGTGTTTGCTGCTTTTTCAGTTATGACTGATGATTGATTTTTTTCTAATCAACCGTCCACCCAACATTAAACTTTTTATTGAAAGATTGAGTAGAGCTTTCTTCGTCATCCTTTACCTAAACCTATATGGCTTTTGCAGTGGGATATAGCGTAGCATTTCCAAGGATTAATTCACGTAGTCAAACAGTACCGATATGTGCATGTGTCGACCGCAGGCAACGACCGTCCATCCATATCTTGCGGTCGTGATTCACCGACTAATAGGGAAGCTAACGCGGCCGCATCACCTCTGACGCTCGCCCTGAATATTAAACTATATTCGTGATTGATAGAAACAAACGTTACAAAAACATTAACTACGTAGATGGCTCGTTTCCGGTGTCCAAAGTAGCGAATATCTTAATATGGATAGCAGTGCTACCGCTGCCTTAAAATCCACTTTTCCTGTAAATTATTGGATTTTTCTCAATGACGAATAGCTCCCATTAATTTTTCCATAAGGATTACTTAGGAAAATTTAGGAAGCAATTTTTTTCAATAAATAACCTGGAGTCTGGAAGAACTGTGCCCGCTAGATGGGAATAGGCTCGCCTCCTATTAAATGGGACTGAAAATTTTTTTGTCGAAGAGTGGCACACCTCTGCCTTCCACTTCATGAAAAAAAAGCAATGTTATTGTTGTTTCTTGTAAATTGTCCTTCTTCCTGGAAACGTACATTCAAAATTATAGAAAAATAAGGAAATTTCATTTTAACAAATAAACATCAATTAAAATCATTATTCATTCGTTGTAAATACGTAGGTTACAAAATACAAAGTTACCAAGTAACAAGATGGGAAATATTATGACTCTGATTTATTTTTAATGTAATGAAGTCATGTTATATTGTATTTATATGTTTGAGTGCATCAGGCGAATAGAAGTACCTAGTATTTTAAAGCGTCTAGAAGTCCAGTTTCAGTGAGTTAAGCCGCAGCTATAGTAAGGCAGAAAGAGCGCATTTTGAAAGAGTAAATATTTGGTTAGTGCAAAAATAATTCATGGAAATTCAAGATGAGCATTCGACCTCGATCTCAGCAGGTGATGTGATCTAATAGGAATTATATAAATGTGGTCTATAGTGATATAATACGCCTCATAGAAAAATATACAATCATAATAATATTATGGAAACAACACAATCAGCCAGTTTCCATAAGAAGAACTAAAACAAAACAAATATAAAATCTTATTATGATTTCTATAAATTAAATGTTAGATAAGAGAAGGTTGTTTTTAATTTAAAGGTCAATAAGATGATATCCTTAGATTATTAATAAATATCCACGCGCGTACCATACTCTTTCTGTCGGACGAGCTATCTTCATCATCATAATCAGCCGGAAGAGGTCCACTGTTGAGCTAAAGGTACCTAAAAACAACTGGAAATTGAAAATGCGGCAACGTTCAAATCTTAGTATGCGTAAAAAATTATGTTGGGCGGGGTCGGGTACGCGTTTTCGGCGTAGTTTTAGATGCCGTATTTGACAATTATGACAGCGGTATCTTGTCTAGTCAGAGCGCCCGCGGAGAACTGTCAATAATCTACGAGGTTATCGCTATTTTGGTAATGGTTGTATTTAAATATACATAGAATAGCTTTATTATTTGCATATATATATATGCTACTTATTTGGATTTGTAATAATATTATAATCATTAATATCTGTTAGATACGTACGTTTTAATACCCACTGCTTTTTAGTATTATTTATAAGGCCACAGACAACCTAACTTTAAAGAGACAGCTTTCATGAATTTCAGTATGTAAACAAAAGTGTAGGGGAGGTCGACTTGTGTTTTTATTGGATCGTTCAGACTTCAAACATATCATAGTTCAACCCATGAGCGTGAGCGCGAATTTTTTCAGAGCCTTTTTTCTTTGTGCAGGTTTTTATACATGAAAACTCGATTGGATTAAATTGTATTTTTGACTGCCTCGGTGGCGTAGAGGGCGCATGCTTGACTGCCAATCAAGAGCTCCCGGGTTCGATCCCCAGGTCAGGCAGTTTTAAATATTGGATTTTTCCATTAGGAATTATCTCAATAACTGCCTGGAGTCTGGAACTGTGCCCGGTAGATGGCAATAGACTCGCCCCCTATTACATGGGACCAATAACATACTGGCGAAATGTGGGTGTATCTACTATGGGACTGAGTCCTGGGTACACCTCTGCCTACCCCTTCGTGAAAAAGGCGTGAATGTATGTATGTATGGATTTTTTACTGCTTACTGTCTAATGCTTCATGTTTGACTTGTCTGGGCTTAGGGGAACAACTCGTTTCATAATGTGGACAAGAAAGGGAAAGTGATCTTATAGGTAATTAGTACCAAGATGTGTATAAAGGTAGTTCAATACACGTAACCGGAGAACCGCGGAAGGAAGTACATTAGGATATAATAATTTTAATTGAATATTATTATTGACGAAGTGAGATAAGTATTGCTGGGATAAGTTATAAAATAAACTTTCTTTTCTTTATGATTCATATATTTAAATGTTTATCTTTCATAATATAAAATTTATATATAACAATCCTTAATGACTCGCTGACTGACATGTAAAGCAGAGCCCAAACCACTGATCCTTTAGACTTGAAACTTGAAATGTAAGTTGTTTTCATTGTCTGGACGTGTGCTAAGATAGGATGTTTGACAATTCACATTCTAAGGGGTCCAAAAAGGACGCCAAAGTTTTGGTATAAAATTCCCATATTTCATAATAGCGAGCAGGCAAAGCTGCTGTTCTTACACTAGTGTGGAATATAATTCCACTTCCCAGTCAAACTAACCTGATTAGTTGATTGATTTTATGTGAATGTTCACTTTTTCGCAAATCTTTAAATGCATTTTTATTGTCACCAAGTTATTTAATTGTAATTCTATTGGCTAAATTGCACTTATTTAAATATTACTTTACCGTGGGGTTACCTTATCTTTGCCATGGGGTTACCGGCTACAGAAAAGTACAATTTTGCCACCATTTCTAATTTCTACCCGTGTACGTTAGACTGACTCAGAGAAAACTAGGGGCTTCATTATCGCAATAATATTAATTGACACGTAATTTTCCGCCTATTAATTTTTAAATGTTTGTAAAAACCAACGCACAATGCGTTCCAATAAAATCATTACATATTTACTACGAATATGAAAGTAAGCTCGTGTTGTCATTTGCTTTAATTAGGTATAATTCTATTTCGTTTATTGAGACAATTTCCTGTATTAAAGGCGTTATATTATGCTGATATACCAGACTACAGTTGAAATTGGAATTTGTTTGCATTTCTCATAATTGTTAGATAATTTTTATTATAATTTATTAGTGTTAGAGACTGCCTCGGTGGCGTAGTAGTCACAAGCTCGGCTGCCGATCATGAGGGCCCGGATTCAATCCCCAGGTCAGACAAAGTGTTATTGGATGTTTCCATAAGGTACATGGCAATGGGCTCGCCCCTTATTACACCAACAACAATGGGATTAATGACATACTGGCGAAATGGGACTGAGTCCTAGGTACACCTCTGTTTACCTCTTCGGAAAAAAGGCGTGGAGGTATGTTATGTTAATATAAGTGTTAGTATTAGATAATTCATTTATTTACGTCACACAGATAGACATGATTTGGGACATTAATCAAGGTATGCACGCTAATATTTAATAATCCGTCCGCTTTTCCAAAATATTTGTATGCAAATAATCATTTCATTATTATTATTATAATTCAAGTGGCAACCCTGAGCATCACGTCGGATAGTCTACAGTTCGCACTATCAGTGGACAGTTGAACACTGAAAATGCATTCACTTGCTATTGAGAATATGAATCACGTTTTGACGTTGGTAGGGATTTCATTTGTTCTATTTGCAGTTATTTATAAAGTACCAACTATATCCCGCGGTTTCACCCGTGTAGTCTTCGTTCCCGAGGGAATATCGGGATAAAAAGTACCCTATGTATTATTCTAGGGTCTAAACTATCTACGTACCGAATTTCAGCCTAATCTGTTCAGTAGTTCTATTTATTCTGTGCCGTGGTGACCGTAAGCACAGAATCAATCATACACTTACGTACGTAAGAGCAGGCTAAGGGTTATCTGATCCAGAGGATGGGCTGCTGCCTATCCAAGGTTTTGGATATTTTTTTTATGATAGGGAGTGACAAGACGAGCAAATCAGGTGCCTGATGGTAAGCATCATGATTACCCATATCAGACACAGTCCCACCCAGTGCTTTAAAATTAAAAATTCTGCGCGGTACTGCACTGCGCCTGTCACCCTGAGATATTAGTTGTTGAATCTCGTCATGCCCAGTAATTTCTCTGGTAACATTGCCCTTCATACCGGAACACAGTAATGTTTGCTTATTACTGCTTGGCGGATGAATAACTGGCAAAGGTGTGGTACTTCCACAGGCGGCCCCCTGCAAAAGAGGGCTACCACTACAAAATGCCTACCACTATTATATGCCTAGGTCCTAGGATTACTATTGAACTGCGCTCGCCAACCCTCCTGCCTCGCGTGGCGAGAATCGAAAAACCCCTCCTATGGGGAGCTCGGGGAGGCGTAATCCCGGCAGTGAACTTTTAACGGCTGAGATGATTAATTATTTCTATAATATATTTTTGTAACCTATGAACCCTATCCTATCCTACTATATATAATAATATTGTCAATTCAAAAATTTGTTAGAGTGGATGGATGGATGTTTGTTACTCCTTTATGCCAAAACTACAGAACAGATTAGGCTGAAATTCGGTACATAGATAGTGTAGACCCTGGAATAACACATAGGGTACTTTTTATCCCGATATTCCCTCGGGAACGAAGACAACGCGGGTGAAACCGCGGGACATAGTTGGTAATTTATAAATAACTGCAAATAGAACACATGAATTCCCTACCAACGTCAAAACGTGATTCATATTCTCAATAGCAAGTGAATGCATTTTCAATGTTCAACTGTCCACTGATAGTGCGAACTGTAGACTATCCGACGTGATGCTCAGGGTTGCCACTTGAATTATAATGATAATAAAATGATTATTTGCATACAAACATTTTAAAAAAGGACGAGCTATTAAGACAGGCTTAAATATTAGCGTGCATACCTGTATTAATGCCCCAAATCCTGTCTATCTGTGTGACGTAATTAAATGAATTATCTAATATTAACACTAATATAACATAACAAATCTTCACGTCTTTTTCCCGAAGAAGTAAACAAACCCAGGACTCAGTCCCATTTCGCCAGTAATCATTAATCCCATTGTTGTTGGTGTACTAAGGGCTGAACCCATTGCCATGTACCTAATGGAAACATCCAATAACACTTTGTCTGACCTTAGGATTAAATCCGGGATCTCATGATCGGCAGTCGAGCTTGCGACAACTACGCCACCGAGGCAGTCTCTAACACTAATAAATTATAATAAAGAGTATCTAACAGTGATGAGGAATGCAAACAAATTCCAATTTCAATTGATCTCTGGTATTAGCATAATATAATGCCTTTAATACAGGAAATTGTCTCAATAAACGAAATAGAATTATACCTAATTAAAACAAATGACAACACGAGCTTACTTTCATATTCGTAGTAAATATGTAATGATTATATTGGAACGCATTGTGCGTTGGTTTTTATAAACATTTAAAAATTAATAGGCGGAAAATTACGTGTCATTTAATATTGCGATAGTGAAGCCCCTAGTTTTCTCTGAGTCAGTCTACGCATAATAACAGTATGGGCAATATACAAATCCCATACGCTTCACGTCGCGGGTGTAGCGTGTTGGTAATGTGAATTATTGTATAGTCTGTGGAACATGTTTTAGATATCACACATATATGTTAAATACTCGTAATGTGAGTAGATAACTTTAAATGTATAAAAAAACAAAATGGGTGCGAGATAAAATTCTTTTGAAATAACTACAACTCTCTCAAACAAACAAACGTGTGGCTTACAACAAAAACGAAATTGTACTGTTTTTGTACTTTACACATATTTTTACTTTACACATATGGGAAAGAAAAAAAAAATTTCATCCATAACATCACACCTTTTTCCCGATCTGATAGGCAGAGGTGTACCCTAGTATCTAGTCCTATAGTAGGTACACTCATACTTCACCAGTTATATCGTTTTAGTCCAATGTAAAAAGGGGCGAGCCTATTGCCATCGACCGGGCACAGTTCCAGACTCCAGGGAAAAATCTAATAACACTTGTTGCCTGACTTTATTATTTTATACAGTGTTAAAAAAGGTGTAATGATACTTAAGGGGGTGCATCTACCCGTTAAACTGAACAATATTCATAAGTAAAAATTGCGACAATAACAAAAAAAATTGTCGACTTCCGATACAAAATTAATCAGCTGATCGGCAAATTTGTATGGAGAGTCGACTTTTTTTTGGAAATTTCGAAATTTTTTCTTTTGCAAGTTGTTATGGTAAAGGGGTAGATATCCTTAAGAATTACTACACCTTTTTTTAGAATTTTTTTTAACACGGTGTATGTTTATACACTGGATTTATAGGAAAATATAGTAGAAGTCCTACTGTATACTATTAATGTAGTGAGAGCATGTAAAGGCACTAACTACGCTGCTCGACGCGACGTCGGCGTCCGCGCCTCGCCAGTGCGTCGCCGCGCTTCCGACTTACCACACCTCAACCCATTCACATCTTCAAACATAGTCTAACGAACGTTTTGTTCAAAACAAATCGCGTTTAAACACACGTGACTTTTGGAAGAAAAGTTAGTGATGTGTTAATGTGTGCACAATCTTAGTGGAAGCCGCTAAAGAGATGTTATGTTGTGATTGTTATGTGATCAGCTGTTTCGGATTAGTACGGTGTAAGGTTTCCGTTTGTGGTAAAGTTGTCATAAAATAATAGTACATCGGACTTAGGTCATTCCTATTATCATGTTAATAATAATATTGTTCCTGTCCATTACACTACATACGTTTCTTTGGATGTAGCCTAAACGCAACCTTAATATAATTATTTATGCTTTTTAAATATGTACCTACTCACAATTATTTATAAATCTAATATAAAATAGGTCTAATATAATATTTACTATTTTATTTGTGAAAATATAATAGCTACACTAGGATGTTCCTTACACTTCATCTTTATGCAAAAACAAAGAACAATAGAGAAGTTTGATATCTTTGTAGTTTAGATATTAATTTTTTTTCTTTTATGATAGTGAGTGACAAGACGAGCAAATCAGGTGCCTGATGGTAAGCATCATGATTGCTCATATCAGACACAGTGCCACCCAGTGTTTTAAATTAAAAATTCTGCACGGCACTGCACTGCGCCTGTCACCCTGAGATACGAGTATTAGTATTTATTATTATAAATACTAATATTAGTATTTATTATTAGGTATAAGTTGTTGAAACTCGTCATGCCCAGTAATTTCGCTAACATTGCCCTTCAGATCGGAACACAGTAATGTTTGCACATTACTGCTTAGCGGATGAATAACTAACTGGCAAAGGTGTGGTACTTCCCCAGGCGGCCCCCTGCAAAAGAGGCCTACCACTACTATTATAATAAATTAAAACTTTTTGGCAAGGGAAATGAGGGCCGTAGCTAATCGTTTTGATAATTGTAATCAACATATTTTCGCAACAGACTCTATGTTCCTTGCAAAGATTTTTAACTTCAAAATTAGACTGAAAACAGTAAACACACAGCAATAATAAATAACAAAACATATTCTAAACATCCTGCACAGGATTATCGTGAACACGCTCACTGTACGTATAACTATATCCTCATAAAGTACCTTAACAATATATACGACTTATAATTTACTCTTGGCTTTTCCTTGTTTTAAAGTGACAATGATCGTCACTCATCGCCCTTATACATAATAATAAAAAAGTTAGTTATATGTGAAAAATGCTATCACTTAAGGATAAGGTTATTCTGTTGTTAACTGTATCAGACTTAAATTTTGGAAGAGATGCGGAATTAAAATTATACCTGCAAAGTTGGAGGTGACAGGAATTGTTTTTGGAAGGATACGAAATAAACCATAATAAGATGTTAAATCTCATAATATGCCCAGCAGCTTCGCTGATCACAGTGCCCTACAAAAGCCGGAGCAAATCACTATAGCAAAGTACCAAACATATTGGACAAATTCGATGTACAATCATAAGCATTTTTAGTAATCAGAAACCTTCCATTGTCATTGAAATCTAAACTAACGCATTATTGACGATATCAATACAAAGAAAAGACGATCAGCCAAACTTTTGATTTATTGTAAGCATAGAAAATCCTACTAATATTATAAATGCGATAGTTTGTGAGGATGGATGGATGGATGTTTGTTACTCTTTCACGCCAAAACTACTGAACCGATTGGGCAGAAATTCGATATATAAATAGTTTAGACCCTGGAATAATACAAAAAGTACTTTTTATCTAGATGTTCCCATGGGAACGAAGACTACGCGGGTGAAACCGCGGGGCACAGCTAGCCATTTAATAATATTACTTAGACTTCCATGATTATACGAGTAAGTCTAGTATTGCGTTAATATATCCTAAGCTTTACTTTATTACGACAAACTAATGACACAATAAGGTGGGAACCATGTTAACATATACACTTGGACACTTCAAAAGCTGTATAAAAAAGGAGCAATCGATCATCAGTATCCGTTTCCCAAGAGCATGTGGCGTAGGAGTCTGTCAGAAGCACTTACATACTAGAATATAATAATATAATTAATACAATTAATTATATAATCAGACTAAGTTACTAAGGATATATACAGAAGCCTGCATCGACAGTACACTAAAACAGACCACCCAACATAATTTTTGCGTTGTTCTCTATCGATTAGGTACGTACTGTCAACTTAAAAATCAACGCTATTTTATTGTCTAATACAGCAATTATGTATACCATGTGTAGGGTTATGATATAATGCGTGTATGGGGACATACACGTTGTCAGGTTGGCCGAGTGTAGGGTTGATGTTATTTTGTGACGCGCATGCTACGGATTCTGTGAACGTTTTGGTGGTTTTATGGAAAGTATTAATGGCAACGTGTGATTTCACGGAGATCTATGGCATGTGCGAGGGCGCGATGGCAACACAGGGAGGTGGATGCCAGCGCGACAGATGATTGTAGAGCGAGATTGAAGATAGTGGCCTTGGAATAAATCATGTAAAATATGCTGAAGTGTTCGAGTATTATTTAATGGAAAAGGCACGTTTACACATGGTATAAAACAAAGATGCTTTAAAACTCCGCTACGTATTTTAGATAGAAGATAGAATCTGGAGGAAGGTTATTAATGTTTAATGATTAATGGTACCCGGAGCGAAGCGAGGGCGGGAATAAAAGCCCAGAATAAATAATCCAACTATCGTACTTCCTCCTAATATCATAAATGCGATAGTTTGTGAGGATGGCTGGATGGATTGATGGATGTTTGTTACTCTTTCACGTCATAACTACTGAACCGGGATTGGGCTGAAATTTTGTATAGATAGCTTAGATCCTAAATTAACATTTAGATTTTTTTTCCGATTTTCCCGAATAGAAGTAGGCTTTGGGAAAGAGAGAAACTATATTTAAGTAGGTGAGAAGATTAAAATACTCATTTGTCATATACTTAAAATGACCGAAATTTTGCCCCTATGCTGGAATGGTATGATACGTCCTTGTAAGATTAAGAACAAGGATTTTGGAGTAACTACAGTAATCGTCGTGTTATTAAACACAAAGAGGTTGGACTATTTCCATAGACTCACGAGTCACCATTATGGCCAACTAAACTGCCAATAAACAGTGTATTACTGACCTTAGTCCATTCTTCATACAAAATCATTATAATAACAAGCAAAACATATAAGTTGTTCGCCTTGATGGCCGTCTAATGGCCTGGGTCTAGGTTAATATCTAGAGTTATCAGTTTGGACATTCAGATCACACCTCTTTCATCTGTATCTCTGTGTGTCTTTCATCTTAATTGTGTTTATTTATGCCTTTGATATGCAATCTACGAAATAGGATTAATTTAGTAACATAACATACATTCACGCCTTTTTTCCCGAAGGGGTAGGCAGAGGTGTACCCAGGACTCAGTCCCATAGTAGATACACCCACATTTCGCCATTAGACTACAGGCAGTTATTGAAATAATTCCTAGTGGAAAAATCCAATATTTAACACTGCCTGACCTGGGGATCGAACCCGGGACCTCTTGATTGGCAGTCGAGCATGCGCCCTCTACGCCACCGAGGCAGTCAATTAATTTAGTAAAAGAGGCAAAATATCCTACTAACATTATAAATTTCAAATTTCAGTACAATGTAAAAAAAAATACGTTTTAACAGGTGAACAAAATGCTTGCGAGTTCTAACTCACCTCCAGCGCCATCTAGCGCGGTTTTGGTTAGATTTATGAATGGTAGGATTTTTTTTTACTCTTTCATGCCAAAACTACTGAACAGATTGGGCTTTTATTTATTCAATAGTTAAACATTTCCACGGGACCGAAGACTACGCGGGTGAAACCGCGGGGCATAGCTAGTATTTAATAGAAGTTAAAAAAGCTATCCCAGGTCAGGCAAACTGTTTATATAGATTTTCCATTAGGAGTTATCTCTATGACAGCCTGGCGTATGGAACTGTACCCGATGATGGCAATACCCCTACTACATTGGACCAATAATATACTGACGAAATGCCCATGTACCTACTATGGGACTGAGTCTTCTTTCTACCCCTTCGGAAAAAAGGCGTGATTGTATGTATACATACAACATACATACATACGTTCACGCCTTTTTCCCGAAGGGGTAGGCAGAGATGTACCCAGGACTCAGTCCCATGTAGATACACCCACATTTCGCCAGTATGTTATTGGGCCCATGTAATAGGGGGCGAGCCTATTGCCATCTACCGGGCACAGTTCCAGACTCCAGGCAGCTATTGAGATAATTCCTAATGAGAAAATCCAATATTTAACACTATGCCTGACCTGGGGATCGAACCCGGTACCTCTTGATTGGCAGTCGAGCATGCGCCCACTACGCCACCGAGGCAGTCACTGTCACTGTATGTATAAACACTTAAAAAATATTTATGAAAGTAAACAACAATTACAGCGATGATGTTAATCAAACATAGCAAGCATTATTATAGCGTTGTTACCAATTTGCCGCTAACACGAATTAGTATCGTACGCGGAATGAACTGTTACACTAGTTACATATAGTTACACCATAATTACACCTCGCATCATGTAACCCACGTTATCTTACGTTTATCAGAAAACTATTAAAACATACATATCAATATACGTGTAGTATCAGGAATTTTAAATTAAATTTATCATGCATTACCTATATATTTCTGAAACATTTTAATAGTAAATATACTTACTTAACCTACAAACCAATACTTTGGGCGTTGTGAGTTAAAAATAATACAGATAACGAGATATAATATCGTTAATAATATCGTTTATTTCTTCATAAGTTCACATTTTTGATAATTAAATAATAAATTGTAAAAAACTTAGACCTAATATGAATATAGCCTGAACTAGGTTTAACAAACCTGTATTGCAGGCAAAAATTTTCTTATAAGTACAATGGGATACAAATAAATTAACGATAACTTACGTATTGCTTAAGTACTGAGTCAAATTATTTTAGGTAAACATAAAAAATAATACTTAAAACAAATTACTTATTTACACACTAAAAGTAGGTCTTCTGTCTGTTTGTGCGTTTATACCTATATATGTGGGCACAAAACTTGAGTTTTTGAAGATCTGAGAGCTTTCAAAGCAGAGACTTTGCAATAAACTTCGTAGAACTGACAGGAATTATGTCTCCTTGTATCGGTGGTAATGCTTTACCGACCAGACCAAAGATTTAACTGTTGACAAGAACGATACATTACAAGAAAATGCTCTTCGACACTAAGCATTTCCTTGTATTGCAGGTACCATTCGCACGAATGGTATGTACATTACTAGGTAATGCTCAAGTCTATCACCACCTTTAAGATATTTTCTACTGTAATCCAATGTCTGCTTGATAAATACTTGAATTTTGTTTTATTCTGTAAGTACATATTTTTAGTAGCCACGGATTTTAAACATGAAAACAAAATGTAAAACAATAAAATTTGAAATGATTGTAATTTGTTTTGTACACTAACAAAAAGATATGACGGTCATTCAAGCATTGGTTATTGTTAAAGATAGTTGGTGTAACTCAGCCTTAGCAAATAGCCCTGAATATCAATTTGTGTACATCGCGCCATACACATTTTCCGATCCATTTTGAGAGAAATTATTTTTCTAATTTCGCAATTCTTTCTATTGAAAGTTGTTCAGTTTGACGGGTAAAGGCAACCCTCTCAAGTATTACTACGCGTTTTTTTATAAACATTGTATATTTCAGTGTATTGCATAGATACCGCAAGATCGTACGGTGGATTACGTGATTAAATTCGATCAAATTATTTTCAAGAATGCTGTTATAATGCTGTTACTTCCTAATGACGTAACGCATTCGTTCCGTTAACACATCAGTTTCTATCTGAAGTATTCGAAGATGCGATTAAACGTGGTCACGCGAAGGAAAAAACTAGTGGGTGTAGCCCACTTTCTTATAGATTTAATATCACTGATTACAGATTCTGAACGCTGGCAACTTTTCTACTTGATAAGGTTTTTTTTTTTTTTTTTTTTATGATAGTGAGTGACAATACGAGCTAATCAGGTGCCCGATGGTAAGCATCATGATTGCCCATATCAGACACAGTGCCACCCAGTGTTTTAAAAATTCAAAATTCTGCGCGGCACTGCACTGCGCCTGTCACCCTGAGATATGAGTTGTCGAATCTCATCATGCCCAGTAATTTCGCTGGTAACATTGCCCTTCATACCGGAACACAATAATGTTTGCACATTACTGCTTGGCGGATGAATAACTGGCAAAGGTGTGGTACTTCCCCAGGCGGCCCCCTGCTAAAGAGGCCTACCACTACATAAATATTATATAATATTAATGTTCTTCATTGCCTAAGCCATCACTAATAGCTTTTCTTGCGTTTTCACTCGATATGGAACCGTACTTCCATACCAATATACCTGAACAAAACGCTACCGCATTCTATGAACATACAGCATCATCTAGTTACAAACTACTGTAAACAACTTAATAATCACAATTTTGTTGACTTTTGTTGATTTATACCTTTACTTGTGATATATGATTTAGCTTTGAAATTGCGAAAGCTTGATTTTTTTACAGCAGCATAGGACCGTAGATCTTGTTAGAGTTGTTGATATCATTTTCATCTCGATACCTCAACGCGTTCCCAAAAAGGGTCTTGACAGACGGAAAGACTAAGCATACTTACCAAGTTATCATACCGAGATTTAGTAATAAGCATCGGCATTCGATGTAATCATTTTTTTACCGTAATTCCATAAAACTACACCTGTAATTTAAAAATCAATTTGTGCTAGATAGGAGATAGTTTCTTGTACATTACAGACATAATATATCACACAGATAGCACCCATAATGGTAAAGCAATTTAACAAATAGCGAGTATTTTCACTTTGTAAAGTAATTAGCCATTACTCAAGTTAAAGTAGACAAACTGTACACTGAATCAGGATAGACTATTGTGCAGAATTAACATAGAAACGAGTATCTTTAAAAAATAAATCAGTCACACTCGGTGGTTCAGGAAACGCCGTTCTGAAGTGCACTTTTACTGTTAGTACTCTACACGTTTAATCACTTAAAGGCTCATTGTCTACCGTTTGAGGATTCGGTAGTTCCTTTTATCGTTTATTGTCACTAGACGTTATTATTACCAAGCCATTGATGTAACAATAAAACGTCAAATTAAAATTTAAGATTAGTTTTTTTTTTAAAGAAAATAGTAATAAGGTTTATCAAAATATAGCTGAAGTAATGTTATGTAAGACTAAAAATTAGAATTTTATTAACAAGGGCATGGGCGAGAAGTCAAGATCTCTGGGTCTGTAATGCCCGAAATACTCACACTAAAGCCGCCAATAAGGCACCGGCTTGCCATAGTTCTCTTTGACAGACTCTCAGATTGTAAACGAGAGAACGAGGGAGCATCGACGGCTTTGGTTTGAAAGGCCCATTAGTGTTAAAATTTTGTATACTTTTCAACATGCATTAGATTAGAGAAGCCGTGACTGTTGACGGCTTGTTCCCGTTGAGGTAGGCAGAGACTATTTTATTACGAGCCACGATCGTGACATATGACTTTCGCTACTTCCACTTGCATCTCATTCTTCATACAAGTTTGCCAGTTGTGGGAACTTTTGACCTCACATTTCCTAAAAACCTTTTTTAAACTCTCGCAAGAATTAAAAGAAATACAAGATTGAGTTAACTAGTGGAATGTCAGCATTTGACGGAAACATAGCACAGACTGATGACTTGGCAGAGCAGACTGATTTAGTATTTCCTTCACCGATAGCTGGATCGACGCCAAACACTAAACTTTCCCTAACACTCTATCGATTTCGCTACGATCAAGCAAAGGAAACGAAGATTAGGCACGTGTGGTGATGTGCCAATCGCCTATTATAATCTTGTCACACAAACTCTAAAATAAACATTGCCTATTGCGTGAAACGTAAAACCTTTCTCATATCAAACTATATTGAATAACTTTTACATTGAAGCTATTCAACATAAAAGTTATTTATTAATAAAATATCACATTAATGTATTAACTTCGTAACTCTTGTCGAAGCAATCAGCGATCAGCGAAAGTGTCCTAGCCAACATGTTATTATAAAAGTGAGCATTATGGACGCATTATGGAAATTGCTTCATCAGTTTTACATATCATTACATAAACCGGCAAAAACTCGACATCATATATAGCGGCTCTAAAATTAAGCAATTCTATGACATCTGTTGATCTTTGTATGAATTCTATTTATAGTCGTAAAAGTTTTAGTATATTTTAATTATTTTAATGTGAAGAACTTGTATGCAGAAATAACCTGTATACTACAAAATATTGTTTGAAAAAGTTAAAAAATATTAAATTAACGTTCTTTATTAAAAGTTATAAAACTTTCCCGAGCAAACTATTATGTAGTTCTGTAGTGCAGAACCTATTTGTAGACTTTATAATTCCAAACTAAAATTATATGTACTTAGGTGTTCTAACGTAGGTTTCATATTCTTACTGAATACTTAAATAGGATTACATACCTAGAAGACTGAAAAAAATGTTAGTAATCAAATCATTAATTTTGTAAAATTTTACGGTTCTGGGCTTTTTTTTTCTTTACTTGAGATATAAGATGTTGCTTCTTGTCAAATTTCATGATGAAGTTTTTAGCCCGTTGCGTTGGAAATGTGCTGTAAAATGGCCGTATTAGCAAACTTAGAAATTTATTTTTTTACAGCTGCAAGGGACCGTAGATTTGATACTCTAAGTTTAGAGTCAAAGCTATTTACTTACAAAGTTCCAGACCAATCGGTTTAGTAGTTTAGTACGACGAGGCAACAAACATACACATACATACTATTGCATTTGTAATATTAGTAGGATAAGATTATGAAATATAAAATAAAATTATGGAGTTTTGGAGGAAGGCCGAAGAGCACAGTTTGACTCCCGTATCTTTATCAATTATCGGTGCATTTTCGAGTGTTTAACGTGTAATAATGGTGGAATATTACGTGTCGAGTGTTTTCGAAGATACACAAGTCTCTTGGCAAGTGATGCGATAGTTGAAATGTGTTTTTTCGTGTTCCCGCCAAAATTCCGGCAGCTTCTTGTAAAGACCACCACTTTACTAGAGCTTTGACTTGACTGGGCTTGCCCTGATTCTGAATTGACTAATAGACCATATTAACTTGAAAATTTATATAACTTGATACTGGCAATACATTCGTGTGGGTCCATAAAAGAAGAAAAAAAAATAGAATTATAAAACGAATGAAAAGGAGTTAAACTCCAGAGACTATGCTTAATATACAACGTATAATACCAGTAGCTTTTACAGTTAAGACCTATTAAAGTAAGATCTCCTTGATTGAAAATGATCAGTTTATCGCGTTCATTTAGACGTCTGCCGGATTAATTCCAATCCCTGTTACAAAACAATTAAGCCCAGACTGCGCAGGGTTGCGAAATAAATGGTCTGAACCCTTCCGATATGTTCCCGACCCCAGTAATGCATTATTTAGGTACTAGGTACCAACATTGGAGGGTACATTACATACTAGGTACATACTAAAAGTACGAGAAGGGACACGACATGAGCAATAGGGTGATCTACGTCTTCCCTTTGTAGTCGTAAAGTCTTGTGTATGGATGCGTGGCGTACGCCGACCAAGTCCGCAGTAACATTATAATGTCAATCTTAAATAATTGCAGCAATCAAAAGTGCATGCTGCACTTTGATTCAGTACAAAGGTCACACTGAATGTTTTTAGAATAGGCCAGTAAGAAAAGCAGCCGATGATAAATGTATTTAAATTTCGAATTAGGAACTAGGAGCTCATTGAGAATCTGTTATGTGTAATTAAACTCATATGTCATGTTTTTACTAATTGGCAGTAATTTTAAAAGTGTTTGTTGAGCCTCAGAATGGATCATTTTCTATAGTTAAATACATTTTGAGGCTCGACAGACACTTTTAAAATAGCTGCCAATTTATTAAAACAAATGACATATTATGAGTTTAACACATTACGGATTCCCAATGAGTTCCTAATTCGAAATTTTTCATTACAATTCAATACATTTTTCATCGGCTGCTTTTCTAACTGGCCTATTTTAAAAATTTTCAGTGTTACCCATATCATGTGTAAACAAATACTCACTGAACTCTCAATTTTAATGACGAACATTTATTAAAAGTTGCAATTTAAGTTTTTTTATATATCTGTGCATAGGTACAAAGTTAATAAGTAAAACTTATCAAACCGAGTGCATCATAATATAAAATCCTAACTGACTCACTGACTGACATGCAACGCAGAGCCCAAACCACTGACTCTAAAGACCTGAAACTTGGAATGTTAGATTATTTTCGTTATCTGGACATAAGTCCAGATTAGTTTTCAAAAATCTTAATGTATGTGTCGTATGCTAAGAAAAGATTTTTGAGAAAATTCACATTCTAAAGGATTCAATAAGGGCGTCAAAGTTTTGGTATAAAACTCCCATATTTCATAAAAATGAAAAACTGGTAATCTAAAATCTTGAGATTAGTTGTAATTGTGGGGAATTGAGAATTAAAATAGTGACGTAATTTTAATTCCACATAACTTGAGAATGCTACTTAGTGAAAGTTTAAAGTTCGTCTCATTATAATTTTAATAATTTTAAATTATGAATACCAAAACGAATGCACAATATAAATTAATAAAACACATTTTTGTAACACTTTGAACTAGTTGAAATTGTAACACATTAAATTAAATGACGTATATTAGCGTATTTTACGACTATCATTAGTATAAAATGTATAATCGATTTTTAATTAATAACTATTGCATGACATGAACGAAACAACTTGAAACAAATAGGTAAACCTACTTAATATAATAATGTCTATTAAGTCGATGTAAATTAGTCTAACGGCACTAAGCAATGGTAAATGGTTAAAGATGGTTTCAGCTCACTGGGTGCATATGTAGGTACCTAAATTACAAAGTCAATAAGATCTTAGAATGTTATTGTTGAAAGTCAGATTAATCTTTGTACAGACAATATCTAGAGACGACGCTTTGGTGGGTATTGGGTATGCTTATACCAAGGTCATGCAGACATGACATGAACTATGATGACACATTTTAAGAGCAAATTGGCATAGGCTTCTTGGACCGTAAAGAAAAGAAAAGTACAAAACAAATTATCTGTAGTCAGTGGAATTTTCGTGCATTCTGTGAAATGACTGCTTTTTGAATAAATTATTCTGTATGATTTATTTAGTACATTTTATAAACATGACATTTAACTTTAAGACATTTTCTCTTCTGACTGTACTAAATTACGCCCACGGTCGAGTCGCCCCCCACAAAATAATATTATAAATAAATATGAACGGTGGCGAGTCGACCGCACGGTCGAGTTTATTGCGGTCGAGCTGCCGCCCAACTCTACTGTTTGTTAATTATTTAGAAGAAATTAAATAATTGCCCAACTAAATCTATTTTATTAATAATTAGTCCCACAAATGAGCACTTTAACACATACGAAAATTAATTAAAGCGTAACGTTAAGACGCACGTTCCATTACACGATAGGTTTTGCTGTCAGTTTTGTCACAATCACGGTTATGATTGATGGTTAACCTATCGTCTAATGTGATGATTGACGTCATTCATGAAAGAAATTAGTCGTCCGTCAATCATGATTGATAGCACATGATTGACGCGTAACCTATTGTGTAATGAACGCCTTAGGTTAAATTGTCTGTAACTCTTGTTCATAGACACTAGAAATCTCTTTTAGGTAGTCACCGGAATTAAAGTTTGGTTTGTTTTCGATAAACTTAGAAGTCATCACGGTCAAGAATTAATTAATAAATTATAGACGTTTGTGGGTCAGTATCATAATGAGATTATTATATAACAACGATTTAAAATATTCTAAGATAACACAAATTAACAACAACATATTTACTGTCTCGTACGCTGACTTTTTAGCCTTTAGATAAATATCCCGTAAAAAGTGATTCTAATAACATAACATAACATCACGCTTATTTACCGCAGAGGGAGGTGGAGGTGTAAATCTTAAAGTAGGTTCAGCCCACACTTCGCCAGTTATATTTTAGTCCCCATGCACAGTTCCAGAATTCCATGACAATAACACTTTTGGTCTGATTGGGGATTGAATCCAGGACATCATGATCAGAAGTACCGCTTGCAATTGCTACGCCACCGAGATATTGTAACGTAATCTGAATAAATATTATCTTAACTGCAAGTTTATATTATTATGTAAATACTTAATAATGTTTTACATAATAATTATTTATAATATTAATATTATTTAAATTCAAGCTTGATTTAATTTTATAATGCATTTCCATAATTCGATTTAGTTATATAACGCAAAAGAATTAACACCAAAACGATGTCTCTCTATGATTATGAATCTAGGTGAGGGCGCTATCGTCTATGCAGTAAAGCGATTTAATAATAAATTAATATCAATAATAAATTTGTAACCACATGCATTATAAATGTGGAATGTTGATGATTATTACGAGTAAGGAAGTTGTTATTTTCTTTGGCTCAGATAAACTCCTCTTCCTATATTATTGATTATATTGGTATCTCATACTCGTGCCCACTTTTTATACCAACGTATTAAAAAACAAAACATAAACTTTGGTACAGTCGAGTTTCTAATTGGAGACAGAAATTGTAATATTATAACGCCCAAAAAGTTATCGCATTAAGAATCCGCACGGTACATTCGCAACTAATGCGAATTAAAAATGTTTGAAGTTTAATTTATCCACTCCACATCATGACTTGAATACACTCCATGACCTCGCGTTTATAACATAACATAACATACAATCACGCCCTTTTCCCGAAGGGGTAGGCAGTTGGCCGAGGTGAACACAGGACTCAGTTACACCCACATTTCGACAGTATGTTATCAGTCCCATGTAATAAGAGGCGAGCCTATTGTCACCTCTGGGCACAGTTCCAGCCTCCAGGCTGTCAAAGAGATATTTCCTAGTGGAAAAATCGAACCTGCGACCTCATGATCGGCAGTCGACACGTTAATAATAAACAAAAACGGTTTTTGAATGAATGAAAAATGATAACAAAACTAGAAAGAGTAGCAATTGGCGGCCTTATCGCTCAGACAACCATGCAAGGAATGAAAATACAGATACTACAAGACCCGTATTTTGGACTGCCTCGGTGGCGTCGAGGGAGCATGCTCGACTGCCAATCAAGAGGTCCCGGGTTCGATCCCCAGGTCAGGCAGTATTAAATATTGGATTTTTCCATTAGGAATTATCTCAATAACTGCCTGGAGTCTGGAACTGTGCCCGGTAGATGGCAATAGGCTCGCCCCCTATTACATGGGACCAATAACATACTGACGAAATGTGGGTGTATCTACTATGGGACTGAGTCACACCTCTGCCTACCCCTTCGGGAAAAAGGCGTGAATGTATGAATGTATATGTATTATAATAGATTGTTACAGAAGTTGCTAAAGAGACAATTGTATACGAGGTAGTTTTACTCCCAAGCTTTAGCGAGGGAGTAAATAGAAACCGAGTTATAATGGGTTTAGCGCCGTGTGTTACACTCTACTTTTTATTATGATTGTGACAAAATAAAATGTTATTAATTTCATCAAAACATTTTGGCTAATATCCTATACGTGCGACACCAATAAAAGATAATCTCGTGAGTAGATGACAAAAATTAAAAAGAAAACTTTACTCCCAGATGTTGAAAAGTTATCTTAGCCCCGCAAGATTTTTGAGCAAGAGAAGTAAAAAATACTTTTTTCTACTGTATTTAGTGATTATAACTTCTCACGTACTGCACCGTTGCACCATAAACATTATCATCAGCAAATAGTCGCGTGCGTTCAGAGATAACACCACTTTCCGGGTCACGCTATTCAATAAGATAAATCTATATTAATTTTAATTTGCATCGCGTATGTGCGCACATTTGTTATTGTTACGAACTCTTGTAATGTTGCGACTCAGTTCCTGTGAAATTCGAGATTTCCTTTCTTATTCGGTGGCTACATCTTAATGCCTCGTTGACAGCCTCGTTGGCTCAGATAGTAGTAACTCTGCTTTCTGTGTCGCAGGGCCAGGGTTCGATCCCCGGCAAACATTTGTGTGCATGAACATGTCTGTTTGATCTGTGTCTGGGTGTTATAAGCGTATATAAGCATGTATATCAGTCATCTGGTTACCATAGTACAGGCTTTTAGCCTAGTTTGGGACCAGATGACCGTGTGTAGAAGTAGCCCATATAAAAAAAAAGAAAAATGTCGAGCATAAAATCAGCTTTCTAGTTGCTAGGGTTGGCGAGCGTACGCACCAACTAGCGGCTAGGCGCAATTTATGCGGTCAAACGCAACGGCTAGCCGTCGTCTCAGTTCTATTGTACCTATACAACCACAACGATTGACGGCTAGCATGTCCGTACGTCCGTACGTACGATACTATATCATGCAATTTCATTGGGGTTTCATGATTTAAAAACAAGAATTGCGGCTAGCCGCTTGCGGCAAGCCCCAAACCGGCTAACGTGCATGCGTTCGCTGAGATAGCGGTTAAAAAGTGAGTGTATCAGGTCAATTAATTATGACTATGTTATTTAACTTAAGATAATAATGCGAGAAAAAATTGAATGAATTAATGTTATCATAATTATATATTTCTAACTTGCTCTATTTCCCCATTCGTCATTCATGCATGTACCAATGGTTCTCATTTATTGTAAGTTTCAAGTTGAAGAGATCGCGATAAGACCGCCTTTTGTTATACTAGTTATGAACGCTTATTCGTTTTAAGATTTTCTTGATTGTATTGTACCATTAAATTTGTTTATCAAACTATCTAATTTGTTGTGAGAATGTTAAATAACTCTTTCTCTTGCGGAATTTTCTTATGAATTAATTAACTCATAATAATGTGCTGTTGTTACGTAATATCCCATTAAAATATGTGATTGTATGGGAGCGGCTTTAATGACGCGATTTATACTTTTTGATTTCCTTATTCTGTCTTTCACTGTAATGACCGTTGCTTTCTACAACATATATATATATGGATTCAATCTAATGAAATAAAATAACAAAGTTTTTAAAACATATGGTTCTGACCCAGTAAAAAATTTAAGTAAATTAGAATTACTAACTGAATTTAGTCTTGTGCGTACTTTTCAGCCTAAAGATATTTGGGATTTATTCTATGCCTCTCAGAATATTATGCTAAACTAGCTATGCCCCGCGACTTAAATCGCGTAGTAAACGTTCCAGTAACAATATCGGGATGAAAAGGACCCAATGTATTCCAGGGTATTATATAGTCTATCTATATACCGAATTTTAGCCAAATCGGTTCAGTAGTTTTGGCGTGAAAGAGTAGAACATTCATCCATCCATCCTCACAAACTTTCGCATTTAAGTATAATGCTAAATACCAGTGGGTATACTGATATCATAATATGTAATTGCAGTACATATTTTACTCAATGACTATCAGTGGCAGCGATGACTAAGCGGGCTAGTTTTAAACTGTAGTTAGTGCTTCTAAAACACGTCCTGTAATATTTTAACGATCGGCAGTTCGCTTGTCTTGCGTCTGCGCAGTGTTATGTTCATTTTATGGGACATTATGTAAACATATAATGTTTATATTCATTGGCTGGATGCCATAGTTCTAAGGTTAATGTGGAGGACATGTTCATCGGCACTGTTATGGTTATTAGCGACGAGATTTAGCGACAATGTCTTAATATAATGTGGCAGCTCTATGTTAATAATAATAACCACCTTAATGATACGACATAGTTACACCCTATCTGTGACATTTGATAAAATGTTTATTTTCACAAAAAAAAATGTTCCTATCAAAACAATCATCGTGTAATATGTATGCTTCAACAAAACGTAATGGGTGTAGGTAAGATCCCAGATTTTTTATAGGGATAGGCCTCTTTTGCAGGGGGCCGCCTGGGGAAGTACCACACCTATGCCAGTTATTCATCCGCCAAGCAGTAATGTGCAAACATTACTGTGTTCCACCCGAACTGCACGAACTGCAGTAGAAGTGTGGAAAGCGTTTAATTGCTTAATGTCTGCTGTCAAACGGCATACGAAAATTGACGTTTGACAGCAAAATTTACTGCTGTTGTTACGCGATTGCATGTTCGTAATATCATCCCCAGTCTGCGGCAATGTTACCAGCAAAATTACTGGGCATGACGAGTTTCAACAACTAATATCCCAGGGTAACAAGCGCAGTGCAGTACCGTGCAGAATTTAGAATTTTAAAACACTGGGTGGCACTGTGTCTGATATGTGCAATCATGATGCAATCAGGCACCTGATTTGCTTGTCTTGTCACTCAATATCATAAAATAAGTGTATCCCAGCTTCGAGAATTTTGGCACAATCCTATGAAAAAATTATCAATGTTTTTTAAATCGATGTTTTGTATTCCCCTTTTTCCTCCTAATAAAATTAACCCATTCTATAAATTTAAAATATATTCTAATATTTTTATAGTGAAGTAAACTATGTCCCTGTCATTTTAGTTTCTCTTATAAACTCTCGGGTTTTTAATAGTGAACTACTAAAATCCCAGTTTTCACGACGTTCACTACAAAAAAACCAAGGCTTAACCAACAAAAATAAAATGATTGGGACATTGTTTACTTTATCTTGAAGATAACTGGATATAAATATATCAAATAGGTTTACTATATTTGGATGAAACAGGGGAAAACATAACATCGATTTGGTGAAGTAAGTAAGTTGGTCTATAGGATTGTGTTAAACTGCTAAGAGGTCCCCTTAACTGTTAACATACCTCTCGTTATCATTTCAAGCAAATTTCAAATGTATTGTTTGATACCGAGATTCACGTCAGTTTAAACTTTTTAATTTGATTTACTATGTTTGTAACTTATTCAAGGGTTCTACGCCGTAGAGTCTCTACGCCGTTTTAAAATATTCAAGTAAAGCCACTTTTCTATCGGAGCTTTGAAGAAAACATTCACTCGTTGGCTCAGATGGTAGTAACTCTGCTTTCTGTGCCGCAGGCCCCGGGTTCGATCCCCGGCCAGGTCAAACATTTGTGTGCATGAACATGTCTGTTTGATCTGTGTCTGGGTGTTATAAGCTTATATAAGTATGTATATCAGTCATCTGGTTACCATAGTACAGGCTTCTAGCCTAGTTTGGGACCAGATGACCGTGTGTGGAAGTTGTCCCATATTATTATTATTATTATTATTATTATTATTATTATTATTACATAATTTATTATGAAGATAGTAGTAACTCTGCTTTCTGTGCCGCAGGCTACGGGTTAAATCCCCGGCCAGGTCAAACATTTGTGTGTATGAACATGTCTGTTTGATCTGTGCCTGGGTGTTATATGCTTATATAAGTATGTATATCAGTTTTCTGGTTACCATAGTACAGGTTTCTAGCCTAGTTTGGACCAGACACCGTGTATTATTATAAAAAAAATATTAAATACATCCTCATTTACACAGCTTTAGGTGTCCCGTCTTATCTGTTCAGGGATCAGCGTCGCTAGTGGAAAGAATTTAGTAAAATGATGTCGTAAAATGTCAGCTGACAGGCCAATTTTGCCCACCTTATCAACTAAAAAAAGAAAATATATCTTTATTTCAGACAACTTGGTCCATAGTAATAATAGTTTTACAAATTGAGATCAGTTACATCAACCTACACTTATTATAATATACACTTATTTTAATTGACCAGTAATGATCCCCACCCAGTGTAACTGAATAGGGCAGTCTGGTTTATCAGCTATGGTCTTAAGAATACTATTGCAACTGCCGCGCAGTCTGTTGAAGAGAGAAACAGCTCTTTTCCTTATAATGGCATGGAACCCGTCAATGCGAGCCTGCGCGAACATGCCCGACGCGCTACAGAAGCGCGGCAGTTTCAAAAGCTTTCTTAAGGCGTTATTATATTGGACACGCAGAGCGCTGTAAGTCTTTTGCGTATAATTTACCCATAGGCTGCTTGAGTAAAATGACTGGCAATATGCCCTAAATAACGTCAGTTTCACCTCATCTGTACATCGAGCAAACCTACGGGCTAGCATGTTGTAAGTTGGTGGCACTGTAGCAGTTGAAAGCCTAACTCAAATGACACAGAGCCATACCGCATAAGGTTTAATTCATTCCATAAAGGTAAAGGAAAAGTTTAAACGCAACTAGTAAAAAGATCTGTAGTAGGATTTTGATCTTCCGTTACAATAAAGCTCCTTTTGGAAAGTTACCTTTTAAGATTGTAGCGGTTTTTAAAATGTTAATCTAATACTGCATCTGCATTAACTGCTAAGGATCATTTTATAGCCTTGCGTTTCCGTTTACAGAGGTGCAATACCTAACAGAATTTGTATGACAAACGGCTTAGGACTTTGTACCATTGAAGTCACGTAAGTAATCTTTTGCGTGGAGTACGCGAGTTGATAGAAAATTTAATACGACAAGGTATTAAAAGGGTGACATTGTATCGATTAAATTTAATTAAGGCGTAGGAAGATGGGTACCGCCTTCAGTGCGTCCGATGAGTAATATGAGAACATGAGTGTACCCCGTAATCAACGTCATTACTTTATTTATAAGTTTTGTTTAGCTCGATAATTTATACATAAAAGTTTACGACGGGGTGACGAAATTTTCGGAAAAGTAGGTGAAATGTTATGAGATCGCTACGACTATAATGAGGACTTTCTAGGCCGCTATGTCATAGAATATTAATATGACACGAGTACCTACAGAACTGCAAAATAAATTTTGTGTATTGGCAACGTCGGAGACCATCGTATGGGCTTGGACTTACATGGTGGAACAGGTACCTCTCTACGTAATTTTGACAAAACCATTCATCATACAAATGTGACGTGCAAAACTAACTAGAAGGCCGCGTACGCTCGGAAATTCGATCGCTTATAAATAAAATAAAAATTAAATTAAATAAAAATAATAATAAGTAAGGAAAAACAGAAAATAAGATACTGAAGCAAATAATAGAGAGCGATACTGTCTCAATTCTGTTCGTTCTCAATGTTGGTCTTTTAAAAAAAAGTGAGCCGATGCCCAAATTTATTTGCAATTATCTTTTTAATGAGAAAATATCAAACTCGTAATAATCTAGCACCAATATACCTTTTTACTACTGACTAAGTATTGTAATCTCACATGTAGACTTTTCGCCTGGGCGCTACTGTGCTTCGGATGGCACTTTAAACTGTGGCTCCCGGCTGTTTCCTATAAGATATATGGGCGCAGTCATTGGGGTAACTCTGTTAGAGTATAAATTCAAATTATTATAATTATTGCTACCCCGTTGAATCATGATTCATATGGCTTATAATATTTCCAACTTAGGACGTAAACTGGCATCGACCACAGCTCAATTTGGTATCACAATGGTGAATTAAAACAAAAGCCTATTATTCTTTATGGTATTTCACCGTGATTGCTCATGCGTCGTGTCGCACTTTGACTTGCGAGTTGGATTTTAACATAATTTTATTTACGTGAAGATAATTTCCAACGAAAATGAATCAATTCCCATATAAAAATCACGATATAACTACCTATAACCACTACTACCAGTACCGCGGAGAATTTTAAATTATAAAAAACACTGGGTCGCACTGTGTCTGATATGGGCAGTCATGATACTTAGCATCAGGCACCTGATTTGCTCGTCTTGTCACTCAATGTCATAAAAAAAAAATACGCAGAATATGCACACATGGAGTTTTGTACAAGCGCAAGAGTGTGCGTGAGGTGATTTCCCAGCGAAGCGGGGCACGTGAAGAGCTCAATCTCGCTCGCGGGGTTAGGAAGGCCCGATTGGTGGTCAGATCACAGTGTCCATTCTACTCGTATACGTAGTATTATTATCTTTTCTGTGCTTTAGGACAGGCCGGGCCTGTACTGTGTGTGTTGCGGTTGCAATCTGCGCGAGCCTTAAGAGCAAAAAGTAAATATTAATATAATATTTTTTGAAGAAAGAGATTTTAATTTACATTCTTACGTATAAATAGGTATTAGATATTTACTATTATATTTAATATACTTTATACTTTATTTTTTTAACCACTTCATTTAATTCATTTAAACAAACGCCAAGGCTTTTTAATTCACAATCTCATAATTATATTTAAAGTGCAGTTCTCAGTATTGTCAAATGGCAAAACCTCTAAGATTTCATTGTTTTTTCTGTGCACTTAAAGTTTTGAATAGATTATGAGTATGTTAAGGTTGAGTTTCACCAACTAACATCTTAATTTAAACAGTCAAACCTCTTGTCAGACTAATATTACGCGACTAATATAACTGTTAAAATCGTATAGCGAATTATATTGCTCTAAACAGAGAGTTGACGCCCGGTCTTTGTTATTGTTGAGGGGGTCGCCCTTCCATACAAAATGAAATTTCCCAAATATTATGGAGAAAGAGAGAATAATTTTCCACTAAATTTTGTTGTTGCTTTTTATCTGGCCTTTATTTGCACTAAAATATATTTGGTTGAAGAAAACGGTATAGTATTTTTTCACATTCATTATAATTGTTAAAAAAATATATAAAATATATTCATTCATTCATTCATTCATACATTCACGCCTTTTTCCCGAAGGGGTAGGCAGAGGTGTACCCAGGACTCAGTCCCATAGTAGATACACCAACATTTCGCCCGTATGTTATTGGTCCCATGTAATAGGGGGCGAGCCTATTGCCATCCACCGGGCACAGTTCCAGACTCCAGGCAGTTATTGAGATAATTCCTAATGGAAAAATCCAATATTTAACACTTTGCCTGACCTAGGGATCGAACCCGGGACCTCTTGATTGGCAGTCGAGCATGCGCCCTCTACGCCACCGATGCAGTCGAGGTATAAAATATATGTTGAGGTTATTATGATGTTTTTTGTATACATGAAATAACCTTACGTTTTTTTTTAAACCAAATATATTTGGACGCAAATAATGGCCAGACTAAAAGCCAACCATAAACAATTGAGTGGAAAATTATTCTCTCATTCTCCATATTTGAGAAATTTCATTTTGTATGGAGCACCCACCTTTAATCTAATAGCGCAACTCTGTCTAAGAAACATTAACGTATGTGATTTCAATCTCATCATATTTTCATTAAGGTTTTTCGGTTGTTGGCTGATGTCCAGGGTCCCGTCGAGTCTCTCGTCGAAAGTTTCGACATTCGACCTCATTCGTTTAATTGTTAAACAAATACCACTATGTGTAACATCTTGTTCTTTGAATATAAAATAGAACTAAGCGATGGCCTTTCGCTTCTTCCAGTACTCGTTTTTCTCTGTAAATTTCTGATTGAGATAAACAAGTACAGCACACATTTACATAGTCACGCAAAAAATGCAGTAGGTAACCATGAAGGGGGTGATCACGGACGATGATAATGGAGCTCCTTTAAAACCGCGGTCTTCTGGGTGCTCCATTAACGGTTTATATCTTTGGCTCGTCAGCTCGTTGACGAATCAAAGGTTTATCTCGCCAATGGATCACCCCCTTAATGTTTACCTACTGTATTTGTTTGCGTGATTATGTAAATGTGTGCTGTACCTGTTTAACTCGATCAGATATTTACTGAGAAAAATGGAGCCTTTGGATACCTTTGGCTCGCGGCTCGTTGACGTCCCAACGGTTTTACTCTTCAATGGAACACCCCCTTTATTAATGTCAACAGTTGCCCGTGAAATTGATAACTCTTATTATGGGCTAATGCGCATCATATTGTCAGCAGAGAAGAAATCCTTCCATAGTAATATATATTTAAAGCTAATTTCAATCTCCTTGAAGCTACACAGATTTCAGAACCAGAATTCCGCGATTAGCATGATTTCCAAACAGACTTAAAACTCGGTGAAGTAATTGACAAATTGACAAACATATCTAATGTTATACAACATGTTTAGATTATACTCGTATTGCTTAATTGATACATATTTATAATGTACATTAATAAGTTTCACATACCTAGTTACCGTGTATGCCTAGGCTACTAATATTAAGAAACTTTGAAATAAATTATCTATTTAATGTCTCTTTGGCCTTAAAAGGCCTGAAGAAACTGTGTGAATGAGAATATGCGTGAAATAAGAGTGAGTGCAGAGATAAAGGATGACAGACTGTTATGATAGCGAAAAAGACATGCTGTGCCGACCCACCCAGTGTGGGATAAGGGCAGAAAGATGATTCCTCTTTGGTCTACGTACTTACACGTTATCTCGATCTGTCAGAATTTGAGAGGCCGTTATTTACGATCTATAAGTATATAACATTGCTATTTATAGGTGTTATACCAATAATTTTATAACCACCCTCAAAAAATAAAAATTAAATTACATAACATATTATTATTATTTTATAATTAATAAATATATAACACATTATGAATTTTTTTTATTATTTAATTTAATGTTAATAGGTATATATTATTAGTAACATATAATTAACCTTTTTTAGTTTGCCATACTAGGACATAATGAACAAAGTATCAAATCTACGTATACCCAGAGTGTAAAAATAATGAGTTTCAAAATTATTTCTTATACACAATTTAGTGGTTAACCTGTATATTATTGCATTTAGACAGCAGCTACAATATGATAATAACATTTTTTTGTTTTGACCACATTAGTTTATGATCATAAACAATATAGCTAGAGTCTAGAGAGTGCACCTGTGATTTTATTATTGTAAGTGTCACGGTCGGCTATTCGATCCAATTCATTGTTCCTTATAAGGACGGCGACGCATGCCCTTAATTATAAATTAAAACAATTTGGCATTGACTGTCAATAAGCCATCATCAGACCACCTACTTATTGACGAGTCAAATGGTTAACTTCATTTTTTAAATATTATCAGAATGTTAATTTATCGAATGCATTAATTGTATTATATTCAGAGGAAACAGAGGTATACGAGGATTTGATGAGATTTTTTCATGGTATTGAGTTAAATTCCTAAAAGTCGTGGTCTTAGGATAAATAAAATTGTCTGATGTCCACTAATCAAGTGCCAGGAACATCGCCCCTATCTTACTATGCTTATTGAGAGTTGTTAGCTCTTGTTTCACTCTCACTGATTTACACGCCAATTGTTACTGTTCTATTGCTCCTTGACCTCAACGGAAACCTTATACCTAACCGATACTCATTCATATTGTAGCGACGCAACTGTTGGAAATTACTTTTTGAAATAGTGAAAGTGGCCAGTTTGTAACAAAGTCAATTAAAAATGAGTCTCCAGAGAGACAAAAAAACAAAATTCAAGATGTGGAAAGCCATAATACACAGGAAGAGGAAATACAGTGATGTGCTGCCGTGCGATGATAACGAATCTTACGCCGCCCTGGCGGCGATGAAAGGAGGCAACGCGGCTACGCTACCGCCATCACTCGACGCGCTCAGAGCATGTAAGTAGTATAGCTACTCGACGCTAGATGGCGTGACTATAACATATAATTTTACATAAATTACAAAACCTTATTTTATTGTTATATCAATACTTTTTTTGAAATATTTTGTAACACATTAAAATAAATGGTGCCCATTTTTCCATTTTGCTAATACTGTTGGTACTAATACTGTTACTGTTTTCAGTTTTCATATCCATAACATTTTTAAGTAGTGTAATGTTAGGGTACTGGTTTAGTAACGTACAATCATACTCGTAGGTAAGAAAAAGCAAATGTACTACCTGTGTTTAATGAAAAAATGGGCACCATTAGGTACCATTGCCACCATAAATACAATCTACGAGCACTAGTAGGTACCTACCTATCTACAATCTTCATAATTTGCGTAGATACTTACTACTTACCTACTACAGGTTGTTTCATAATTCGCACAAGTTTAAAAAAGTCCTTGCGTTTATCGCCACTTGCAATGGGTACCGCTCACCGCTTGTTATGTGGGAAATATGATTCACTGCCATTCTGCCATTGTCTGCGGCGTGGAGCGCTGCAAAGGCCCGCTGAATAAGGTCAACCTTTGTTGCTTTTTGGGCGACGAAGTGACGCTATGAGTTATAAGATAGGTTTTAATGAGATAATAAATGTTCTTTTATCTCTATCGATAGATAAAACAGTATTCTATGGGCCTCTCCTATAAATTTTCTTAAAAATAGACAGTATATATATACACTTATAGACAGTAAGTTGAAATGCTTATACATACTTAGTTTTTAGGGTTCCGTACTTCAAAAGGAACCCTTATAGGATCACTTTGTTGCCCGTCTGTCTGTCTGTCTGTCTGTCTGTCTGTCTGTCTGTCTGTCTGTCAAGACACTTTTCACGGGAACGCGTGGAGGTATCAAGTTGAAATTGATATTAAATATCAACTACTCAGATGTGCGGTCACTTGTAGAAACGGAATTATTTTAATGTGTACGTACTCCATAGTTTTTATTGTAGAAAAATACACTGGCGCCCAAATAATTTCTACTATTTTGTCAAGTTCCACGGGACGAAGGTGCGATATTAATGTAGTAATAATATAACTAAATAGAACGTAAAACATCTAGGCACTATGTGTAAGTAACTACATATTTATCGATGTAATTTTTACAAGGCAAAGAACAGTAAACAGTCACCTGCGAAACAGCAGTGGGCAGACAATATGACTCCCACGGCACGGTTTCCATGATTTTACGTAAATACACTCATTAATGTAGTAAAATCATTTACACATTCAAAACAATGACGTTCCTTCACTTTTGTTGTGAAGAATGAGAATATAATAAAGAATTATGAACATAATAGCTTGGTACTTACATAATAACTTTCTGCAACGGGACGCATTTTTGAATAGGCACAAAATCTCACTTGCTTTTAAATTATTTATGTATTCCTTTAATCATTATTAATAAAAGTTCTTGAGGAAGATACTAGGAAAGTTGGGGGGAGAGGAGAGATAGGATGGGACGTGGAGAATGCGCAAAAATATAGAAATATAGAAGACCTAGTGGCCAAGTCAAATATAATCAGCGAGACAAAATCACACAGACTTCGCTTGGCCACGTGGAAGGAATTGGAGAGGATCGTGGAGGGAAACTAGCGTTAAGACGGCTTTTTGAATAAAAGCGTTGGAGTTTATGTAATCCAATACTACGAATAGACCATCGAACATGGTACGGCTGTACCACCGTACCGTTCGGTACGGTGTTCATGCCACACAAGAGAGTCGCTTCGATGTGCAATAATGTTCGCCGGACAGATCGAACATGGTATGGTCACAGTATAGTACTGTGGTATGGTGGCGAACGTACGGCGAAGTGTACGGCCGTACCATGTTCGATCGTCCATTCGTTGTTCGTTACCTAAGTATGGATCGACCTCGCCCGATTCATTCACAAAGTACCTGATCTAATTCGTTTGATTATCACGCACATTAATGCAATTTGGATAGGTAGTATTACCGTAGATCTAGGTGACAGATAACATTAACTCTAGAGATGTGGAACACGCAACTCGGCTCATGTCCGAACATTGATGGATGGCAAGCGTGCGGGATTATTTCATTCTACTACGGAATTTTAGAAATGGACGTTTATCCAGATTACTTACCTTTTTTGTACGTCTTACAAGTGTGTTGATGCTGTTTATCTTTATTTATGGTAGAAAAAAAAATAACCCGTAAATCGGGTTTTTTCAATGCTATTAAAAATGCTGAAGTCGTTCTTCTCACTATCTGCTTCGGTGTCGTAGTATAGCAGCAAGCGCTTCAACCGAGTACGAGGTCCTGGGTTCGATCCCCAGGTCAAGCAAAAATTACTATTGGATTTCCATTACGAATTTTCTCAATGACAGCCTGGATGGAGTCTGGAACTGTTTTCAGTAAATGGAAATAGGCTGACCCGCTATTAGGTACATCGGACTTAAACAGAACATGACTAGCGAAGTGTATGTGTACCTACTATGAGACTGAGTCATGGGTACACCTCTGCCTACCCCTCCGAGAATAAAACGTGATGTTATCTTCTTCTCATTATGGCCTGTTTTTTTAAACTCACGACTTCTTAAGAGCGTACCCAAGCTACGACAAATTAGACACAATCCTATGAAAAATCAATGTTTCCTCCAAATATTATTGACCCATTCTATAAATATATATCCTAATATTTTTAAAGTGAAATAAAATCATGTCCCTGTCATTTTAGTTTCTCGTATAAACTCTCGGTTTTTTTATAGTAAACTTCTAAAAATCCCAGTTTTACGTGATCCCAATTAGCGTGATTAGACGTCCACTACATAAAAAATTAAGATAATATTATTAAATTAAGATAATATTATTATTATTAAATTAAGATAATATTATTATTATTAAATTAAGATAATATTATTATTATTAAATTAAGATAATATTATTATTATTAAATTAAGATAATATTATTATTTATAAACAAATGATGTGAATCTTAATGATGTGAATCTTAAATTACATTATTACAATAGTGTTAAGACTTAAATATCAAATTGCTAATTACGGTAAAAAAAAAGGAATGTTATTTTATCAATATCGGCGATCGGTACGGTTATCGGTAAATTAAAATGATAGGGACATAGTATATACTTTATCTTCAATATATAAGGATATCATTATATGAAATAGGTTTGCTATATTTGGAGGAAACAAGAGAATAAAAAACATCGATTTTGTAAATTTTCTATAGGATTGTGTCAAACTACTCAGAGGTCCCCTTTCCTGTTAAGCCTTCTATTTCTTTTTAACCTTTGTTAGTAAATAGAGTCACAATTGTATGCATACGTGTCGCCGAGCCTCTGGCACCAGACAACATACCTACATTATTAAGTTGTTTGTACAAATGCTCCACAAACACACGCAAGCCTGCATTTGACCCAGTTAGGCAGGGCTTGCAGGGCAAACCTTATACAAACTGTTGAACAAACTACGACATGAACTTAGCATGTCAAACTAACTGCAGACTAAACTGTGGCCGCCTCCTGCGGGAAGACAAACACATTTCATGTACATTATCATGGCTTGAAATGTACATATTTGTGATTCAATGCCCCTTGCCAGCTCGGTCAGGTTATGGCGGTCTTTTTATTAGAGAGGAATAGGGCTTGGAACGAAAATAATCTTATGTTCAGAAACACTTAACATCATGCCTCTTTCCCGAAGGGGTAGGCCGGGGTGTACCCAGGACCTAGTCCCATAGCAGAAACACCCATACTTTGTCAGTTAAGGTTGTATCTTGTAATACGAGTAGGAGGCAAACCTATAACCATCCACTAAGCACAGTTCCAGACTGCAGGCTGGCATTGAGCAAATTCCTAATGGAAAAATCAAATGACACTTTTCCCTGACCTGAAGATCGAACCCGGTACCTTATGATTGGCAGTAGCTCTTGCGACCTCGACCGAGACAGTCTTAAAACAGTACCACATACATACATACAGTCACGCTGTTCCCGTTGGGGTAGACAGAGACTATTTCTTTCCACTTGCTACGATCCTGACATACAACTTCCTATGTTTATAATGGGTATAATATTTCCTTTCCTCCAGCCAACAACGTCAGTAAGCGTATTCTAAGAATTCCCTAAAAGTAAGCCAGAGATCTTAATAAAGTGAATCCCTGCGCTTTGATCTTTCTCTGTTTAATAAATTCGCTGAAACACAGTCGGAGTCACCAAGTCTGTCCATACGGTGTCACGGGAAATCAGCTCTTTAATGATGCTAAATGAAGACTTCCGCCTTTAAAAGATTGGACGCTACTCGAATACTCAAATACCCACAGAACCTGTCTAAAGCCTCTATAATATACAGAGTCCATCTTACAATTGAGACGGAGTTTTCACGTTAATGTAAACTTTAATTCCTTATGCGTTTTTCCCGTTTATACGATAAATGAAATTATATCACATCTTACCTAATAAGCAAAGAGAGATAGATAGAACACGATTCGTAGTATGAACTATCACACCGAGTACTGAGCACGTACTTCTAGTTCCTTATTCATCTGTCGATTCCTTTTACGGAATCGCTGAATTACCATAGACCTTATAGGAACCGTCACTTAGCCCTAAGAGACGAGTATCGCGATCGTCACAGCAATTTTCTGGTTCATGTAAAAACGGCGAGATCGTCCAAACACCATAAGTCTCGCAACAGGTTTCTTTCTACGTAAACGCAAGTCCTAGCTAATGAAGCGACCTCCTACGGATGTGGAAGTGAGAGCCGCCACTAACTGGTCGAGCTGAAGGCCGTCATTACAAAATTCTCTAACTTTTTAACGCGTCAGCTCTTTGAAAAGATTCCTGCTGCGTGCCATCGTTAGTTACTGAGAAATGTCAGTGGTGCAGTGAAATGCACTTACCTACTTTTCTTGAAAGTTTTTCTACCCAGAGATATAATGCATCGTTGTAGCTTGCCTATCGTCAGCTTTGTCAGTCTTGAAACCATCAGCACTATAGAATATCCATATTTCCGCCTCTTCATTATCCACCTACAAACGTGATCATCCTTTGCAAACTGAAACGTCTAAAAGCAGTGGGCTTGTCGCAATTTATAATAACCCTTCATTGTGACGATGAAAACAATGATTCACTATTGTGAATTGTGCTCGTTAGTGGATGATTCATGCATAGCAGAAGGGATGGGGCCGACTATACGGCTTGGCAGACTACTGTAACTTTACACTTCGATAGGTTTTAAAATCCTTAACTTTGACGCATATGATTCTATTCCTTAGTGGCCTTTTGCTTGCTGGTCAATCTTTAGCTAACTTGACATAGCTGTCGAGAACATTTCAAAATCAAATCGAAGCAAATTATTCTTCAAATGCTTATTTTATTTCTAGCTGCGTCGAGCAGCTTCACCCACTAAAATATTTTGTATTATTCTAGCCACCTAAAAACCTTTACTCCAAATCAGTTCAGCCGTTTTTGCGTAACAATATTTCTTATACAAACATGTAAACATCATAACATACAAACTTTCGCATTTGTATTATGAGTGAGATAATAGGATAAATTATATGGATTGTAATTACGTCACTCATTTATGTTATTGTTTGTTACAGGTAAGTCTTCATCTATTGCGTAAACAATTTTGCACGTAATTAAACGGTATGTTTTCCATGCGGTAAATGTAATAAAAGAAAAAGTATTATTCACGCTCTCTGGTATTTATCTGTATCGTTAACGAATGTAAATCGAGTTGGAGGCGTAAAATCGTAAAATAACATAATCTCTTTCACCGCGGCGCTTAATCTTGCCGGGCTTTAGCGTTTGCCTCTGCGATATGGTCGGTTTCTTTTCTTAAAAGTGATTCGGTAATTAAATTTATTTTGTTTCACCTTTGCCACATAGCAACATTATAAAGCCACAACATAAGCACAAGAGTCAGCGTCAGATCGAGCTAATTTCAAATGTATTACAAAATCACTGCTTGAAACAACAAACACGTTAATTTTTTTTATGATAGTGAGTGACAAGACGAGCAAATCAGGTGCCTGATGGTAAGCATCATAATTGCCCATATCAGACACAGTGCCACCCAGTGTTTGAAGTTCAAAACTCTGCGCGGCACTGCACTGCGCCTGTCACCCTGAGATATGAGTTATTAAATCTCGTCATGCCCAGTAATTTCGCTGGTAACATTGCCCTTCAGACCGGAACACAGTAATGTTTGCACATTACTGCTTAATGTACCTACAATGTTAAATAATCAAAGTTAACAATTACAAATATTTTTCACGCATTGTCTGTTTAATTAGTAACCATTGCATTATTCTCATTTCATGATGTGAAGCTATAAATACCTACGTAGTCTTATAATTTTGATGAGGTAGCAGATATCTTTCATTGTCAGTAGCACTCTATGCAATTAAAATCGCTGGATTTCGGCTTATTTCTCGACATGGCACGGTGAATCATTTTGACGAGTAGACATTGTGAATCCAACACTAGTAAATAACCCTGCGATGTTTTATTATATATCTATGAATAAAACGACTTGACTGTCTGCCTCGACTCGATGATTGACTGCCTCGGTGGCGTAGAGGGCGCATGCTCGACTGCCATTCAAGAGGTCCCGGGTTCGGTCCCCGGGTCAGGCAGTGTTAAATATTGGATTTCTCCTTTAGGAATTATCTCAATAACTGCCTGGAGTCTGGAACTGTACCCGGTAGATGGCAATAGGCTCGCCCCCTATTACATGGGACCAATAACATACTGGCGTAATGTGGGTGTATCTCCTATGGGACTGAGTCCGGGGTACACCTCTGCCTACCCCTTCGGGAAAAAGGCGTGACTGTATATGAATAAAATGAATATCTATGAATAATCTTAAAACATTTTTACAATTAATTATTTCACAGTGAGATCAGCTATGGCTTTAATTAAGCTCCTATCGTATATTTCCTATCTTAAATCTGATCAAAGCTCAAAAATCATTACTCTTGCTTTACGTGAAACTTTGCAGCAATTAGAAATGAATTTCCATATGTGAAAGTAGGTACAATAGAAGATAGCATCTTATCGTGCGTGCTACCTAAGCTTTCATCTCCGGATGTTGGTAGTAACGAGTAACGTGAAATAGGCGCGGTTGAAACGAGTGCAACAACTATGCATCCGTCCGCACGCTGCGTTGTACCGTGAACCAGATCGGCTGCAGTGGCACAGTTTGTTTATAGAGCTATTTCTGATGCCACCACCTCGGTTGTTAGTAGCTACGAGCTACTGTTTAGTACTGCTCTGCGCTTCTGCGAATACTTTTGTATTTCTTTCGCGGTAGAAATTACACGGTATTGAAAAACGTTTATAAAATCGACGGAGAATCATTTATCAAATAGTTACTTCATGATCCAGCTTGATAATTGTTCAGATCTTCCCAAAAATGTTCTTATCTTTTGTGGCCATGTCTTTATAATTTATTAAAACTGCCAGGTTAGCTACATACTAATAATATTTTCGAACATGGGCCCTTATAGGAAATAGAATAACTCATTATATATAAAATATAACTTTTGAGTTTTATGTTAACATGTTAATTTGAATACCTACCAGATTATATTAGTTTAAACTCAACATTATTAAGGTCAGTTTTCCTGTTACAGTTTTTTATCATATTATACGAGTAGCTCGCTGTATACACAGTCAAATTAATAACGTCCCTGTTTCATACTGTGGTAGCTTATCACCAATAACCAGAAGAGTCACATTTTCAATTTAATATTAAGGTTTTCCCTAGACAATAGTTTAATAACGTGGAAAACGGGAGTGTATGCGAATGCAAAATGCCACACCCATAACCGTGAAATTGCATTAACCGTGCGTATTATTTCCTTTATAATATTTTTTATTAAAAAGCTAACAGTAATTGGCTACAAAAATAAAAAAAATGATTTCTACCATTTGTTAATTTAAACAAAACGGCATTATGTACAAATTACTTTGATTAAGTACAAGAGAAAGAAATTACACTCTGAGTAAAAAGTACTTAAATAATAAAGATATTAGAAGAGTAATAAAATAAATACCAGTCATACTTCACGCTCGTACTTCAGACACTCTTTTAAGATCTTCAACCATCCAACAAGTAATACTGTCATTAAGTACTGATCTTTTATATTAACTATTCAATTCACATGATTCCAAAGTGTTGGAATTCATGCGCGAAAGAATTAAAGATCGAAAGGAATAAAATGAATGATGACAGAAATATATATTATTATCTTGATCAATAACTGAGGAGTGATTTGGTTGTGAGTTGTGACGTGCTTGTTCGGAGTAGCACGTCCTCATCAGATATATTTCTTAGAATGATTATGTGCTACGTCCAAGTCCTCATCGACTGGTCTCTTATGAATCAGTGTTATTTAATTAGTGCTCAGAACTGTATTATGTTTATCTCGCTCATGTTATTATGTATTACATTCTGTTTACTAACAAATATAGCGGTGGACTGTAAGTACATCACACAGTCATTCCACTTCCATTAATTTATTTACATAATTCAGCACAACTAACTTAATAGACTAGACTAGAATAACTAACTAGAGTACCTAGCTGTGCCGCGTGGTTTCATCCGTGTAATCTACGTTCCCGTGGGAATATCGGGATAAAAAGTACCATATCTTTTATTTCAGGGTCTAAGCTATCTACATACCAAATTTCAGCTCAATCGATAAAAAAATAACATGCACGAAAAAACAGCCCTAGATGGCACTGAGGTCGAGTTAGAACACCCTAGCGATATGTTTTCCTGTTACAAAGGAAACTTTTTTTACATTGTACAGATAATTGAGATTTATAATATTAGTAAAAGTTATCAATTTGTCAGTCTTATGGTTGAGCTGGCCTTTCTATCCTAATTTCAAACCATAAACTGGCTTTAAAACTAGGGTTAGTGTAGTTTTTCTTTTCCCAGTAACAATAATTAATATAGTCCCAAGTTTCCAAGAAGGCTACCGCTTTCAATTTTCACTATGAGCTATGAGCCATAGTTCAAGTGCATTAACAATTCTACATGTGTAATAAAACTGTTAGATACAAGAGTTCACGGTAAAGCTTGCGTGTGTATGGAGAATTTTGAAACAAATACTTGTTCTGGAGAAATCTAGTAGTGGAGATAGCTACAGAGTAGTTTATACAGAAATGTATACAGGGTTATTTTTATTGGTAATCTGTAAGCATTGAGCATCCTCTTAAAGGGTCTTACATGAAGATTTGTTTAACATAATTTTTACTACGGAGGTTACGCTAAAAAAAAATTGTTTTATATTTTTGTGAACTTACTGGGCATGACGAGTTTCAACAACTAATATCTCGGAGTTTCAACAACTAATATCTCGGGGTGACAGGTGCAGTGCAGTGCCACGCAAAATTCTGAATATTAAAACACTGGGTGGCACTGTGTCTGATATGGGCAATCATGATGCTTACCATCAGGCACCTGATTCTTGTTACTCACTATCATAAAAACAAAATATATAATTTTTTATTGCTGTATAGAACAACAGATTTTTTTGCGCTTTAGAGTTGCCATAGTTAAAGTTGTAACAAAAATTATAATTACAATCATTCTATAAGAGGGCGCTAACTTATTACATCTACAGAAATTATGTATTTTTGAGGCTCAACGCTGGTACTATTTTAAAGTTATTGTCCTCTTTCGTATGTCCCAATTTATAGCGAAAAAAATATGCCTAGTGAACGACCACGGTAACTCTCGTTTTTGTTTAAAATACCGAGTTTTGGCGCGGTTTAAAAATTCCGTGCCAAAAAATTGTTCCCGCATTCGACAGCAATGCAGATGTGGCACTTTACGCATACAAATGGGACGGGAGCGGTGGCCGAGGCAATATTATAAAATAATATGGACACGTGGCGTGGCGTCACATTATTTTACGCACACATGTTAAATGTACGCGTTTACATAGTCACATACAATAGAAAACAAACTTTAGAGCTCAGTTTCCTTAACAGTTCAAACTCAAACTCAAAGAAAATTTATTTAAATAAGTCTTAAAAATACATTTTTTAACGTCAATCAATAATATCAGTAATATCAAACTAGTAAAGAATCTACCGTGCGTTCCGAAATATACCGTTCGTAGTTCGTTAATTTGAGTGCTCCATTGTAGTAATACTTTTTATCGAACTTCATATCTCACTTGATTTCTACTTTCCTAACCAACGCAAACCCCACATATCGTGAAATCCTTAAGCTTATGCTTATTATGAGTTAACTCAGCTCCCGGCTCATACTTCGGTTCATGACTCACTTTCTAAATCACGAAAGAAGCCCAGTCATGATTAACTTCTTTTTTTGTCTTATTCACTTCTAAAAACGGGTTCGTGCTTATTTATGTTTACATTTTCATTTTAACCGGGACATCGTATTTGCTAATTACTAATCATTTCCGGCGGAGTTAGCTGTAGGTTCATAATCTCATCATCTCTTATTAAATGTTCAGTAGTCTCGGCAGTTTTTTTTCATAATTGCATCGATTTCTAACGTTATCGGTCAAGTATGTTATTGTCTTAGGATTATCGAAAAAGTATCATTGCGAAAATCCTTAATTTTTCGCTATGATACGGTCATTGCGAAAAACTAAGAATGGTTGCAAAAACCGGATCGGTACCTAATTGAAAACTAAATAAGATTTGACATAAGTAAGTAGAAGTAGATCCGTACCATGTACGGTGAAGATAGTTGACGAGCGTATAAATTTAGAATGAAAGAAGACCACAATATTGGAAATATCTGATTCACCGTATCCAGTAAGATTGACCAAAAATTTATACTATAATAATAATAATAATAATAATAATATGGGACAACTTCCACACACGGTCATCTGGTCCCAAACTAGGCTAGAAGCCTGTACTATGGTAACTAGATGACTGATATACATACTTATATAAGCTTATAACACCCAGACACAGATGAAACAGACATGTTCATGCACACAAATGTCTGACCTGGCCGGGGATCGAACCCGGGCCCTGCGGCACAGAAAGCAGAGTTACTACCATCTGGGCCAACGAGGCTGTCTACTATGTCCACAGCTCAACGTTTTATTGACATTTTTTCGTCTTGATTTGATATGTTTTTGTTTTTTCTTCAAAGTCTTTCTTATTACAATAACGCTATCTCTTAATGGCTTAATAATTGTTATTGCATGCAGATATCGTATGCTACCGTATTGGAATGTACAGTTTATTTACATACAAACAAACATGCGTGGAGTATTTAAACTTAACGTAAAAAGAAAACCGGCGGCAAATTATCGCGAGTGCTCTCATGACCTCGTTTGACTATCAACTGTAGTGTTTTGTAACAGTGCTGGTAGGGTTAAAATAAGGCAACTCTGTTGATGAATCTGAATCCTATAGCAAAGTTATAATTATCAACAGATGATATATTCGAGTAGATAGATAAACTTTATGTTGGTATCTATCTACATGAATGATAAAACACTAGTGGCTCTGTGAGCTGTAGACCGAATGCAATCGAATGTAACTAATAAAAGCTATGGGGTAACTACCGCCCCATCCGCTATTTTAAATATTTTCCAAAAACTGAATCGACAAAAAATATATATAAATATTGAATATGCTCTTAGAATTTCACGAGAATCGTTTGAGGAATGCAATCTATAGAGAAGAAGAACAGCGATACGAAAGAATTTTTGCTCGCGCATCGCGCTCGCTTTGTCAATAATGCACTATTTGTGGTCTAACCGCTAGGATCGATCTCTTGGCTTATTCCGGATTTTCCCCCAAAAAATTAAGGCGAAAAATCGGAATTTGAAAAACAAAAGTCTAGGAATTCCCCCTGAGTCCAGTATTTCCCCTTAAGAAGCAAAACTGACGTATTGACCCAGCGAAGTGTATGTATGTTTGTCTATTTGTCTGACGATAACTTGAGAACCGTTGATTTCATCGTCATGAAAATTCAATTTCGAAATAGTTAGATGTACCTTACATCTAAAACAGAAAAAATGACCGGATTCTCTAAATAGGTATAACTTAAAACGTAGCGTAGACGAAAAGACGATGGACGATAAATGAAACCAAAATTTTCATGTAATCTGAATAATGGGAATAGAATTTCAAAATAGAATAGAAATAGGCTATTTCCAATTCAATAAAGACACGTGAGGGGCATTGTAAATTGTAATGTCCGCGATAAGGCTTGAGGGAGCATTGACATCGCGTACTTCACACTATGATATTATTATTTAATCTGTGGTGTTCTGGTCAGTCACAACGCCAAGTCTCATTTTGTGGTCTCATGGAACTGGACTCGATTCTGTCACTTTACGTTTTCATTCGTACATGATTTATTCTACACTAGATGTGCCCTACGGTTTTACCTGCGTAGTCACTGTTCTCGTGGGATTATTGGAAATTCCTTTAATTATTCCGCGTCTATATCATAATGGAAATCTAATTGTAAAATTTCAGCTCTTTAAATCCAAGGGTTGAGGCTGGGTGGTGCCGAGTGAGAGTGTCAGTCAGTCAGTTACAATTTATTTCTAATTAAAAATATTTGTAACTTTAAATTAATCTATTGATTTATTGAGATTTTTTTTAATTTACAGTAGTTTCTTAAAGATCTATAGTAGCAGAGAACCACCTGGCACAAGACTAGACCCCGCTCGCAGCACCTGTTTCTGAGTAGAAGGTAGACGCACGTCCCAACGCAGCGCCACTGTTCTCAAACATGTTAACTTAGGGATATCATTAAACTTAGGAAACGGTAAAATATAGGGTGTCGAAGGAATATGTATCAGGGGTGTGTCAATAGAAGGGTTAAGAATGACCAGACGAAAAGATGGCGAAAATTGGCTCTACAGCTCTATTTTATGAAAGAGACGGGACCTAATCGCGTTAAAAACATTTTATTATTCTACAGCTTTAGCCGTCCATTTTGAACAATATAATTTTTCCGTAGCACTCAAGTTCAAATGATTTAAATAAATCTGTAATGTACCTTGACAATTGACAATCCCTATTCCCAGCTATTCTACAGTCAATTGTGTTACTGAATTGAGCCCCAGTTTTAGAAGCCTATGCCGTATGTCTGACATTCCAAGTAACCTTTGAGATGGGTTTTATGTTGCTGGCATTAAACATCTTGGAAGCCGTAGGCGGTGCTATATAGCGCGGTCATTGCCGTAAATGTTTAGTACAACTACATACGATAAGCGTAGCCCCACGACGATATGATAATACTTATCGCTTGGTCAAGTTTTTTTTGTGTAACACGAATAGACCCCTGTAGGAGATAGGGCTGTCAAAAAATTCTTGAAAAAAAAAGAAAAGAAATGAAATAGATATACGAGTATTGCATAAACTATGTCAATATAGCCGGGTAAATTATTATGATAACAAAGGAGTGCCATATTGACATTCAGAATCCTACCTGTTAGTAAATATACTGTTAGTCAGAAGTCATATGGCCATTGGGCGATATAATATGGCTCATAATATTACATTTTTTGATCAAAATACACGCAAACCGCAGAGCTATCCTTGTCGATAATCATTTTAATAAGTCATTAAGTCATCCTTGGTCACTGTTTCTCAGTATTAATTTCCGCTATATTTTCCTGCTATATTAGTTTCCCGCTAGGTGTCAGCCCTACCGCGGGGTGCATACGGCAGCTGGCGCGCGATGGTTGGTAAACAGTTGACTGGTGCCGGCGTCGCGCGCGTCACGCGTTGTCCACTCACCTCTGAGTCGTGTGCGGCAGCCCTTACTTCCTCTCAACTCGCAACAAAGCGCAGGAACTCCGCGGTTTGATCTGAACTATGTGCTATTGTGAACTGTGAAACTGATATTTCAAAAGTGTTTTACATTGTTACTCGTACGAGTTACAAGTAACCTTTGTCGACTTTCTACGCGTGAGATTTTCAAAGTTTATGTGTTTCTGTGAGAATTGTCGAGCTTGTAATTCATTTGCAAAACATTGCATACAATTTTGGTTGAGTTATATAAGGTTTGAAAGCCCGAGAAAAGCTTAAATGTCAGCTTTCGTTTATAAGGTCAGGCGATAACGTCGTAGTAGCCTTAAGGGACGTCTGTGGACTGTGAGATAAATCAGTCTGTTAATCGGTGAGTGTACACTGCGCCACCGGTGGCCGTCACACGTCGCTGGTTTATGTGTAACAGGAGCCTAAATATAACCTCCTTCAGTGTCGTGTCACACGCACACCACACTCACCCTGCAGCCCACAGATTAATTCATAATTAGATACTACATGTGTCGTGACACCTACGACTTTCAACGTAACTATAAAGCTATTAACAACTGCTAAGAACTGAGTATCACATTATTAAAAAGTTAATTGTAACTTTAGGAAATGTTTAAAGTTTAAATTCAATGTAACAATAGCATGACTAAAAGACTCTTAAAACTTAATATTTGTGTAAAGCAGCAAATTGAGCCAACGGTAAATATATAAATTCAAAATAAATCATCGAATTAGTAACAGTCACAGCGCCGTAAACACTCAGCCAGCGGGAACGGTCCAGGGTTATTACATTTTCGGAATACTGAAGAGCCTACGAAGGAATTTCTACACTTCGCACCGTGACTGAGAGGCCACTTCGCGGTCGGATCGGCCACAATAATGGACGTTTAGAATAGTTTAGATACACACGAACAACTCCGGTATTGAACGCCGGACAAAAGTGTCGTGGTTATCTTTTTGCAATAATCACAAAATGCTTGGATTTCATTCTTCCTATTGCGTGACCGTGATACAATTGTATAATGACTACTAATATAGATAATACCAGTAAAAATCTAGAAAGACGGCCCCTACATTTAAACTGCACTCCGACTGCTTTGCAGTTTGAATGCAGTTAGTACGTACGACTGCAATAAAACCAATCGTGCATCCCGATTGCAGTCTGTGTTTAGGTTACGTTCTAACTGCCAACGGTTGCAGTTTTATGGCAGTCCTAATAACTGCAGGAGTTTCGGAGTGTAGTTTAAATGCAAGCCGTCTGCCTAGAGTCTACGAGTCTAGAGTCTAAAACATCTGGTGGAAGCAAAACCAGAGTTGCACATGTCATTGGCGCAACATTAAGTCGGGCAGCCCGCAGCCCGGCCCGGATCCCGCTACCTGCCGCGCATTGTTCCTAGCCCCGATGATCTCTCAGCATGGACCTGCTTACCCTGTTTTGTTCTAGAAATAACAATGCGCTCTATTGTCTTGTGTATACTCGACAATGCTGCACTTGACTCCAATAATTTTAACTTAATATGTATAACCAGCGACCGGTTTGCCTAATTAAGAGTCTTCTTTTGAGTAATGAATGCGATTGCTGCAAATCAAACGCGATATGTTGTCATTCCGCTGTCGATTGGCAACCGCGATGGAATATCAAAGCTTCCCTTTTGCAGGTAAACGATTCATAATAGGAATAGGCTTTTGTGATTTGACAATCGCGCCACGTCTTTCACTCAAGCCGTGCAATACCAGAATGCAAAGAGAATTTGATATGGGGTCTGCATGCAGTGGAATGTTAATCGCCTCTATTCATCATCAGTATTTATTTTGGTCTACATTCCAAATACAGCTGCATATCATAGAACAAAACATAATTAGTACGAGTAGAAATATTCTTCTGCATCTACATTTTTGAAAAAAATATGAACGTAATTTATAGAAGTCTAATAACAGCGAAAAAGGAAACGGACTCCGAACTCAAGAAAGCGGAGCCCAGAGAACCTTACATTGTTTATCCTATTTTGCCCATTAGGAGAATGTTATTCAGAATAATATTCCCAAACATTATTATCGCCGATAAATTTATAATTTGATTTGAACAAAGTGAGGTAGTATAGTACGAGTAGTACTAAGTATTTTTAATAGCGACGCGCGTTCCTATTTCATTAGAACATCAGCTTAATTTATTACAATTAATGGCGATGCTTAAAAAAAAATTATACACATTTCAAAATATTATTAGGCCTATCGAATAAAATCAAAATTATAATGTAAGTTCGACGGGGCCCTGAACCCAACAACGTACATATTTTGGAATCTTTTTATGTTCTATGAATCCCTAATGTCAACATATAAATCGCGCAGTGAGTCCCGACGACAGATAAGTGCGTGGTTATCGTCAGGGAGTGAATTCTCTGCGTCGATAACGTTGCGTGAGAACAGGCATCGCAGGAGTAACTGGGATATTTTGGAACATTCAGCGCACAATAAACGTAACTCAAGGCAATTACGATAAAAGCTTTCTTTAGACTCGAGGGCAGGGTTCCAATGTCAAGTGTGTAAAGTACTCCAAACCTGACTTTTTTAAATACCATTATGCCTTTGCCCCCAAGGATTATGTTAGGTTTACCTCCATTCTTTATTTATATACTTACATACTTTTACATACTTATTTTGCATACTTTGTTTATTGAGAGAGCTAGATATATCATGGCTTCCCTACGTATCAAGCTCAAGATCAAGCTTACCTACGTAAAAAAATCTAATCAACCAGATGGTTCCATGGTCAAGTATTTTCACATTCACTTATAATTGGGTTATTCAATCCAGTTCAATGAAGTGTGGAAGTAATGCGAGACCAGATAATCAGGGTCAGTAGAGGATGTGCTCACTCAGATATAACAGAGTCGCAAGCTTTAGCTTCTCTTTGAAGACAAAACTTAGTAATATATACGAGTACCTACAAAAAGTCTAGTATAACGCTGGCCAAACTTATGACTGTTCGATGCTATTTTTCAATGCCACCAACGCATTTCCATGTAGGGCAAATTTCTCAAAGAACGGTACATCATGTGTCAATTTTCGCAGCTCCCTGCAAATAGTGGTCAACACCCAAGTACCAGTTACCGTCCACCATACATCGGTCATTACCCTTCCGGTACCTTTTCCTATGACGATAGCCGGAAACTGATGTTCCGCCTACATGTAGCCACCTCTTAAATAACTTTTCAAGGCACTTTTTTATAATACGACACGTTATTAAAACGATTTATAGAATCTTTAAATATCTCGACATCCAACTCGGGTCGTTTAATAATTTATCTCCAATTTTAAACCTAGAAAGTCCCTGTAAATTATAGTGGACAACTGATTTATGATAAAATAGAGTCGTAAAAATACCATAGGTGTCGAAATAATTGTATATGACGACCATCACTATCGATATAAAGACGTTCTGCAATACCTAATTCTTACCTAAAGGAAAATTCCTTTCTATGCACACTTTAAACTAATTTCTTACACTATTAAGTCTAACGTTGGTGGTAAAAGATGTGGATAAAACCCTCGATTTTTCATCTTTCTTTACAAACGATTTTGTCATGGAACAATAAAAAGAAATCGTGCAATGTTTTACTCTAATTTCTAGCAAACGCTTACGGTCACGAAATCGATCTTTCTTGATCAAGTCTATTAGGGTACCTCGGGACAAGGTAATTTGAATGTAAGTGGGATAATGATGGCAACATCTTAGAAAAGTTCTACGTACTATTTTATAACTCTTCTGATTGTCTATGATTTGTACATTCATAAAGATTTCGAACTCTAACATAGCTTCCTAATATTCATAGTTATTTTATAATTCAATTTAATCGTTGGCATCATTTTTCATTCTCAACCCAATAGCACTCATTGCTGGGCATACAGCCCATACAGCCCTAGTTATTATTTGCCATTTCATGCATGCTTGGCCTGCTCCACTGTCCTGGCTACATTGTTCAATCCATCGTGCACTTGTGCTGCTAATACTTCTATAACTTTATGAGTCTCGACTACCAACCTGTCTCTTGCCAGGTTTCCAGCCGGGTCCTGCTCCATTTCATTTTATCTCTGCGACCCTAGAATAATTCAATACAATCGTTATACATATTAAAGGTATTATTAACTATTGTATATCTTATAATTACTCGTACATAGTTTTCTAAGAACTATTCAAGATTATTTTACGAGCGATAGCCGCCTGTTCTATGTCGTTAACTCCTTCTCTGGCGTTTGATGCTCAGTCAATGATGCAAATAGTAATACCATTTTACGACTCTCAACAGTTACGAAAATATTACAATCGCTGTACGAATACTGAATGTGTCGTAAACATCGTAAAATATTCACATAACATTTACATTGTATTTAGTAAGTGTATGAAATATTATTACTTATCTACAAGTCTGTGACTTTAATAGAGGTATAAGTGGTCCAAATTCCCATCACAATAAATATTGGCAGTTAGGAAATAAAAATAAGCTGGTTGCTTAAAATAAATAACAAGTAATTTTAAAAAAATTAAGCAAAAAGTAAAATAAAATAAAGTTTTAAATTGAAAATGACAGAATTTGATACTGGGATTTGTACCCTAACGAATAGGCTTATTCGCATGAAAATAAATTAATTTCACTCACAACTGCGCTCGACACACATTAAACTAAGCTAACGTTACAGAATCGAGCCTCTCTGGTCAAAGCTAAGTGACATACACACATACATGTGTTTATTACGATTAATTCTAACGGAACATCAATATGACTGAACTCAAAGTTAGCGTTAATCTTGATGACATAATTTATTCTGGAACGTAAATCAGCTGTTTACTGACAGTAACATCGGATAGCGTCAGTCCTCTGGCACATAATGGAATAGAATAAGCAGTGGAATAGCTTTTATCTTGGGACCGGGTGTCCGCCACCGGATGGGGAAACGTTAAATGCAATCTCATAGAAATGCGATAAAAGTGAAACGGGACTGGCACGGCCGTGTTATTCTAGCATCAATGTTGTGTCCATGATTCTGGTTCACGACGAAAATCTGGCGATGTTGTAATAGAGGTCTTTTGGCAAACATATTGCTTATTGACTGACATAATAATGTTAATATTCTGAATTTATTTTACATAAGTATTTAACAAACACGTTTTGGGCCAGCTTGGCTAGTTTGGTATAATGTGATAAAAAATCGTGTCAAATATTATGTTTATCTGTGTTGCGCATTATAAAGTGAAAAGTTTAGGTACGAGTCATATAAATCAGACAGAGGAAGCATCTTCATTATAACGGTGGGACAGATTTAGAACAGACAATCAATTTAGTTGTCTAAATTCTTCTTCCAAAAGGTTTTAAAGTTTGAATTAGGATCAAAAGAAGTAGATTACAAGTTGTTTATGCAATCGCTCCCTTCAATAAGCAAGATCTCATTACTGTTTGTAGAAACGTGTAGTGTAGTAGTAGTACAAATGTAACTGTAAACTATTCTGCTTGAGTATGGTTGTGTGGCGCGTGCTTAATCTCTTCTATTGAGGCGACACGGTACCTTCGTAACATTCTTTACTCCTAACCATTAACTGTATATCGACTGCGTACTGCGTATAGATATATTACATAATATTACGGATACTGCAGTATATATATTTAAGTAACTAAATTTTCATTGATGGTAATTGGTAATGCGGGGTGGTGGTGCCATAAATGACTTAGATGAACCGTTTAAAAGAGGCTTTGTTGAAAAATTTAGTTCAGATATAAGGTTCAAAAGATGTAATGGAATTGAAGAAAAAGACGTGCTATGCCCATTCAACCTAGTGTGGGATGAAGACAGAAAGACGAAATGTGTCTACACCTACATGATTTCTATGAATTTGTAGCTTATTGAGATTTCGTTCAAAGCGTTATCACACGTCTCATAAACTGTTATTATTTTATCGAATAGCGGTTCTCAGTTTTAATCTTTCGGCAGCAGCTTTTGGTACGTAAAATCATGTGCACGCAGCACATGATTTTACGTACCAAAACAGTTTCACTTGCACCTGTTTAAAGGTAGTTTATACATGCAGTTATTCTCTACATTTCCACGGGCCGCGTACAAACGCCGCACGCACATCGCCTCGAATTCTATTAGCACACTTCTCTCCATCGAAAGTTCGTTACTTATTCCACTTTTTGCGCTTTCCTACACACCAACTACTTCATTGATCCACTGTTCTATTATTTTAATTGATATGTCGCTGCGCTGGTGACTTGATTATCGCTACACCTGGTTTGACTGCAAGTTAACCATTAACAGACAACCCTAGTCTTACAACACACACTGACAACTTACCCTAGTCTAGATGCAATTTTTTTTTTAATGTATTAATTAGTTTTATTACGCATAATTATTTTTATAACTGCTCTTCTATAATAAGCTATTCTCCTATTTTTTCAAATATTTTTTAAAATGCTCATATATATCAGATAATCAAGGATTATTTTTATTTCTGCAAAATATACCTGCTAAATGTTAAAAAAAATATATCAAAAATTTGACTTAAAATATACGCGCCAAAACACCGACCGCCATGATGGTGGCGGCGACTGACGTCATATAAACTAAAATGAAGAAATGTCAAAATGCCAGTTTGTCTTGTACTCTTGTAGTGATTTAATATAATTTAATTTCAAGTAAAAATGAGTTTTTATAGCCCATATCGTTGGTGTGTAGCGTTGAATTGTAAAAATTCTACGTTGAAGACTCCAGAAAAGTTATTTATTAATGTGCCGACCGACGTTTCTATGAGAAATGTTTGGTTGGAACTCGCGGGACGAGATCCTGTAAAATATTCTAAGAAATCTCATTTATATCTTTGTGAGGATCACTTTGACGTAAGTACATAAGCTTTTTTTATTGATTTTTATTTAAATTACGATATTACTCTCTTTTTTACTATGTAAACGAGACTTTGAGGTTATTTTTACTACATAGCTCGGTATCATTGCTCTGCTTAGCTAAATAACCTACAATAATTATTAACATTTGTTTTTAGCTAGAGCAAGACATGGAAAATTATATGCAATATAAAATAATGGGCTCAGTAAAGAAAATCAGAATGAAACCTGGCATTATACCATCTAAGTTTAATAATATACCCATTGTGAGTCCTGGCCAGGAAGCAGAGAGCTCTTCAACAAGTGTACAACCTGGTTCATCAACATCACGTAAGTATATTTTATTTACCAAGCTTTGATGGTGCTAAAATGATAAAATATATTTAAACCTAAAGGGAAATTTTGTTTCTAACTGAAATCCTACCATTTACATCGTGTCATAGAGAGGTTGTGAATCTCAGCCAAACACCATTTACATCATGTCATACAAGAGGTAATCCCAGTCAAACAGAAGAGAGTGCTTTAATAAATAACCATACAGCCCACTTTATTAACTCAACTTAAGTTTAATGATGATCACTCACCATCGCATTACTTTAAATTATTACAATGGAAAGGCTGCTCTACAGATTCTTATCTATTGTTTTCAGATGTTGTGGAAGTGGAGGAAGATGAAAATATTTCACACAAGGCAGATAAAGAAGTTCAAGTACAGATAATGCCAGTTATGGAATACAAAGCTGTCCAAGTGAATTTATCTGCCCATTATAGAAGCAAAGCAACACAAATAAATTTAAAAGTGCGGCACAGCACTACATCTCCAATAAAGTTAAGCACCTCAGTTGCCACTTCACCACTCATTAAAATGAGCACTATAGATGTACCAAGTACATCAGGTATCACAAGACCAGCAAAAAGGAAATTGTCTACCTTGTTCGAAGACCAGTCTGATAGTGAGATATCATTTACTCCATCAGTATCTGGATCAACGAGTCAAGACTTCTCTCCAATAAAAGTCACAACATCTGACAGTAGTTTGCCTGAAGAAATTCAGAGGGACAAGAAAACGAACTTAGAAAACACAATCTTAAAAATAAAGAAAAAGCCTAGACTCTATATTGGTATCCCTAAGGAACTTTATTTTTTACTAAATATCATACAAACACAGACAAACATTTCTGAGGCAAATATTTTGTTGTGTTTGACAAAAATTAGGCTAAATAGCTCATTTTCACAAATATCTGATGATTTTGGTTTGTCACTATCACAAGCAAGTAAACTTTTTTCAACCAACATAATACCAATCAGTAAAGTAATGTTACCTTTTATTAGATCGTTTACAACGGAGTCAATAAAATTAAATTTACCAATAGCATTTAGACATAGATATAATAAAGTAAGTTGTATAATAGATTGTTTGGAGATAGAAATACAGAAACCCACTAATGCAGTCCACCAAGCACTGACTTGGTCCGAGTATAAGAAGGCCAACACAATAAAATATTTGGTTGCTTGTACTCCAGATGGATTAATAAGTTTTATATCTGCAGGATATGGCGGAAGAGTAACAGATGTACATTTATTCGAACACTCCAAATTTTTAGATACTCTCCCATCAAACACATGTGTCTTAGCTGACAGAGGATTCAAGCACATTGAAACATATTTGTCTAAAAAGAACATAACTTTATTAAGGCCCCCAAGTGTTGGTAGTGGTTCCAAACTGTCAAAAGCTGAGGTACTTCAGACAAAAGAAATAGCAAGCCTCCGGATTCATGTGGAAAGGGTGATCCGAAGAATCCGGGAGTTTGCTTTTTTAAAACCACATTCTGTGGTTAACATAAATTTAGTTCACCTTCTTGATGAATGTATTACTACTGCATGTGCTCTGATTAACATACAAGATAGTCTTATTAAATAAATACATATACAATTTTTTTTAAACTTTTATTTATACCCATAATATCCCAGCCAACTGTTCAAACCAGATATTGACATATGCTATTTATTACATTAAAGTGGACAGTATGTAATTGATATAACCATGTAGTAGAAATATTAGGTTTTTCATGATTTTGGTAACTTGCATGAGCTAGTTAGAAATGCAAAAGTAACTCTGGCAGTCTGTCTGTTACTTCTTTTCTCTTTATCCTATGAACAAGTTTGGTTAAAACTCAGTATAGAGGAGATAAGTTTGAGGATTTTATCTAAGGTGTGGTTTGAGGTCCGGGGGCATAGGTAATAAAGATTCATCCTAAGACAAGGTACTGTAGCTAGTGGTAGAAGCCTTGGGCTAAAGCATATAAAATAAAACAATACACATAAATACTTACAAGTTCTATATTTTGGTACTTTCATACAAAATTGGATATATATTATTTTTCCAAAAAGGAACAATTTTGTCCAAAAGTTCCTGTACTACTTTTCTATCATACTGCACCTCTACAATACTGACATCATTGGAAGTCTCAAAATCACTACTCGCAACACAAAAAAAACTTTTTTCTGCTTTTGCACAGAACATTTGCATTTGCACTTGTGCCATATATTTTTTGGTCACAGCACCATCCTTAATATAATTTGTTAAAGTTTTTACACTTGTTGGGCACTTTATTTCTACCAAAGTACTTTTTTTATAGATGCCATCAGGTGAGCCTGCAATCATAGGATATGTTTCTGAAATAGAAAGACCACATTTTTCAATCTTATGGCCCAATTTTTTTTCTACTGTTTTCCTTACTTTTTCTTCTAATTTTTGCCCTCTTTTCATTGCTGAAGTTAGTGGAGTCCTTGCTCCAAGAATAGCCGCTACTAAGGAGCCATCCACAGTTTTGCATTTGCTCACTTCGTAGCATTTTGATGCTGTAACTCTTCCATAACGTAGCTCATACCAAAAGCTTGTTTGATGCTGGTGCCTTGTCTCTTTTTCAGCATTTCTTAAGTTAATATCATTAAATACACTACTGATATTATTTAAAAATGAATTACAATCCAGTCTTTCATTAAATTTGCACATCAAATAATGTAAAGAAAGCATATTAATTTTTTTTTCAGCATAGTTAATCTCATGTTTGAGCAGCTGGCATGAGCTTATTTTTCTTTTTTTACATTCAGTCACAAAGATTTCTGCGACACTTTTATGTGGTGCTACTTCTGGGGTTTGAGTACTACTTCCTTTTCTTTTCTTCAATATGTCCTTAGCAAGTAATATTTTTAGAGAAGATCCAACTTTAGATAAAGTAGATTTCCTCCAATAGCACTCAATAGCAGTGCAAGGTGGCTCTTCACTCCGACGATGACACCACATTAAAAAAGCAACAGCATGCTTACAACCACCTTCAGATGCTGGACAGTCATGGCATACTACACTTTTAATTTCTTCTTCCTGTTCATCAACAGTAAGTGTGCAAGAGTATGGCTTGGAACGCACTTTGTGTTCAGGACACATTTTGCATTTGACAACGCATGTCTGCTGATCTCTTTTCAGCTGCACATACCCAACAGCATCATCGCCATACGTTTCTCTGGCTGACCTATAAAAAAAGATGAAAAGTTACGATACCTACTTATTGTTTACACATAACCTCAAAACACGTAAGGATACTTTCATACACAATAAAACTATTTAGTTTTAAATACAAGTTGTAATTTAAATACATTATACTTACATAGCTGTTTTGATATTTCTGCATTCGGCAGAAAAAAAGTCGGTATTACACGCAAAGAACTTTGCAATCATTACCGCATCTATTTTCGGGAGATTAGTACTTTCGGCTTTTACAAAACCGACGTCCATTTTAATTAAGTAAAACTAACGTATTAAAATATTAAATCTTTTAAATTTAAGCTTCAAAACACATTAAACTCAATAAAAATATTAAATTTCTATGAGCGCTGGTAGGTAAGTAGTTTGTTGTTTGTAAAACGAGTGACGGACGACGAGCTTTAGTGAAATTGACGTCACATCATGGCGGTCGGCGTTTTCAATCACGTGACATACAGATAATGAAACCTCAATTTTAATTTTGAAAAATAAAATTAACCTTAGGTTTTCATGGGAAAATAACTTTATATTTGCATTTTCCGTGATGAAAACTATCCAAGTAATATAATTTCATAATTTATTGTTGATATAAGAAAATGGCCTATTCTCTGATACTATTTTGATAAATGATAAATTATTTTTGGTATCGTTATTTATCAATAAATTTTATTATTCCATCTGAAATGAGAAGTAAAATTTCATGCCTACGGGCGGGATTCGAACCAAGCACCCTCCGCACCATTCCGCGTGGTTGGCACTCTACCACTTGAGCTACTGTGGAGGCACTAGTCATCTTTCATCGTCAATTTTTCTTCTCATTTCAGATTGTATATCAAGCGATTAGACCGCTTAGTCTATAAAAATATAAAATGTTATTAATACACTCCTACCTTATACTTGACGTTATAACCAATAATAAATATTTTATTTACCTCATTTATTTAAATATTTTTATTAATATTATTATTAAAATAAGCCTGATCTTGTCCCACTGCTGGCCAAAGGCCTCTCTACCCTCAATCCACTTGTGGTTCATGAGGGTAAAGGTTTGGACGTTTCTTCCACCACGCTTGTCCAATGCGGGTTGATAGGTGTGTGTGCAGAGAGCCTTTAGGCTCCAATGTTGTGGGTGCGTAGTACTCAAGGTACTCTTTAGACGCTTACAAACAACTAACACCCTGCAGTAATAATACTAATATAACTAATAATTTAAATATAATGATATTTAAATAAATGTGAATGAGTTCTGGATTAATGCTAGCTGTGATATAATTCAGGACGACGTCATCAAAATCGTACAAATATTAAGCTCTTAAACTAAAATATGTCCTATTTAGAACATAGAAGGGCTTCAACAAAATTGCGCAAATGCGAGGCTGCCAAGTTCAGCCGCCCACCGCCGCCCAACCAGCACCTACGCTCAGTGAATAAGCTAGTCTTTTGGCTTCGTCTGTTAGGAATACATTAACTACAAATACTTGATTTTGATCTATAGATAAGATGATTTAATGTTTATCTTTAAAGTAGCTCCTATAATTTTAAACCTTATCATAATCATCAACTGGCAATTTGAAGATATTCATTATAATATTAAAGCAGCGTCTCTAATTTAAAGTTGGCACTTAAAAGATGGCAAAACTTCTATTAGTTTAAGAAAAATCTAAGATTTAAGTTCTTGCACGTGTGCAACTGTAAACAAAACAAAATATCGCGTGTCCATGAACTAGAATAATAACTAAGATACTATAAGTACCTACGTAAATGTACGAGTAACATATTGCTATGCTTCCAAGGTCGACGTCTTGATCTACTACCATTCTATAGTTGGACTTGATACCGATGAAAAATAAACGAAAACCTGCTTCGATCATGATATTAATCGTTGGAGTCATCGGTTAACATAATATGAAGATAATTACAATCTAATAAACTTCAGCAAACATTGCAATAGATAATGTTCTTTTATCTTGAAGTGTGTACGATTTTTCTCGGACTAAATTGTGACCTACTAGAAAACTAAACATAATTCCCTCTCAAGCACCGTCACCCATGTTATGAAGATTCCTTATTAGTGTAGAAACATCCTTAAGCACGCAGTCGACATTCCAGCAGGTCCCTGTTTCTGTTTGTCCGTCCTCGTCTAGCGAGCTTAAAATAATTACACAAGTGCACAAACTACCATCCCTCTAGCTCAGAGTTCGTTGCGCTCGCGTTTCATCGCCACCTTGACTATTGACTATTAGCTACCTGCGTGCCATAGACGATACTCTGAGTGTCTGAAGTCAATAGTAAAAGTGATCAATACTTTAACAGGTTTTCGAGCCCCTTTGGCGGCTGGTCGACGGTCACGCCTTCCGATTGGATTGCTATTTTGGTTACTTTCACTTTTAATAAGATCATACGCAATCGTCATGGCATTAAACCGTCTATTTTTATCATAACACAGAATTTATTAATACATAATATACATATTATTAACTTGTATGTATTCCGAATCAATATTTTGCTAGAATTTCTATTTGAATACTCAAAGCGTACGCAGGCTCAAGGGTTGCACTTTTCATATGAAAACAGCTTCATCGTTTCTGTTGTTAACAGTACCTGGTTTTGATTTTGAAGGAGAGACAGAATTAAAATATGTATAAATAAAATTTATCGAGTGTCTCTTACACTCGATATTAAACACAGAACTTCAGGAATGTGGGGTTATTGCGTTTAATCCAAAAAACAATTTCTATCACCTCTTTATTCAAATAAAAATAACAGCGACTATACAGTAATAAGTTGAAGCATCATATCAAGCTATAAAAAAATCAATTAGTAATGATTGCTGAGTTTTCTAGTACATTATAGTACCTACTATAATGATTCGTTATCTTTTCCTGGCGATTATGGTTATTTCCACTTTTTATTGGATTGTTTGCTGCGGCGTGAAGAAACGCCGGTACATCAACGCCATGTTGGTTATCAGAGCACGTTCAAATTTTAAACTGTGGATAGTAAATAAACGGTCCGCCGTGGAGGGCGCAGGCGGCAAGCGTGCGGTGCGCGTACGCAGCTTATGTCTGCGCGCGGCTCACTCAGTGTGTTGGTATCTCTGAATGGAGACAGTCACGCCATTTTCCGTCTCTTTAGTCAATAGAAAATCAAGTCGTATTCGTGTTAGGAAACAGGGATATTATTAGGAATTCAGTAAACGATTGTACCAGTGTTGTGTCTGTGTAAGAAATTGTTCTGTTTAGTTGTGACGTGCACGTTTATTTTGGTGTCATTCTATTTTGGTGCTGGTGATTCTCAGTGTGAATAAACAGCATCTTGACTGACTGAATGGTTAGTAATAAGTTGCGTACTTAAAACACATCATTACGTGATGAATCTTTAAGTCAGATTGAGCTAAAAACTACATACACGAACCTCACTTATCCAATATCAAAATTTTCAATAGTATAATTTAATCTTCTGTAATTTTGCATAATACTTAATAGGTACCTACCTACACATCTCACATCACAGAATAAATAAGACATAATATTTACATGTGAACATGGTACAATAGAACGTAATTTTTATTCCTCATTAGTAGGCCACTCTGAGTACGCATTCACAGATAGAGTCCCACAATGCATCTATTGTGGTCGTCGACATAATGAGCGAGATTAATAACTCAGTTTACGGGTTCAACCAGTATTCCGGCCCACTTGTACCAATCGCCATATCCGTCGCAAATCGACCGCTTCCTCCGAACGTCTTCAAGTCTGGCTATTATCAACATGATTTATACCTGTCCTTATCATTAGTTAACGTGTCAGCGTTTGTCAGCTCTGGCGGATGCCTTTTGTGTGATACGTCAGTTCTATTTGAAAGACATTTTCCATCTTCTGCGTATCAAGTCCTACAAGGACTAGCTTATACAGTATACAGCAGGACCACTTCATCTGTCATTCATTTATTATATTTTCATCGAAACCTGTAAATTTTTTATGAAGATTCGTGTGCTTCAACGCAGTTTTCGAGATTTATGACCACTTGGCTGTGTGTCACACATTGCATGATACTTGCTAAATATATTTCCTGAGACCATGTGGAATATGGACCACCCATCGTCTAGTCTCCTTGACCGAGTAGGGCCACTTGAGCGCGCCCTGCTCGGTCTCTGACGGGTCTTAGTTCTATTCTTAGTTTACCGTGTAGGTGTATCGACGTAGAGAATACGGGTCAATGACAATCATCGATGTAATCATATCGGATCAGTTATCAATGCTCACGACAAGGTTTTGATCTTGAAATATCTAAACACAATGCTTGTCCAAATTCTTGTTTCCTATGTTTGTAAATTATTGGTTATTGTTTCGGCCTTCGCGTGCTCATAACATTGTCGATGATTTAGTAGCTAACACGTCAGCATTAAAGCTTGTGGAATAAGCCCTGGCGTTTTATCTCGGAAAATCGGTCTCGTGCCGGAAAACGTTGGCTGCTCGCCAAGTTCGTTCATACACGTTTCCATTATTGTAAGGTACCTTTGCGAAAGGGAAATTCATAAACACTTTTTAATGAATCAAGAAAAAGTACGTGTCCAGCATGTTGTACTATTTCCTCCGTCTTGTGACTTGTAATTACAAATATTGTGAATTGTGAACGCATCTTAGTAATTACAAAGAGTAATATGCCAATATGCTTTTTTTTTTCGAAATATTCGAGTATATTATACTCACTATTATCGATTACGAGTCAAAATTACAAGTTATTATTTACAATAATTATTTAAAGTAACTGGGTGTACCTACGATGGGACTGAGTCCTGGGTACACCTCTGCCTACAAAAGGTGTCTAAAAATGGTGTGATTGTATGTTATGTTTTATTTTTTACAACCAGAGTTTCCATTTAGCTAGTAGATGTTCCATGGAGGTAGAGCAGCAGCTATTGCCATAGAAAAATATACGTATTAACCCGTTCCGGGTGGTCTGGCATCTTGAGTCGGCCTTCAGAACAATGGGGTACTGGAGGTTGTTCATTGTTTGTGACCGATACCAAACCCTTGAAACGGTCACTATCTCCGGCCTCTGGTTCATTCCGCAGTTTTTTTCGGTACTGCAGTGCGTCTGATTAGGGAAAGTAACAATTCCTTTGCTTTTCCACTAATGGATTTGTAAATCAGGAAAGCTTATTGCTCAATTCCGCAATAATTTTCACCTCGACATGTCAATTGTCGTGTTCTAACTCACACAGCTACTTTCCACTGAAACAATAGGTCGTTGAAGATTTCACTCTTTTTGTCAACGGTTCTGAGCAATTATATTCAAAAGTTCTTCATAACAGTCTCTTCCTAGGTTACTATTGATGCAAGTTAGTCTTCTCAGTAATTGTTACGCAAGATACAACTCCCACACAATGATCTCGTGTGCTTTGTTCCGTTATATATTTTTTCGTATGTTGGTATATTCAATACACATATCTTCACATCCGCCTTATTATATAAGAGAAATCACGTTTATCATGTACTCGTAATCATGATTTGATTGGCATAGGGTACTTAAACTTCAGAATATTTTGACAGAGTGCACTCTCGGCTCAATTTTCGATCTAATTCCGCCTCTGTGTCATTTTGTTATCATTAGCCTTTACTGTTTGGTTTAATAAAACCATTACAGTTTCAAAACCAATACATGTAAACCAATACATTTAGTCCATGGCTAATTGTAACAACTTCACGAATCACCAGAGATCTCTGATTTACTAAACGTTTTACGGTCAAATCGTAATTTGTCGTGGTTGAAGTGGTCAAGGTTAGGAGTACTTGGTTGCACCATTATTGATCATTAACGAGGCTTTTCGAATAGAGAACATTATGAAATACAATACGCTAAAGCCATTCCGCCAAGAATCTTAATCAAGTAAGTTTACATTCTGAGAAATCTTGATTACCAGCTTGTTCGTTTTAAAGTTTTAAGACCCTCTAAAGTTACGACGTTACACGTTTGGTTCAGGAATACGTGAATAGGTCGACGGCTACAATGATGCGGTGCTTTGTTAGTCTGCCATTCATTAGCCGAATGTGGCGTTGGTAGGCCTCATTCTTGCGGGGTCGACGACCTGCGATTGTCAAGTCTCCCTGAGTCCCGCATGTAACGTGTATTACGGGTTGTCGTCAGCATTTTGGTTTACGATATGGAATGTCGCTATGACATACATTGTCTTATGAAGATAACTTGCCATAAAGAATAATTATGAATTATGACCGTAATTTCTAGCTGAGGCATTCACTTTTATGTTTTTTCTAATTGTTAGCAGAAATTTAGCAAACGATCAATGACAGCTTACACTATTTAACCGTAAAATGAGGAACAAGAAGTTTCACTGATGTCTAGTTAAGTAAGGTGTTGTACCACCTTTCTCAAGGACCTGTAGCTTTTAACTGAGACATGGGAACTTAGTAACTTTCACTTTAGAGACTTCGTGTTAGGTTTATTACATATATATATATTATATAATTCATGTTTACAATGTACAGTAATAGCCGTATAGTCTCCATAATTGGGTATCGTTTGTTTTGCCAAATTAAAAGGCGTTGTTTTTGAACCGGAAAAAATGATTAATGCTGTTAAAAATTTGATTCGCATTTTGTAATTTTTGTTGCCTGTCGGTCCAGATTTATAAATTCTGCCGTAAGACTTATGTAACTCATTTATCTGAAACATTTAATCTCAAGATACAAATACACAAATACAGTAAGAAATTGTGAAACCAGATGTTAAATATGTAAACAATATCTACGCAAACCGTAAATTGCGCGTATGTGTTTACATTTTAACTACAAGTAGGTAATTCTGTAACTTTATTATAGCGCCGTATTTCCGCTGTTAATCTTTTAGGGAATTGTTTTATTCTTAGCACTATTTAAATACAATGAATAATGTCCATGAAAATGTCTCACGAATCACAACATACGAGTAATATCAAAATTCTCTAGTGAAAAAACCTTGAATAACAAGATGAGAAAAGTATTAAAACGAATGCTAAAGGTGTGCTGTTTATTTACATTGTTGATTACTTGCTCGACTTATCACTGAATCTTCCGATTACAGAGTCCTTCTGATAAGCGATAAGAAACGTGGTACCACATTGATATATCGAAAGGTGAGACGACCACACGTGAATAATATAGGTAGATCAACGAAAATAGAAATTTTATGAACTGCTTCCTAGAATATGATGCAAAAGACGATTGATGATAAAATAGTGACGTACATGAGCTAAAAAGTGAATCCAAATATCACAAACGCGATGATTCACTCAAATATTGAAAGTTAGTGTCGTGTTTGAAACTGTGTAGTATAAGTGTGAGTTAAGTGCATATTGAAAAGTGGAAAGGGTTATACTAGTGTTTGGTGTCAGGACATGAGTGAGAATGAGTACGGAGCGACGTCTCTCCAGGAGTTTCCACTCCTGCCTCAAGGGGTCGTCGACGGAGGAGGGTGCGGATGAAGACGAAACCTGCTACCATTCGCTTGGCGGCAGGCATTCTCTGAGCAGGCAACCACAAGTCTATATAGAAGATTTATCTAACGTCTCATTGGATGACTTTGAGACGACACAGAACGAGCATAATGGTTCGTATTTTTAAATAAGTTTTATAGAGTATATTAGAGTATGTTATTCTCACGTCTCACACTTCCTTTCTATAGAAAACAAAAAGGCTTCTGAATATTAAAAATAAGATTATCGTATGCCATTGCAAGTGTTCATTTCATATAACTTATTATGTCATACAATTAACAGCAAATTATCATTATCATTATCATTATTATGTCGCTCGAAAACACGGGATATACCCGGTCTTTTGATAGGCGTGCACGGAGACCATTTTTTTATTATCATTATTATTATTATTATTAGGAATTATCTCAATGATTGCCTGGAGTCTGGAACTGTGCCCGGTAGATGGCAATAGGCTCGCCCCCTATTACATGGGACCAATAACATACTGGCGAAATGTGGGTGTATCTACTATGGGACTGAGTCCTGGGTACACTTCTGCCTACCCCTTCCGGAAACAGGCGTAAATGTATGTTTATATTTTAGTATGCAAATATCATTCATGCACATAAATAACTTATTGACGAATACGACTAAGGATAATCATGATAGGATAATACTGACCTTCATGAATCATGATAATTATTAGTATTACGGTGTTTTTTATCTACTAATAAAATTTAAAATAACACCCGCGTAGTCATCGTTCCCGTGAGAATATCGGGATATAAAGTACCCTTTGTGTTATTTCAGGGTCTAAACTATCTATATACCTAATTTTATTTCGATACTACATCACGCAATCGGTTCAGTAGTTTGGGCGTGAAAGAGTAACAAACATCCATCCATCCTCACAAACTTTCGCATTTATAATATTGGTAGAATAGTAGGATATTTGTCGTAGTTTTAATTGCATTTCGATCAATCCTTATGAAACAATTTATTAGAATTTTTAGAAAGAATTATTAGAAAGATGCGATGCAATTATACAATGTATCAATTTTGTTCAGCAATATAATAATATGAGAAAAAAATAAAACATACATTCACGCCTTTTTCCCGAAGGGGTAGGCAGAGGTGTACCCAGGACTCAGTCCCATAGTAGATACACCCACATAATATGAGCAGATAAGAAAGAGGTAATTATGAAATTGATGGACGCAAAATGATTGAAAGAAATCTTTTTAGTCAATTCACAATTATTCTCGATACTTTTGATTGAGTACGCATCGATAAAACCGGTTGAGGATTAAGGTCAACGTGATAAATGGTTACGAACGAGCTATTATCGTTGTGAAAGTTGCTGATTATGACATAAGAGGGGCAGACCAAATGGACGTGTTATTTTTACAAAGACAGGAAACTGATGTTTAAAAAAAGCAGTTATTTTTAAGATTTTTTTAAATGTAAACGAAAATGTGCCAATTATAACATTTGCTTTGGCACTATTGAGAATCGGGAGTTGCATTAAGTTATATTATGTTAAGCCCACATCTCGCATATATTACTAAAAACCAAAATTAAATTCCAATAGAAGAACATAGGATTTTATCGTGATAGGTCTTTCAAATTTGAATTGCCTTCGTATATTTGCTTTAAATATTCTATGTATTATATTACACGTACGTTATTCTTCATTATAATCGTTAATTTTTAATATTAAATAACGATTTTAATGAAAATATAATGAAAACTGAAGAAAGCAAGAAAATTCATTTATTGAGACACATTACACCTTATAATGGTGCAGGCGGCAGGCACCGCCCGCCCGCACCCGTTCACGTCTACCTCCGCGCCCCCCGCTGTCCCTGTACCCCGCAGGCGAGGACTCAATTAAGCGGTCTAGCTATAATTAAAGAAGACAAGGTGTGTCACTACACGGCATCAACTCAGCATAATGCTGACTGTGAACAGTCAGCGCTGGTCTTCCGTTGGAATAGCATGGAACTTGTAAACGAATTCCCATTTTATTCTTTTTACTATCTATTACCAACTTTTTGTTATCAATTGACGTGATAGTTACTTTATATGCTACCGCTATTGCATCCTATACCAACGGTGCATAAATGCAGAAAATGTCAAGAATGATTTACGTAAACAACATGCACTTATACGGGCATACAGAATACGTTATCATAATTGAATATTACTACTTACCTATTTGATAATATACTTGTTCATTTGTTCAATGCGTCATTACAATAATAATTAGTTACTTGCATGTACAGAGGTCAGGAACAAGACTCAAGACGCTTAATTAAAATTAATCAGTTATTGAGTAATTGCTTTAATGATAGAGGTATGTTAAAGTAATATTATTAAACGAATAGGTAATAACTAAATAATTGTTTGTGGTATAACATGAATTACGTATCTATTCGGTAAATTCATCGGTAAAATAAAAAAATTGAATCTGACTGCTGAATTTTGATTTTTGAATATATAGATAGACTGAGACAGATAGACTGGGTAATACTTCGAATGCGTGTACTTAAAAAAAAATCGGTGAATCTACCTGCAAAGTATGTGAAACTTTATTGCTTTGTGTAATAATTTATTTTACTACCATACTTTTGGTAAATAAATATATTTCAATTCATTTCAAATGTCTGTAATTTTGGGATAGATCCTAAAATCTAAAAAAAATCTAAAATCTCGGATATCTAATATTTATGAACCTCGGAGCAGTTTACTCTTGGGAAAGCCTTTGCTTGTATTTGTAAACAACATAATTCAATGATCGTAGAAGTCACATATATACATCATGAATTCCGTTAGCAACTACGTGTATAGACATTATAATTCTGTCCAAGCAGCTATGATTCAATTCCACAGCCTCATCATCTCTATGTAGGCAACGTACGAGAAAGATATTAGAGGTACTTAATGCTAACATTAGGTACAGGTCTTCTAACTGTAGGCTAGACCGCGTACTGTTGACGCCGGCTGCATTTGTGGTTACTTATTATATGACATCTGTATGCTATATACTTCTATTTTCAAAAAAATATTTTATTTAAGGGCTCATCCATTAAGTTAGTCTTCTCAATTTACTAAATTGAGACCACTGTCGTTAATATTATATATATCTGGGTGCTTTCATCGTTCATCGGATGGTCTCATTTTCCTCCACATTGTTCCCTTACGTCATGTCATAATCTCATCGCATTTGTTTTGTAGCGGTACGAGTAAAACATAATATTATATCCTTGAGAGTCTACTGTCTACAATTGGTATTAATTTTATCATTGTCTGCCTGTATTTCCTTTACAGGGTAGATTGATAGATCCCACAAATATTATAAAATCTCAGTGTAATGAATCAGTTACGTTTGTAACAGGTAAACAAAACGCTGCGTGTTCTTACTCGACTTCAGTGCCGCCTAGCGCTGGTTTTTCAGTTTTCACGCTAAAACTACTGAATCGATTGTGCTGAAATTTGGTATGTAGATAGCTTAGACCCTGGAATAACACATAAGGTATTTATTATCCCGATATTCCCATGGGAACAAAGACTACACGGACGAAACTGCGGGGCACAGTTAGTTGGTCATAATTGGATTTGAATGGGTATTGCATACTCATCATAAAATGTATGAGTTGGCTCAAATATGGTTTGATATCCACTATTTTTGGTAAAACATTTTGTAGGCGTCAAGGTCCTTATTTGTAATCTTGACATTGATTCTATACATTCTTATGTACCTTATAACTCTGACTCAGAGGATGTATTAACTTTTTATGTACATAATAATAATGGTTTAGTTCCTTGCAGGTTTAAGTGTAGGTAGCTCATGATGATTGATACAACGTGCTAAAAGGTGTAATAATTAAGGTGGTGCTACTTATCAAACTGAACAACTTTAAAATAAAGAATTTCGATAATACCCACACAACCAGCGAAATTACTGGGCATGATGAGATTCACCAACTCATATCTCAGGGTGACCGGCACAATGCAGTGCCGCGCAGAATTTTAAATTTTAAAACACTGGGTGGCACTGAGTCTGATATGGGCAATCATGGTGCTTACCATCAGGTACCTGATTTGCTCGTCTTATACTCACTATCATAAAACAAAACAAAAAAAAAAAAACAAATTGGATCAGCTGACCGACAAATTTGTATGGGGAGTCGAAAGTTTATATTGCAATTTTTTAACTTCTTTATTTTGCAGGTTGACGGGTAGATCCAACCACATAAGTATTACTTCACCTTTTTGTAACACATCATAGACTTATTGGTTATTTAAAGGTCAATGTCCATCTCTGGCCACAAATGAGCAGTATGCTGGCGAAAAGACAATTGCTTATACCAAAAAATCTGTCTTTTCATCAAACTATTTTTCATTTAATATTTTTGTAGCCTGTAGATAAAAAAGTAATAAAATAAAAAGGTATTTTCAGTCAAAAAGTCATATCCGCTTATGACTGCGATAATATAAGCCATCAAGACAGTTTTTATTTCTCAATAGACCTATGGAGTTTGCTGAAAAAAGGTTGGTCATAATAGTGCTCAATAATAAATTAACAAACGAATAAAAACTTTTTGGTTGAAGTTTGATGTTGAAATGGAATGAATTTCGAATACTACTTAATATATTACCTGCATTTTTTTTTATTTAATTTTTATATTGATATACGTCATAAGCCAAAGACTCATAGAAAGAGGACAGAAGCCTTTGTATTCTGTACACGTCGCTAGCTCCTATTGTTTTTTCCGTGCATTTATTCGGTTAGTCTTAAAACCTAAACGTACATTTTTTAGCTTCGGTTTAATGAGGTGGACACTGAAAAGGTTATGTTTCTGTAACGTTTTTCCTTGTTCACATGTATCTATATTAAAATTTTCATAATATTCTTCCCAAAATGGTTTGTAGCAGCTCAGACGGCTCAGATCACGTTCTAAAACAAACTGCCTAAATCAAGTTTAGATAACATAGCTAAAGTTAGCACGTGTGTTGCGTAGGTCGCACCTGTGTAACACTATAGCCTGCGCCCGCGCAGTCACGCATCCGCTTCCTGTGTTCCTGTCTCTGTCAGTACCCTTTGATTCCAGGTACCGTATCCGGTGTTATGGTATTGTTTATCCATTTATGGATCAGTAATTAGAATTTATTTGTTAAGGTAGCATCGTTTTGTTTTGACTGGTTGGGAGCTATTTGATGTCTCGCCCGCTTTAGGATATGAGTTAACAGTTGTTTACATCTTACGTTAATTAATGTCGGCTTGTTTAAATTGAATATAAAATAATATTATTACCGTGCAAGTTTAAAATGCTAGGAAGGTTTTTAACTTTATTGTTTATTTTTCGACAGAAATTAGAATGGGAATAAGTTGATCCAATGGGACCTAATGGAATATTCCCATTGTCATTCCCATGACTTATACTACTATAAAAAATATTAAAATTGTATAATAGAAAAGAATACACACAAAATATTAAATAACAAATTATATGATTACTAAAATATAAAAAACAAATAATAAATTAATTAACAATAAATATAATAAATTATATAAATAAAATTATAAATGCTTTTAGGAGTTTGGATATATGTTCGATATGGTAAGTGTACATAGCAGCTTAAATACTCGTAATATTAAAATTTGATTTGTTACAAATATGCTAATCTTGAATTTTTTTATAGATATAAAAAAAGAGATAGAAACTAGTGTATAGGAGTACTTTATTTGGAGAACTTTATAACCAGTAAATGTCATTAGTAGCGTCCGTAGTCCAGCGGGAATATACCCGGCTTTAAATCGGGTGTGCCTGGATCGAATCTCACCAAGTGGACTTTTCGTCTGAGCGCTATCGTGTTTCGAATGACACGTTAAACTGTAGGTCCCGGCTGTTTCCTATAAGATATGTAGGGGGCAGTCGTTAGGTCATGTCGGAGGCCTTGTAGGAAACTTGGTGACCTGAAACTCTGATAATATGGGTTGTCCACAAACCATATGAATTGACTAGAGCAGTGTAATCGGGGTAACCCGTTTTGTTAGAGTATAAAGTCCAATTATTTATTTATATATGATTAAAATATTTTTAAGAACCATTGAAAATAATGATTATGTAGTATAATTAAAGGCATACTTTCGGTGTTCTTTAATTATTTCCATCCGTTCTCACAATGGCTGACGACCGTCGATATTGTCAACCGCGCCAATAATTATCGTCACTCGCCAGCATTCCCGTCCCGAGGCTGGTTTTTGTACCCCCAACGGAAACCACTTAGTGTAGGTACTTGAAGACTTAACAGGATACAGGATCTCTTAGCAGTTTGACACAATCCTATGGAAAATTTACGAAATCGATGTTTTGTATGCCCGTGTTTCCTCCGAGAATAATTGATTTTATCCGTAAATTTATATCTTGAAAATTAGAAGATGAATTAGGCTATGTCTCTGTTATTTTATTTTTGTTACTTAAATCTTCTTTTATTTCTAGTGAACGTGTAATTACGTGAGTAAAACTGGAACAGTTTTTCATGTTTTCAAAAGGGTCATACTTAATTTAACAATAAGTTTGTATAAAAATGTAAATGACAGGGACATGCTCACTGAAGACCTAGATTTTATTAAAAAAAAAAAGCATTGCTCTGACGCAGTTATCTAGGGAGGAAACACGGGAATACGTTTGTATGGAAAAATCACCCCTAATGTAACCTCTTAAAGAGAACACTATGATTCATCCATGTCAATGCATATTATAATTACTTATAATAATGCAGATATAAATAAGTAAACCTATGCGCATTGTTATTGTAGGAAATTGTCGTGAAATCTGTTTTAATGATAAAAAAATACATTAAAAATCTACAGATATTTTTCTCTATTAAAAGTGTTTATAAAATATCGTATGTGTATTTAACCAAGCCGCCTGCCAAGCGTGGTGATAACGGCAAAATCCCCCCATATGAATAGTTTATGGCGTTCTATGGAGTATGCTTATGTTCAGCAGTGGACGTCTTACGGCTAATGATAAAGATGATTAGGTATATTAACATTATGTGTTTCTGATTTTTTTCATCCATTCAGTATCAGATAGTATCTTGCTTGTTCACTTTTATCAGAATAATAAATACATTCAAAAAATGTGTTCATATTAGATAACGCGATTTATTAATAGTAATGGTTACACGAAGGTTATTAATTAAGGACTTCGATCTGAATTACTAATTAATATACCTACCTATTTCGTTTTCCGCGGAACTGCGGAACATTATAATTATTTTATGAATATGGGAAGAATAATTTCACCCACGACTATAATATCGAAAGAAATACTCCACCCATGAGCAACCTTCCGCACACCTTCCGCAACGTTTGTTGAGATACATACATTCACGCCATTTTCCCGAAGGGGTAGGCAGAGGTGTACCCAGGACTCAGTCACATAGTAGATACACCCACATTTCGCCAGTATGTTATTGGTCCCATGTAATAGGGCGCGAGCCTATTGTCATCTAACGGGCACAGTTCCAGACACCAGGCAGTTATTGAGATAATTCCTCATTAGGAAAAATCCAATATTTAACACTTTGCTTGACCTGGGGATCGAACCCGGGAACATTGGCAGTCGAGCATGCGCCCTCTACGCCACCAAGGCAAAGTATTGTTAAGAGTATTTCTTTCCATATTCACATTGTAGGTCAAGCAAAATATACTGCTTTTTCTATAAGAATATAAAATACTAGTGTAAATAAAGCGGCTTTGCCCGCTCGCAATTACGAACTATGGTAGTTTTATACCAAAACTACGACGCTCATTTTGGACCCCTTTTAATATGAAATTTGAAAAATCCTTTCTTAGCACACGTTCAGACAACGAAAATAACTTACATTCCAAGTTTCAAGTCTCTAGGATCAGTGGTTTGGGCTTTGCGTTGCATGTCAATCAGTTTCATTTAGGATTTTATAATACATATATAGTGATTAGTAAAAATAAAAATAAAAAATATTATTTTTAATTCAGACCACATTTTGATCCATATTGTTGTGAGTAGTTTGTTACTTACAATCTATGTTAGTTAGAATAATAATTAAAATTAGACTTAAACTTATGCAATAATTAAGTTTCTAATGCACTATACACAATAGAATAACATAGAACGCAAAAGCAATTTTAATTGTTTTTAAATATTAATTATAATTATTTTTTTATATCACGGTTACAGATTACGTATATGTCCATACTCCATACATAGTGCCAGAATCATCGAACTTGAATGAAATCTGTTGTATCCAGGAAATGGCCCAGCCTCTAATAGTGAAGCCAAACACACGTAGCACGCATCACTGAGCGAGTTTACTTTCTCATAACTTGTAACATTCCTTATCTTGTTATCGTGGGACATTATTGTGCCTACCACGTACTAACCATTATTACTTTTTACCTACGTTTTAAGTTTGCTCAAATAATTTTGTTTGTAAAGAGTTTGTGTCTTTCCCTATACCACTAAATAAACTGCTGGTGATAGTTTATGTAGAAAGAATTAAGATCCACTCTACCTCACAAAGGGAGAAAGAGCTCGCGCTCATCATCATATTCATCCCTAGTCATGTCTTCATCTTCAAGTGTTGTCTATCATCAGTTATTCCACACACTCTTTTCACCGGTGACAAATGGGACAAACAAGTGGGACAAATTCTATAAAAATCCGTTGTCACCAGCGGGAAGCACCCTTTTTCACGTTTATCCTCTTTCTAGCAGTTCACCCAAGTCTTCATACGGTGACCTCTCCATACAATTCCGCTGCATGCGCTACATTGGCGCTGAAAAAAAAATACAAAAAATAGGTTATGCTTTAATGTAATATCGGTGTACCGGTAGAAGATAATAAATAAGACTCTTTATTGTGATCAAAAGTTTACAGACGAAGTTACATATTAGTATACAAAATATAGCTTACGATAAGGCCTTGATCAACTTATTGATCGACAATGGGCAGCCTTATCGCTTTAAGCGATCTCTTCCAGGCAACCAGCATTAAGGATAGTCATGATATAGCAAGACTAGAGAGGTTTGATTAGGTACAATTAATTAAAAAAATAAAGGCTATTTTACTATATTTATTAGCATAGGAAGTCGTATTAAATTCTCATTCATGCGTAGCATCATTTTTTTCTCAGTACGTTAGTGTTCAATTGTGACAATTAAATGGTTAGTTTCGCTCAGGCGAGCGCGACCGGCATGAGATCACTCCTGAGTTCATCAGAATACATCAATAATTAACATTCAGTAACTAAAAATAAGTACATGTAATGACTAATAGTCATAGTCAGCTCATAGTGTTCACACCAACGATATTAATGTTCTACGTACTAGATTTTGCGTTCTGAACACTCACTTTGCATTAGCCGTGGTCACGAAAAGACTAGAGAATGCGGGTCACCGTCGGTAAGAGCGAGTATTATCTTCAACTAACAACAACTAACTTGCAACTCAGTCGAAATGTCGAGGTAAATAATAAATATAATGATCGCGATTAAGTTTAAAAATTACTCTTTCATAGAATTTCAGACAAGTCAGACAAGTTATGTACGTTCACCTTTAAAGGCAGTCTGCAAAAGTGTTTGTATTCTGTAACGGTCATTTGTTTAATTGTAATTTATTCTTTAGGGAAATAAGGATAGGGAAAACGCGAGTAATATACCAATACATACAATCATAATTTACTCTTTCATAGAATTTCAGACAAGTCAGACAAGTTATGTACGTTCACCTTTAAAGGCAGTCTGCAAAAGTGTTTGTATTCTGTAACGGTCATTTGTTTAATTGTAATTTATTCTTTAGGGAAATAAGGATAGGGAAAACTCGAGTAATATACCAAATACAATCATAATTTACTCTTTCATAGAATTTCAGACAAGTCAGACAAGTTATGTACGTTCACCTTTAAAGGCAGTCTGCAAAAGTGTTTGTATTCTGTAACGGTCATTTGTTTAATTGTAATTTATTCTTTAGGGAAATAAGGATAGGGAAAAACGCGAGTAATATACCAATACATACAATCATAATTTATAAGTACCTATTATAGTTAATTTCATAACAGTATTATGGAAATATTATGTGTTATTATTTGTATCTAATGTGACATTGTGTCATTACTCATAACAGCTGATTAATTAGATTATTCGAAGCATAATTTATGGCAATTGTAGCATTTATGGACTTAATTGTCTCGGTAGATATTATACGGAGAAGAGCCAAGGACGAGTCCCAGGACAGGAACTCTCCCAGATCTCACTGTCGAGGTTGGAGTCAACGAGGACGCAGAACTTCAAGTCCTACGTACTCCGGCTTCCGGTGAAATATAAGGAGATGTTCCTGGCACCCGAATTTTGGCCTGCAGGAATCGTGTTCCGGCGCTTTAGGGAGGCGAGACAGAAAATTATCCCTACCTAGGTGTTTTAGTTTATGTTTTTATGTATGTTAGTCTGTAAGGTATTTATTAATATGGGCCTCTGGTGCGTATAATTTATTGTTACGTACTATTGCCTGAAATAAATGAATTATTATTATTATTATACCTAAATACTAAAGATAAGTAAGGAGGAGGTTTAGTGAAATGAGAAGATCTGTAGACGAATGAAAGTTACCGACATAACACAGCGGATAAGCAAGTTGAAGTGGCAATGGGCAGGGCACATAGAACTGGGATAGTGAATGCTAGCGCGACCCTATCCCGCCTCATATGGCGAGGGACTGCTCACCGTGTGGTTTTAGTCGGTATGGGCGCATCTCGCCGAGCCCGACATAACTCGCCCGCCTCCCCCTGGCGGGCAAGTATGCGTAAAGGCATTTCCACACGGTTAAAAAAAAAAAAAAAAAAAAAAAAGGGCACATAGAACTGATGGCCGATGGGGCTGTAAAGTTCTCGAAAGGAGATCATGGACCGGTAAGCGCAGCGTAGGACGTCCACCCACAAGGTTGACAGACGATCAGATAAGGACGGCAGGATCACGTTGGACGCGGGCCGCTTACAAACGGACTGGATGGAAATCTATAGGGGAAGCCTATGTTCAGCAGTGGACGACCTATGGATGAGATGATGATAATGATGATTCAAGTTAATACTTACAAGTATATTATATTATCGATATTTTAATTTATTTATTTTTTCATTTCTGTTGTTTTAATATAACATACAATCACGCCGTTCTCCCGAAGGGGTAGGCAGAGGTGTTCCATAGTAGGTACACCCACATTTCACCAGTATGTTATTGGTCCCATGTAATAGGGGGTATTGCCGAGCCTTTTGCCATCTGCCGGGCACAGTTCCAGACTCCAGGCATAGGTTATTGAGATAATTCCTAATGGAAAAATCCAATATTTAACACTGTCTGACCTGGGAATTGAACCCAGAATATCATGATCGGCAGCTGAGCTTGCGCCCACTGCACCACCGACGCAGTCAAAAATATATTAATTATTAAATTAGTCATAAACCCGACTGTATTATAAAAATATTAACTGAAAAATAACAAACAAATATCTCTCAAATTCTCGAATTAACCCTCCTTCTTTTCAGTCCAGTCGGGTAAAAAGGGAAAAAGGCTCAAACGAGTCCGTGTAGAGTTACGAATGTACGCAAATCCTAAGTCCTAAGTATTAACGAATAGGTAGATAGTAGCTACTATATTACCGTAAATATAACAACGTTACGTGGGCCCAGTACTTAAGTGTTTAATGTACGCAGTTCCTTCCTAAACAGGAAATAACCTACTGTTTGTATGTAGATTAGTAGCAATTTGCAATACTTCACCTGATAAGCGCGTTCTATGCACAAACATTTTGCCGTTATGGCGTAGTGTTTCGTTTTAGTACTTATGATTGCGATAATTACCGGGCCGTTAGATAGATATCGTTTTATTTTATTCCACATCATTATATATAGTAATATATATATATATGATGTGGACATATGATATATATAGGTAATTAAATAATTTATAATTATTATAATATGTCAGACCTAATTGAATAACCCACCCCGAATCGTACCTGATGCAAAGGTACCACCCATAACGCTGGCGACATTGCCGCGCTGTATGGCAATTGCTAGCCTTTGCACCGGGTACGAGCCAGAAAGCGCGAATAAAAGCCTGGTTTTGTAGAAAATACTGCCTACATGACTAATTAAGAAACACGTAACTTTTGAAGGCGATAGATGCTGTTATTAGGGCTAATCATAAAAAAAAGAATTATTGGAAAGGAAATGATAACATAATATAACATCATTTAAAGAAAAACGACTAAATAATAGAGCTACCTACTTACTATCTACCCTAACTAAATACACTATGCCATAGAACACTTCGAAAACCCACAGGCCGACATGTCAGCCTATAGAAAATCCAAGTGCTCTAAACCACTGTCAGATGGCAGCGTACCCAAGATACTGGCAGCATTGCCACGTTGAATAGCAATGCTTATACGTTGGGCCAGATAAACGCCAGCATTTTGATCACGCGTCGCCTCGACCAAGCGCTCATTCGAAAATCATTAAAAAATTTTAACAAGGGTACCTAGGTACATTTTGACAATACCAGCGTGGTGATTACGGCAAAATCCCCCTTTCTATGCGGCCTTCTATGAGGAAGACCTATGTTCAGCAGTGGACGTCTTCTGGCTGATGATGATGATGAAGTACAGTACATAGGAACTTACTCAATACTGAAAAACAGGATCATAAAAATATACCCAATATAGGTCGGTATTTAAAAGCGTATCCTAGCTACGATCAATTCGTTAAAATCCTATGAAAAAATTATTAAATCGATTTTTTGTATTCCCTTGTTTCGTCCGAATATAATTAAACCGACATATAGTACTATGTGTCTGTTATTTTTATTTTTTTTAATAAACGGTTCGTCTTTTTCTACTAAGCTTCTAATAATCATATTTTTACTTGCGAGATAAAACGTTCATTTATTAGACTAAGATTAAGATTTTATAATAAAAATAAATTGTTCTGGACATGACAAATGTATTTTTTATGAATTTAATATTTGTATTTTTGTTTCAGGTAAGTTTTGCAACAAGCACAATAAAAAGCTACGTTTAATGCATCTGTAAGTACAAGTAGCGCCATCTGTGGCGTTTTGACGTGACATTCGATTAGTTCCGCTACTCGCCACTAGATGGCAATAATATTAATAACATTATTATAGATTGTAGAGTATGAAAAGGTGCCAATATTACATTTTAGTAAATAAATAAATCCAATTCAAGATTCATTTTCATCAATAAATGATCACTTAAATATCCACGAGAATATACGGATAACATTTTGGCAGAGCATGAGCGTTACCCCACCAGATATTTTAGACGCGACTAAAGTTGTCGGGGCGACAACGTTTAGTAGGACTGACCAATATAAACAGTAACCAGGTACCAGTAACGCCTTCATTGGCATCTTGCTTTTAAGGTAACACTCGATCAAAAGCGAAAATGAAAATGTGCCATATATCTACATTATAACATTACACATAGATACGTATGTATGTATGTGGAACTATAAACATGCATTTCACACCTCATTTGAAAAGGAATTTCAAGGTAAAACAACATGTATGCTTCTTATTGTATGCTTCTTATTTACAATGCCATATATATACCTAATACAACAATTTCTTTTCTTTCCTTCAGTAAAGTGTCATAAAATAAAAAATAAAAAAAAGGCGCAGTGTTTATTTCATAATGTCCGAGTTCGACCGAGCCGAATCGACACATAAGCTGGCCTTTTTGTGAAAATGACAAAAGTTACTTGGTACTTCTACTTGCCGAGTACCACTAATCGGCAACTCTGATTAATCGACACATGACAGCCTCGTTGGCTCAGACGGTAGTAACTCTGCTTTCTGTGCCGCAGGTCCCGGGTTCGATCCCCGGCCAGGTCAAACATTTGTGTGCATGAACATGTCTGTTTGATCTGTGTCTGGGTGTTATAAGCGTATATAAGTATGTATATCAGTCATCAGGTTACCATAGTACAGGCTTCTAGCCTAGTTTGGGACCGGATGACCGTGTGTGGAAGTTGTCCCATATTATTGTCCCATATTATTAATACATTACTGGAGGGTGGCGAAAGAAAGCCTTAGTCTCTTGTAATAGGGGGCGAGCTGAAATTGAGGCTGTCATTGAGAAAATTCCTAATAATAAAATCCAATAAAAAAATTTGCCTGACCTTGGGATGGTATCCAGGATCTGATTGGTCGGCAGTAGCGCTTTCGATCCACTACACCACCGAGGCCTGGCGAAATTGATTATAATCTAGTCTAAGCGCTACAGCGGCGAACAGGACGGACTCGATATTTCATAGTTATATGCGTATGCGCATAATATCTCACAGTTCTCGTACTTAATACATGATCGAACAATACCACACGGAACCAGTTTAGTGGGTCCATGACCGATGAGATGGTCTCCTCTCGCGTAACGCGTTCCTTCGTGTGATTTATTCGTACACTTCGCTACAAAATCTTGTACGTAATAATATCTTATATTATCCCAATTTCCACAATAATTCCACTAATATCTTACTAGCATTATAAATGCGAAAGTTTGTGAGGATGGATGGATGGCTGGATGTTTGTTACTCTTTCACACCAAAACTACTGAACGGAGTGAGCTGAAATTCGGTATGTAGGTAGTTTAGACCCGGGAATAACACACGGGCTACTGTTTTCCCCAATATTCCCACGGGAATGATGACAATGCGGGTGAAACGGTGGGGCACAGCTAGTATGTAATAATTCATTTGGACGGATTGATGTGTATAGGCAGTGTTTGATTCCGCTTCACGCGAAAACTATGATTTTAATTTAAAACCTATATTATACATCGTGTCAAAAAAGATGTAACAATACTTAAGGGGGTGTATCTACCCTTCTAATTGAACAACTTTCAAAAGTAAGAATTGGTAAATTCGAAAAAAAATGGACTTCTTAACTTCCCATACAAAATTGATCAATTGTTTGGCGGATTTGTATGGAACGTAGATTTTTTTAAGAATATCCCAATTCTTTCATGTGCAAAGTGTTTAGGGTTGAAGGGTAGATACTACAACACCTTAAGTATTAATACACCTTTCTCAACCAGGTTAGGTATTTTTTTTTTATGATAGTGAGTAACAAGACGAGCAAATCAGGTGCCTGATGGTAAGCATCATGATTGCCCATATCAGACACAGTGCCACCCAGTGCTTTAAAATTCTGCGCGGCACTGCACTGCGCCTGTCACCCTGAGATATGAGTTGTTGAATCTCATCATGCCCAGTAATTTCGCTGGAAACATTGCCCTTCAGACCGGAACACAGTAATGTTTGCACATTACTGCTTGGCGGATGAATAACTATAAGCAAAAGTTTGGTACTTCCCCAGGCGGCCCCCTGCAAAAGAGGCCTACCACTATAAAAGGTATAAATATATTATATCATAAAATCTATTGCCTCCGAGGTGTAGAGGGCGCATGCTTGACTGCCAATCAAGAGGTCCCGGGTTCGATCCCCAGGTCAGGCATAGTATTAAATATTGGATTTTTCCATTAGGAATTATCTCAATAACTGCCTGGAGTCTGGAACGGTAGATGGCAATAGGCTCGCCACCTATTACATGGGACCAATAACATACTGGCGAAATGTGGGTGTATCTACTATGGGACTGAGTCCTGGGTACACCTCTGCCTACCCCTTCGGGAAGAAGGCGTGAATGTATGTTGTGTTTTATAAAATCTATTATTACATTTTATTTATGCTCTATGACAGGTATGTGCTCTACATTTTCCATGTTTTACGGGCGAACAAATTGATAAGTCCTTAAAATCCAATAACTTTAAAGAAAATAAGTAATATTTCCACCACCACCGTATAGCCACCTATGCCATATAATAAAACTCATTATAATTATACTGGCGAACCAATAAGGCGAGGCAGCGCGCAAACGTAGTAATGTACCTAATGTACTATAATTAAAAATAATAAATAACCTACTTTTTATATACTATGTAGAATTTTCATAAATTTTTACAAAAGTGGCAGTTCATTACCTTAATAACATTATTATATCATTTTAATAGTTCCAAGTGTACATGTCCCGATAGCACGCAAAAACTGGAATAAGCAGGAAGCTTTGCCCTGTCCATTATTATCAGACCCCCTATCTCTTTGACATAATATTCTATCACACAAGTTTTGTGTAGGTCTAAGTTCATTGGTCGGTTTCAAAACGTGACTCACAAAATGGTTCAGTTTTATTTTTTAATTTATTTGGCGATTCGATTGACGAAGCTTTTATTAAAGCTTTGTAATGACTCTTCGAGGTCAATGAAGTTAAGGATTTTCTTACCTTTACATTAAAACAATAAATAATCGCCTATACTTACGTAATTGGTGATTAAGCTTTTTAAAAAGCTTTCAATTTTTTTTCATGAAAAGATAGGTATATCGGAAAAGTCAAATTTAAACAGCATTAATGGAAAAATTTCTTGAAACCTGACATGAATTTTAGTATTGAAATATTATGTTTTCATTTAAAAAATAAAAACAGCGGGAGTTGCTTATCATCGATCGATTGAACTTATCAAATTGACTTGGCCATCGTAAATCGAGGAGTGTTGTAACAATCCAGTCGAACGGGTGAGTAATGTACCTACTCCTCCGGAGATGACCGAAGCCAGGCGGAGATTGCCGAAGGCTCCCAATATGGCCGCCGTACGCTTGTCAACAAAGTGAGTGTATCAAGTCTCGCGCGGTCGCGTTGGTCGCCGGTTGTGCGTTTGCATTTTCGTACCCCCGACTTGGATTTAACCCTGCGAATTTCAGTAGTAAAGTTAGTTTTTGTGTGAACGTAGTGCAGTGTTAGTGAATGAAAGAAAGTTTAATATTCTTTTACCCGTGGATTTGTATCATTTGTGATTTTTTTGGTAACTTTAATATATATTGGTATGTCAACATTATTGCGTATTATAATGGAATGTTGGAGTATTTTAATTTACATTTTTATGATCATAATAATCCCATTGATCGAATTTAATATTGCGGAAAAAAAAAAAATTACGTATAATATTATCTTGAATTATAGTTTATTGTTTTTACTTTCCGTTTCCATCCCCAGGTTGTCTGTAAGAAATTGCTTAACGCGATAAGACCCCCGTTTGTTTATCATATTAACTGTTAATTATTGCTTTGTATTTTTTTTTTTTTGGTATGCAATAAGGTATTATAATTATATTCTATTCTATATCAAGTGGTCCTCAAACCTAGTTTTTTACCTAGGTACTTATTATAATATGATAGTATTATTATCGCTACGTACTAATTATCTTCTTTTAGCTCTAATAGTATTTAAAAAAAATAGTCTGAGAAGTTATGCTAATAAGCATAAACTAGTACATAATTCATAACTTACTTTTTCCAAATTGACCACTTAAATAACGTAATATAATAATAGGCATAATATAAGTAATTATTTATGTATGTATGTGTACATACTTTCCATTTAATTCATCAATGTCATTCCTAAAAATAGGTATATTTCAATTCCACTGAAACTTTCTCTAAAACTTAACTAAACATGAATGTTGTTGCACCAATCTCCCCATTCGTAGGTGTAAAACTCATTTACATACTTGTCATACTTCCTCTAGGAGTTTAAGCTTATCTGGGACCTTTGGGCCTTGGGACTTGGGTTACAGTTGCCTTTGACTTCTATTATAGGGACTTATGCTCTTTATTTTTTGTGTATTCCAACCCTAAACTTAAGTCGCACGTGCTGCATTCGACTTGTTGCACAAAAACCCATGGTTTTACATAATGTTTCCTGCCATAGAATTTCCTGCATTGCCTAGCTCGTATATCTTTTATAATGGTAATTTGACTACTTAAGTATATTATGTATATTTGCAAAATTTTGCGAATACAGATTTTTCATTACAAATCGATATTCATGTAAAATTAGACGTCTCTACACTCCACAGTCGAAGATAAAAAAATATTGATCAAAAGAATAAATAAATAAAATGAATTGATTTCATTTTGTCGAAGGAACTGGGTAAGTATAATTGAATTTGGACATTCGTAGGTTTTCTGATTTGCCATTACCCACCAAATTATTGATCCTAAAAAGAACCAAATGTAGAAAGAAGCAGCACAAACAAACAATGAAGAGAAAAACAAGGAGCTTTATTCAGGAATTGTTCACAGTTCGTAAAACCTTTGTACACCAAACGTTTCTCTTAAAGAAATTCAGTAGCTCATAGATAAATCCGCATTTCAGAGACTCGCAATCCTCTAACGTTAATCTTCTTACAGTTCTCAGCTTCGCACTTCGAGATCCTTCGGAGCTTTAAGATAAAACGGTTTAGCTGAGCTTTAGAAATTCCATTTGGAAAACCGAAACAAAGCTCGATTCGTTTACGTAAGGATATTCTGCAAAGCCAATCAAAACTTTGTGATAAAGCTTGATGTTATGTCTCGTTAAAATGCCAGATTAAAAATTAATGTTGACGACAAAAACGCATGTAGGCGGAAATGTAATCCTGCTTACCTATGCACCCACGCCGGACTTTCTAAACGGACGGGATCTGAACTGTTATTGAAAAATAAATAAAGTTAGCGTCCATGTGAGTCACTCGAGAGTGCCCGACTCCCATTGGGGTCTGGGTCACATTCCTCGGTGCCACAGTCCACAGCCAGCGCTAAACCGGACTCTGTCGTTTTCTTATTTCCCTCCCCAATCCTGTTTGCTTATGCAATACTTTCTTCGAACGTCATTATGCAAACTACCATTCAGGAATGAATAGAATGTAGTACATGTAGTATATCTACCTTTTTTAATTAAACTAATTTATTCTTAGTTCTTGTACAAAATTACAGATCCAAGTAGATCACTTGTAGAATTATTCTGATGAGGTTTGGTTCGTGCCAGTCAGTGGTAGGCCTCGATGCCCACTCGCAAAGGGGCGCTTTTTTTTGTTTGCCATCTGCTGTCGGTCGCAGGTGTCGTTTTACATACTAAGCAGGTGATTTTTGTCCACTTTTGTTGCTCAGACAGTTTATTTTCTGTTCAGAACAATGATTGAACGACCTATCTCTTGGTTGTACGAGTAGCGTCCGTTGCCATCAGTTATCATTATTTACTTCCCTCTGTTATTATTGTGTATATAAATTATTATGTTCAGTTTAATAATATACTTAGTTCATATTATCTAGAACGATTTTGATCGTTTTGTAAATTCATAATAGAGAAATATTATGATTATATTATACGAGTACATAGAAGACAAATTCTTCACTTTGATGGTTTTAAAAATAAGCGCTTCTGAAAAATTAATCTCTACCGTCTAGACTACCTATATCTTTGTGGATTTTAATTACTACAATGTGAAACATGAAACAACAAATCTCATATTATATTATTCTAGTGTATTTTCCGCGTAATTTATGCTCGATACTTTGTCACTGCAATAAATAACTGATACAGCTACTCGTACAATTACCAATAACAAAGGAGTGTCCATTTATTTCACATTAACTGTCCGTATTTCACTCTCATATAGGTTTTAAAGAGAACCTTTCCACAAAATTAAGTACTACATAGTATTCCAGATCCAGAGTATATTTTTAAGCAAATCTCATGACATCGTTTTCAATTGAATGGACCTGAGTGGACCACCTGCCTACAAAACCTTTTTCAATTCCTTCCAACCGTTTCATTACACCGTATGTCTTCCGGATCGACAGGTGTTAGGCTTGGTCCTTTCAACCAATGTTCCACTTCGTCAGATTTTGCCTGCCTTGGCTTAAAAATCCTGCTTAAATTATTAATGCGAAAGTTTGTGTATGTATGTGTGTGTCGTGTGTGCATGTTTGTGACGTCTTTAGGATAAAACTACTGAGCTAATTCACAGAGGAAATGAAAGAGGTTTTCCTCTTTCATCCTGATCTGTGAGCCAATTGGTATGAATGGTCTGTAGATAGCTTATATCCTAGAATAACACATGGGATATTTATAATAGGGGGAAGGAAACAGCGGGGTAAAGTTAGTTAGTAAACACGAGTTTATTTTTAAAAACATTTCAAATCGTTTTTAAAATCGTTTTTTGTAGTGGCAGGCCTCTTTAGCAGGGGGCCGCCTGGGGAAGTACCACACCTTTGCCAGTTATTCATCCGCCAAGTAGTAATGTGCAAACAACTGTGTTCCGGTATGAAGGGCAATGTTACCAGCGAAATTACTGGGCATGATGAGATTCAACAACTCAGGGTGACAGGCGCAGTGCAGTGCCGCGCAGAATTTTGAATTTTAAAACACTGGGTGGCACTGTGTCTGATATGGGCAATCAGGATGCGTACCATCAGGCACCTGATTTGCTCGTCTCGTCACTCAATATCATAAAAAAAAAATAGGTTTATTGACGTAGGGTCAGTTGTACCATTGGAGTTGTTCCATTGATGGAACAAATGATACTCCGTTGTATCTCTTGTACCATCAATGGAATTAGTGACACACATTAAAAGTTAATTTGAATAATATTATCTACAGTAGGTATATCATTATAAGTATGGTATAGAGATATTACAGTGTATTAGTAAATACGTCTTTTGCACATTTGAAATACAGACATTGATCTTGGAAACTTGCAGTTTAACCTTTTATCACATTATGGAGGTTCTCAATAAACACGTCAATTTAAATTGATAAAATGAATATAGTACATTTAGCTGACCGATCTGATGAGGCAATGACTGTACCTATTGGTTGACATTTGACAGGAAACAGGGTTATCTCAATGTCGACAGATTGCCGTGCGTTTCCTCCCGATGTTTATGGCCATAAATAAATTTTAATTAAAGTCATCATCATCATCATCATCTCAGACATAGAACGTCCACTGCTAAACATAGGATTCCCCCATAGATTTCCATCTAGTCCGGTTGTAAGCGGCCTGTATCCAGCGTGTTTCTGTCTTTGTTTTTTACTTGTGGGTGAGTGGATTGTCCTACGCTGCGCTTGCTGGTCCGTGATCTCCATTCGAGAACTTTACAGCCCCACCGGCCGTCAGTTCTTCGTGCTATATGGCCTGCCCATAGCCACTTCAACTTGGTAATCCGTTAGGCTATGTCGGTAACTTTCGTTGGTCTACGGATCTCCTCATTTCTGATTCGATCAAATATACAATTTCAAAATTCTTTATTGTACATAATTACTTAAAATCTCACGTGGTAAATTAACTTTGTTAGCCTCTATCAGTCCGACATCCCAACCTTAAAGACCCCGCTTACATGAATTTCAGTATAAAAACAAAATCGGAATGACGGTCAGGATTTCTTGGTTCGTTCAGACTTCGAACATATTCGTCGTGTTATGCACAAACGTTTAATCGAATGAGATGAATCGAAAGAAAGGGGCGGGGGCATGCGGATATATAATATGCAGTTTGATTAAAGCTGGGTCTATAAGTTTGAGTTGACTGTGATCTCTATACACAGAGAAGTAATATTACTTATACGAATTTCTGTTATTACGAGCAATAACGGCGATATGATTCGCGGTATTTTGTATAGGATTTCATATTGAAGTTCGAATTGTGAGGGCTCACCAAGCATCGATGGCGACGACCGCATAAACTTTGGAATGAGCCTATTTATTGCTTGTGTGTATATATTTTTTTAATATACCAGTAACAAGTAGAAATACTTGTATAATCAGCAGGTAAAAAGAATATCCAAACACAGTTAAATTTAGTATATATAGATATACTTTGTTTTTCCTTATGTACTTGTCGGAAAATAATAATAACAATATCCTGTATTTTAATGTTACGTAATTGAGTGAATGTTAAGGCCATCGATTTTTTTTTGATGTTGATGATTTATGCCAAATTCATCCCTCGAAAGTTCGTCCTAGATACAAAAATTTGTTTTCGTCCCATATTGTTTAGACCGTTATATTGATTGATTTGCGTACTCCGTTTTGGTATAAGCCATATTTTGTTGAAATTACCCGGAGTGGTTTGTTTATACTTCCGCTATGTGAGCACAAAGTAAATACTGACTTTAGACATTTATTTAAAGAGGAAGGCTATTTTTTTAAACCAAATCTTGTTAGGGCCGGAATTCATGCACGTAAATTATAATTAAAAAAGCAAAAAGTATTATTATAAAGGCTTATAATTTATTGAAATGCGGACAAAAAATTTGCTTAGCTATTAAAAATAACAAAATAATATCAGAAATGATCCGCCATTTCTGATTTTGTTGTTATTTTTAAATGATTTATTTTATTATTGTTTTAAAAAAGATGCTGGGCTATTTGTATACGTTATCCATAAAAAAATAATTATTATCCATTTAATCAGCTCATTACTTTTTACTCATTTACTATATATAATTAAATATAAGTTATGCTAAAAAAAAAGGTAGGTAGATCTAGGTAGAGTATCGATACTAGACTACTTTTTTGATATCAGAACAGTAGCATACTAACAAACTAGTTAATAAACTAATTTAGAATTACATTACAGTTATTATTTTATATAAGGCTAGGCACTGGAAGACTATACTTTGTATATATCTTTATGCATATTAATTAATTTTGATATAACCTCTTAATATTTAACACTGCTACAATAGAAAATTCTCATTAACCAATAGCAACAACAAATGCTGCGCTGACCTTTAATCAAAGCATTAAGTAAGTAGCCGTATTACAGCTGGCATTACCGTCGTCACACCGTTTGATCCTGACCTTGCAGGTGAGCGTATGGTAGTGGTAGAGCACCAGGGTCCATGTCTAGTCACGATTGGAGCACAACGCCTTTTCGTAGAACCAAATGCCAAATACTCGTACGTGCTAAAAGCACCGAAATATACTACACATTATCTATGGCCAGAAGAAACAGAAAATTTCCTGAATAATAAAACCACACAGTAGTATATAGGTATATATTTGTAGAAAGTGGGAGCTAAATTTTAAACAGCTTCAATATGACAAAGGCTTTAGCTACTCGTACACGAACAGAATGAGTGGTTTTGAAAAATTATTATTTAGGTATAGTTATTTGTATCCCTAAAATGAATATAATGTATATATCTTACCCAGAACAAAAAAGCCTATCTTAAAGTCAATATCAATGGAACTTGGCTACACGTCACGCTTTCCTGTTAAGTAAACTACAGAAGCCGTATGACATATATAATGTGTATTTAACATTAAAATTTCTTTGTCCAAACACAGCCTACAATTCATACGTTCAAAAAGGTGATTGCTCAATGCTAAGAAATATATAATAATAACACTCGTCGTAGTATCCGCCCACGTGATTGCCTCCAAATTCCAAGACATTGGGTACCTTATGCTACTTATCTTCTGTCTGGCATCACAATGTTACTGCTTATAACCTCTGAACTATCTAAGTTATGTAAAAGCAGGGTTAAAAATACCTTTATTTTGCTATAACACGAAAAAGCTCAAAATCAGACTTTTTTCGCATTCTCTCAGATTTCCTTTGTGAGGTTATTCTCCCAAATGTCACAAGATAAGCGATGTTTATAGGATGCTTATTGCTAACGTCCCCACTAAATGCGGTAAAAGGGGACGTGCTCAAAAATTGCAGTTTCGAGTCACGCTCTTGCCCTCGTTCGCTTGTCTTGGCGTAACTAAGAGCTTCCATCTTGACCCGCCCTATATCCCCCGGGCATGATGCTGCATATTCCTTAATATTTGTTTAGTGTGCTTTATGCCTGTACAATGCATCATCTTGATTTTTGACCCACTATTTTATGTACTTATGGAATAATTTTCAAACATTTTTAATCACAACAAGACTAAGATTTATTTCCATGAGTCTTGTCATCTCATCATCGCCACTGTAGTTTTTCTTCTAATTATAATCGCCCTCGGAGGTATCGGAAGTTCGTTTGAGTGATTTAGTTAATCAATCTGAGAACCCAATTAAAGAACTACTGTAAAAGTAGGGTGATGTTTCAAAAACGGGTTTAACTCGTTATTAAAGTATACATTTTATATGAACATAGCCATTGCATTGCGATGGTGTATACCCAATTATGTCAATCCAAAAAAGAAATGAGATCAGCCACAGTTTTCGTAATAGAAGCTATAACAGTACTACTGGGTTAACAAAACGTGCACATGTCTAGCAAGTTGATGTTCAAGTAAGTACAGTCGTGTACTAAAACAATCTGACCTAACGGGATTAGATCGGTGGTTTTTGCGCCCGATTTCTAATAGCTTGTAACTGGTTACCGCATGTTTGTTGTGGATTGCAGTGTACTTAGAAGCAATCCGTTTCGAGTTACGTACCAGTAGTTTAGAGGTTGTCAGTAAGCAGTGACCTCAATTTGTGGAAATTAGATGTTAGGCAACGTTTTCTTTGGGTTAGCACAGTCTCTGCCGACTACTAACAATATAGTTCATTAGCTGACTGACCCTCAACTTCATAAGTTAATAGAACTCTTTTATTTGGCAAACTATTTGCGTCTAGTAGACTCTGGTCTACTAGGCCCCAGGCAATAAGAGACTAATCTTATAAATTTTTCATTGATTAAAAAACGCAATTGTAAACTTATAACACAAGTTCAGTCGCCTCAAGAATGTTTCACAATTGTAGGATTGTAATTGTAAATTATATATTACATTTTCCATGAAATAGGGCCTGGTTTAACATAGATACCCTTTTGTTGAAAAGACAGATTTTTTATATAATTATCTTTTTGCTCATAAACTAAAATGGCCTGTACATTCCTTTCTTCCTTCACATTCCTTTCGCTCCCATTCGGTTTAGTAGTTTTGGCGTGAAGAGGGTAAACAAAATAATTCATAAAGCAAATATTAATATGGTATATAAAATTAAATATAAGCGAGAAGTGAATATGGACGGAATGTGGCATCCTCTCAAAATAAAATCACTTACTAATAGTAGAGCATATCATTAACCTGCTTTGAAGATACACTATACTTTTTCAACGTCATTTATTATCAAAGCCCTACAAGTTACAAGGCAGTATAGCAAGTTGGCAACAGCAAATACAAAACGAACCGAAGATAAGTTTGCTAAGTAATTGGTCTTACGTAAATGTTCGGTCAGACATATTGACAAGTTGGATCCCTTCGAAGAGGCCCTTTGATTAATGGCTGATTGAGCCTTCATCTCTCGTTAGTTAATGAGAAAATTTATTATAGTGAAAAATGATGATGAAGTACTTACATAGGTACCTACTGAAGTACCGACTTACTACCTACTAAGGTTTTGTTCTGCTTTTTCACCCTAAACCTTAATGTAAATTTACTGTATCTAATTTGTGCTTAATATGTTTAATATTAAAGTACCTAATCAAAACTCAAAAGTATAATATTATCGATAAATCCCAATTCCGCTACGATTATATTTACATTATATTATTAGTAATAATGGTGTTAGATTTATAATACATCTTAATTAGCCGGAAATTAAAGTTCCATCCAATCTACCCGTTTGTTATTTTCCTCAAAGAATATATTATCATGGGTAGGCAGGTATATTATGTTTGTAAAGAATAATCATATTATAATATGAAGTCCTTAGTAACAATAAATAGTGTTGTTCATAAATAATAATTTAATAATTTGAATTTATTTATAACAGAACGGGTTACCCCAATTATACTGCTCGAGTCAATTCATATGAGTTGTGCGGACAACCCATATTGTCAGTTTCAGGTTCCAAAAAGTCCTTCGACATGACCTAACGACTGCCCCCTACATAATAATTATCTTGTAGGAAACTGCTAGGATCTACTGTTTAACGTGCCATCCGAAACACGGTAACGCCCAGGTGAAAAGTCCAAATGGTGAGATTCGATCCAGGGACTCCGTATTTAGATAAAGTCGACATTTAAAAGTAAATGACCAAAATGATTTAACAGTGATTGATATACTTTTAATTTTATACTCTTTTTTAACTTGAGGCCTAGCTACAAAAAATTACATGACAAATTGTTTGTTGAAAAGACAGATTTTCTGGTTTAATTATAATTTTGCGAGCATTCTTCTCATAATTGGCCTGGATTTGATATTATTCTTTGTCTAAGATTGAAAGCTACTAAATAGGTTGGTGACGCATGAGTTAGGTTTTACGCAGTATTTTGAATTCCTTAGCACGTTTCTGGACAAGTCATCGGTTTTTATCAAGACTAGGTCCAGTAATCTGTGCGTCAAGCCGTGTGCTATGTGAATCCGGTCTACGGTCGACAAACTTGTATCCATTGCTTTGATGGACGCTCGTTTCCATTGCACTTCTGGAATATTCTGTAGTGTACCTAATTACCCGCCTACGGCAAATTTTAAATGGAAAAGGATTATCTAGCAATCACTATAAGTAATTTAATTATGTGGATCATAATTCATAATCTATCCACTTTTGTGTCATTACAGACTACTTGTCCGTATAATAAATGGGAGACCTCATTATGCAGCTCATTAGCTGCATTTTCGCTTAGAGTTTATAAGCTAAGCCAAAAGCTTGATTTTACTTCATTATTTTTTTCATTTCATTTCATTATTATTTTAATTTTGAACAAAATTCATACTTTTGTTCAAAATTAAAATAAATGTTACTCGACTCTCTATATCTACAATAAGATTTATTATTCGTAATGTCGGTTCTAATTACCTTTGATGGTTATGTGTTTGTTGATATTTTAATGACCGAGCAAGACTTTCGAACTTTACTATGCAGAGTTCATACTCTGCATACTCTCTTTTTTCATAAAAAGAGAATGAATATGAAAAGAAACGATGGCAATAATATTGTCCTTTTGGGATTTTTATCTAATTTTATTAGAGGTAAAGAATCAATGGAAATAATCTCTACCTTCATCTCGGGGGGATAGACTATCTTAGTATGCACTAGTGCACAGTATACCTATACATGTTCCTACAGGTATTAATATCCATCACTGTCCACGTCCATAACACATAATATAGTTTAATGTCATGTAATTTTGATGTAATGCGGACTCCTTTTCCGTACTAACACTCTTATTTGGTCCGTTTTGCATGAAGTCTTGGCTAATCTACGTGGGCAACCGTTTCTTCAGCCACAAAACAGCCTCTGCATAGAAGAGGACTGTCTGTGGAGTGTTTGTTTAAGGGACAGTGACTGAATACATAGGTAGCACCTATAATTTTTTTTACAATAAGTAATATACTTTTTTGTTATTTATTCGTTTTTATAGAAAATCATTTTCGAAATCAGCGAAAATAACCTATCGTAATACAATAAACTTAATAATATGAAAACTTGATTGTGTAATCAGCGGTTTTGTGGTTTCTTAGTCGTGCGCCTCGTTTGCGAAAGCTCAAGGGATACTTTCATAACTCGGTCGGTCTTAGTTCTGAAATTGTAAGTACGACTAAATATAGTATAGTAACGAGAAATATTTCGTACTAAGTACAGAAAAGTAAATTGTCTTACGCCATCAACATATAGGAGCAAATATCTTTAACATTTTAACTATCTAACCCTGTGTTTATGAACTCTAATTTGATTTGCGTGCGAGTGGGCCTTTAAATCACTTACTGTTCTGACTTAGTACCTACACTAATTTGCGGTAATGATCGAGTTGATTCCCATAAAATATTAAAGGTGGCGACTCGATCGCGTGGTTGAGATGACTTTCAATTCGGGCCTTTAGACTCAGTGAATAACTTTGGAAAGAATTGCTTGCTCAAAGACAGGTCCTGGGTGTACTTCTGCCTGCCCCTTCGGGGAAAAGGGGTGATTGTATGTTATGTTATGCTTGCTCAAAATGAAATGTCGCATAATAATATAATTCAGTCGACTAACAAAATAAAATAGTATTGTTATAATTAGTGTCGATTTACCTCATACTCTTGATCCAGTGAATCCAATTAGCTTATTGGGTTTGATTACTGTTAAGAATTAATTAATGTACTTACATAGGGTAACCACACAATAGTTTTGATCCGACCAAGGCACATCATGTTACATGAAATGTAAATGGTCGCGAAATGATCGAACATTTCATAATGTGGGCAATTCTACAATCGGGCAACGACATTATATTATATCGAAGAGGAAAACCATATTGGCTTATTCCCATTCATTCAATAAATTGTTGCCGCGCAGAATTTTAAATTTTAAAATACTGGGTGGCACTTTGTCTGATATGGGAAATTATGATGCTTACCATCAGGCACCTGATTTGCTCGTGTTGTACTCACTATCATAAAAAAGCTACATTTTAATTCTCAGGACATCCATAAAATTAAAGTACAGTCAACATAATCTTAAATATTTATAATTTATATAATATTTATTATATAAATTATAAATATTTGGTATTTTAATTATTTATTGTCCAAGCAATATTAATTTTCAGAATTCTAAAACCACATCAAAGACAAGAATATGTGATAAGTCATAAATAGGTGAATTCCTCTCATAAAATAAATTAAATAATATTAAATTAATAATATTTAATATTATTAATAATATTAAATTAAATTAAGTGTTTTATATTTTTTATGTATGTTAGTCTGTAAGGTATTTATTAATATGGGCCTCTGGTGCGTATAATTTATTATACGCACTATTGCCTGAAATAAATGAATTATTATTATTATAAACTCATCACACGGATTCCCTTTTCGCATGGTTTCACAACTAAATGCTTAGGAAGGACCATTATCTCAAAATTAAGGCCTACCAAGTCAAAATTTCGGAGAACCATGCTTTGATGATTCACCCAAAGAATTCCTTGGTATAGTTTAGGTGAGTGAACAAACAGGTTCTGATACTACGTCTCTGTGTAGGCAGATAACTGTGCTTTGCGTGTTCCATCAATGTATGGAGATTTTGGATATTTCCTTTAAATTGATGTTATATGTTTTTTATTATCTAATCAGCTACAAACACGAAATAAGAATAGGTTATTTGGTCGAGTCTTATTCAATTAAAGATATTTTTTGTTTTTGTGCTTTTGATTAATTATAATACCTTATTTACTTACCTCTTAGGTTATAATTACAAAAATTTTGTCATATAAATTATTCTATCAATTCCCCGTGAAGTTACCGGCTTTAGAATAGTGCTCCACCCTCTCTACCCGTGGTTGCCGTAAGAGCCGGTTAAGGGTTAACAGATCCAGAGGACGGGCAGTAGCGTCCTCTGCAAAAAAACCCATCGAGCTGCGCTCGACAACCCCCTGCCAAGCGTGTCGAGTATTGGCAAAACCCCCCTTTATGGGGGAGGCCTATGGTCAGTAGTGGATTACCAACGGCTATGATGATGATGATTCTGTCAATAACTTAAGTCAGGGCCAAAAAAGCACATTCATACTTATGGGCTTAGACTTTCTCATATTAATTAAAAATCGACCTAAAACAAACTTTGTTTAAAAGTACCTAAGTCTTAATAAATACACTTTAAACGTCAATAAAGATAATACCTAATAAATCTACCGTGTGTAAATATACCTCTACGAGAAGAACGCACAAGACACTTTACTTTTAGCGTCAAGGACGCCAATTGTTACACGTTTTCTAGTTTTAATTTTTGTTATTTTCTGTATTGTTAGACCAATTTATAAAGAGTTATATTTTAATCTATTATTTTACGATATTTGGTTTGGTTACATTTATTTGCTTGTAAGGTGCCGCTTGCTGGGCTTGCTGGCTATGCAGCATTATTAGGTAGGTAAATTCACTATCACTCTGTATTATAAAATCCTAAATGACCCACTGACTGACAAACAACGCAGAGCCCAAACCGCTGATCCTAGAGACATGAAAACTTGGTATGTAGGTTCTTTTCGTTGTCTGGACGTGTGCTTAGAAAGGATTTTCGAAAATTCACATTCTAAGGGGTCTAAAAAGAGCGTCAAAGTTTTGGTATAAAACTCCCATGTTTCGTTAATTGCGAGCATAGCCGCTTTTTTTACACTAGTATATAATATAATATAAAAAAATAATGTATGTTATGATGTAGGTAGGTACCTACTTAGTATAATAAACACATGCTCCAAACGTGTAGAATACGTACAAAATACCAGTAGCTTTGCCAGTTCCGTTGAAAAAGTCCGTGTATCTTTTTAAAAAGCATGAAGTCTTTATTGCCAAGACGGACGAGTAAATTGTCTACGAAGATAATTCCTTATATTGCTCGAGAATCGCGTGAGAAAAGTATCCTGTTGCCACACAGTTGTATTATTTCTACTCATATTTCGCATACTTGGGGCTGGTGATTAAATATTTGCGTGCTCGCGGTTGTTTTGTTGTGATGCAGCCATAATCGTAAACAGTTTTGTATTTGATCCGTTTTTCAAACTTTACCATTGTGTTTTAGAAGACTTCTAGTCTCAATAGGTTGTATCAGTTGCGTGCATTGAATTAGTTTGAATTCTAAAGAATATTTAGGTAAATTTTGTTGTTAAGACTTTGAATTATATTTCATTCCCGCAGCCATAATCGTAGGCGTAGTGAGCAGTAAAGGAGTGTATTCGTGCTTCTCCTCTCAGAATTTAAAGTCTGGTGTATTTTAGGACCTAGATACTTTGCTTTCTACCTGATGCTGATATCAATCAGAAGAAATTGGGCCCCAATTTCTCCTGATCGCTATCACCCATTCTTGAGTACCCATTCTTGAGAAAAGTCCGAGATACTCGTATGCAAATTATCTCGGGCCGAATACATTCTTTTTGCCGAAGTTCTTTATTTATTTAAATATCATCATGATAAAACAAAACAAATGTAGAGATACGGGTAGAGTGTAAGAACAATGCAGCGCTATCAAGTATGCCCTATGAATGCACAACGATTTAGATAAAGGTCTCCGAGTTGAAGGACCGGTGGACGTCGTAAAGACATCGTCGTAGGGACCCGCACCATTAGGAGACCTACCATGGTAATAAAAAATTCACGGTCAAAAGTAAAAGGCATGATAAACGGTATAAATCAGTTCGAACATAACAAAGGGATCTATCGTAAGATACATTTAGTGATACGAGAATGTTCCAAATAAATGTAAAACAGCTTATAGAGATTTACTTACTATTCGATGATCTCAACTCTAAACTTACTTGCATAGGCTCAAGTAGGCTCAGTGAAAGTCTTTGGAAAGTATTTGCGTAATGTGCGAGTAATATAGGCAAGTTATAAACTTCGGTAAGCTGTTCGGACGATAGTAGACCCCTGCGCTCGCGCTCGCCTTGAATCATGATTACGGGCGAGCGTTAGTCACGCCACCTTCCGAGGGCCCGGTTCAAATTGCAGCATTATTTTTATTTTTGCTTACAACTCACAATAAAGATCCAACGCGAGATATGAGATTCAGATAACTAAATAATGATAGAAAATTGAGTAACTATGTACCTACGTTACATTTATTATTATAAAACTTTATTTTGGTGCGAATGTACACTATAGTAGGTGTACAACCTAAAGCAGATATAAGTAACCTAAAAACCTATTGGCACGGTTGGGGAATACAATTATTTTTCTTAGCCTTTTTTATGTCATCTGGTAAAATACGAGTAGGTATGTTCTCTGAGAAGAGGATAAACAAATTTAAAGTAACTACCCATATACTATCTTATAAAGTTTATTCTAAAAACCAATCTCCATTTTCTCAACTCAAACAGTGGTTCCAAGTGCTCTACACTTTTGATTTTCTATAGGCTGACATGTCGGCCTGGGAATTTTCGAAGTGTTCTATGGCATAGTGTATTTAGTTAGGGTAGATAGTAAGTAGGTAGCTCTGTTGTTTAGTCTTTTTTCAATAAAGGCATTCTTCCACTCTAAAAAAAAATTACTCAAACTGATAAACTATAAGTACACCGTTGACCAGAAATACTCATAATTACTACTTGCACTTTTTTCGGTTGTCTTGTAGAAGTAGACTGAAGTAGACTGCCTCGGTGGCGTAGAGGGCGCATGCTCGACTGCTAATCAAGAGGTCCCGGGTTCGATCCCCAGGTCAGGCATAGTGTTAAATATTGGATTTTTCCATTAGGAATTATCTCAATAACTGCCTGGAGTCTGGAACTGTGCCCGATATATGGCAATAGGCTCGCCCCCTATTACATGGGACCAATAACATACTGGCGAAATGTGGGTGTATCTACTATGGGACTGAGTCCTGGGTACACCTCTGCCTACCCCTTCGGGAAAAAGGCGTGAATATATGTATGTCTTGTAGAAATTTCTTTAAGCAATAAGACCGTCATTTCTAGCCTAAGATTAATTAGAATTTTGTTCCTGTATGTTGTGTCTTGTATGGTGTGTGACAGCTAAATTGGAATGGAAATATCCGAATTCAGATTTATACATAAAATAATTTAATTTCTTGATCGAACTCTGCAACGAAAATTAATCTTGTACTCTCGTATTTCTGAAATTCACTCAGAGGATATGATTAGATCTGACATTTCAGAGTAGGTACATTATGCTGTATGTCTTCACCACAGATAACTCAAGCTAAAGACGTTGGGGGAGGGGTATGCTTTCGCCAAGGTTATGCAGTGATTGCATAATAGACGGCCTCGCCTCTTTTCTTTTCATTTCTTATTAGATTCAAATGTTTGCAAATGACATAAACTATGACATATTTGTCAAACGTACCAATAGCTGACGTCCCCGCACAGTGCCACATATTGGCGATAAAATTCTTTAAATGTGAACGCACATTTTACTTGTTACTTCTTTCTAGTTTTAAGTTTTCTTTCTTATTTTCTGTTATTGTGGTACCGATAAAGAGTTATCATTTATTCATTCATTCATTCCTTTGTCTCGGATATATGTCCACCTCTAAGCGGTGTCTTCGGGTTGAATTGTCTGTGGTCTTCACATAATATGTCGTGTACCTATGTATTCCCGGTACCTCTATGTTCACAGTCCACATTCGCAGTCGCGTAACCAGCGTATTTATTGTTGTGTATAGCTGCCATAGGTAGGTTTATTACTCTCATACATTCAAGAACTCAATTCGTTCCGCAAGCTTTAGTCACAGACACAGTTAATAATATTCTACAGTAGAAAACTCGTCAGTCGTTAATGTTTAATGTTTGAATCTCACCATCACTTTGAATTGTTATGGCTTGAACTCAACGTGGAGCTGCTGTTTTTCTTATCATTGCTGATAATTATTGTTGTTTTATCAGCTAGTAAGAGCGAACGTTAAATGATATTACTTAATTATAGACGTATTTCCGGAAATCATAAGCCACCGGCGATCGGCGATAAAATCTCACAAGAACTATTTCTGCGACCCAGCGGGTTTTTTCAACGACGTATGGATTCATATGTACGGGAAATTTGGTCGCCAACAAGAATCTTTGGGATTTTTCGGCGGCTTGTGTACAGAATCCTATAATGGAATTCTAAGTTCTGAATTCAGAGCTTAGGTTCTTTGTTTTATTAAGTTTAAGTTAAATTAACATACCCACGGGACTGCAGCTTCTCGTATTTGCACATTGTTGGGTACTCAGTTCAAGCAAACTCGATTACTACTTTAGATCACGTTCGCTCCCTGTCTTTGTACTACATCCGGTCTTCTTTGAACGCAATGTGAGCGTTCTGCTTATTTCATAAAATAATAGACGTTTATTTTGATTTGTTTTGTGGTTATTCTCAGACAATAGTGAAGAAATCTGGTGTGCAGACATAAACATTAAGTTAAGAAGTTGCTCGGCTTGCTAATGATGGAATCCTTGATATATAAACAACTCATCATACAGTTTTAGCTTCGTACTCAAAGCAAATACACACGCAAATGTTAATTTAATTAAGCTGTTCTAATTGCGTTACAGGCTCGCCTAGAGCGGCCTAGGATCTATATTTATGTATTACACGAGCTTTATTCGCACGACACCTACCGCCCACCACTCCTGTAAACATAAACACATGTGGCTCTGTAACTATTTTCGCTCACAAGTTAACGGGCTTTTCCTGTTTCATGTCACTTATGCTCTCATTATCTATGCTTCACTTTCCCAACATTAATTTAGGTGTGTTTCCATTGATTCGTCACAGCGACACGATTGGCTAGCGTAATCTTATCGTGGTACGATAAAACAAAACTGTGCATATTACTTCGATCAATACTTGTAAACGTAATATACTTGCTTATTATGTATAGCTCGCTTCAAATAAACCTATATGTTCCGCAAGATTTATAAATTATGAAAATTATATACACTAGGCTTTGTAAATTTTAAAATACTCCAACATTCCTTGAAGTTGACTTTGAATACGAAGTTTATAATCCGTGATTCAATTAACAGGTGATAGCTGTGAAATTAAATTTCACAAGTAGTCAGTGGAAAGGAAATAGTAAGACGAATGACGATGATGTGGCGAGACGGAGTTAGTGTGACCTCCTCGAGGCGTTAACTGAGCGTGCATCCGCCGGAGTCATGTCCAGCACGCTGTCTCCGGAGCCATCGGCCACCGGCGAGGAACCGGAGCGCCGGCGCTCCGTCTTCTACGTGCCGCTCTTCGAGAGCTTTGACAACTACCTCCCCCTCACGCCAGAGGAAAAAGAAGCTCTTATAACGGGACAAAACTTGGACGCGACTCCAATAAAAACACAAAGAAGAAACATTGGCGCCAGCAAATTGCATATCTCGACGCGCGGTGATTCATCATTTACGGAGAGCGAAAGCGACATAAGCGTTTTCAGTCCAGAATGGAAGTTCCGTCGGCCCGTATCATCCACGCTCAGCTCAAATGAGGCACTCGCGAGGGTCGGCCACCGTGATCTGGCGAGCCCTAGGCTTGTCGCCGAGAGTTCCATACCTAAACCGAAACAAAGATTACGGAGCACGACTTCTTGCGAGCCCCGGTACGATAGAATATACACTCCGTTAGGAGCATCGATCTCATCAAATAAACTGAATAGTTCAACCGCTAACATTGTAAACAAAACGCCATCAAAGAGCTCTATAATGAACTCGAATTTATCTCTAATCCCAGACTCTCCTAAAATTTTATCACCGGCAAAGGAAAAGTCTAAAACTCTGCCACAAAATCTCACCGTGCCATCTCCTATAAGAGGAAGCAATAGTTCTACGTCAATATTCAGAACGCCGAGAATAACGGTCACACCAGAAAGTCCAAATAAAAGTCCTGGAAAGATGTCGGGGTTGAACTTTATTCGCCGATCTCGAAGTACAAAATTATCGAGAAGCAATTCCTTATTGAGGAGTATTACTTCGAGGCATATCGAAGAAGGCTTGGAAGATCATAGGGTTGTAACAGATCTCACTGAAAATTATGATCAGTTTGTAGTCAGTAGTGGAGGAGAGACTGAAGTTATCGGTGCTCTGATCAAGAAACATGAGGCTCAGGTTGCTAATAGTCCCCTGAGCATAAGGCGTGGATATCTCGATGTCGACGATGACGTGGCTGTACATTCTGGTAAGAATTCGTCTGTAAAGACCCTAATATTTTCCCATTTCCCTTGAGTACCTACCTCTATAATTTATTTCCATACCACTACATTATGCCCCTATAATTTATTTTCTATAGAAAACAGGGCATTATTTCGGTTGCGGGTTGCGCAAAATGAAATATTGCCGTTCGCTTGTTGGTCGTGTAACTTTTGAAATCACTTGCTATAAATATTATATTAATATATAAATTATAGTCAATATAGAATAAGAGTTAAGAGGATTTAGTTCCCGTACTTGTCATGTAATGATTATAATCTTCATATTAATTATTACACATTAAGACTACATCTAAAATTTTAAGTGAGGCCTCTTCCAATGCTCTAATGATATAGCAAGTAGCAATATCTGTGTTAATAATTGCGGACATTACATAATATGCCGGAATACTGTAGATAAACATAATTACTGTCTTTGAAAGGTTCTAACATCTAAACGATTCCTACAACATTAGATGACGTGAATGATTCGACAGTTTCCACTTAGCTCAACTGTTCATTATGCTAGACTGCTAGACAATGCCCACTAATTGCACGCTAAGGAACGTTCTAACGAGGAGACCCTCGAACGCGTCTTGGCTGAATAAGTGGAAGTCATCTCATTATTTTGTTAGCCATTTGTTACCTCAGCAGTTGCTAGAGGCTAGACAATATTTATAGTATAGGGATGTAGTAAGTAGTATGCCATTGTTGCGAACACGTGCTTATAAATAGATAATGGAAGGACAAACAAGCGGCATGAAGCGAACAATGTGCGCTTTTACGTAAATCACCGCTATCCTGGCCATTGTTCGTTCTGTAGTTCCGTGCTCTTTATTGAGCTTCGCAAAAAGTTCTCGGAAGCTTTCCCATGGGATATGATGTGATATTGTTGTATTAACACAGATATTATGCATCATTCAAAGATAAGCTAGTATTGCTTTTTAGATCAGATGATGCAGCACTGTCTTCAGTTCCTCCTACCTTGATTATTGCATTCTGCAACATTGCGAAAAAGAAGCATTCAGGGCAATTCTAATGATCAATTAATAAGCATTGCTCTTGTATAGGCATATCTCTACATTGCCATTACATGCATAACTATTATAAATCGTGTGTTTAATAAATATAGCGTTTGCTTCAACTGCAGTAATTACGTCCTCAGATTTCTGCCAAGTGCAATTTGCAGTGTCAGCTGTCATTTCTTTCTTAAATAAAGAAATAAACTACATACCTTTATGTAAAACACTTATGACATGCAACACTTTGAAAGTTAACAAAAAAATATGTAAAACAAGCAGACCGCTCGCTATCCACGCTTCCTCGTTGGCGTTTATCGGCATCCTTATCAAAGTATGCACAGAGATTGTGGTATATTGCCGCTCTCCTTTAAAACAATAGGCTTTTACGCTTAAATTAAATCGCTTGAAACTACAGCATTTGTTGGAAATGCTTTCTGATGTTTATTAGTTGTGGGTCGTTCACCTCGCGAGGGTTGCCATCCAAGCATTTCATGTCAACATTGCGTCGTTAAGTCGTCTACAAAGTTTTTTTTTACTTATAACTCGCTTTCTGGGCATTTGTTTCGAGTTGTTGCAGTTTTTGAGGATTCCGTATTTAACTTCTACATAAACTTGATAAGGCTACAAGCATGAAAAATTATCATTGGAAATCGAATGAGCTGATTTTGCAAAAAAAAAGAAACTCTTTCTATAGGTATATAGGGTTAATTTCTGGGAAGTGACATTATATGGCAAACTAATATTAAAAAAGAATGTCAATGCAGGTATAGTTAATCAAAATCGGTCACATGAGTCCTATCAACATTTTTCGGAATTCTTCGTAGTTTCAGAGCTGGACGAAGATCCTTTTCAAAGAACCACTCTGTGATATACACATACAATGATAGTCGCTATTTGAAGCAATAACACTAATGGTCATGAAGGAACATCTGTTATGTTTGCACGTCCACATCTACGACATGTCGTTGACATCGCCTCGCCAAACATAGAGCGTTATGTTATATAACGCTAGGTCAATATAAAACACGTGTGCTGAAGTATTAGACAAATAAATGCTTCTGCATCTTAGGAGCTCGTCTTTTATGTAATCGGCTTTTAATAGCTGACCAACATCATTGGCTGACTGGCATAGGCCTCCCTTTGGTCTAGGTATACTCTTAACATGAATAAAACAAAATTATTTAAACTCAGCGTGAGTTTAAATAATTTTGTTTTATTTTGTTTTGGTTAATGAAAATATTATTATCATATTTTATGTACAATACAAAATTAGGTCACCATATTTTATTCCAAGTAAATAAATAGTGCTATGGGCAGACAAACGTAATTAAACCGGGTCATTAGACGGCCCATAACAATAACGTCTGTTACGACAAAACATTTGTGAATCACTCAATTAGACGAATTAATTGGCAAACCACAAAGAAAACTTCCAGGACTTGATGACTTTTGTCTTTGTCAAATTCGACGTCATTTAAATAAGCTTCTACTTCCATTGTTGAAAGTTTTTTGACATTTGAGTGCGCGTGCGCATCGGTCACGGGCGACGTGCACGCAACTTCCGGCGGAAACCACGCCATACTTCACCGTCTTCTTACTTACTGTTTGCCATATCAAATTACAGCATATATGCCACCAATTTAGCTGTTCAAGTGGTTAAAATTGGAACTTACAGCCTTTCAGCCGCCGGTTTGGGGAACATCATTTCTATACTATCCACTAGCGACGCAGTTAACCTGTTGTGTAACCATTTGTGAATATCTCTATAACATGTGATTATAGACATTGGTAATGCGAAACCTCGATCATATAATATTGGTTGCATTACTTCTTACATCAGCGAACATTTTCTTACAAGGCTTAATAAATCAGTGTCAATTGTGTTGTCGTAGCAAACGGATATGCGGCTGCCTTTATTTCATACGTGCCTCGGGTACTTAGGTAATGTTCTTTGCATATTATTACTCGCAATGTCTAGGTGGTCACGTAATTTTTGTGTTTCGTTTTGCACATGTATACTTACTGATACTTCGCCATTTATCGGCAAGCAAATTGCTGCGAGTCTTACTTAAACTGGGTTCATGACTGGTATTTTTAAGTTCATTCGAACATGTTCAAACTCGTTGGGTGGTTGACGTTGAGTGAGGTTTGAATATTGTTCACATTAAAATTAAGCTCAATGAAACTTGTTTGATTGTTGGACGACTTTGATCAAAAATAGTACTTGTGATCGAAGTTTGAAGAGTTCGAATACAATGTGTAAGCTGTCATAAGGTTAACCATGGATGATGAAGCTATTGGGATGTGTAAATGTATTAACGGTCCCATTGTATTTGTCCACAGACACATCGTACGAGAAGGCATGTCGTCGCGGTTCAGCGCCGAGCACGCCCGTGCCCGGTGCGCAAGCCCAGCACAGCCCCTCCCGCCTCGCTTCCTTCTTCTTCTCGAAGCGATCCTTCAGAAGCAATCCACTAAAGAGGACAAAGTCGGCGACCAAGTTGGAAAGAGAACGAGCGCTAGCGGCCGTACCCACTCACCCACCAGGACATGCCTTAAGAACCTCCAGGTAATCATTGAATTATTTTAAAGCACATTACTGAAAATGTATCCTCTTTTTACGAGAATTCCGTTTGCGATGGTAATAAATCAGAGCGTAAAAACGTCAATGAAGCTACCAGAAAGCGATTCGAACAGACATTTAATTCAATTACGAGAATTGACGCCATTAAACCGAGTAATTACATAATCAAATACCTTTTCATGGGTGTCTGTGCTACCCTAGTTCCTTTTGTAGGGTTCGTGTTAGTTGCGAGTTAAATAAGGCGATCTTATTTGGGTATCTGTTGTCGATGGAAGGCCTTATGTCCTTGTACATAATATGTTTTTAGTTAAATATAAACACTATGGTAATATATACACAAAAAAACGGACAACCTTCTTCACTTCTTTCGGTCATTATCCCACATTAGGTGGGGTTGGCACAGCGCGTCCTCTTCTGCTATTCCAGACCGTCATCTCTGCACACACTCCTCTTTCACACATATCTTTGGGCGTTTCTCTGTAAGCTCGTACAGGTCCCATACAAATGCTGTCCTGGCAATTTTTTTTAACATTTGGCAAAAAACCGAGTTCTATTTCAAAGAATATTAATTATTTTTTTAGTTAGATAAGAAGGCGCACTGAATTTATACGTATATTCCGAGTTATTAGCGATTTTCCAAAAAATCATGACAGGGGACTGTTTGAGGTATCAGGGGACTGTTTTAATCGTGAATCGGGGACTATTGCACTTAGAAAAAATCATTTTACATTCATTAATCATTTATTATTTTTATGGCATATTTGCGCATGAATAATCAACAACATTTTCTTTAGAAAATATAAACAAAAAACATAACTTTCTTTAAACATATCGAAAATTAAGCTAATGCTAAAACATTTTGTACTCACTGAGATCAATATAGAGTATATATTGAAATACTTACTATTATTAATATATATTTATTAGAAAACAGTCTTATCTCTTAAATATGTGATTCTACTGAGATGTGCAATCTAATCCTAATGATTTTTCGTAATCATATAAAGCACATAATAAAATTTAATCACAATGAACTTAACATTTAAAAAATTAGCGCTCGAAAACGTCTATTTGAGTGGAAAACTCGTAAAATATTCTTTTGCCCTTTACAATCAAGTCAGGATTATCCAACTTTTGGATAACTTGATCAAATGATACGTCTGAAATGTCCTTATCATCTATTCTAAAGGTTTGCACTTTTTGGTCACAAATCTTGAGAAAAGTAACACGTAAGTCGTTTACATCGTCATCAATCTCATTAGTTACGGCAGCATAACGATATTCTACATTTTTAACAGGAAATTTCACAAGAACGTAATCTCTAGTATTGTAATATGAATTCCGAGTGGCAGTCGTCCCTGCTATATCATCATCCAATCTTTGAGGGGACTTATTTGGTTTAGGTGTCAATTCAAGTTCAACAGATTCGGACTTCGGACTTAATTCGGGATTTCAAGAGGTTCGGACTCTGTAAACACTTCTTCTACTGTCCATCTAGGTTTTAGAGCGAAGTTGATGCTGGCAATCTTATAGTCCTCACAAGATCCGATTTCTTTCTTCTTTTGGTATTTTAACTTCTCCTTTTCTCTAATTTCCTCTCTCATTTAAGGGTAATTTTTTCTTCTTTGGTATCATAGTCGCTTTACTTCTCTCTTTATCTGTAGCAATTCTTCTCGGGATAACTTTTTCTTTTTAGGAGCCAAATCATGTGTGTTCGATCAGCCTGTGTAAAATAATTTAAGTTTATAAAGGAAATAATGTGAAGCAATGATACTTTGATGATTCTTACATTAATAAAACAGACTAGCGGATAATTTTTCACAAACAATACATAAAAGTAATAACCAATACGCAAAATACACAGTCCCCTGTTGTGTAGAACAGTCCCCTGCAGCTTTTTCAGGCAGAGGACTGTTGCCAGGGGACTGTGTATTTCGGTTAAATTTTACAATGTTTACTAAATTGATGTAAAATAGTTTTATAAGAACCTACCGATCAATTTAGACATAAATAATAAACCAATAAATTATATATAGAAATAATTAATGTTATTAACATAAATATAATTACTTACCAGAGGACTGTGTATAGTAGCGGTCCAAACGCGTGTTCACCATACAAATGACGCCCTGACACTAAACAAAATAGCGTCTCGCCGACGCATTCGGCATGGTAGCCAACTTCACAATAATTGAGATTTGTTTTACTCAAAAGGACGTATGTAAACATTACAGTTTTTTTTTATTATGACTTAAAACTTTTGCCAGGGGACTGTATAGAAATTCTGGGGACAAAGATTATAGGACTTTACTTAATAAATAAAATAGGTAATGAGACCTTGTGTTACGAAAATAATATAATTTAATTATTTTACTTTGTGATATTAACTGCCAAATGTATTTAGTTTCAATAACTTCTTCGCAAATCTCATTTCTAGGTGGGAATACAGTGATGGGGACAGCCAGGGGACTGTGTTTTTAGAGCTTTTCTTACGTCTAGAAAAAAACTTAAAATAGTTATGGTTCTAAAAACAATGGGCCCGCTTAGTTTCGGGGTTAAAGTTTCATTAAAAGCGATTTTTTAATAAATAATTAAATTACTTTTTTAAAAAAAAGGTCGGGACAGCCGATTACCAGCTTACAGAGAATCGCCCCTTTATTTAAACAGTACATCCATGTCTCTTTTGGACGCCCCATCCATTATTTCACTCGCAACCGCTGACATAATAAGGTTTAGTGCATTTGTTTGCGTGATTGTGTAAAATATGGGTTGTGCCTGTTAATCTCTACCCTCCACAAAAATAGACAGAAAAAAATTAGCACTGGAAATAGCGTAGAGCCAGAGTTTAGTTCTTTATTCAAAGTATATAAGTACTTATTTTGTGGTTTCAAGTTTAATTAGGGGTCTCACTACAGAACAGATAGAAGAGGTGCGTCTCACAGTTTTCTTATTAATGTCTATTGTAGCCAAACAAATTCAAATGTAATCGTGTGTCTCAGGGCATTCAGCTTAGCTACAGTTTTCCAAGTGTCTAGAAAAATAACGTAATTCCCAGATGGGTTAAAGCTGTATGTTAAGAAAGATTGCTCTTCAAATATTCCATAGGCACGCTGTTCTAAATCTGTCGTGTCACGGTGATCTTGGTGGAAAACAGTTTCTTTGATGTCACGTTCAGGTTTGCAACTTGGCTTAGCTGTCTCTTGAGTACGGTTATTACCTTGAATAAGTTTGTAAAACATTATGTTTTAGGCGTTAATATGAATACGAGTATACCAAAAAGTTTTCATAAATGTAATAATATCTACTTGTTAAGTCGTGACTGGACGACGTTACTTTGGCTTTTTAGACAGACAATAATATTTAGTTCACATGCTATTTACACCTAGTCCTACAGAAAAAAGTGAACAAATTAAATTAGCATTAGTTGAGTGTCACCAGAACTTAATGTTAGCAATAAGATTTTACGACAGCCCTAAGTACAGCACTCTAATTCAATGTACAGGAGTGTCGCCTCGCCCCGTCTGCGAGCTTTATTTACCCGGTGTTCTTAATTACTTTCCTATCAATGTAAGCACTAAGGCTTAACTTCCTCGAGAAAGCATATTAAACTGCCTGACAGTTTGCATCTAATGTTCTTTATAGATGTTCTGTACTCACTTACCGTCTAGTATTTCTCTATGCCTAGTTGGTTAGTCGTAAGCGCTACTTCTGAGCTTCTGAGAATCTTCTATCTTAATTTCGATGCCCAGAACGAGCGAAATCACTAAAATAAAATATCTTTATTTCAGACAAATACATATAGGGTAACCGGTAGTATTGTTAGCACCCCCCCAATCATTGGCACTTTCAACTTTTAATCGTAATATTATAACACAACACGACTGTAGCCATTTCTAATATTTTTTCCTAAATAGTATTTTAAATTTAGCGTCTGCCAAAACCAAATTGTAAGTGACATTGACAGTTAAATTGGCGGGATTAATTTTTTTCATAAATTTGCGCGCCATTGCTGCTGATGATTTGAAAAAAGTTAGAGAAGTAGAAAAGAAAACTGCGTTAAAATAATTATATTTATGTAAGTATTGTTTAATGTTTGTAATTTTCACGTAAGAGAAGGTGCATAATTTGGGAAATTTGTGTAAGATTTGCAATTCAATGATTACTTTGCCAGTTTTTGATATGCCAATAATTGCACTATGAACTCTATGACGGTGTAGTCATTGGCATTGGTGCCAATGGCCAATGATTGTACTTTTTAAATGTTTTTTAAAATGCGATTTATTTTGTGTTGAAATTCATTTACATTGTAATGGAATTTATATCGCATGGATTAAACATATATTATCGATCAAATCCAATCATTGGCAGTGCCAATGATTATACCGTGGCGTGTGCCAATGATTGTACCTTGGCATAATATTGGCCATTTTAGTGTATTTCTTTCGTTGGAATAGGATTTACTGATAACCAATGTAAAGTATTTTAGGTAAAAAAACCACAAATGCATACGTAAATAATAAATTAATAATTATCAGGGTGGCATGCCTACCTATTTCTGATTAATGTAGGGTTCAATACCGAGCTGAAATAATAAGTTATGATTAAATTTAGCTAAGGATCGAAGAACCCACATCCTACTTTATATTTAATCGCCGTACCTTTGTTTGCGTACATATCAAAATTTTATTTTTGCTTAGCTCCAAGGCAGACGCGGCAGCAATTGCAGACAACCTAGGTATTAGATATTAATTGACACTTCATACCCTTTACCATAGCCCATACCCATACCCCTTTTTCCTTTGAGGTATGGAACCTTATATGTAATAAAATGAAAAGGGGCCAGGATCTAATGTGATTTTTAAAAGGGTCAACACGGTCGAAGCTAAGCGAAGCCTTACGGTCAAATTTTAATTATCATCATCATCATCTCAGCCATAGGACGTCCACTGCTGAACATAGGCCTCCCTCATAGATTTCCATTCAGTCCGGTTGCAAGCGGCCCGCCTCCATCGTGTTCCTGCCGTCTTTATCAGATCGTCTGTTGCGGGTGGACGTCCTACGCTGCGCTTGCCGGTCCGTGGTCTCCATTCGAGAACTTTGCAGCCCCATCGGCCATCAGTTCTACGTGTTATGTGCCCTGCCCATTGCCACTTCAACTTACTAATCCGCTGGGCTATATAACTTTCGTTCGTCTACGGATCTCCTCATTTCTGATTCGATCTCGCAGAGAAATTCCGAGCATAGCCCTCTCCATAGCTCGTTGCGCTATTTTGAGCCTGCTGATAAGGCCCACAGTCAGAGTCCACGTTTCAGATCCGTAAGTCATCATTGGTAACACACACTGGTCAAAGACCTTCGACTTGAGGCACTGAGGTATTTTGGACGAGAAGACATTGGGTAGGTTTCCGAACGCTGCCCAGCCTAGTCGGATTCGACGATTGACCTCTTTCTCGAAGTTGGACCTACCGAGTTGGACTGCTTGTCCTAGGTAGACGTATGAGTCAACAACTTCTCGAATCGAGTTTCCAATCGATACTGGGGTCGGCACAACATGGGCATTACAAATAGTTTAATAAAACCGTTTAAAATTTTGATTATGATGTTTTAGTTACTATTGAAATCGGTCACGTAAGTTGTTTTTTCGAAATTCCCGGTAGTTTCGGAGAACGCCCTAAATACCCATAAAAAAAAATCATTCTGCATACATAATAATTGACAAATTCTTAAATCTGCAGACATAAATCCAATCAGAGACGAGGAAATAATCAGAATAAAGCAAAAAAATTTTTTTTTAAGTGCCAATGATTGTACTTTTTTTGAGTGCCAATGATTGTACTTGAGTGCCAATGATTGTACTTTTTGACCACTGCTGCTAAAAATGTCGATTTTGAATACATATTAATAATATTCGAACTGGAATTATTTATTTTATTTATCACCAATAATCAACAAATCAAATGACATGAGTATATTTAACACTATTAACGCATTATTGAAAATATTCCATATTGAATGACATCTGTCACCATTAGGTGCCAATGATTGTATAGGTTACTACTATTCATTGTACTTATAGTGTGCAATTCTTACGTGCGTTGTAATTCTTATTATTATAAATATTCATAAATAGAATAATAAATTAAATTTAGGGTTCATAAATTGACCTCTTTGTCACCCAATAACTCGTTAAAATGCGAACTTACGATGTTTACATTGAATTGTTCCAGATCTCACGAAAGCCTACTATCAGCACATTCACCCGCCGTGTCCACCATGGATTTGGGACCACCTAATCAGGTAACATAGTTTTTCTAAATAAATATGGCCATTGTTTTATAGGAATGTGAACTTTATGTATAAAGATATAATTATGTTTTCAGGTTGATATCCGTGCTCTCCACTCATCCGTGCTGGGCAGGCCGCACTGCTTCGCGCTGAGTGCTGAAAACCGCGCGCCTCGATACTTCGCCTGTGCATCGCGGAAGGAGCGGGATCGATGGATATACAGGTACTATATACTATATATTATATATTACTACATACTAAATATTGCTACAGAATACAGACCTAAAGATAAGCTTCAAAAACAACTTCATATTATATAAAATACATTTATATATATAGTAAAATTGTTAAAGGTCCAATAAAGCAATTTTTTTTTTTATAATGTGATTTAAAATACATGAATACAATGCCTTTATATCGGGATAAAAAGTATTATATATGTGTTATTCCGGGGTCTAAGCTAATATACATACCAGTATAAGCGCGAAAACGAAATAAACATACACACATAAAAACAGCGCTAGATGGCGTTCGAGTCAGGTAAGAACACGCTAGCGTTTTGCTTACCTGTTTCAAACGTAACTTTTTATAATTTTTTTTTTTATGATAGTAAGTGACAAGACGAGAAAATCAAGTGCCTGATGGTAAGCATCATGATTGCCCATATCAGACACAGTGCCTCCCAGTGTTTTAAAATCAAAAATTCTGCGCGGCACTGCACTGCGCCTGCCACCCTGAGATATTAGTTGTTGAATCTCGTCATGCCCAGTAATTTCGCTGGTAACATTGCCCTTCATACCGGAACACAGTAATGTTTGCACATTACTGCTTGGCGGATGAATAACTGGCAAAGGTGTGGTACTTCCCCAGGCGGCCCCCTGCAAAAGAGACCTACATTGTACTGAGATTTGAGATTTATGATATTAGTAAAATAGAGATACAAATTGATAATTACGTATTAACAGTGTTGAAAAGTAGACCTGGACGTATAGTATTTCCTAGTGGACAGAACTAAGTGAAAAAGAGACCGCACATGCATACTGTTTTTGGGTTGCGTTGATGCTTTGTGTTCGAAAGAGCATAATCTGGGAATACAATAGTACGAGTATAACCCCGTATAATTTCTAGGCCAATCTCTTTCTCTTCTTTGTCGTCCTCTCATTTGTGAGGATCGCGACCACATATCATTTTCCTCAATCGTTCGGTCTTGGAGTCCTGGGTAACATGGATCTTTCTAAAGTTGAGTTTTAGTATCTAGTAAATTTTCATGTTCACAGCCTGCGACAAGCGGCGCGACCGGATGAGGTGCGCACGCGCCGGTTCGAGCGGACAGTCAAATTATGGCTGCTAGAGGCAAAGGCAATCCCACCCAAAAAGAGATACTACTGCGAAATATTGTTGGACGACACATTATATGCGAGGTACGAACTTGAATACATGCTATTCTTTATTACAGAACAGACTTGACCATCTTGGTTACAATCTCGCTCCAAACCACCCTATCTCTCTGTTTGTTTTTTCTGTCACTATTTTGATGATATACCGTTTCTGTGGCATATTGCATAAGAGCGCTATTGGAGCTAATGTCAATCCATTGAAACGAATGTCCTGTGTTATCATTTATCATTTTGCCTTCTCGCAAATTGTAAGAAGTAAGTACAAGTAAATAAAATTATTGAAACCTATGAATCTGCTCCACTTTCTACAGTACAGAATTACTAGTAGAAAATGCTATTCTAGTATTAGGTTAGTTCTGGCGTTGTGCTGATTTCTAAATAAAATATAATATTTCCGACGATTTCAACTTCTATAAAACGCTGATTCCTCTTTTCCAGATCATCATCCAAATTAAAATCAGACCTGTGTTTCTGGGGCGAAGTGTACGAGTTCAGCGGCTTGCCTGCAGTGAAGGTTATACACGTCAACGTGTACAGAGAGCCGGAAAGACGGTCCAGGAAACGTGATAAACATGCTCTTGTTGGTAAGTTTCAATGAATCTTCTGCACTAAAGTTTAGGCAAAGAATACTCATTATTTCTACGTAAGAAGCGACACTAACCTCCCCCACACATTTGTCGCGTGTACACACGTTATGATTTCTACGTAGTAGTTGTAGACTATTGCGCGCGTGCGATTGTATGGAGTGACGGGGATCTGGTATAGGTATATTACGGCAAGAGGATGTTGTTCCAGTACTAATATTTTATCTTAGAGGTATTTGTAAAAAGTTTTGTCAATGACAGCCTGGAGTCTGGAACTGTGGTCGGTTGTTGGCAAAAGACTCACCCCCTATTACATGGAATATCTGTCATAACTGGAGAATTATGAGTGTACTATGTACCTCTATGAGCTTCCATCAAATAGAGACGTTATGCTCATTAAGAACTACCTAAAACCTGGCGAAATTCTGTTGCACCTACTTATGTAGAATACAGCTTTGTTTTCATCACTCATTAAAATAAATGATAACAGAGATATTATATGAAACCCTATTGTCAGAAAGAGATAAATACAGGTTCACAGCTACGGGAGCAGCAAACCTTATACATACGTGTAACATCGACGCAAGACAAGGTGCGATTGACTTGACTCAAACCAATTAGCTTGACTTGAGTTCGCCACACAAAACAGGGCGAAACGCATCTACCTAAGTTTATATAAAAGATCATTGGTGTGCCTACAATGGGACTGAGTACTGGATATACCTCTGCCTACGCCTTCGGGAAAAAAACGTTATGAAATTTCGAAGAGGAAACGACTATGCACGTCTTCTGTGAATGCGGGCCACTCATGTTTAATAGAAGTATCGACCTGGGACGAGAAATAATTCGCCCAGATGAGATACAACACATCGCTCCTCAGAAAATCTGGAAATCTCTAGATTCAGCGGGCTTAGGCAGTAAATTATAATCTATATGGACTGCCACAATAGATCAGCAATGGTCGAAGCGGCCTCAGGTCCATATGGATGATATAAATAAATAAAATACGAGTAAATACGTTATGAACAGCTAAGATATTGAAATTAACATATAGAGCTAGATTTCTTAATCTCCGGTTATATAACCATAATAATAGCACGGTTCATATCACTCCAGGTACAGTCCGTATCCCGGTCGACGACGTATCGTCCCGATACCTCAACGAGCGGTGGTACCCACTGGTAGAAGACAAGCCATCGTCGCCCGGCACCGGCAGCCGAGCCCCCGCGCCGGCTCCAGCGCTACGCATCAAATGTAGATATCAGAGCGTTGACGTTCTACCGCTGGACCATTACGCCAGGTTCCTTGACTATCTCAAGAGGAACTATAGGAGGCTGTGTGAATTCCTCGAGCCTGTTATTGGTAAGTTTTTCGTCATTATTTTCTCTATATTTTCCTCTTCTCTATATATCTATAAATCTTTATTTATCTCTATAACCTTCTCTATATATAAAAATCAAAGTCCTAACAGACTGACACACTCACTTGTCTACGCCAACCCCTAGTCCTTGGACTTAGAGAGATTAAAAGTTGAACATAGGTTTTTATTATGATGTAGACAAGACAAGAAAGGAATTTCCCAAATTACTATGGAAATGACGTCGCGACGATGACGCTTAAGTTTAAGTAAGTTAAAGTAAGTATTTCTGCAGCTGACTGCAGGTACCAAGCAAGGTAGCTAGCGACATAATTCGGAACAAATTCGGCGTGTTAACGAAATATGTTAATTTTTAAGTGTTTCTAAGTTTGTTATGATAATCCAACCGACGATAAATTTGTTTTGCAGGAGTAAAAGCAAAAGAAGACATCGGTTGCGCGCTAGTCCTGTGCATGGCCGGTGCAGGTCTCGCGCCGCGATACTTGGCCGACGTGGTGGCTCTCGACGTGCGGCGTACTGGAGACCACTCGCTGACCTTCCGCGGAAACTCACTCGCTACTAAAAGCATGGAGGCTTACCTGAAGCTAGTTGGAGACCAGTATCTGCAGGTTTGTCTTAATATCTTAGATGTAATATCCAGAATAGATGGCCTTAGTCGGAGCAAAAGGCAACTCAATTGAAATGCCCTCCATCCATTGATTTGAAGAAAAGGGGAGGTGAGGGGAGATGAGGTGCCTACTGGCTTCTCGAAAATGGAAACCTTAAATTAGGTCCCATTAGGTCCAAGCACTACTCTTTCGAGTTTTCTTGTTATTTTCTGTATTTTTGTGGCACCAATAAAGAGTTATCATTCATTCATTAAGTCCACGAACTTCGGTAAAATGGGGCGTACTAGCTAATATTGTTGTCTCAGTCGAACTTCGGTCTTAGGTACGTCTTTCTATCTTTGTTGTTCATATTATTGCGTGCCTGTGGTTGATTAAGCACTGGGAGAACGTACCCTATCTCCCCTTTTCTTTAAATCAATGCCCTCCATCAACAAAATTGTGTCCTGTTATGGTCACAAACTAACAGACAGACGATATCTTTACCAAGGTAGCTCAATTGTTAGAGTACCCACCACGCGGATTGGTGTGGCGGAAAGGCCGAAAAGTGGTGGAAAGGCGTGTTCAAGTCTAGCTTGTGGGTAATTTTTTTTTCCCATTTTCATGTTCAAAAAATGTTACCTTATCTGCTATGAGAAAGAATGTCTCTTTCCTGTCCCTTCAAAGGGAAAAGATACATAATCTCAGTGCCCATAAAGCTCAATATCCCATACAGGACACACTCGGCGAGGCAGTAGCGGCGGCAGCAGGACCTGGCGCAGGAGAGTGCGAGGTGGATCCTCTCCGAGCAGGAAGCAGCGCGGCCTTGAGGAGACAACAAGCAGCCTTAAGAGACGCTGTCACGCTCGCCTGGAGATCCATCTCCTCGTCCGCGCCTCGCTTCCCGCCGCCACTACGGGACTGCTTCGCTACCTTCCGTGAGAGGTTAGCCTCCTTGTTCTTTATGAATATGTCTAGAATATGTACCTATCTATAAAATATTATCTATATAATATTATTAGATCACGTGTCGCATCATTCTGAAGTCGTATTACGTTCTAAGAAAATGATATTGAGTGCTGTTTCGGAAAATCTGGACAGACCAATATATCAATTCTGGATGTCCGTTCACCTGAACGGGAACAAAAAGTGACAAACTTATTTATTGATAAGTTTATTTTATACTATTTTTTTTTATTTGGTTCCATATCATTTTGTCTGATTACCTATTTTGTATAATAATCGGTTACGAGTATAGAAATTACTAACACATCAATAAAACCTTTCGCACTTATAATAGTATTAGGAAGTGGGGTAGGTGTAGCAGAGATAGTGAGATGTGAGATGGCGTTCATCACTAATTTTATAAATAAATAAATAAATAATATGGGACAACTTCCACAGACGGTCATCCGGTCGCAACTCGTTTGTAATAAATTGGATTTTTTACTGTATCTTTGTATTGTTATTTTCTAGTTCCTAGTTGTCTTTATTTGACGTAATTATATGTAGTTATTATATATACAGCGCGACATATACATACATAACTAAACGATTTTTATCTCTACATCAACAATGAATCATCTAATGTATTAACGAATATTTGAATGCTAATATTATAAACCCAGTAAGTACCCATTGTCTATGACTCAACGTCATTAGAAAGTGTGTCTACAATCAGTAGCCTTGCACCCATCCAAACGATATTAAATACAATGATGTTCGTTGCAGGCTGATCTCAATGGGCCGAGAAGATATATCAGACAACTTGATCAGCGCATCGATCTTCCTTCGCTTCCTTTGTCCAGCTATACTGTCACCGAGCCTCTTTGGAATCACACATGGTAAGGCTATATACAAATACAAAAAACATATTTATTATATAAAATTCTTTAGCCTACTAATATTATTCAGCCATATTATTTTAGACAGCCTCAATGGCTCAGATAGTAGTAACTCTGCTTTCTGTGCCGCAGGGCCCGGGTTCGATCCCCGGTCAGGTCAAACATTTGTGTGCATGAACATGTCTGTTTGATCTGTGTCTGGGTGTTATAAGCTTATAATATAAGTATGTATATCAGTCATCTGGTTACCATAGTACAGGCTTCTAGCCTAGTTTGGGACCAGATGACCGTGTGTGGAAGTTGTCCCATATTATTTTTTTTTTATTATTATTATTTCAAATTTCAGTACAATGTAATAAACTTACGTTTTTAACAGGTGAACAAAACGCTTGCGAATTCTAACTCACCTCCAGCGCCATCTAGCGCGGTTTTGGTTAGATTGATGGATGGATTCGATGGATGGATGTTTGTTACTCTTTCACGCCAAAACTACTGAACTTATTGGGCTGATATTTGGTATGTAGGCAGTGTGTAGTGTGTAGTTTAGACCTTGGAATAACACATAGGGGACTTTTTTCGCGATATTCCCACGGGAACGATGTTTACGCGGGTGAAACCGCGTGGCACAGCTAGTTGTACATAAATAAAGTCAAATATTCAATAACATATAATTCCCCAGAATACCCGAACGAGCGCGCGGCGCGTAACTTGACTCTGGTAGCGAAGACGCTGCAGACCCTCGCCAACTTCACCCGCTTCCAAGGAAAGGAAGCCTTCATGGAGTTCCTTAATGATTTTCTCGAGTTGGAAGCTCCCAATATGAAGGCCTTCCTCAGGGCTATCTCGGTAAGTTTAAAAATTAAAAACTAATCATAAACTTCTTCCTGCCCTTTTCACACCCCAGAGGGCCTAGCATGATAGATAAATAGTTGTTCACGCTTTTTGTCTCTTCCGCGCCCGAACAATGCATATCTGCTGTCTCGCTCTAATCCCCTGGGACTTTGTTTCTTTTGGTCACTGTGCTAGCAGGGCAGGTGTTAGCACAACACTTTCAAGCCAATTCATGTCTATCTTTTGTCATCTCTGCACTCACACCTTTTTCACGCATACATAGCGCTAAGCTAAGCTTTTTGGACGACTCCTCAAATTTCCGCATATTTTCATCTCTATACACTTAAAACTATTTACACGTAGGGTACGGCAGTAAATTGCATTCCATTTAGATTTATGTGGAATTAAGGGACTTCTACAACACACTTTCACACTTTCTAAATGTTCTGAGACATTATTTATTTAGCTCAACATGGTTTTGAAGTATACTTTCATTAGACTCAACTTCTCACCATGACTTGATAGTAATTCTGATGAATTACTGCAAATGACTTTTTTAAAAACATGGTTCTAAACAACGTACTATTACAGTACATCTACAGTTACTTGCGTCTATCCATCAAGTCTTCTATAGGGAAACGCCATAATTTTGATCAGTATGTATCCTATTAGTATCAGAGCCCTTTAACGCCATTTACTAATAATGGTTAAATACCTTCCAGACGCGTCCGCAAGACCAACACCAGCACCAAAACCAGAACCAACAAACCCAGGACGGGAATAAGCGGAACTCTTCAACATCGCAAGGGTCAGCCGCGTCTGAAGGCTCCCGAGCCGAAGGGCCAGCAGTGGAAGCGGATCCTGAGTGGGCGCCACACGTCGACCTCGGGAAACAACTGGCTACCTTACATGCGTTGCTGGTTGATAGCCTGCCTAAGCTGCCTGCTAATAAAATACAGGTAAGGATTTGAAGAACAGATTCATAGGACGGGTAACAGTGTTTTCTGCTTGAAAGCAATAAACTCCGCTCGCCAACCAGTCTGCCAAGCCAAAACCTCGCAATGGGGAAGGCCTATGCACAGCAGTGGACTTATACGGCTTAGATAATGATAATGATGACTAAGGCTTTGACGAGGCAGACCGACGGTCTTTACAAAGTAGATCAGAGCGCGGTGGATGCAAACCGAGAGTAAAAATGTAGTGAGGCGATAAGGGAGAGGAATTTGCGTAACATCATTGACTGTCATAGCATGAGCGCCGATAAGTACCAAAAATACCATATAATCGTATGTAATGTCGTAAGGTCGTATATAATGACAATGTGGTAAGGTCACAAAAATCTAAATAACAGTAATTAAACAATATTATAATCTCTATTCCAGGAGCTAGATCCACTGTCGGACATTCTGGACGAACTGAGCAAGAGGTTGATAAGCAACGACATCGGCCCTGCGCCGCCTGTTGCTGACAACATCTTTAGGTATGATATTTTACAGTTTTTTGATGAAACTATTCATTTTCTTATAAAGAAGAATTTTCTTATAAGTTACACACATTTCATGTTTTTCCAGATTTAACGATCCAACCTGTAACTCCACACCAACAAAGCAGAACCCCGAACCGGCAACGAATGGCCAACTAAACAACTTCGCCCACAGTTCCCCCATCATGAACAAGAATGGCGTGCAGTTCAACATAAGTCCTTCGAAATCAAACGCCGAGGAATCCAAATACAAAGGCTCTTATGTAGGAGTCTCAAAATCACCAAGCTTCAATCTAAGATCTGCAACGTTGCCGAGAAACGGATACAATTCGAGTCCAGTCAACCAAAACGTCAACCCAGATCGATACAGCTCTCAGTACAACAATCAGGAACATTGCGTCAATCTGAAGGTTGTCCAAATAGGATTCGGTTCAGACCAATATCCTAAAGGCATTAGCAATGGAGTAAATGAAAGCCTCGAACGCAGATTCCAGGATAGATATAAGCCAAACTACAATCAGACCCATTATCATAACTCGAATTACAACAGTACTGAAAGGTCTCCAAGCAGTGACAGCATCAATCATAACTACTGCCCCAATGATATGCAGAATATAATGAAGGAAACCGCCAACTTGGAAGAACTATCAGACTTATTGAAATACGCTGACGATTCAGACATTGTTGACGATAAACTAATAATGAACAAGAAGAACTTGTGTCAGTCGAAGTCCAACAACAACAACATCGTCAATGGAAACAAAACAAATTATACCAATAATGGTTCCAACGTTTCCATCAGTGGTCTTTCAAATGTAGCGAGTTCGGGTTATCAGAGCATCGCCACCTACAGCCAAAGTTCAAGTCCCATCGAAAACACCACACACCACCACCAAGCCTTTGAGAACGGAGGCCAACAAATGAGCCGCTACTCGCAGCTAAACTACCAAAAACAGAGAGACAAGCAGTATTATGATAGCAAGGAGAAATTTTACCCAAAGAGCCCAGTACAACAGAAGATCGAATATGACATCCAGAAGTACGGCATTCAGAACTTCACCACCGCCGACAACACGCAAAACAATCAAAACGCGAACAATCCTAAAGTTGCTCCGCTAGTGTTCACTAATCCCGTCTACAACATGGACGATAATCGTCAGTCTCAAGAGAAAAAGAACAACAACGAAAACAGAAACTCAAAGCGTTGTCCTTGTGGCTCATCCAGTTCATCGATCGATGAGGAGGGTCTGAGCACAGACAACGTCGAAACAAACTCTGAAGAGGGTTCTACTAACTTCAACGATGATAGTAGAAACTATGACCAACAGAACCGTAACCACACCCACCGAAAACTAACCAGAGACAACTGTACGTACGAGGACGTGTACCAGCGAAGCAACCATAGTAACTCGCCGAGGGCTCGCGACGAAGAGTCGTCGAGTAACTCGCCAAGTCTCAGAAAAAGCAGCAGCAAGACACGAATGCCTAGAACGAATCCTATGCTCTCTTACTCTACAAACCAAAACCAACTCAACCTAAAACATTTCGGTCAAAGAGGAGAATCTCTATACGAAAGCAAGCCGCATCACATCTCCACGGACTCCGGCTACCCGATGAGCAGGTCCGAATCTAACGTCGAGGAAGTGAATAAAGAAATGTACAGGCTTCAGATATCGCGCAGCCAGAAGGCTCTGTACAATATGGAAAACACTAAGAACTCACCGGAAAAATACTCCATGACGGAGAGCGCGATACCAGAAACTAACTATCCTCTGGACAGGTCGTACTCGAATGCTAAAGTGTCAAGTAGTCGAGTGAATGAGGATTTGGAGAGGCAGGAGTATTATGGAGTTAGACGTGAGAGCCCTGCGCGGAACATGTTCGGTCAGGCGAATGAGACTAATGTTAGAAATGAACGGGAAGGTCCAACGAGAGATAAGCTTCAGAGGCGTTTGAGTCTGGATTCTGCGAGAGAACTCACAGACAGTTCTGATGAGATGGAAGATACATTGTATAGTACGACAGGACGGCGGCGCATTTCCAAGCACCATCGAACCATTGAACAGGTATGGAGGATGGAATAATGAAATAAATATGTTATATAAAATTTATGGCTAGTCAGGCCAAAGTACTTCTTTGAATTTGTCAATCTTAACATGGTGCTTTTTTACAGTATGAACGAGAAATCGAAAGGCTAAAGTGTTCGGTGGAACTACTCCGGGGGAGACTCGGTCCAACTGAACCTGGGTCAGATCATACAGATGCTAAAATGAAAGCCATTATTTCAAGGTATTTACCACTCATTTAGCCTTATTTCGCTGTAGTCTTTGCTTGTAAGTGCAAGCACCTACATAATATATTATATCTTGTCTTGTAGTAAGTTTTCCTAAATTTATAACGCAAAATAAACTTCATTCAATTTTTTCTCCTTTAAAAACTGAAAACTTGTCTAGTCAGTGGGTGACTAACCGCAAAGTACAATTCTAAGGTAGTCCGAAGGCTTCTTTCTGTTATTACCTAAATATGTAACCTCATAAACTATCGCTTATGAGTAGCGCCCAGACGCTAACGTATTCCGATTCGTTCCCGTTGAAGTAGGCAGAAACTATTTCCATCCACTTGATACGATCCTGAAAAATAACTTTCGCTTCTACCACTTTCACCACACTAATATATGATTTGGGCTGAACTGGGAAATTTGGCGAGTTATGTTACTAAGTTACGATTTTACAACGTGTTCCAAAATGGTGTAGAGTAACACTTAAGGCGGAGCATTTACCGGTCAAAGTGAAGAACTTTCAAATGAAAGAATTGTGAAATTTGCAAAAAAACACTTCCCAAAATGGATCAGCTGAACGGTAAATTTGTATTGGAAATCGAATTTTTGATCAGGAATTTTACAATTCCTTCTTTTGTGAGTAGTTTAGATTGATGAGTGGATTCACCTCCATAAGTATTAGTTTATTAGTTACACCTTTTGTAACGTTAACGTTGTATATGATCCATTCCCAATTCCCAATAAACAAGGTCATGACCGCAATGCATTCGATTCTTATCAACATTCCGCCCACAGGTTGATCTGCGTGGAAGAAGAGCTCCGTCGTGAACAACGCAAGATGGCGGCCGCTCTATCTCACAAGCAGCGAGTGATCGAGGCGCAGGAGCATCGCATCGCGGCGCTCGACGAAGCCAACACGAGGTTACTATCAGCATTAGTTCACTTGCAACAACGGGCACCTCATCCTCCACACACGACGACGCATAACACACAGCATACCTCACATCAGGAACTACAGATTTAACTTGGACCACGCTCTTACACGTGGAGAGCCACTGTTTTGAACGTGGATGAGGGTGCTACTCTCTAACGTAGCGTTTTGAAGACGACTCAAGATAGTTGAACATGAAGTTCCATTGACCCTTTTAGAGATCGTGGTTTGTTATAGCTTTAAAATACAGATTTTAAACACTGGCTGACAAACCTTGACCATGATTTTGATGGATGAGCGTTTCTAAGACGACTCAAGAACATCTAATTCCGTATGTTTACTCAGTTCTTGGAGATCGACATCTCGGAATTGGAATTTTAAATAATATACCAGGTGTTATACAAAAACTTATGGTAATACTTAAAAGGTGTAGTAAATGCATTGACATGTCAAATTGAACCTCTTTCAAAATTACAAAATTCTCAAAAATCAACTTTCCATTCAAATTCCATTTATCGGCTGATCGATAAATATGCACTGGAAGTTGATTTCTCTTTGCTTTTAATACAATTCTTTCTTTTGCACGTAATTCTGTCCATAAGTAATTATCACACCTTTTTAGTAACACTTATATTATGTTATATCATATTTAATCGAGCTCTCGAGGACAACATTCAGATACTTCAATCCAAAATTGTATCTGAAATGGAGAGATGAGATCTCCTGCTATTTTAAGTCAAAATTTCATAAATTCTTGGAGAAAATACTTTCTGAATTTGTGCTTACTAACCTACTTACTTTAAAGAGTCCACCTCACGTAATTTGATAATTTTGACGAAATGTAAATAGTTTTTTTATAGAATTCGGTCATCGAAAAGCGAGTACATGTACATGTATTAAAAAAGCAGGCAATATAAAATATGTAACCATAGTGTCTTGTACTTTTAGGATTAATGGACCAACATACCCTTTTCTCTCTCTATCCCAACATTTTGTCAGCATAAATCATATATGCAGGAATATATGTGCAAATATAAGATTTGATATCTCTAATAATCTCCTTATTATAAAAACGCTTCCAAAATAATATTGTTTTATCTAGCACAAAAACTATTTCATCGATTTGAGCTAATTAATGTACCTAGTTAGTGCTTAACAATCGATTTATTTCGATATTTTCTTAGATTAACTGCACAATAATTTTATATTTTAGCACGGATTGAAATATGTAAGTACCTAAGTACAATGTTTATTATTTGCATTTCAAGTAATTTATTCATATTATTATAATGTGACGAATGATTTGTTTTATTTGTTCAACATTTTGTATCACAATCATTGTTCTATTTGCCATCTTATCTTTAATTTGTTGTTTCATTGATTAGTTTTAATATGGATGATTTAATGACTATATAACATTTCTATTTTGTCAGTATTCTTGTACAATGTTTGTTGAGTTCGAATTTTGTAACATAATAAAAAGTATTTAAACTTATAACGTTATAAAAGTTAGTCTTGAAAAATACTTACCTATTACATATTATCAGTACTTTTTATCTCAAAGAGCTTATTTATAATAGCTTCTCCCAACTTATTCCCTTTCAGACCTTTCAGATTATGTTACAAAGTTTGTTTACCAATTTGCGGCTAAAATCTGTATTCACAGTTCGTCACGTCGTGTCGACAATGTTTGTTTCTTCTATAACAATGATACCAAAGACGATTAAATAACTTTAAAGGCCTCGCCACACTACATGGAAAATCCGTTGTCGAAATTCCGTTGCGGTAAATTACATGATGCTTATTTAACGATTGATCTTTCGAGTACAGTGCCTATTATTAGTCATTCATATGCAATCTAACGTATTGGCGTTCCGCAACTAAAGCTCGGCGACGAATTTTCCTCGTAGTATAGAGAGGCCCTTAGAGCCAAAAGGGGCGGTTTTCGACACCCTTTTCAATATTATAGTTCTAGAGTTGTATTTTAAAGTTATACATTTTGTAATAAGACTTGTACCTATTATAATAATAATCTAAGATAGTGTTAATAGAAAATAAGTGGTATAAAATCGAAATTTATTTGAATACCTTTGGAGTATTAATAATTAATTTACCTAGTGGATTCTAACAGATCTTAATACTTTACTTTTACAAATCTTGAAGATATTTCGCGACACATTCTTGCAACTTAGTTGTGCTACTTGTGAAAGTTAATTTTAAGCCATAATTTCCTGTAAATGTACCCACGAGTTGGTATACAAAACTTAAAACATTAAATTATGAATTACCTATGTAATAATATAGACTTTTATTTTTCCCCTAATTCCTTACTACTACTATACTACACTAAATTCTAAACTTAACTGAGTAATCTCTCTCTGAGTAGACTCTGTTTGGGCAATTGCCCAAACAGAGTCTCGTCCTGAGATATGGGAACGGCACGGGAGGAGTGTTTTTACAGCGTTAAGGGGGTTTCTCGTCCATACAAAATGAAATATCCCAAATATGGAGAAATAGAGAAAAATTTTGCACTCAATTGTATGTGGCTGCTCTTGATCTGGACATTATGCGCAAAAATATATTTTGTTTATAAAAACCGTAATACATACAGCCACGCCTTGTTCCCGGTGGGGTAGGCAGAGACTATTTCCCTCCACTTGCTACGATGCTGACATACAACTTTCGCTTCGTTCACTTTCATGACATTTTTCATACATGCTCGTCGTGTGACGACGTTGACTTGGCCTTTGGATGAAAGGAGACTAACAAAAGAGATTTATAAGGCTAGTGTGAATGGTCAAATCGGTAGCGGTCGACCTAGGCGTACTTTTCATGAACAAGTTGACGTTGTTCTTAGGAAAGGCCAAGTCAAACCGTAATACGTTTCCTTCATATTTACAAAGAACATAATAAAAACTTCAAAATATTATTTTACGATTTTTTTAAATGTGAAATAACAACACAACCAAATATATTTCTGCACAAATAATGGCCAGATTAAGAGCCAATCACAGACAATTGTCTGGAATTGTCTGGAATTGTCTGGACTCAATTGAGTGGAAAATAATTATACATATTTCTCCATATTTGGGAAATTTCATTTTGTATGGACACAGAAACCCCCTTAAGTATGGGAGCGGTACGGGAGGAGTATCCCGAGACAGTTCAGGTGTCACCCCTCCCGTTCCGCTCCCATACCTCAGGTACAGCCTCGCGCTACAGCTATAAGTACAAAATGAAAATATACACTCGTTCAGATAACTAGACAAACCCTTTAATCATGACAAATACAATATTTGATGAACATGAATAATACTCGTAGTTCATTCCTCGGGCTCGATACCCGCTATGGCACAGCAGTACCGTTTCGAAGCCATCTGGAAACCACGCTCTGCGGCTTCTCTTGGAGTGAAAGGATGTATTAGCTGCAAGTCTTCCATTCTGGCAAACAAATATGAGAAATATATCTCCCGGAATTTCTTATCTGGGAACTGAGCCTGGAACATGGAAGGCCACAACATGTTGCTGATCTTGGCGTGCGATCTGTACATTTTCATTCTGTATTGTTGTGTGAAAGTTCGGAATTTGTCGTTCAATTCCTGTTTGTGGGTCCAGTTCGTGTGACCCCCGAACATTTGTACTTTCGGCACCGGCACGTGTCCATAACCTTTCCCACCGAGCGTGCGGAACTGCTGCCAAACGGCGTGACTCTTACGCATCAGTTCACCTTTAGCTGCTGCACCCAACGGTCCATATATACGATTTCGCATCCACTCCCTGAGCTCCGGCACTAGATGTATGTCCGGCAGACGTGCCGCTATGTTCTCGCGTCTCATTATCCTAAGCATGCATTTCAAGTACTCTTCAGGTTTAAGGTTTTCTCCTAAACAGGTATTTGAAGATCGCTTCTTTTTCTTTTTTTCCTTTTTCTTCTTTGTACCATCGTCCACTGCCAGCATACTGTCTGTGTCCCACACCCTTTTAAATTCTTTGTCAACTGCAAGGCTCTTTGGATCCAAATTATATATTGTGTGGTAATTGAATGAGTAGGGTGTATGTTTTGTAGGTTTCTGAAAGAACGGCAACTCCTCCGGCATGAAATCACCATCGTTGCCGTAGTCATAATTATGGCCACAGAAACATTTAGTTTTCCGCACGTAATGGAACACTGTGTCAGTCCATTTCTTAACGCAATCGCATGCAGTGGCTAGCGGTGGCGGTGGGTGTCCGCGGATACCGCAATGTATATTAATATACTGGCCATCTAATGCCCTGTGCCCGCCGTGAATAATTTCACCGGCTGCGGGTAAAATGGTAACATTGCCTAACACAAACACGGACTTTCCGCGAATTGTATACACAGCATTTATTACATACTGAGCATTCCAGATTCCTGTACATGGAGCTTTTGGTTTCTTATATCGGCTTTTCTTGGGTTTTGAGTTTGTTCCGTAAGATTTTAAATCGCCCGTGCCAGATTTACGAGTGAGTGCACGGAGCTTTTTGTGGCTAGAGCGGCGGATCGTTCTATTGGGGATTTCTGTTTGCGAGGCGTAAGGTTCGATTGTTATGACGCCAGCCAGCTTGTCGCAGAGCGATCTTGCCAACTTTTTCGTGGGTTGGGGAGGAGCGGGTGGTGGTGGTGGAGGCTTGGAAATAGTGAACTCCTCGTCGTCTAAAGCACCATTGGCAGCCATAACCTCAAGAAACTTTCCCAAGCCCTTCGGGAGCGGGGCTGGACGGCGAGGTTTTCTCTCAGGAGGTAAGTACAGGACCGCTACCATCTTCTGAAGATATGGAGACGCCAACGGCGGCTCAATTTTTGGTGTGGGTTTGGGTTTTTTTACCACTTCTGGTGGGTCTGGACGAAACCATTCTCTAAGCATATGTATTAGCTTATCCAATCCTAAATATAGAATGCCCGATAACATGAGCTTACCATTGAGACAATACGAATAACGTTTGCCGTCTATTGTATGACCATAAGTATTTAAAAACAGATGAGCAAGCATGGCCTTCGGGTCGTCTCGGCCGGCGATTACACAGTTCATGAGCTCAGAGACGTTAGGACGCGGATAAAGTCCTAATGCTTTCATGACATTATATGTTCGAATAGGACGCCCTTCAAGTATATCTTGGTATATAGAAAACTCTAAAGTGTCCAATGCTGCTCTTTGGGGAACGCTGAGCGCGTGGTACCATTTCGGTCCAATCGCTTTAACGACTTGCTTCATGAGTCGTTTCTCGTTTTGGTTACGGATTACTTTTAGATCATCCATAAAGATTTGTCTTTCTTGCATCTTGTGGTGGTAGATGACCTGCATGCGCTTGATGGAACGCTCTTCGTAGCTCGTAGCCGGTCCATGTTCTGGGGGACCCATGATTCATAAACAGTATACCTACAATGTCAAAATCACAGTAAAATAAATTTAAATATGTTGGTAACAGCAGAACACAATATTTATTGTAAAATACTGCAATTTGGAAAAAAAATTGATATCGATTAAACTCGGTCACTTGATAGTAAATATGACAAGAAAATCATTTTTTGACATGGTCATAAACAAGGCAATAGCAGTCAGTAGTCTTAAAATTGGGTAAGTACCTACTAAATAATATATTACACCTTATTGTTATAAAAACAGAGGGACTTTTTCTTTATTCTAACCCCTCGTTTTTACCAAGGTATAATAGATAGATAGATAGATTAACTCTTTATTATTACACTACAAACATGAAACCTTAAATTTAAATATACAATTATAACAAATAATGTAACAATTGGCGGTCTTATCGCTAAGAGCGATAATACATGTATTTTACAAAATTTTTCAAATATAATATCAAGGGAGGACAACAACCTTGAAGGACATTACAAAAATTTATATTATAATATAATTTTATTATTGATAATATGTGCTGCCATCTAGTAGCGCGTAGCAGAACCAGGCGTTGCGGTTTGCGAACATTAATTTCAATAATGTCTAAGGTTCTGAACTTAGATTTAGCCAAATGTAAATACGCGTTCATTGCATCTCATAAATGGCTGAAAATAACGGTATACATTAAAATGCGATATGGTATTAGTGATACGTACGTCAGTCACGTCGGTTAGGCCAATGACGCGTCGATCAGCTGGTAGACCGGAGATGTCGGCCGGTCGAAGACCCTGCCCGCGCGCTACGGGGTGAATGCCCAGGTCATCTATCACCTGAATAATTCCACACTTCATTCACACACCCGCGAATACATCTCAATATTTTAAGTTGAGCTATTCTGTGGTTCCTACGTAGCCCGGAAACCATCAATCAAAGCGTCAAACATGAAAATTTAACATGAAAATCGTTGTGTCGCTAAAAGACTGCTGAAAGCTTCATTTATTGGGGATATCTTTATGAGATAATGGTCTTTGATGTCAAACATCTTTAATATATTACAGGTTGTATATAACTAATTAATCATTAAATAAATTAAGATATGTAGAAATACGCTTTAATACCATAGTAGGTTTAAAACATAATATAGGGAAATACTAAACACATTGGGACAGAAGAGTTAAATTTTTAACAAACCTACTTATGTACTTGTCATCATTGGTCATCAACGGCATCAACGTCTGTGATAAACCATTCATGCAGTGTGTACTAAGCGCTTATTTCGATGACTAAACATAGCCCAGAGATGGGCCGCAAAGTTCTCGAATGGAGACCAACTGGCAAGCGCAGCGTATGACGTCCTCCCACAAGGTGGATAGACCATCTGATAGTACAGCAGAAGCACGCTGGATGCAGGCCGCTTACAACCGGACTGGATGGAAACTGGGGGGGGGGGGGGGGGGGGCTAGAGATGATAATGGTGATTATGCTGGTAGTGGTAAAGTCGTCCACAACTGGAGCAGATGAATATGTATTGTGTATTGCAACTGCGAGGGAATCATGTTACGATTATGCCGCTTTCCTCTTTTCACAGTGAGTTAGGTGAACCAGGTTCTGTCATGGACCCCGAGATGGGGTCCTTCAAAGAGGAATGAAGACGCCGTCGGGATTGCCGAGATTCCCACTCCCCCGGGTGAGAGGGGTATGCGTCAATGCATTTTTCCTGAATCACAAGAAAGGAGCACTATTCCTAGTAGTCTTTTAAACTATTTCGCCATGGGATCCTTTCTTCCGCAACCTTCATTCCCAATCACCATGTTCCATATTAAAAATGGTTACATAAAGCAGTTACATAATATATTATTAAATAAAAATAAAACACTACAGGAATTTATTCAATGTATATATATAGTGAATGAGTTCAGAATCACATTCCTTTGTCCAAAGTGATCCGTTGATTGAATTAAAAGTCGCTTTACAACTATGTAGGAACGGATGAGTAATACATTACGAGTTACGAGCAAGTGTATCTATTTATGCTATATATTTATAGAGCAAGTTAATGGATTGATTCGACTGTATGTCTGGATGATGGTCTGATTATCTTCACTAATCACCAGATTTCATAAATTAAGTTAAGATAAAATAAACTAAGCTAAACTTACATCTACAACCGCCGAGCATGTATGATGACCATGTCATACTGATCAACTTTCAAAAAAAAGAACTGCGAGATTCACAAAAAAATCTATATCAAATACAAAATTTACCGATCAGCTGATCCATTTTGCTGATAAATTTTTCCTCCTTAAGAGGTACATGAGGGGTGATTTTCCTCCCTAGATAATTGCGTCAGAGCAATGGTTTTTTTTAATAAAATCTAGGTCTTCAGAGCATGTCCCTGTCATATTCATTTTTCTACAAACTCATTGTTAAATGAAGTATGACCCTTTAAAAACATGAAAAACTGTCCCAGTTTTACTCGCGTAATTAGACGGTCACTAGAAATAAATGAAGTGTTAAGGAACAAAAATAAAATAACAGGGACATAGCCTAACTCATCTTCTAATGTTCAAGATATAAATTTATGGATAAAATCAATTATTCTCGGAGGAAACACGGGAATATAAAAAATCGATTTCGTAAATTTTCCATAGGATTGTGTCAATCTGCTAAGAGGACCTGTATCCTGTGTTAAGCTGAGTATTACTACTTTTGGTACTCGTTGTACAAGTAGGTAGTGAATAGTGAAGGTAACTGTTACACCACGATAGGCTAGATCGTGCCGAGTCTAAGCTAGACTTTCCTCGTGTCAGGAAGTATCCAAGTCTACTTTCACTCTATTCAAGATCAGTGTTCCGCCTTTTGCCGAGAACCGGCGGTGCCTAGTACCTAGCACACAACCGCTATTGTTCAACCATTTCATATTTATTGCTGATTGCTCATTGCTTGAGAAGATCGTGAGAGTGATAGCAGGAAACTATCTTTTGTGATATGTGATAAGACGTGAATTATATTCATGCACTTTAAAGGTTAAAATGCAGACTTATGAAGAGATATAATATTAACTCTAGAAAAATTTTATAAGTACCTGCTACATTTTATGTACAGACATATTTGTGATATTGTACAAAATTTGTACACTCATATTATATAATTTATATATGTATGACTGCCTTGGTGGCGTAGTGGTTTGCAAGAGCTGCTGCCGATTATGAGGTCCCGGGTTCGATCCCCAGGTTAGGCAAAGGTGCTGTTGAATTTGAAAGGTGCGGTTGATGGCAATAGGCCCCTATAACGTAGGACTAATAACATACTGGCGAAATGTGGTTGTACCCCTATGGAAAATGGGCGTGATTGTATGTTATGTTATGTTGAAATAACACTTACCTCAACGTGTTTTGTACGAGAGCGCCCTTCAAAATATAAACACTAAAACATCATCCATGTTTTACTAAATTTAAAGTTCCTCCCCAATTAAATAGAAAGATTCTCTTGAAAGATTTACACGAAGCCTTGTCATAGAGTTTTCTTATTTCAGGATCCATTTCTCCATCGGGTCATTGACCGGGCCCTTATCTGGCGTCCATGTGTGTGTGCACGTGGTCGCCTGCGCTCGCGCATCGCCTGTATGACGTACTGACTATTGTATAATCTGGCATTGTATGCGAGTTATTATGCAATGAGCAATGAAGGGTTACGCCTCGTAATCGCAGAGATCAAAGCGAACTGTGTGATTGTATCCAAATATCCTTGCAGTCGATATAAAAAGCACGTGCGTTTGAGGACAGTATTTCAAATGTGCGTGAATTATTTTTTAATATTGTATAGTAAAATAAACTGGTCAAATGCGAATGAAACTCGCATATGAAGGGTTACTACCCGCCATGTACCTATTTCCTACCTATTTATAGCTGTCACCTTTCTTTATCTAACAAATAGAAATTTTATTACTATTATTCCAACTACGTAGTATAACATAACATAACATACATTCACGCCTTTTCCCGAAGGGGTAGGCAGAGGTGTACCCAGGGCTCAGTCCTATAGTAGATAAACCCACATTTTGCCAGTATGTTATTGGTCCCATGTAATAGGGGGCGAGCCAATAGGCTCGCCCCCGCCTCGTTATACTAGGCAATAGCCTAGTATAACAATTTATTCTTATTGCAATAAAAGTCTTATATGACAATTTATTTAACATGTTGGTTGTATGGAGAGCACCTTTGATTATGAACTTTATTTTATTTTTTATTATTTGTTGTTATAGCGGCAATTACAAATATTGTGAAAATTACAAATGTCTATCTATAACGGTTTATGAGATAGAGTCCTGTGACAGACGGACGGACGGACAGTCAGCGGAGGCTTAGTACTAGGGTTCCTTCGGCACCATTTGGGCACGGAACTCTAAAAAGGAACTTTTATGAGAAACTTTGTTGCATCAGCAGATTCATACAAAAAGTCACTGTAACGACTAACGTTGACAACACTTAGAATTAGCATTTTTCAATACCCTTTCAGCCCGTCTAGCATGGCACGGGGATAACTAGATTTCCCCGTATTTTCTCTCTTTCGCGCCCGAAAAATTCATATCTGCTGTCTCGTTCTAACCCCTTGGGAGTTCGTTTTCGCTGCTTACTGTGCTACCGGGGCTGATCTCGTCATGAACCGCTCTTACTTTAAGTTTTTTTAATAATTTTCTTTTAAATCAGTTGGCGCTGAAAATTATATCGCCGCCAGACATCAGGAATATGTCCAAAACTCGTAACGCGTTCACATCGCGTTTAGCTCAATGCCCGACAGGTGGCGTCAGTCAAATTCAACTTACGACTCCTTAACACGTAAATCGAGAAAGTAAAAGCACACGACAAGATTGTATCCTTTAACAAATACTCCCTGAAGGGGGGCGATGCCCAAATTTTAAGGTGAACAACCTCTTAATGCTCTGAGGAGACACTTTATTTTTACCATACAACGTATCTACGTCTGTTTCTGTAGATGTAGATACTTTTATAGAATTAAAGACTGACATTAAAAAACAAAGATTTCTTTGGAGCAAGTAGATAGGTGGCTTTTATTAGACTGTCGGTGCCACCCACACTATTAGTTTCAAAGTCACTAGTCAAATAATAAAAGTTACACTTCAAACTCAAACTCAAACAGATTTATTCAAATAGGTCCGAATCTGACACTTTTGCACGTCAAAGAAGATAAACAGTACTGAGTCTACCGTGCATTCGGAAAGATACCTCTACAGGAGAACGCCCAAGAAACTTGTAGGGCTTAATTTTTTCAACAGATAGTTTCACAATATTTGGTTTGGTTACATTCATTTTCTTTGAATGTGCCGCGAGGCGGCTATGCAGAAGTTTCCAGGCATCTTTGTCCTCTATGTACTGGTTGACTTTATAATAAGCCTTCTTTAGTACTTGAATAAAATCTAAAAAAACTACTCGTATCAGATTTACTGATGGCTAGTTATCGACAGTCAGAAGTAAGATTACGGTCTACGAGTACGACACATGGGTAAAGGACAAATGGTATTCAGATCGTTCCTTTGAAACAGTTATGGTTTAAGACATTTATTTCTCAAAACAGAATACAATATTCACTTACTTGAGAAATTTGAGAAGTTTGTGGTCTTCTGCCGAATGGTTCACCGATCAATAGGTAAGTCTAGGTAAGTACTTATGTGGAGCATTGCAAATATGAAATCAAACGCAAAATAAATATGTACCTACGAACTTTACTACGACGTACCCACGATGTAATAAATAATGCAGGAACACGCTGAAATCAAGCCGCTTACAAGCGGATTAAATAAAAATCTTTGTGGGAGGTCTTCGTCCAGCAGTGGACGTCTTACGGCTGAAATGATGTTGAAGATGATGATGACTTTACTGAGGTTTAAAGCACCTTGCCGTAGGTACGATAGTGGAACGTTATGGGGTCGTGAGAGGCAAAATAATACTTTGTATAGAAATGTATGAAACCTTGGCCACGTTTCGTGACCGCCGCGTGCAGTGCAGAGCGCGTTAGCTCTCCATCAACAATTTCAATAAGAACGGTGTTGATTAGTTAAAATGAGCTAGTGGGCATGGTACACCGGTTCATACATAACGGTCCTAAAATGTACGGTACAGTGGACAGACAGCTTAACAATTGAGCAGACGCGGTTGACTCATAATATCATAACACACACATGAATGAAACTAAAATACCTCCGTTATCAGTGTACCGCAGTAAGTATAATTATACCGAGTTAAGGAACGAGTCAAGGGCGTTCCTCCCAAGTGCAAAGTTCGTTGAGGTCAACATTGAAATTCTGGAACTCTATATACGATTTACGTCGCTGTTCCGTCTCCACAATTTTGAAGGTCAACGTCGGTCGATGTTCTTTTAAGCTGGATATTGTTTTTTTTTTTTATCATATTGAATGACAAGACGAGCAAATTAAGTGCCTGATGGTAAGCATCAAGATGGCCAATATGCATATGGGGCATAGGCCATATGGTAGCACTGTGTCTGATATGAACAATCTTGTGTGTGTGTGTGTGTGTGTGTGTGTGTAGTGTTTTAAAATTCTAAATTCTGCGCGGCACTGCACTGTGCCTGTCACCCTGAGATATGAGTTGTTAAATCTCATCATGCCCAGTAATTTCGCTGGTAACATTGCCCTTCAGACCGGAACACAGTTATGTTTGTACATCACTGCTTGGCGGATGAATAACTGGCAAAGGTGTGGTACTTCCCCAGGCGGCCCCCTGCTAAAGTAGTGGTAGACCTCTTTGGTCTACCACTACTAAACTACTCAACTGGTTATCAGTTTCATAGTCCCACTTGTATTATATACCTTAAACTCTATATATGATATTTATGGTGTCCTATTGATTCGCATAATTTCTTTTGTCATAAAATTTTTCCGCATACATCATTTGTCATAACCTCCTCTAGTCATAATATTGGAAATACATATTTTTTTGTAGTAATACTGATAAATTGTCCTAAAATTTAATTGCTATAACATTTTTGTGTATAATAGTTTTTATTCCTATTGTTAGTTGTCATAATGGTTGTTATGTATAATTTTATAGTTAATAATGGTGTATGTCCTAATTTTCATTGTTCATAATTGTTATTGTATATAATCGGTAGTGTACGTATTTTTGCAAGTGAGGAATATTGTAGTGTTGTATTGAATTTATGGGTAGGAGTAGGATCTCGCCGTAACTCACATACCCAATAATATTTTTTTTATTTACTCGATTTTTTTCATATTATGTAAATCCACTGATATTTAATTTGTGGCTCCTCTTTCTGTTGTAAATATTTTGCACTCGTTTTCCATTGTAATATATTTCCATTGTCATAATATAAAAAAAAAAAAAAAAACGTAGCCGGAACGATCGCCGAGGCAAGAGCCCGCCGGAGCACATCATTCAGCATGGCATGGCGAGGGATGCGACCCGCGCTTTTCCTACATGCCAATCCGTGGTGCCCCAACTCATCGACCTCCGCTCGTCCACACCTACATGGATGGGGTTGGACTGTCTTTACACCCAGACGCAAGCCGACTATGAGAGAGAGACTGGTATTGTCCAGCAAAGTGCCAATTGCTGAAGATGGTACAGCATTCAACCAGAACCCAGACTCTCTCTCAAAAACTGCCAAAAGCCGAGCTCGGTCGGAAACGTTAGGGCTAGACCTTAATAAATCTTGCTGAACCTTCAGGCACAACGGCTCATCCCAAGATCTTTGAGAAACTAAGGCGGAGGGAAAAGGCAGATCCATGCACAACTGGCCCCACCTCGCCTGTGCCTCAAACACACAAGGGACATCCACAGAATCCTTGGAAGAAGCCAATATTCTATTAAAAAGGTCACGGCAACCCCAAGCGGAGGAGAGAAAGGCAGGCAAAGCTACTTCCGAGGTCTTCCTAACACCCAGACCTCCAAAACGAACCTCCAAAACGCTTTACCAGTAAGGTGGACATTCAATACCTTTGATAGTGTATCCGAGATGCACTTGTCAACATCGCATAATAAGGACTCAAACTTCCACAGATGTGAACATCGCAATAAGTAAGTAAATTTGGGCACAAATAGGCAGAACGTTATCAAAGTCAGAGCCATATGGGCATTAATACGACAGAGACGTTCGGACGTCTCGCGAAATCCACGCATGTGCTGCTGCATTAGTTCCGGGACAGAGTCGTCCAACAGTGGCGCCCCCAGAAGCTGCATTGAACCGCTCGTTACTGTCCTAATCCCAGGCGCCACGGCCTCGAATTCAGCCAAAATCCGCTGGCGCTCCGCTCGCCCATGTTTATGGATGGGGGGATGTATAGCTCGCACTTCGCGAAGTTTAGTTCGAGCCCGATTTCAGAAAATTTACCCTTGAGATCACCCAGATCAGCAAGCACTGTGTCAGCATCCCCACCCAGAGTTCCATCGTCCAGATACCAAACGTTGAGACTGGAGCGAAGTGTGGTGATTTAGTTACTTGCTTCTCGAAAATGGCAAGCTCAAATTAGGTCCCATCAGGTCCACGTACGTTAGTAAAGTAAGGTCGTACTAGCGAATTTCACACTGAGCAAATAGCACGTGCCAGTTGTTGAGTAAGCGCTGGGAGAATGTGCCCTATCTCCCCTTTTCTTTAAATCAAAGGTGTGTGTGTATATTTGTTACTTCTTCACGCTATAACTAATGAATCGATGAGTTAAAATTTGATGTGTTTTTAAACGTAAATACAATCACGCCTTTTTCCCAAAGGGGTAAGCAGAGTCATATCATATATCATCATATCATATCATATATCATTTATTTCTGGGTATAGTTCCATAGTAGATACACCCAAATTTCGCCAGGATATTATTGTTCCCATCTAATAGGAGGCGAGCCTATTGTCATCTACCTGGCACAGTTCCAGACCCCAGACTATAGAGATAATTCCTAATGGAGGAATCCTATATATTATCTTGTGCTCGAACACAGATGTTAGACGAGTAACAAAAAATGACATAAGCGGGATTACAAATTAATAATATTAAAATAAAAATTATACCTGTGGTGCAATATTCTGCGTTTTCGTATTTCGTACATTTTATATCAACTATCGCACACTACAGGCGGACTACTACCGCTGTAGTGTACGACAGTTTAACATAAAATGTACGAAAGTGATGTAGGCGGATTTTTGGTGTGCGATGCTATGTGGCCCGGCGCGCCCTAATGTGCGCGAGCATTTTTTATTTATTCTGTGATTAATTCATAATTCATATAACATTATATTTATTCACCAAACGCTCCGTACACGACATGTAGCCAGAGTATTCTGTGAAGTTCAAAGATCCACGGCTGAACCCTACTTGGTTCATTGATTAACAGAACATAGTAGACTTTTCTAGGAAATGGTAGATCGATAACTATCCTTAGATAACATGGACGTAAATAAATATGAGGCAGTTTTTGTAGACCATAATATTATTTTGGTCCATTAGATCATGTCTCACCTCCCACGTAAAAAATAATAAATATTATCGTGAATAGATAACCGAATGCAGAATAGGTTGCCTCGGACTCCTATCATGAGGTCTCGGGTTCGATCCCTAGGGCAGACAAAAACTTTAATCAGATTTTTTCCATTAGGAATTTTCTCAATGACAGCCTCAATGAAATTCTGGAACTGAGCCCGGTAGATGACAACAATATGCTCGCCCACTATCAATTAGAGGGACAAAAACATAACTGGCAAGTGTGGGCCTTCTATTGGACTAGTTACAGCTCTGCATACCCCTAAGGAAAAAGGCGAGATGTTATCAGTAAAGTTTCGTTCACAGTTCGAAAAGGAGTTTCCCCTTATTTATCCAATACAAATAAAATCGAAATAAACAACAATATAAGTTTTATATTATAGCACCCAGTTATATTAGACCTCTCTCGCCCTCGGGTTTTCTTCAAGGGCTGTGATTTTTAATCGATTGTCGTGGTTTTTATTGAGTGGACGTACACATTTGTCTGTATGTGTGTACGTATCGATTACGCAAAGCTTCCCGAGGAGTGAGGTCGTTGGCAATGGACTCAGTTCAATGTCACCAAATATATCACCGACCAAGTAAGATGTGTGCGCTGTCTTGATACTTTACAATATTAACTAAATAAATATTATTAATCGACGAGTTTCTTTCTTTTATTAATAAATTATCTTGAAGGATAGGCACCAAATAGCCGCCCAGAGGAAGGAATGGAAAGAGAGAATGATAATAAAAATAAATTATTTTACATTTCTATGTAACTGTTTATATCATAGTATTAATTACTGAGGACATTGTCAAAATATGTTAATAAAAAAGTATATGAAGAAAATAAAAGATAAGAGAAAAAAATATCATTACATATGAAATATTTTATGTTTTTTACTTATAAAAGGTAACTCTACACTAAATAGAATTCCTTAGTTTATGTAATACGTTAACATCTATAGTCAATAAATTGATAATCTTACATCGATAAGAGTTTATATCGATGAGAAAATTTGGAAGCCAATACGCTTGAACCGATTCGTTTGAAAGGTATATGTAAAAGAAGTTCATATTCCATAACCTAATAGCAGATTAATAAAATTATAAGCGATAACAGGACGATGTTTGTGAGTCACTAAAATGCACAATTTGTGTGACTGGGATTTGTATAAATGTCAATAATATTAATGTTAAAATGATACGAAAACATGACTGAATAAAAAAATACTTCTAACATACAAATGCAAAAAATAAAAAAGTTGTTATAACAGACAAAGTATCAATCTGGTTCGTCGCAGTCTACGGCCATGCTCCTGGCCGGGTCGACGACCGCACTTTTCGGCAGGCGCCCCGAGTTTCAGCTGTAAGGCGATCCTGTATACATACACAATACACACAAAAAAACGCACACTGAAACACATTACTCACGCGCACATGTTAATGCTACTATTGTTATAAAAAAACACTTACGGCGATTTGTAGAGTTCATTTTAAAACACTAGCAGATTTTTAAATTAACAGATCAAAGTGTAATTAATAGCTTAGGTAGCTGGGTATAATTGTGGTTTTAAGCAATTACAATTTAGGAATTGCATTCATTTCCAAGAATTTCCCATCACATGGATTAAAGCTTTAATTAGGTAAGTAAGTATTAAAGTATACATTTTAATTTAACAGAACATCCACAATATCAAAGTAGCTACAGTCAGCATAAACAGCGGATAAAATTAAGATTTTCAATGAGGAACATTGCAAAGGCGTCGAGACAAGTGTTGCGATGTGCGATATAGGAAGCGGTTTCAGGTTGTAAGCCGAGCCTGTTCACGTAATATGCACTCACTCACACAAGCGCACTGCGCTACCGGAAAACTATTGTCGATGTGGCCTCGTTTAACTAGCTTTTCCCATGGATTTGACAACATGGTGACCACAAATTGCGTGTTTTGCTTGCACTTTGACTTAGATTTTTTAATATGATAGGTTTTATACGATTTAGACTGCCTCGGTGGCGTAGAGGGCGCATGCTCGACTGCCAATCAAGAGGTCCCGGGTTCGATCCCCAGGTCATGCAGTGTTAAATATTGGATTTTTCCATTAGGAATTATCTCAATAACTACCTGGAGTCTGGAACATGTTATGTTACATACAAATCAGAGTTTTATTCAGTACTCGTATCTGTAGGTGTCAGGTTGTGTTGGTATTTATAGGCAATCTGAAAAAGAAAATTATTTTTCTATGATCAAAGACGGGATGAATCGGAAAATTAAATACGTGCTTCGCGCACATAAAAAAATATTGACTTGGCTTGGCAAAGTTCTTTTTTCTCGGAGATCTGTTCGCAGAGGTAAGCGGCCGCATGGACGCATATGGCCGTCTAGACGAGCACCGAGCACCGACCACTTTCACTATTACTGACCACACTGGTCATTCACCACATCACTTCCACTACATGGGACGACCAATGATCCACGGGTGACAGTTTCATTAAATCCGTGTCAAATTCTGTCAAATCCCCAGTCAAACTACTAAAATCGCTTCATATGATATGAAAAATCACCAATATATTTATTTTAGACCACAAACACCAGTCATATAAAACAACAGGATAGAATACACATAACATTTCGCAAGTCCCCGCGATTTACCATAAAACTGCACTTGGGAACGCACGCTTTAATAATTTACCACAGAAGTAAGTACAACATTACGATCATGACCCTACCGCAAGACAATGACCCTCAAAACTCAGGGTAGATGATTACCAACTGCAATGCATACTTTCTTAAATTGCTACATGATGAGAATTCTAAATGAGCGTATGATGATACTGCAGTGATTGAAGATTACCTGTGGAGAGCAAGCAGTAACGTTACGATGAAAAGTGCTCGCTTGTGTTCTGATAGGAGAGTGTGTGTGCCGGGTGTTGTGGGTCCGTTCCCGGCGAGAGGTTCCCGCAGGAGCTAAGGCGGGGTGGCGCGGCACTGTGCCGGTCAGTCACCGCTCCGACGGCGTGCCGCGCGCTCGTTGTGCCAAGCGCCCGTTCTATTGTTCCGTCTCCGATACATCTATGTTTATCTGACGTCCTGGTACGCATGGCACGTCTCCTATGGACTTGTGACTTGACACTTTTCTTCACAGTTTTTCAGACTGCACTTAACTTCAGTGGATTGTGACCGTTTATGTGCAAGATAGTGTTTTGTGACTTGCAAAGGATTCTTGTTACTGAGGATTTTGTTTAGGATGCTCCTGCCGACCTAGCACTGAATTTTCCAGGTGCTGATTTTTTTTATTTCTATTAATTAAGATGTTTTAAATATATTCGCAAATTGATGACTTTTAGTTTACTGTCTGTTTTAGTATTTACGAGTATGAGATAATTAAAATATTAGAATTAATTAAGGTTCAAGGTAAAATAAATTAGAATAGATAAACCTGGCAATTCTATAAAATGTATTAAATATTGTAAAAAGAATACCTTAAAATAAAAAGAGGGTGTTCAATAAGGAATAAGCTAGCGATGAACTAAAATTGAATAGCAGATTGCAGACAAATGATAATTGAACCGATAAATTGTTTACTTTTAAAAATATCCGTATAATTTCATGTATTCATACCATTTAAGTAAATATTTTCAGAAAACAACAACGATTTTCTATTTCATAGTATATTTTGAAAAGCTATAAAGCTATAAGTAATGATAACACGTAAGTATTTAAAAAGTTCTCAAAGAAATTGAAATGATATATGGAAATGAGGGCCGGCTTTCCATATTTTAACAACTCTGCATTTTCCCGAGAAAGCATTATCCTTGAGAAAAACAGCTTACATGTAAGATAGTTAAGCTTATCATTTAGAGTTGTTTTATCATTTTGCTGTAGGATGAGCAGGAATACAAATGGGATGAGTGAGAAAAAAAGGAATAGGACGTCATAGATTGAATACGACGCTTCCAATCTAAAATTATTATCATATCTATTGCGAAAAAACTGCGCAGTGTTTATTTCAAAACTACGTAGAATACAATTTGGCTATTATATGAATTACTAACAAAAGATGACCTTTTCTGAGTGGCCAATCGACATCTGCAGCTAGCAGTAGTAAAAATAGATAGAATAGGGTTCTAAGCTAAGCAAACAGAGCAATCCCGCCCTTAATATTGCATCAGCGAAGGCCTTCGGAGTATTGCACTGAGTTCCTTTCTAAGCACAGACAGTTCAACCTAAAGACGATGTTTTAGGGAGAGTATGCTTTAGCCAAGTTTATGCTGTGATAGTGCATAACAGCCGGCCACGCCCCTTTTCATTTCTCATAACATGCAATATTTGCGCATATAGAACATGAACTATGATATTTTTGAAGTCAAAGGATCCAATAATAAACTTGTCAAATGCGAATGGGACTCTCATATGAAGGGTTCCTATCCACCATGTAGCTATTACCTACCTATTTATAGGTGTCATCTATCCTCACGTAGGTGAAAAATTTAATTGGTAGCAATTAAATTTTTTATTACAAATATTCAAATTTGTATACGAATTTATTCTTATTGCAGTAAAAGTCTTAAATATGACAGTTTATTAAACACGTTGGTTGTATGGAGAGCACCTTTAATTATGAAATTTATTTGATTTCTATAATTTGTTGTTATAGCGGCGATAGAAATACATACCTATTATAGTGAGAATATTATTACTGTGTATGTGTGCCTTGTGACAGACGGACGGATGGCGGTTTAGTAATAGGGTTCCTTCGGTACCCTTTGGATACGGAACCCTAAAAATTAGCTGACCTCCTTTACACATCGCCACATATTGGCGATTTTGGTTTTCCTTTTAAAATTCACTGAAGCGGCGTCTTTTGGTTGGATTCTCTATGTTTCTTAGACATAGGTAGAAAGGACAATGTGCTCGCAATTCGGACTAACCTGCCGCAAATGGCTGCATCATTGATTCAAACATTGTTTATGGTTGTTATATTAATAATTGAAAACTAGGTTTATGGTTGAAATATGAATTAGTTGAGTGATTTTAATATTTTCGCGTAAAACGCAGTAATTTATTGATTTATAGACGAGTGGGAAGTTTGGACTGCAAACTAACGATATCATGTATAAAGCTGTTTGCCCACTGTATTGGTACGTCATAGGCTCGTTATAATATAACATATAATATTTTATTAATATGTAAAGTATAAGATAATAAATATTCATCATCATCATCAGTTGGAAGTTCACTGCTGAACATATGCTTTCCCCATAAGGGGGTTGTTGCCAATACTCCCCACGCTTAACAGGCGGGCTGGCGAGCATTTGATGGTTTTACACAGATGACGCTGCTGCCCGTCCTCTGCGGCTCTTACGGCAACCACGGGTAGAGAGGGTGAGGTACTATTCTAAAACAGGTCACCCCACGGCAATATTATTGTAATAAATATAGTTGTACCTGTAATTATTTCCCGTAAATATAAGGTATTTAATATAATAGTTATAGCTCTATCTGAGAGTTATGGTATTATCTAGTACTGCATAGTTAATTCTTTTATCAGACATAATATTACATGTCAAATGATTAAATTTGAACTTAGAGCACTTTCTTGAAAATATTTACAGTAGACTTGTGACTAAGATCATAGTTTTGTATACTGCTGTAAAACTCACTAGGTAACGGTGCTTTGTGTTATAATATTTTAATTTCATTTTATATGAAGGGATTTTACTGGGAGTCTGATACGAAACGGTATACCTTGCCCACAATACACCGTATTAACACCGTTCTAAAAGAAATTATTGACGGAGAGCCAACGCGCCGTGCACGGAACGCAACGATCACAAGACGATAGATCGTCTCGTGATCTCGTGGGCAGAGTCTCATACTTTTCAATACAATGAATATTTTTTACAATATGATAGACAAATTTCACCCTGGACTTCAACCCGCACCTTCCGCACCAATCTGCGTAACCACACTATACCATATTCATATTGTTTTGCAAGCGAATAAGACCGCTTTAGTCTTTAAAATACATAAAATAATTCTTTTTGCCTCTCATGGCTCCTTAAAATGTAACAAGTACAGTGGGTAAATAGCCTAATAGTCTGAAATTGCAATGAATCAGATGATGCACATAAGTTAATCTTTGATTCTAATTGATTCTCTAGTAAAACATCAATATGTGTTTATATGAATTGAAATGAATATGTGAGGGTGTGTGTGTGTGATTTTTATATTTGACATTTTGTACATATCAATTATGTAATAGGTAAAGTTTACTGGAAGATCTAGTGACACATCAAAGTGCCTCACGTCTGTGGTCTCTAGCCGACTCTATTAACCCGAAGGATGTCGTTTAATTACCGGGTTACAAACCGTGTTTTATAGGGATTATAGGAAATTCCCCCTTTCATCGACTTATATTGAGAAATCCTTTAGATCCCTCAGGGCATTTATTATATAAAAAATTAAAACTAAAACTAGAATAAAGACTACATACCTACCTAACTAAACTCTATCTAAAAATCTAGTTCTGCTAAGCCCTTGGTGGAGGGGAAAGTGTCCAGAATGCTGGCGGCATTGCCCCGTTGAATGCAAATGCTAATCCTATGTGGCAAAATACATATAATATATAAATTCTTCATCACGTTATCATCTCGATATATGGTTGTTAAAAGCGTTTAATGTATGTTTATTAGTATTTTGGTAACCATAAGACAAGCTCTGACTAGTTCTAGTTTGGGACCAGATGACCGTGTGGAAGTTGTCCCATATTATTATTTTTCTCTTTCATCTTCATCATCAGCCGGAAGACGTCCACTGCTGAACACAGGCCTCTTTAATAGAACGACATTAACTATTCATATGGGGGGGTTTGCCGTAATCACCACGCTTGGCAGGCGGCTTGGTGATCGCAGTAGTTGAAATACTTGGAAACGAAGACTGCTCTCCCAACATGTCTCTCTGCCGAGTGTCACGGCTCCCACGGGATATTCATCTAAATTGAATGAATGAATGAATGAATGCAAGTTTATTCGTGTACAAAGATATTTCACATAATTATTTTAGAACGACTGCCTCCGTGGCGTAGAGGGCGCATGCTCGACTGCCAATCAAGAAGTCCCGGGTTCGATCCCCAGGTCAGGCAAAGTGTTAAATATTGGATTTTTCCATTAGGAATTATCTCAATAACTGCCTGGAGTCTGGAACTGTGCCCGGTAGATGGCAATAGGCTCGCCCCCTATTACATGGGACCAATAACATACTGGCGAAACGTGGGTGTATCTACTATGGGACTGAGTCCTGGGTACACCTCTGCCTACCCCTTCGGGAAAAAGGCGTGAATGTATGTTATGTTTTACCTCTATACATATAATTCGAAGTTCTGACCACGTCTTAACTGATTGACTGAATGCTGAACGCCCTTTTTTTGCCCGGGGAATGCTTTACACATACCACCCGAAACTTAAGGTTAGATGGGACTCTCCGCCAGTGAAGCTGGCGGGCTACCCACTAAAACCCCGAGGTGTTCCAGCCAGCCGCTGTGTAGAGGACGACAGAGGCACGCTCACGCATTCTTCACTGTACGCATCAACCGCCCCGTCTCAACCCTTGGATCTAGAATCTAGAGGGCTGAAATTTTGCACATAGGTCTCCATTATGATGTAGATAAGAAAGGGATTCCCGAAAATCTCGCGGGAATAATGTCGCCGAAACTACAGTAGACTATGAACTAGTTAGTGCTATGTGAAAGTTTTATTTGAGTTTTTTGTTGCAGATACAAGATTGCCTTTTCTTCGCCCTTGAAATAGAGATGAAGGAAAAAGGTTAAAAGGATACATTGTTGGCAAACAAATAAAAATGTAAGTACCCACTATCCCACTAATTTATTTATTAATTTATAATTCAGCACAACTTAAAAATTAACACAAACAGATAACACTTAAATATTATATATAAATCAAAATAAATCTATAGTACACACACAAAAATACCAATATAATAAATATACATTTTAATTCCAGTTAAATATTATAAAAAAAGTTTTCGAGTGTATATGTTTTATCGCTTCATGGTAAAACTACTAAACCGATCTGGCTGCTTGGTACATAGATAGCTTAGAACTCGGAATAACTTATATGTTAAGGTGCTTCTCAGCATGTTCAATCGCGAGACACGACTTATCCTACTAATATTATAAATCTCAGACACAGTGTAAAAAGTTACCTTTGTAACAAGTAAACGAAACTCTAGCGTGTTCTAATTCAACCCCAGCGCTATCTAACGCTGTTGTTAGGGTTCCGTACCTCAAAAGGAACCCTTATAGGATCACTTCGTTGTCCGTCTGCCTGTCTGTCTGTCAGTCCGTCTGTCAAGACACTTTTTAACGGAAACGCGTGGAGGTATCAACATGAAATTTATATCAATTACTCTAGTGTCTTTCAGCTAAAATATCATTCCGATAGGTACCCCTCAGCTCTGCGATCTCTAAAAAAAATCGTACTTCTAAGTTAACGCAATCAAATAATGGCCATTTTAAACATAACATAACATACATTCACGCCTTTTTCCCGAAGGGGTAGGCAGAGGTGTACCCAGGACTCAGTCCCATAGTAGATACACCCACATTTCGCCAGTATGTTATTGGTCCCATGTAATAGGGGGCGAGCCTATTGCCATATACCGGGCACAGTTCCAGACTCCAGGCAGCTATTGAGATAATTCCTAATGGAAAAATCCAATATTTAACACTATGCCTGACCTGGGGATCGAACCCGGGACCTCTTGATTGGCAGTCGAGCATGCGCCCACTCCGCCACCGAGGCAGTCAATGGCCATTTTGCTGCATATATTTCCATACTTTGAGCAAGGAACTAATAGATGGCACTGCATGTTCTTGGTATCTAGGTATGGAACCCTACACTATGCATACATATTATTTTGTGTGTATGTTTGTTCCGTTTTCACGCTAAAACTACTGAACCGATTGCGCTAAAATTTGGTATGTAGATAGTTTAGACCCTGGAATAACACATTTATCCCAACATTCCCGCGGGAACGATGACGACGCGGGTGAAACCGCAAGGCAAATAAAGTAAGTATACGGAGAAATATTGAAACATTTTATACCTTTTAGGTACATGAATTGCTAAGGTTATTTTTCACAGCATGATTTTAATTGGCCAACAAGCTACATACAAACTGTCCATCATGAAACACACCTAACTCCTAACCTAAAATTGTCCGTCAACTTCCAACTACCGTGTGAAAATTAAACACCAAGTTTTCGTAATAATCATGTATTACGTGTGTACGAAAGTTTAGATCGGGCAACTTTGGTATAACACGAGGGGCTAGCACGCAAACTGGGTCTTTATTGTGTCTGAATATCATTTTAGGTTGTCTACATAGAATTGTGTATATAAAATTAAATAAATTAAATTCTTTATTCAGACACAATAGGATTCACTTAAAACATGAAGTAAAATTATTAAAATTACAATTAAAAAATTAAATCAAATTATTATCAGGAATTAGAAAAATATGAACAAAATTGAAATAAAAAATTTAAAAATTAAATTAAAAATTAAAATCACAAATTATAATTAAATCAAAAATAAAATAAAATATATCACCAAAAAAATAAGAATATGTCTTAATCAAGTATATAATATAAATTTAAAATATCTATTACATTTATTAATTCCTATATTATATATACTGGTTTACTTTAAGAAAATAACAAGAAATAAGACATAACGTTACTTGTCAGATTTTAATCCTTATTATTGACACTAGATGGATAAAGGAATAGAGGATTACAGGGTGTCATTTATTTTTCAGAATCGTCTCGTACGTTTCCAGGCAATTATTTCTTCAATAATATTATGTATCAAAAATATAGTTGAACAATATGTATATCGGAACAAAATTTTCACCCACGAGCGGGACTTGATAGCGTGAAGGTACTATAAGTCATCGACAGTAGCTCAATTGGTATAGTGACACGCCACGCAGATATGGATATGGACGCAAATATGGGTGAAATTTGTCAATTCTCTTCTCTTAGAATTCTCTTTTTTTATTCTATTCTATCTTTTTTTTTATGATAGTGAGTGACAAGACGAGCTAATCAGGTACCTGATGGTAAGCATCATGATTGCCTATATCAGACACAGTGCCACGTATTGTTTTAAAATTCAAAATTCTGCGCGGCAATGTACTGCGCCTGTCACCTTGAGATATGAGTTGTTGAATCTCATCATGCCCAGTAATTTCGCTGGTAACATTGCCCTTCATACCGGAACACAGCAATGTTTGCACATTACTGTTTGGCGGACGAATAACTGGCAAAGGTGTGGTACTTCCCCAGGCGGCCCCCTGCAAAAGAGGCCTACCACTACAAAAGCAAATCTAGCTATTCTCTATTCTAACTCTCATTTTCTTCACATTTCTCGCTTGAAATACATAAAATATGAATATAAAAAAAAACGCCTTTTCCCGAAGAGGTAGGCAGAGGTGTACTCAGGACTCAGTCCCATAGTAGATAAACCCACATTTCGCCAGTATGTTATTGGTCCCATATAATAGGGGGCGAGCCTATTGCCATCTACCGGGCACAGTTCCAGACTCCAGGCAGTTATTGAGATAATTCCTAATGGAAAAATCCAGTATTTAATACTGCCTGACCTGGGGATCGAACCCGGTAAAAAATAAATATGAATATGGGATTCATATTGTATGTATTTTAAGCAAATAGACCGCTTAGTCTATAAGAATATAAAATATGATGCAATATAAAACAAGATGGCCCTGAAGACCTTTTTGAAAAAAATCACTCTGTATATTTATTTATCGTTTGATTTAGTCACAATTACTGCGTATTTATGAGGTTACAACTGCCACGTACCCTATTGGTCTAACGTCTGCAATATCCATTTCCTCCATAAATTAGTTGAGCGAATGTAGTCTCAAACAAAATTATTCCGTGAAACCATAGAGGCTGTTCATAAATGCACACATTAAACACACTCCGAAAGATTAACCAATTTATGATCTATTTTCTATAGAAATAGGAGACATTATCGCCTGTATTGTTTTGTGGAGGGAATAATGCACTGGCAGTAGTTTACGAGGTCTTTCACCGACCATATAATATAGGTCAGTTAGATTAGCAACGCTCCTACCACTAGCTGTTAGTACCTCCTCTACTTGCCTATTGCACATTCCACTTTTTTATAATGATCGAAAGTTTGTTCTTTTTGTAGTAATATAAGTAAGCGGGTAGTTAAAATAATTAAAAAAGCTTATAGGGACTAACAGATTTTAGGTTTGGGTTTTATTCAAGTTTCATAGTTTACGCTGTTTCACGCACTATTATTTGTTTATGTATGGTATTATTTCACTGTCCGTAACAACTTATAGCTCGTTTTTTTTTTACAAAAACATAAAACTTTCATGTTGCATTCAAATCAGACCAAAAACTTCAATAAAATAAGAACGAATAGAAAGAGAACTCATTTGAAGTGTTGCTGAAAAAGATAGTGGCGCCCCATTATTTTCTACTCTTTTTTTGTCAAGCTATACCGACAAAGTTTCTCTTGATTAGTGTTCCACACATGCACTTTTAAATCCAGCTTTTTATCGACAAGTCACCAAAGAAATTATTTGCATTTAACAAATATATTTAGGTATATAGTAAGTATATAATATAACGTTGAAATTCCAGGTTAATGATTTCCTACAGAGTTAAGCTGTGTGTAGATTGTAAGGTCTGGTATGGCCCCGATATTCCAAGCATTGTTTTCTATTCCTTATCGTGCTTATGCCTACATAAAGCTAGTATATGCTAGTATACGGTTTACATGTCCTAGTTCTCGAATAATAAAATTATGCATGCGATATGCTATTTTTATTGCATATTGATAGAGATTTTCTCATGTAATAATTATTGATGGAAATGTTTACTGCTAACTTAAGGTGGGGTAATTCAATCAAAATGATAAAACGTTGAAAACTGCACTGATAAAACTACCTCAGTTGTTTGTAGTATTATTGCAGTGAATATTATCCTCTATTAGTATAAGATCCGATTAGTAACAACCTAGCTAAATAAATTATTGAATTATCATTATCATAGTAAAGCCAGTATTTTTTTCAGATGGGTGACCATCTGTTTATTTGATGAACAGATTTAATATCAAAATTTAGAATGTTAAAAATTATATATTGCGAGTTATATTAGCTGAAAAATCCTGGCTTAACTATGATAATGATAATTTAATAATTTATTGATGATTTAAATAATGATAAATGATAATTAAACATTCAAAACCTTAACTTTTTATTAAACATTGCACTTATGAGTTTAACGAATAAAAATATCAACTGGAAGAACGTGTGAAGTATGAATCTTATAGACCTAAGTCTATAAGATTTACTACTTTATCTAAATAAAGTAGTTTAAGCTTAGCACTAGTCATACTATATTTTTAACATAATGTTCTAAATTTAAAGTATTTTTATTCAAAATGTTTTTACCAACTTAACAGAAGGTCGTGTTAAATCGTATCTCTACTTTTTCTATCTACTTTATACTGATATGACCCATAAATTAATATTCATGTGGAGGAATGCATAACTAAGCGTCTCTTTTGAAGTTCTCAGAACAATTAATATCGTCATTTTCCTGAACTGATATCCTAGCAATTCCAGCATATTATGATGCCTATGACAGTTTATATTTATGGCGGCAGAATGGTTTTTATTGTGCAAACGTCTAGTGAGCCCCAGACAAGACCGGCCCAGATTCGGGAGGTCGCCGCCCCTCCATGAACTCTGCACCTCCGCTTGTCGACTGCCGCCCTAGTATAAATTTGGCTATAGAACTTTTTTGTAAGCAAATATTCCTTCCTGTGTTTCTTAGTACGTTAAATCAATTTGTCTGTAGAGTATATTTTATGGTAACAAAAATTAAAAATGTATAATATACTTATTTTGTTTCTAAAGTGTTTCACGAACACTTTTACCTATTAAATAGTCTCTATGATTATAAATTTACTGAAACCCCGCAGTGCACGCACTGTTTGTACTATAAATCTATATAGACTTTACATAGTTTTATTATATTATAGGTACCAACCTACTATTGTAGTGTCAAAAATGCCAGGAGAAACATTTGTTCTGCAATCCCATATCATTGCGATACGTCCGCATCCAACCGCACGAGTCATGGGGTCAATGTCCTCCACTGGTATATAGGTCAACTGAAGGCGGCGCCTCCTGGTCTGTATTATGTCAGGCTCGAGGCTGCTTAAATACACGCGCAAATTCAGCTTTTCACAACCCTCTCGAAACTACTTCCAAAACAGGAATCTGCCACATTACCCCTTTATAATCTTTACTATTTTAATGTACTCTATCCGACCGGTTATTTTCCATGAATTATTTATAAAGGAGGGGTTAAATTAAAACAGGATTGAATAACAATGAATGCAAAACCGATACACTAGAAAGCTAGGCCGTTGATCTGCGTTATATTTGTATTAGCTGCAACATTTGATACTTGTAACAATACGGTTCCACCGTATAACCGCTGAACTCAGGAAGCGTGCGTGTAATAGTAGTTTATAATTGCGTATTTTGTCTGGTCATAACCTTAGGTTGTGTTGGAATCGAACGCTTAGCAGATGCCACGCATCGCGGAGCAGGGAACACTTAACCTCGTTTGTTGGTTAACTGCATTATGATGCGGCTGGTTGTGAGAGACTAACGGATCTGGCGGGTCGAGAAGGTTAGATGTATCTCTAAAGTTGGTAGGGTTATAGTGATGCATAGACGGCTGCTGCTGCGCACAGGCAAAAGGGAAAGTGGTCGGGGCTTCCTGCTTGCACGCGGAAGCGTTTAGCTATACGTAACGTAACTGCATTCATAGAACCTCGTGCGCAGGAGCATCGCCAAGCCGCGGTCTAGGTATATTAAGCTGTAAGCTAAGTGTTCGGAGGTTGCCGAATACTTTAGTTTCTATTAAACATACTAGAATTTCTGTTGGTCCTTTAAAAGTTAATGCTTTATTATTAAGACTACTCACCCTGTGTTTTAAAATTCTAAATACTGCGCGGCACTGACACTGACATTGCGCCTGTCACCCTGAGATATAAGTTGTTGAAACTCGTGAGACCCAGTAATTTTGCTGGTAACATTGCCCTTCAGACCGGAATATAATATTAATGTTTGTGCATTGACTGCTTGGCGGATTAATAACTGGAAAGATGTGGTACTTCACCAGGCGGTCCCCTGCAAAAGAGGCCTACCACTACAAATGAAAAAATAACGGTACTTTCTTAAAATATCTTTCATTACCTCCAATATTCTATAAAGGTTAAGATAGCCGAGCTCATTATTATCACAAAAGCATAGGTAACATTAATAAGCAGCATGTAACTTTGCAATAAGAAATAAGCATGTTTATTTCTAGCATAAGCGAAAATCCAACGTCGATTTTTGAGCATGCTACGTTACAGGATGATAGAGGAGGTTAGAGTAAGCATGCATATCCAAAGGAACAGATAAACATAATTATTATGCTTTAAGTATGCTTGTCCAAGGGTATGCTTAAGACGAGTATATTTTTCATAAGCAAATGTATTCAGTTAAGGCCATGCTCGTTTTAACCTGGCTAATAAGCAAACTTATTTAGTAGCATGTCTATCTGTACTTTTGTAACATTAAGTGCCAAAGTTTCCTACTAACTTACAAAGAACCTGATCCCGAGAAAGATTTTTATATTATACTCAAGGTTTACCAAAACCATTAATTTCATTCACACTCAATGATTTATTCGTGATGGATACGTATGCTTGATTGCTACTACTTCTACTAGCTAAATTAAATATGTGATTTTCGATGAAAAAAACTAGATCGCTACTGAGAGGATTGGCAAAACAAAGCACTGAGTCATGAGGAATGTTCTTAGGTTAAAGAAGCCTTAACTGGGACCCACCTGCGCACTTCTAACATAATATAATAACAGAACTTAAGCTCTCTGCACACTGACAGATCAACTCTCAAGTCACAATGCAGTTTTACTTTCGAAAGTTCACGTGATTCACGATTCTCGACGGAGCGGAAACAACTCATCACTATAGTGAAAATATATTGCTATCATCAAATGAAAGCATGTTCTCAGTTTTCATGTTATTTGTGGCAAGTTCAGTTTCAGTTTACTTAACAAGCAATCATGATCAAAGTGTAACCACTTAATTAATTGTTAACGGTTCCCTCAATATTTATCTCTTAAGGGTACTTATTTATATAAATTACCTTTAATACACCGAGTACAGTGAAGGTCATTATTAGAGGCAGTAATAAAGGCAGTAATTTATCCTGCCTAGGTGACGTAGTGGATCTTGAGGTCCCCGGTTCGATCTTGTCAGGTCATGCAGAGTTATTGGATTTTTACATTAGGAATTATCTCAATGGAACAATGAAACAAACAACCTGGAGTTTGGAACTGTGCCCAGTAGATAGCAATAGGCTTGCCCACTTTACATGGGACCACTAATAAACTGCAAAATGTGGGTGTAAGAGTGTAGGTACCAACTATGGGACTGAGTCCCGGGTAACACCTCAGTCTACCCCAAAATCGTGATTTTATATATGTGAAACGCGGCTTTAGAATTGATTTTGATGTTATATAGCGGTCATTGCGTTACAAAACTTGTAAATTATGATATTCACCGACTGCACAGTTTATGACTCATAAAAATGGTACATTAATTTACATCGCTCCACGGATCTGCTTTCACCAATAGCAGATAACGTCTGGAATGGGCAATTCAGTCGTCCGTGTGAAGTGCGCCTCAGTCGCTTCCGCGAATGCTTGCACTTTCACCACGTCCGCTGGATTAGATGCAGCAGGCATATAAATACACACACTGTGCGATTTTGCCGTCATTTTCTGCCGCATACGTGTTGAAGGGTCGGCAACAATACGCGCGGTGTTGTAGGTATCCACAGGCAATGGTAACCGCTCAAAATCAGCCCGTTTACTTTTTTGCCACCTAGCATAAAAATAAAAACTTATTAAATATTCGTGGTCTAGGTTTTTAATTTATTAGCAGTTTGCACAAGTAGAAAAAATGGCAAAATTCGAAATTCGAAACCGAGGCTTAGATTATTTGATAAGTAGATACCGCGTAGATACCGCACTGCCTAAAGATAACAGCTTCGTAACTGCGGCAACTTTGAAATTGTAGTGTGCGTAACACAATGTTAGTGTGCGCGAAAAACAGTTTGCAAGGAGTGCTAGTATGCGTGAAAAATTGTGTTGCCCAGGCCCGAATACGCCAACTTCAGCGTGGTATTAGTTGCCGCATTTGCCAATCTAAGCTCTCTGGGATGAACCCGTAGGAATAGTTTGGAGTTTGTAGAGCTGCTATTTGTTACATTTTTAAGAACTCTACACACCAAGCCGAAGATATATAATATTATACCGTCGACTCTTGTTGGCGACAAAATTTCAGAAGAATAATGTCGGCGACATGCGCCTGTGCATACTAAACCTACATATCGCTGAAAAATGTCGGCGGGTTGTGTCTGCGGCTTAGGTGATAAATAATAATAATAATAATAATAAGTGGCTAAAATTAGGTGCACTGTTTCCAGAAACGGAAGGTTTTATGATTGCAATTAAAGACCAAGTAATCAATACAAAAAATTACAAAAAATATATACTTAAGGACCCTAGCATACAAAACGATAATTGCAGAAAATGTCATCGTCACTCTGAAACTATCCAACACATAACCAGCGCTTGTCCGAACCTTACCCAAACTGATTACACTCACAGACACAATCAAATAGCAAACATAATTCATCAAAAAATGGCAATTAAACATAAACTTATACAAACTAAAGCTGTACCGTACTACCAATATACACCGAAACCGGTGCTTGAGAGCCGAGAACACAAGATATACTTTGATAGAGCTATACTAACGGATAAAACCATACATAACAATAGACCCGATATAACAATGATAGATAAAGTAAATAAGCAAACATATATAATTGACATAGCTGTTCCAAACACGCATAATTTACAAAGAACAATAACCGAAAAAATACATAAATATACAGAACTAAAAGAAGAAATAGGAAGGATCTGGAAAATGGACAAAGTATATATTGTGCCCCTCGTGCTCTCGAGCACCGGAGTTATACCAAAATATTTACATCACTACCTCAAACAGTTAGATCTACCTAATAACCTTTACTTCACCATGCAGAAAGCAGCAATACTAAACACATGCCGAATTGTCCGTAAATTTTTGCAGGACGACGTCACATTTCAACCACCAGTAGAAGACGGATCGCACTTGGCTTAGGCCCGTGAGTTTCGTAGTTAGCAACCGGAAATCTTAAATTTTCGTGAATAAAAAGACACAAAATAATAATAATAATAATAAAAAACACTTCATTTATGCCATTTGTTGTGCCATAGGCAAAGAAGCAGTGATGATTGTTATAAGCTACGAGAAGGTAATTCGTCAACTCGTCCCAAGTGCAAAAAAGGTACATTCAGAAGGAAAAGCGTTAAAGTAAAAGTAATAAAATTCCATTTCTTATGAAAATTAATAATCACTTAGGGTACTGATTGAACTATGTTCAGCAGTGGACATCCTATGGCTGACATGATGATGATGATGAGGAAGTAGGTACTGATTGAAAATGAAACTGATGACAATATTATGCAATTAACAATATACTTACTCGTATCGAGTTAGTCTGCTTTGCTCAAAAAATACCTACCAAAATGTCCCGCTATGCACTGAATCAATTTTGTTTAGTACGAATGAAACATAATTTATTTTGCTCATTATTAGCTTTCATATATACAATATATACTTCAATTTATATATAATATATAGGTAGAAAGGATTTCCAAAATTTGTCCAAAAATACTAAAACACTTTTCTTGTCAACAGCATCTTTCATTGTTTTAATAAAATTATAGGATATAGATTTGCAGGGCAAAGCGGGACCTTTTGGTTGGTATTTTTATAATAGATCATAGCGGGATTAGTGGATAGCGAGACCTCGCTTATATCAGAAGTTGCGTAAGTCAATACGAAGAACAAACTGACAATAAACGATCCGAAAGGGGGAACACAGATTAATCCACAGAGGCCCTAAACGGCCAGCCTCACTTCCAATATGAATGGTGGAAATTTTAGATTGAATAATCACATTAAATAACTACGATGAGTAATGCGTTGCATGTCGCCCTTTAAAAATATAAACTAAAGGTGGCGACTCAACCTCGTGGTCAAGTTAATTGCAGTCTAGTTGACTACCAGCTCCCGCCGTCCGTCTCCGTACCCTTAAGCCGGAAAGCCTGCTCATAAAATAGATATTAAAATATTGAATTTATTATTTTCCTGGACCTATGTAAATCACAACGAGCATCTATCATTATTTTTAGTAAAATACAGTTATTTTTTTTATAAGTTTTTTTTTGCATAACTTGAAAAATCATTCAAATTATTATAATTTGATAAGAGAGTAATTTTATTTTTATATTTCTTTATCAATCAAAATCAAACCAATGACTGTTTTGTAAATTTAGCTGTAAGAGGTTTAGAATATCAGGTATTTTTTAATTGTGAAAGTCGTCCATATAATGAATAGACACTTTTTACCACTAAAAATATATTTAACGAACTTAATTTTTTATAAAAATTGGTATAGAATTGCTTTAGATTTCGGCTATTTAGAATTAAAAACACCAAAAATAAAAACGTAAAATGGCCATAACTTTTGATTGCGTTGACTTAGAAGTATGAATTTTTACAGCTACCTACAAAGGACTGCAGACCTGAATATTTGGTTTCAATTTTAACTTGATACCTCTACGCGTTCCCGTGAAAAAGTGTCTTGACAGACGGGCAGACAGCTAGACAAACAGACAGACAGACAACAAAGTGACCCCATAAGGGTTCCTTTTTTCCTTTTGAGGTACGGAACCCTAAAAAGAAAAAACAACACAGTTGATGTCATCTATCATATTTTAATTAAATTAATTCATGAAATATTTATATGATAATTCCTCCAGGAACAGCTTTGATTCGTCACAAGAAATAAAACAAATGAATGCAGACGCAAAACAGATCTCCGCGTATTCTTTCAAGACGTTAAAATTAAAACATAACCCAAAGCTTTTACCGACAAAATAAGGTATTGACGGTGAAGGAAAACATTTAGTCATTAAGATAATATCAAAATGTTCCTCTTTGTTTCTTAATAAAGAATGACTTTACTCTGAATTTCTTAAAATAATTTCGGTGTAATTAGATATTCTGGTGTTCTCGCGGGGTGTAAACAAATTAGCGTCGAGCCATTATTTTCCTAAATACACTGACTGAGTGTTTAGTACTTGTTTAATAACAGTCATAATTTAAAAATATAATTTTTCAATCGAATTATAAGCTTATCCGAGTAAAACTAGCGCTTTTTTAGTTTATTCCTAGTTTTTTTAATCCTATATGCAGAGTAACATAACATACAACTCGCCTTTTTCTCGAATGGGTGTATGCAGGATTCAGTCCCATAATAGGCATACCCACATTTCGCCAGTATGTTATTGGTCCCATGTAATATGGGGCGAGCCTATTGCCATCTACCGGGCACAGTTCCAGACTCAAGGCAGTTATTGAGATAATTCCTTGTGGAAAAATGTGATGTTTAACACTTTGCCTGACCGGATCGAACCTCCTGATCGGCAGAGTATTTTAAAACAATAGCGTCCCACACGGTTCTACCCGTTAAATAGTGTCCAATGTATTATTCCAGGCGTCTAAACTATCGATATTATACTAAATTTCTGATGAAACTAAACCGATTCGGCTATTTGGTATGTAGTTAGCTAAAACCCTGCCCCGGTAGCACAATGACCAAGGAAAACGAAGTCCCAAGGAATTAGAACGTGACAGCAGATATGCAATGTTCGGGCGCGAAAGAGACAAAAATTCGAGGAAAATTAGTTATCCCCGTGCCAAGCTAGGCATGCTAGAATAACATAGGGTAATTTTAACCAGGTGAAGCCGCGAGGCTCAACTAGTTTATAATATTGTGAGGTGGGATTAGAAGGAACGGGATGATACCGTCATTGACCCAACAATCGCCTGCAATTCAGTGAGCTTTGTCATCCACGCTATCGACCGCAACCGAGCCGGAAGAGGAATCAATGCCCTGTGAATCCATATCCCCACACATGAAATTATAGTCCCACCATTCACCATCTTATCTGTTCAGATAACAGCGTCGCTAGTGGGGAATTTGGTAATGACGTTCTCACTGACAGGCCGTAGTTCCAATGTTGCCCACTTGAACAGCAACGGTGGACTACGTAGGTGCAATGACAAGCCATGTCAGCACAGATTAGCTAACAGTTACTTTGGTTTCATAGCATAGGCATAGACGATGACGAGACGGTGACGTCACGGGAGCGCCGGCCGCGCCACAGTTTGCCAAACAGTTGGTACTGCGCAGGTCATCACACCGGCCAGGTGCGTTCACACTGGGACATTGCTTCCAGTGGCGTAGTTCCCCGATTTCCGCATTGTCATTACCCAAACAAATGAGCTATTCTTGGTGTTTTGTAAATGAGAATGAAAGACTTGGAAAAGTCACCTGCTTTTCCTGTCAAGAAATCCATGTGCGCCTGATCGTCGCATTATGGCGAGATGATATATCATCTCATCCATCTAGCCTTGCTAATCCTACTAATAATTCTAATCCTTATAACATTATAAATGCGAAAGCTTGTGAGGATGGATGGATGTTTTTTACTCTTTCACGCCAAAACTACTGAACAAATTGGGCTGAAATTCGGTATGTAGATAGTTTAGACCCCAGAATATTACATAGGGTAATTTTTATCCCAATTTCACCACAGGAATGATGACTACAAGGGTAAACCCACAGGACACAGGTAGTATTTAAAATAATTCAGATTGAAGTAATACTCGTAGGTTATATTATGAACACTTTCAATATAATTAATACTATAATTAATACATTTTGATTACCTTCCATACATATAAAATAAGAGTAGAATTAATATATACGTCAGATATATTAATACGTGCGTACGGTGCATTTTGAAAAAGATACTTTTTGCGTATGGGGTGCATTTTGCGAAAGTTAGGTAAATTATGCAACGTTATGCGACACGTTGGATCTCGGACTAAAATGTATTAGAACTAGGTTATGGTAGTAATATAGGTTATCTTAGATTTTATGTGTCTATGATTCTTGTGTGCTGAAATAAATAATTTTCATTTTCACTACCACGATCTGTACTACGAGTCAAATTACAGATTTCTTGGGGTCTTGTAAAGCCATTCACTTCTGCCTAAGACCCTTCAGACTCCAAATATACGTTCCACGCATTTCTGACCTACGATACCTTTTAACGTTATACCTAAAGAACTCATTGTTTAAAGAGACAACGACCCAAGTGGGCGGTTTCAGGGTAAGTATTCTGAATTCTGAGCTGGGCCATATGTTAACCGTTGACGCCTATGTGACCGTTCTGGGCCTCGATTCTTTGACATAACACGGAAGCGTCAATCGAAACTATTTTTATAATTAAAGTTCACATCGATACATGATCAGACTGCAAATTTTTTATTATTTTTTTAATTTAATCCTGTTCTCAATAATCCTCACTCTCTATTTTCTGTCTACTTTATAGGAACATCCGCAATGCAGACACTTCCATTTGATTTTTTAATTTTTTAAATATAATATGTACTCTAATCTCCTATATCAGCTAGTCAATATAATAAAATCCTATGTTTAATGTAAAACCACCCATCCCCAATATTAATAACATCACCTAAAGAAATCGAATGAACAATGAATTAAATTAATGTCAAATTTATTTAGTAACCGTCCAACTGAATCACTGGGTGCCGGAATTTGAAAATAAAGCAGTGATTCAATAAAGCATTTTTTTTAATTGATTTCAATATGGAAATGGCTTTCCAGGGAAGTGTTACTTAATCTACGACTTTGTGGAAGCGAGATGCGATGTGAGAGAAAGAGATAGAGGCATGTCAGTGAGCTCCGCGCAGCCGTGCTAAGGACGGTCGGTGACCCCGCCACGGCCGCGAGTGAACTTCGAATATCACGCGGCACGCGTATTTTTATTGTTCCTTCCATATATTTGTTGTTCTACGGTCGCGATGCGTTAGCGATTAATTTTTTCGTGTTCCGCTATTGCATTTGTAAATTCAGTTTTTGTGTGAATTATTTCGAGGTGAGTAACGTTTTTTTTATTGTTTTAATAGAAAACTAGTCACGTACCTAACACATTGAGTTTTACTAGCACTCTCCGTAAAAATATGTCTTTCGTAAATATCTACTTGTTCAGTTATAAAATTCTCAAGGAGGAGTAGTTTATTTTTCAATGTCTATTTAAGGGTTTTTAGACTTTTCGTGGATGTTTGGTTTCTTTCTGCAATTAATGTTCTATTGCAATGCAGCCGTTAATTACAAGTGGGTGAAGTAGGTGCCTACATCGAAAGTGTTTAGTTGCAACAATGTTGCAGTGCATGCAACTGTTGTTAATTAATTATAATTAATACACATATCCTCATACCAGTACAGGAGTGTATTAGATATATTAAGTTCTAGTAATTTGTATGACTGCCTCGGTGGCGTAGAGGGCGCATGCTCGACTGCCAATCAGGAGGTCCCGGGTTCAATCCCCAGGTCAGGCGAAGTGTTAAATATTGGATTTTTCCATTAGGAATTATCTCAATAACTGCCTGGAGTCTGGAACTGTGCCCGGTAGATGGCAATAGGCTCGCCCCCTATTACATGGGACCAATAACATACTGGCGAAATGTGGGTGTACCTACTATGGGACTGAGTCCTGGGTACATCTCTGCCTACCCCCTCGGGAAAAAGGCGTGAATGTATGTATGTATGTATGTATGTAATTTGTATCTGGTGTAACGATATAATGATAATTCAGTCTTAGTGAGTTATTGGGGAAGATAGCTTCCAAAGGAGACGTATGCACATAATATCATGTTAGCTATGTTGGGGTAAGATCGAACGTAGGGAAAGTCCGTTTACAAAAAACATACAATAACGCCTCTTTCCGAAGGGGTAGGCAGGTGTACCCAGAACTCAGTTCAATAGTAGGTAGGTACACCCACATTTCACCAGTATGATATTGGTCCCATGTAATAGGGGCGAGCCTATTGCAATCTACCGGACACAGAATAAAAATCCCATATTTTTCCGAAGACCTTTTGTAATTAATTTAAGTCAAATTTGCTCATATTTTTTAAAGCTTTTACAACTTAACACTTAAACATTTTCTATGACGAAATTTCAGTCTGCCCCCGCTGGCAGCACTCGCCACTCGCTATAAAAATTAATACATGAGCAATGCACTATTATATATAGATACCATTTTTTTTTTGTAGATGTATTTTAGATTTTTATCATGGATTTTTTTACCCATAAATTTATGTCCAAACTTACCCGTATTAACCATACTCTTAAGTACACGGAAATCTGTCCAATATTACCCCAACATACCTTATGTAGCTTGCATCAGTAACTTTTTTATCAAATATTAAAAATTTCGAATTTCAAAAGTGAAATTTGAAATATTTAATACAATACCGCGCCGTTTTAATACAAAAAAGTAGTTTATCGTCGGAGTTAGACTTGTAACGACAAATGAAACGAGCCTGTTAACGAACGGGGTTACATCTCGTCGTTTTGATCTATTAGTCCCTGTATATAGCCACCTTATGACTCCATCATCAGACCAGTTCTGTTACATACCTGTTCTTTGTTACGTTTGTATTATCAAGTACCAGCTGCGCCCCGCGCACCCGCATAATCTTCTCCCGTGGAAATATCGGCATAACAAATACCCTATTGTAATTCCAGGGTTTAGACCCCAAAAAAGCCCAATCGGTTCAGTAGTTTTAGCGTGAAAGAGTAACAAACATCCATTCGTCCATCCATCTAACCAAAACCGCGCCAGATGACGCTGGAGTCGAGATAGAACTTGCTAGCGTTTTGTTCATCTACTACAAACGTAATTTTTTTACATTCTACTGATATTTGAGATATATAATAGGTATTAGTATGATTACCTTCCTCTGGATGTCACAGAATAAGCAACAATCGACTCCTTCTCATTGTTCGTAGGTGTCGATGCGACATTAAATGAACGTCATCTTCAAATTCCATTTCTAGTTTGATATCGCAGTTCATTGCCATTGCTATATGAATACCAACTCTTTATTATTCTGTTGTGTTTTATCACTCTTATCATTTGATGATACCTACGTCATCTTCGTCTGTTTTGTTATTTTTGTAAGAAATAAATAATTTTCCTCTTCATAGCACCACCGCTACGTAATTTTATTAGCCTCATCTAATAGGCAGCTGAAGCTGTTTTTTTTTCTAGTAGCCCTTATTTCCTACATATTTCTTATATGTACAATAATTACTTATTTTTATACAAGCAGATATTTAAAAACTATGTACCACACCCCGGACACAACTCAATTCCCATACAAAAGTCACGATATAACTACCTACTACACAGACACTGCACACATGGAGTTTTGTACACGCGCAAGAGTGTGGGTGAGGTGATGGGAATAGTAGATTATTACACGAGGGGCTAAAGAGAATTTTATTTTTAGCCCCGCTCTGATACGCAAAAACGACTGACTTTTTGAGCAAGTGGTGTGAAAATCTATTTTTAATTTTAGGTGATGAAACCTTTAAAGAAAGACCTTGCCCTGACACAGTTTATACAATAAATCCACTTGCGGGATTACTTAAGTTCTTTGGGGGTGAAATGGAAATTTTCGAGTGCAGATTTTTTTTTATTTTAGCGAGGTCCTACCAAAAAAAAATTTAATTGTCACTCACAATTGAGGATATCAAATGTTTAACTAAAGGAATTATAATTCAAAACTCAGACTAAACGGAACGTGACTCAATCCATGTTATTGACAGTGAACTCGAAATTCAATTACAATTATCACAAAGTTCATTGCCTTCATGTACTTTGCCTAATCTTGTGCTATCGTCAACTATCTCTAATACCTACTTACCCCCAAGTACGTTCAGTTTTAAAAATGTGGACGATTAGCAACAGAAATCTTCTATTCGCTTTTAAAATACGTATAGTGGCTTTTCTTTGTGGAGTTATTCCTTGGCATAGGAAATGTCATATATCAGGGAAACAACCCAACATAGCTATGCCTAGAAATCCTCCGATCTTGTACGGTTAAAAAAGGATTGATACCTAACGAGTTTCAACCACTAATATCTCAGGGTGGCAGGCGCAATGCAGTGCCATGCAGAATTTAGAATTTTAAAACACTGGGTGGCACTGTGTCTGATAATATGGGCAATCATGATGGTTACCATCAGGCACTTGATTTGCGCGTCTTGTCACGCACTATAATAAAAAAAAAAACATTTTTAATTTCAGTATGTACATACATACTTTCACGCCTTTTTCCCGAAGGGGTAGGCAGAGGTGTACCCAGGACTCAGTCCCATAGTAGATACACCCACATTTCGCCAGTATGTTATTGATCCCATGTAATAGGGGGCGAGCCTATTGCCATATACCAGGCACAGTTCCAGACTCCAGGCAGTTATTGAGATAATTCCTAATGGAAAAGCCCAATATTTAACAATTTTTTTTTCAGTATGTTTTTATTCAATATAATCTGACAGAAGTCCAACATTCTTACAGGACAATACCATAGTTGAAATTATTAATTTTATTGATCGACGACTCTATAGGTACAATGCTCTACGTAAAAAAAAAAACAACGTTAAATTGTGGCCACAGTCGGGTTCAGCTTTATGACCTTCAAAGTCAAAGTCAATCGTAATATCTCTGTTATCTAGCAATAATTTTAAATTTATCTTTACCTGTCTCTATTTTTATTGTTTTCAACACACTTTAAAATTAAAAATCTAAAAACTCTTAATTAAAAAACCTTTTAAATGACCTAGTGTAAACATGGACCTATTAAGGACAAATGGCACAAACCAAATCAGCTTTTCGTAACACCACGCAATTTCTTTGAATATCTGGAAATTCCGTTAAGACGACGAATTGAAAATATTGGCGGTAGGGATCTCAATATTTCTCAGCAACAACAAAACATTTGAAACTAATGTTTATGTATTTCATTTATCATGATATTGACATCATTTTGGTAATTGGTTTACATGATTGGTTAACTTTTACAGCAGAGAAAAAAATATCAAAGACTGGTCTATAAAAACAGAGATTTTCATTCTACAGGGAAATGAGACTGATTTATGCCTCTAAATTGTTTGTGTAGATTCATCTATACAAATACTTCAATATGTTAATTTGATTTTATAAAATTAGCAATAGTTTTAATATTATTCGAGAAATACTGTTTTGGCGCATACGACCTTTCAGTGCACGCAAGCTCGCGCGTGTTTTAGTATGCAATCTGTCCCCCCTCAGTCCGCTACTGACCATTGTCAGCGACGGGTCTGTGCCAGTCGAGCTCCCGCGCGCTTTCGATAACCATAGTATCAAAGTAGTGATCAAAATATTTTACCGAGTAATATCTTATCATTAAAAATGGGGAAAAAATCTGTTAGAGTTCCTAAAAGAAAGAGGAAAGCTTATTTAATTGAAAAGTGTAAAAAAATGGTAAATAAAAGGTAAGTAAACGTCAAATAATTAGAACATTTGTTAACTGCCTACTACATATACATAATATACCTATGTACTAAATGTATGGATACTTCCGTATGACTGTTTTCCTTGGGATAGGTGGATAGCTAGTTATTTTCCTGATATTTTTTACTGGTTTGGTTTATTTATTTTATCCATCATAAATAACTAAAATGGTAAATCAGTAGCGTGGACCAAACATTGCAGTATTTTCGGGTTTTTAGTATGATTATCTGGTCTAGGTTTATATTATTTATAATCTATGGGTAAATATGTATATTCTTATGTCTCCACAATATAAAATGAAAAAATAAAATAACCATTTATATTGTAGGAAGCAATCGTCAGAACAGAGAAAAGCAATGGAGTCGTCTCTGGATTTAGCTGAAAATAAAACAATGTCAGTTGAGTCTCTAGAAGGGTATGTATAATCATGTGATTATGTGTACCTAATCATTTTACACATCCACTAAATTAAAGGACCGCTTATAATAGGTATTAATGATGTAATAAATACGAGTAAACTATATTGTTAGGGTTCCGTACCTCAAAAGGAAAAAAGGAACCCTTACAGAATCACTTTGTTGTCCGTCTGTCCGTCTGTCTGTCAAGACATTTTTTAATGGGAACGCGTGGATATGTCAAGTTGGAATTGATATCAACTACTCAGATCTGCGATACGTATTAAATTATTATACAATACTACTATTACTATAAAATATTGTGGCTATAAAAAAATCATACTTCTAAGTTAACACAATGAGAAGTTATGGCCATTTTATTACATATTTCCCTACTTTTTTTTCGCAAGGAACTAATAGATGGCGCTGTATGTTCTTGGTATCTAAGTATGGAATCCTATACTATGCATACATACGTATTCTTTATTTTATTTTGTAGAATACAAGAAATGCCTCTGAGTTATTTTTTTTTTATTTATGATATTGAGTGACAAGACGAGCAAATCAGGTGCCTGATGGTAAGCATCATGATTGCCCATATCAGTTATGCAGAATTACAAAACGTGTCACCCACGTAAGATTTTATTATAACTTATCAGTGTTTATGTTGAATTACAGAACAATAAAGGTTTACTAATAGGATAATAATGCGCATACACGTAATTTTGAACATACTCCTACAGCTATCGTATGTATTATCTTTATATATTTTTACATGACCTGAAGGTTCGATAATCATACACTTATTGTTGTGTATATGTTTCAGACTGAGAATGAATGTAACGATGATGACACGCTCTCAAACATATAAGAATACGCACCTGAGCAAATGGTAAGAACTTTGTTTTATTCTTTACTCGATAACTCGATTGGGACCTTATTCGAACATTTTATTATCTGTACAAATACCAATAAATTAAATTGTAGTGTCTGTTTGTAATCTTAAAATAACAGTTTTTTTATTGAAAGCATATGAAAGTATATACGATACTTATAACAAAAAAAACAATTTTTGTTTTGTCTGTTTGTTACGCCTGATCTCTAAAACGGCGGAACCAATTTTGACGGGACTTTCACAGGCAGATATCTGATATACTAAAGAGTTAGCCTACTTTTATTTTAGAAGAATAGAAATAAAAAAGAAATAGAAGTTTTTGGATTCCGCGCAAGAATATAAGTTAGACTTGAAACTTAGAATTGAAACAGCTAGTGGGAATTTGATGACATTTGGAATAGACATAGCCGTTCAAGATATGCATATAAGCTACTTTTAATGAAAGTAATATTTGCTACATTTGTGTGAGATTAATATAGGTTTTATGTTTTTCAGTCAGAAAAACAATGTCAAAAAAAGAATGCGCTTCCATACATAGTTGAAGTTACATCTGAAGCTGAGACCAAAGTGGAAAATGAAGAATTAAATTACACAATAATGAAGGGATTTTGAGTGATTGGTGAACTAGCGCCGGTGTCGTTCACTACAGCTTTTTAAAATCTGGCCAAACGATTACGGCAGATATCTATTGTCAGCAACTGCAAACCATGAAGGAAGAACTAGCTGCTAGCTAACTGCTGCTTCACGACAACGCAAGACCACACACTGCACAACTAACAACCACTAAGTTAGATGAGCTACAATTGAAATGTCTGCGACATCCACTCCCCGGACCTTACTCCAACAGATTACCAGTTTTTTCGGAATTTGGACAACTTCTTACAAGGAAAAAAATCAACTCCGATGCGGCAGTCCAAACCGCCTTCAAAGAGTTTATTGATTCTCACCCCCATAGTTTTTTTAGTAAAGAGAACTACCTATGAGATGGCAAAAGTGCATAGATAACAACGGTGCATACTTTGATTAATTAAATATATTTTACAAAAAAAAAAAAACTTTATATTCCTCCCGTACAAAACACCAATTTCATATGTATTGTACCCAATATTTACCGACGATTTCAGTTTTGTCTAACTGTAACTTCAGTAGTAGTACATACATGCCTATACCTATATCCTTCATAACATCATATCCTACTAATATTAGCTGTATGTAGTTATGTTGTGTTGTTATGTTGGTAACAATACTTGTATATAACTACGTATATACGTCGTGTTAAAAAAATTGTATTAATACTAAAGGTGCATCTTCCTATCAAACTGAACACCTTTCAAAAGAAAGAATTTTTAAATTCGCAATAAAAATATCGACTTCCCATACAAATCTGCCGATCAGCTGATCCATTTTATATGGGAAGTCGAATTTTTTTGTGCGTATTTCAAAATTCTTTCTTTTGCTTTTAGGTTGACGGGTGTAGTAAGACACCCCTTTATGTATTACTAAACCATTTTTTAACACGTTGTATGACTCAACAATAATAAATGGCTGAACGGATTTGCTAAAAGCTAGAAGATCATATTTCTACCTATAGCAGTAGTTCTGCACCATGAATACTATAGACCGTTATATATTTAATTAATTGAATTTCCTATTAGTGAAATAATTTTCATTATCGGGCCTTTCATTATTCAGTTTCAGAGATTACATTTTACAAACAAACAAACATCAAACTTTAACCTCTATATAATATTAGTGTATAGTAATATAATATTATATATAAGTAATATAATAATAGTGTAGATATTTTTAATGAAAAAAGGTAGTCCAAAAAAAATAAGGTACGGAGACTCTACGGCGTCTATGTTCCAGTGCGTAATAAGTCGCGCTGTGATGACGGCTCGAGTCGAGTAATAGTATTCTGTGATCGAGCCGGTCAATCGCAAGTTACGTAATATTACAGGGGTGTAAGCGGGTTGCGGGGCTCAGCGCATGATTTCAGATTCATTATTTAAGACTGCGTCACCTTAAATTGTTCAAAGCGATCTGACATTGAAAGTGACGTCACGTTGACGCCTGAATTCCATACCCAATAGTGCTATCGCAGGTCAACGCCCCGGGTGACGAACCATTGTATACCTACCTAATACATATTATATTAGATTCTGATGTATAATGGCGGCTTGATATGTCACTGCTTCTATTTAGATTATAAATAAACGTGTTACAGACGCGCAATTATATTATTAGTATAAAACGTTGGTAATTTTGCTTCTAGTCTCAATAAGCTATAAATAATAATCAGTGTTTCAAAAGGCACGTTAACACAGATAAACTAATAATTGACATTATTATGTGGGTCCCAGGTCTAACCTTCTTTTGATTTGCGAGAGGGTAGGTAGCTACTGTAGTCTGGTCATATTGGAGGCCTTCTGGCCTAAGCACGTTTTTACAATAGCAATTGTATCGAACTCGTATGTCAAATCCCATAAATTTTTGACAATTAGGTAACTCTCGAACTTGATATGTTTGCCATTGGTCAAAAAAATCGTGCTAGATATTATACTGAAAACTACTAATATTATACGAATCCTACTATCATTATACCTATAAAATACATAAATGCGAAAGTTGATGTACTGGGACCTTTATTTTACCAAATTTATGGTCATACATTCAGCGATCGGTGATTCCGGGATATACCAACTTTTAAAGAAAATTATTCCAGTTTTAACTTTTTCCATTAATTTAAATGAAAATACACCACTTGCTTAATTAATACGTAAATACAGATAGTTTATCGTAAATGATTAATGTGAAATGCATTTATATTCGATAGTTTAACACTTTCGTCTTCACTTTATGGCTCTATAAAACCTTATATTGGTCATGCGTCCCAGTCGATGTGTTAATTTACGATTACGGAACATACATCAATGTCAAATCTACAATTGGAAGGAAACTGTATTTATGTCTCACAACTTCAACATGACAAGAATGAATTACGTTTGTAAACGGTGTTTGAGTTTCGCTGTGATTCAATTTACGTCCTTTGATTATTTTTCTTGCAACTTGGGTTGAGTGGCACCGGCTTACATTAACATCAACTGAAGCTATACCGACCCTCATAACATAACATAAAATCACGCTTTTTTCCGATGGGATAGGCAGAGGTAACTAGGACTCAGACCCATAGATAGGTACACCCAGATTTTGCAAGTATGTTATTGGTCCCATGTGGTGGCCAGATTATTGCCATCTACCGGGCACAGTTCCAGACTCCAGGCTGTTGAGATAATTCCTAAAGGTAAAATTCAATAACACTTTGCCTGACCATGAGATCGAACCCGGGACCTCATGATCGGTAGTCGAGCTGGCGCCCACTACGCCATTGATGTAGTAGTGAGGGCGGTCAACCCTCATATCTCTATTTATACCAGTATTACGCGTTGCAAGTTAATGTTACATCGTTTATGACGTTATTTTAACAGTTTTAAAATGGTGCAACGCATAATTTTGGTTAACCAGAAATTTGACAGCCATTTGTAGAATAAGTTATTGTTAACTTTTGCTAATTGATTGAATTTGGCGTTACTTTTCGGAACTCCATTGTAGACTTCTGGAACAAGAATCTTTAGTTTTTAGTTTTTATTTTTTTATGTTGTTTTTGACACTAAAAATCGGAATTAAAAAGTTACAGAAGTTAACTTTTGCAACTAAGCTCAATATCATCTCTACTTTCCTACCGACTTAAAATGCAGCATGTCGTAGTAAACACTACGACATGCTGCGTTTTGCAATAAAATTACCTAATTTGTGCAGTTGTTGCACAATTTAAAATAGTCATCAATAACTGCGTTTGAATTAGACTCGATCGAGCCACGGTAGTTAATTACGTATTATTTTCTGTTGCATATAAAAATCTCAACGGAATATACCAGCCGTTTTCCTTAGAATTAATCGAATGGCGATAGGAACGGTTTATGGTCACATTTGCTTGTAAACAACGATGTGATTGGACGTTTATCTGTACATGTGTAATGTGGTATCGCGAGACTCTAGACGCAGCAGTCATTGTCACGTCGCGGCGTGTACACCGACCACCTCTGTTTACACTCCTTATCAATAACGTTGCTAGGATCGGGCTCACTGGTAGATATGATTAAATTATAGCCAAGCTATATGCTGGCTTCCGATTGCCGAGGCAGGCACAGAGGTGGCGCGGCGTAGTTCTTATTTGTAGGGTCCGATCCCCAGGTCAAGCAAAAAGTGTTATTCGATTTATCCATTAGGTTTTCTCAATGGCAGCCTAAAGTATGAACAATGCATATCTGTTTCGTTTTGTCCTGTAACCCCTTGGGTTGAGTTTCCTTTGGTCATTGTGGTAGCAGGGCTGTTGTGGAATACAGTAGTGCGGAGCATATTTGCGGAGTACAAAGATTTCCGACGTCACCAGACATGCAAGTCATGCATGCAGTATATTAATAGCTTCGCATATCTCTCAGTGCGGTGCAGTCACCGCCAGCAGCGGGTTCAAGTTCGACCGTGCGACAATGAACTTGGCCGGCCGTGACTCACACCAGCCATTGCTGTTACGAAACCATAAACACCGCATCTGCGAATACATTTCTACGTGCCTCTTTGCTCGTAGCTGTATACAACATACAAGCATCAAGACGATTTTTCGCGAGTCGCTGATCCTCTGCCATTGTTCTGTCGTCCTTGACGCCTGCGCGTTTTGCTCGCGTATTTTTATTTATTTAATGTGTGGACTTAATTGTGTTGCCTCGTCGATATTTCGAAAAACAAGAGGATTTCGAATTTGTTAGCAGACGTATAATCGTCTACCTACCTAGGTAAGCATCTTTCTTTTTGTTATTTTAGGGCGTATAGCCAAGCGGCCAGTGATTCAAAAGATTTCATCACAATTTTCGTTGTACTGTTCGTACTATATATATATTTACTCGTCTAAAATCCGTCCGGACTGCCTCGGTGGCGTAGAGGGCGTATGCTCGACTGCCAATCAAAAGGTCCCGGGTTCGATCCCCAGGTCAGGCAGTGCTAAATATTGGATTTTTCCATTAAGAATTATCTCAATAACTGCCTGGAGTCTGGAACTGTGCCCGGTAGAATAGGCTCGCCCCCTATTACATGGGGCCAATAACATACAGGCGAAATGTGGGTATATCTACTATGGGACTGAGTCCTGGGTAAAAGGTGTGAATTTATGTATGTATGTTAAAATCCGTTAATGCATTTAACTAGAACAACAGTAACGTCATTACAGAACTATAGTCGTTTACATTCCGTAAGCAGGTTTGGACGTTTATCATTATCCCACTTACATAACGAGTATTAAACATTCAAGGGCAACAAGGTTATTTATATTCTATTTGCCTAACCTTGGCCACAGATTGGGCGATAGTTCGTATGTCCTTGGCATCAAAGATTGGAGACATCGTCAGAAACTCACAGGGTGAGGTCGATGGCTAGGTTATTGTAACTGTACTGAGTACTGTGTCATTATTGATAATACCTATACAGAGATTTCGATATTATTCAATTTTGTTTATATGTAACATGTTAAACTTAAGTAATAAAAATTATCTCCTGTCCTCTCTCAAGAAAAAATTGCGAAACAAGCAAAAAAAATTTTCGACTCTCCATAGAGTTCTCCATGCAATTTCAAATCGATCAGAGTACAAGAGTATTTCAAACAGCTTAACCGATTTTCATGAGACATATCTAAGACAATCTCGATCACGTCAGCTTTCAAACAAAAAAATGCATCATAGTCATTGATTTAAAGAAAAGGGGAGAACGTACCCTACGTTCTCCCAGCGCTTACTCAACGACTGGCATATGCAATTTGCTCAGTATGCATTTTGCACGCAGTGCAATATAAGAACAACAAAGAGAGAAAGACGTATCTCAGACCGAATTGCGACCGAGACAACAATATTAGTCGCTATACGATCCCACTTTACTGACATACGTGGACCTAATGAGACCTAATTTGAGCTCTCCATTTTCGAGAAGCCTCATCTCCCCTTTTCTTTAAATCAATGATCAAATTTGCATTCGTTTAGGAGCATCTTTTAAGAGCCACAGACAGACACACTGATATACAGACAGCCTTCCTTCTGTCCTTAGGTCGGTGGTTAAAAAGCCAGTCATATTGGTCTTGATAAAGAAGGCAGTTTAAAATCATCATCATCAGCCTGTGTTAGTCCACTACTGGTTATAGGCCTCTCCTAATCAAAACCACGTGTCCTCAGCCCTACTCATCCAGTTGCCACCGGTCATCCGTCGCATGTAGTCACTCCACCTGGTCGCATGGCGTCCTACGCTACGGTTGCCTACTCGCGGTCTCCATTCCAGAATACCTCTACTCCAGCCAAACACCGATAATCGGTTCTGCGGACGATATGACCAGCCAACCGCCACTTTACCCTGCTTAATCTTTGAGCTATGTTGGCGACTGTACATTTCTGTCGGATAACCTCGTTATGAATCCTATCTTTCAGAGAAACTCCGAGCATAGCTCTTTCCATTGCTCACTGAGCGAATTTTCTGTTAACATCCTGTGAACTAGTTCCACCGTCAGTGTGAAGTTTGAAGGCGGTTGGAGATAGCCTATACCACTCATAAGCCAACTAGCATCCTCAGAAGTGAGGGAACGGAAAAGAAGAGGATATGTGAATAAATCTATTATATAATGCATATGCAGACTATTAGATTATAACCTATGCATATAACGCACATCACATGTCATTGTCAAATGTGTTCATGGTCCTAACAGTAAGGGAAGGAAGAAGATGATTTGTAAAAATTCAAATAATCTAATTTGAATTTGAAATCGCTGAGTAACCGCATAAACTAAAGTGAACATATATAAGTTTGAGAAGGGATATAAAATATATATCTTTGTGTCAACCACCAACGACTAATTGTGTTTTTTTTTTATGATAGTGAGTGACAAGACGAGCAAATCAGGTGCCCGATTGTAAGCATCATGATTGCCCATAACAGACACAGTGCCACCCAGTGTTTTAAAATTCAAAATTCTGCGCGGCACTGCACTGCGCCTGTCACCCTGAGATATGAGTTGTTGAATCTCATCATGCCCAGTAATTTTGCTGGTAACATTGTACTTCAGACCGGAACACAGAATGTTAAAAGTAATGTGTAAAAAAATAAATTTCAAAACTCACAATTTTACACTCAAAAAAGTATTATACGTAGTTTTGATACTTTGTTAATTTTTTTTGGCAAACCAAAAAGGGTCGTTTTTATAAAATTATAACATAAATAATTTACGCAACTTTCAATTTATATTTTCAATTTGGTTACAAAATTATTGGTAGATTGTAGACCTATAGAGTATATTATGTTTTTTTTTTTTTTTTTTTTTATTGACCTATGCTGTTGGCCTCAGATGGCCTCTACAGCTTTACCGGGCAGTGGTGAGCGCAGGAGGCGCTCGACCCAAAGTTTAAGGGCGACTAGCACAAGGGCACCTAGACGGTACGAACCTCGGCTTGGGCCGTCGCCAGAATACGTGGGATCAGACTTGCCCTGGCACCCCAGAAGGGGAGTGTCCTAGGGCCCTATCAATGGTTTAATCTGTTTGATTATTTAGAGAGAAACTAACCGATCTGAAGGATCTGAGAGATCTTCGACCTCGCCGGCGAGGTCGGTGTTGTGATTGTGTGAGTAGGTGGATCTGGTATCCGACACCAGTACCGAAAACGGAGCGTCTGTTGCGTATATTGGTAGGATTGGGCGAACCTAGCGCCGCCGATGTGACGGCGGCGATAGAGTCGTCCGGGTCGTCCAGGACGTTGCGAGGGCGTCTACGGAGGGGAGGAGTATATTATGTCAGTGTCTGATCAATTTAAATAACTGAAATGGGTATTAAACATTAGGCACAATTTTATACTTATTTTTTATTATGAATGCCTCGGTGGCGTAGAGGGCGCATGCTCGACTGCCAATCAATAGGTTCGATCCCCAGGTCAGGCAGTGTAAATATTGGAGTTTTCCATAAGGAATTATCTCAGTAACTCCCTGGCGTCTGAAACGGTGCCCGGTAGATGGCAATAGGCTCGCCCCCTATTACATGGGACCAATAACATACTGGCGAAAAGTGGGTGTTTCTACTATGGGACTGAGTCCTGGGTACACCTCTGCCTACCCCTTCGGGAAAAAGGCGTGAATATATGTTTTTTTTATTATGTAAAATAACTACAATGCGCTTATATTTTCTCGTAGCTATGTGCTACGCCAGGAACGTAGCATTACTTATGCAATTTGTATTCAAGAATCGCACAAACAAATCATGCACCTAATGCAGTTCTTTGCGTACCTCACCGATGATGTCACTGCATATCCAATGTCATTGTCAACGTCTCTTAAATATCAACTATCACTTAAACTGTGGTGTGTACATGTGAATGTGAACGACGGCGCTCCTCCGCGATATTGATTAAACAATTGTGTAAATGCAATAATATTTTTGTTTTTCGTCCGGCATAATGTTTAATGAACAAAACTTGATGCGTTGCGGTTGAAATTAATAAGTCTATGTGACATCTGATTCTCTATAAACAGCTCGACTAAACATTTTTTCTAAAAGGAAATCGATTTTCCTGTGCTTTTCTAAAAACTGCTACTGGTTGAATTGAGCAAAACTAATTATTTTATATTACCAAACAAAATCGATGTGAAATAAAACCACACAAACAGCCAAAAAAGAAGAAAACTTCAGCCTGCCGAAGAAAGCCGAAGGTACCCGAAGGAATGACAGGCGCTTTCCGTGGAACGCGGAAAACGTCGGCATATGTTGAAAATACGAGTGGGCATTGACCCCGACCGCTTGTGCCTGAACCCAGCTGTTTCTGGCTGAATCTACGGCGCATCTTGAGCTTATTAATAAAGCTTAATCTATTATTATGGGTAGCTGAATCGTAGACAAAACTTAAGGACTGATCGTGGACAAGATTCAAGTGGTTGCTGCGGAATAATTAATTTGAATTGTAGCCTTGCACGCATTTTTTCCCATACATGCCGTTCGTATGAAATATTATCGAATTTTAACCTTTTAACTTAAGTATGTATATATGATGTGTTTTATTATATATTTATTTACTTATATAATTATATTATATATTTATTTATTATTTTCTTATTATTTTTTAAAACAACAATGAGTACACTGCCGACCAGAAATATTTATAATTTCTGTCCTTTCCGTTCGGTTGTCTGGAAGAAATCGCTTTAAGCGATAAGACCGCCACTTGTACTAGCCTAAGACTATCTGTACCTACTTTATTTACATAATATTATGTTCGCTGTAAGGTGTACAATAAAGTGTTAATCTATCTATCTAACTTTAACTGTCTAAAATGCATGGCGTATTCAATACATTTGTTGTCAAATTCTTGATAAAAGTCCACATTCTTTCGGATTTTAATAACAAGTTATCTTTTAAGCAGAATTTAGACCCCAGAGTAAGTCTAAAGATAGTGTTGGAATATGTAGATTAACCGAAATGATTATCAATTACACGAAAAACTCTTAAAAGTTTTTTTTTTCTATGCAAGGATATGCAATAATGATTTACTTAATTCCAACCTGGCTTAGTGTATTGGCCACAATCATGCTATCTGGAAAAGTAACTGAGCTATAGTTAGATGGCTATCCTAGATAGGTACCTTGATAATCTATAACGGATCTGGAAAACGGTTTAACAACTTAATGTATCTATTGCACCTGAAAGACATACGGCCTTACTCTTATAAACAAAACAAAATTACTCCGAGACTTTTGTTTCCTCTTTCGTGATTTCATAAAAGTAAATTAAGCGAGGAACTTTTTCTAATGAGTGCCTCATTCATTATATGAGATGGCCAATAAATTAAGTGGTTAATCTCTTCACTGAAAGGCCACATCCAAGCTGAAATCGCTCTTTCCGTCAAAAATAATACTTCATTATAAAATGCGTAAGCGGTTCCCAAATGCTCACTTAGTCACATCGTTAACTTCGAGGAAAGTTGACTGTTGAATTTTTATTTTACATTCAGCCGGAATTCTCATGTCTTAGCAGCTAATTCGTTTCGAGTGGGAATGATTTGTAATGAGACTTGATTGCTTTAGCGATTTGCCGCTCGTTCTCTTGTGACCACATGCTTGCACCCTTTCATTTTCATTCATTCACTAACCGTTGCTTTTATTGTCGGATATTTTTGTCGGACGTTGGTGTGTAATCTAAGTATGAAATCTTTCTTGCATTCACGTGACGTAACCTTTCAGGTTTCATTATTATTGCATAATACAGCGACTCTGTTCTCATACTTACGATGCCAACGCTCTTCAACTTTCAGCGGTGGAAGTAATGTGTCTCAGAGTCTCACACGGTTTTAGACATCTTTACTATATAGATACTTCCAACTTCCAGTCTCAGGTGGCTGAAAAAGTTGACTCATCAAACGTTTTACAGCGCTTTGCGGTTGTTCCGTTCGAATTTATGAAGCCATCAACTGGCATTAAACTCGTTTCTGTTTAAGTGCGCTCATGAGTTGTATAAAAATAAAATCGGGCGATAAGGTCCAGTGTAGATATAAATAGGAAGGTAGGTATTGGGAAGTTCGATAGAGCACCGGAAAACGGAAGCGCTAGTGTGGAGGTCGTTGAACTGTGCATCGAGTCAATGTCAGCGGCAACGTAGGTCTAAGATTCGGCGAGAACAAGGGTGCGTGCGCGGCTCGGGGTAGCAGGGTGCAACGTCGGGGTAACGACCGCATCGGGGTCGACGGCCGGCGCCACGCGGCCGCGCGACCGAGCCATCCGATTGATCGGAGCGGGACGCAGCTACTTCGAACCCTTACGATCCCAACTACCCCCGCTTTTAATAGGGGAAATACTACTTTATATCGTGATGAATAAGGTGCTATTCCGTATGCGACACCGCTCTCGGATGAGCTGTTTGATTGGTCGTGGAGGCTGACACACACACCGGCGCTAAGGGAAGTAGTTTTGCTCAAAATATTGATTTTTCCGCGCGCGTTGCGGCGTGCTTACTTGTGTGCGTGCCGTGCGGTGTGTGCGTGCGTGTCTATTTTGGGTAGAGCACGTGGTCGTAGTTGTTGCTTGTTGACGGACATGCGTTTTTATTTTTATGGCGGCTTTATGGCTCGATCGGTTAATTGCATTACATCATTGTTTGGTCAACACATCATTGGTGCATTTTGTGGTGATTTAATGCGTTTGGAGACGTGCATAGGAATTGTAGAGTAGATTAATCATGAACATGGGTGATCTTAATCTTTGAAATTAATCTTTGAGCAAAAGTAAAAATCACTAATCTGCATTTCGGCAATGTTTTAATATGTATACCTCATAATATGACAGTTATTTTATGGTATGTTCGGATCTCTATATGTTCCTAGAGTCACCGATGTTCCAACATATAATGTACAGATTACATCATAGTCGCAGCCACAAGTCCGGTTCCCATATTCACGCACACGCTCTCAGAGGTTACCCTTGATTTTGCCAGCTCAAGGTCCCATCTCTCTACCCTTATAGGGCTCTCTCTCTAACCTTCACATTCTGCACAGCTCTATCCCTCTCTTTATTGCGGATACTGCCGAATTTTTCCGACCAGCAGCCGGGGTCAGTGAACTCGAACACATTGAGTAAATAAACACTCGTGTTGGGGTTACATAACAAAATCAAATAACACACGATCAGATGTGCAATTTATTAAAATATGTATGTAGAGAAACAATAAGTTGGTACTAAATCTGAGAGTGGGTTTTGGTTTTGGATTTTATTCCTGGAGTAATACGTATCACATACATACAGTCACACCTTTTTCCCAAAGGGGTAGGCAGAGGTGTACCCAGGACTCAGCCCCATAGTAGGTACACCCACATTTCGCAGTATGGTATTGGTTCTAAGTAATAGGGGGCGAGCCTATTGCCATCTACTGGGCACAGTTCCAGATTGGATGGAAATCCACGGGGTAATTGCCTAATAACCAGTGGACGTCCTACGTCTACGAGCGAGTAGTATAAAGTTCTCCCCTTGTCATTAACCTTGTAAAACATTTCGAGACCTATTCGTGCTTGAAACGTTACTCAAAATAACATAGTTAGCTATCCCATTGGGACAACATACAGTTCACTGTCAAAGAGAGCAATCCAAGTAAGTGACAATGGAAAAACAAACTCATTAAGTCGCAAAACAAACTGCTGAGCATCGCAGCGGAGAGCGTTTGATAACGTGACGGCAGTTATAGAGGGAGGTGACTGCGACCCACCCTCCCTAACCTAGCCCAACGCTGCATCGATGCACCCAGACATCTAGATAGGTACACCTAGATCTAGATGTATCTAGATATCTTTCGGCGCCACCCCCGCGCACACTACCTAACATTGCACATATCTGAAATACGCTTGTGTTTGATTGAATTTATGTACGTTTTGGTGGATTTTCTCCTTGGGATATTGTGAATGTGAGAACGTGAAAATAGTATTACATAGTAAAAAATAGATCATACATTTAAGAAATATTTTATTTGACTTGCAAAAAAAAATTGCAAGAGTTAATTAAATTATTCGTAATAGTAGCGCTCTGGAACTGTGGCTCCAAGAAACGAAACCCGTGAAATAAGTGTTGTTTCGATTAGTTTTTGCTCCTTTTAACAATAACTAATATATTTTGTGTACTTATTGAACCATGCAGTTCTAATCCTATAAAGAATAATAAAGTCCACGTTAACTTCTCTACAAGTATTTGTCAAGTTAATTTAAATAAAGTAATTGTACTAAGTAAAATATGAATTAATGTTTATGTCGTATTTACGAAATGTTTTATAGTGAGGCAAAAAAAATGTGTTTATTGATTTTGCTCCTTACATTTGCATTGTCTTTGTAGTAGTCTGTGTAACCTTGTGTTTGTAACCGTTATATTATCTATGTTTCGTCCTTCGTATTGCATTGTGCAATTTGTTTGCAGAAGTTATACTTATTGTTTTTGTAATGCAGTTTGTTTTTATACAGTTCATTTGCTCTTGTCTCGTTCGAGCAATTTCTTTTTATTGGATAATATCAATTAGGGTTTATTGTTTTCAATGCTATGGTTACGCTAAGTTTCTACTAAATTGTGAATATAATCTACTGAGAGTCTCCGAAAGTGGGTGTTTTCTATATTTAAGCAAAATTAATGTTTAATGAAGTAGATATACTGGGTAATTTCTCTGTTATTTTACATTTTCTATAATTTGGTTATCATTACATATTATAAAATCCTAAATCACTGACTGACATGCAATTCAGAGCCCAAACCACTGATCCTAGAGACTTGAAACTTGGAACGTAGTTCTTTTCGTTGTCTGGACGTGTGCTAAGAAAGGATTTTTAAAAATTCACATTTTAAGGGGTCCACAAAGGGCGTCAAAGATTTGGTATAAAACTAGCGTATTTCATTTTGCGAGCGGACAAAGCCGCTGTTCTTAAACTAGTAATGTAATAAATAAGAGTTATTTATCTATACGTATTTTGGCAAAATTAGCTACTGCTATAATGTCAATATTGCAAAAAAACGTAATTTGAAGATAGGGATAAGGTAGGGTAGGGATAAGGTATATAACCACATAATATATAAGCAGTTTGGTCAACAGCCAATCTGTTGAGAAATTTAATTACATAATGAATATTGGTAAAATCCGCAAACAATTTCAAAAGAGCATTATCAACAAAACAGCTCCCGATCGAACCAAAACAAACAGTGCTATACATACAAACTTTAACCCTACGTATCTATACCTAGGTATAGTTATCGAAGTCTGGACCTACCCCAACAGAATGCACCCGTCGACGTCGACAGACTAGCGGCTAGTACTTACGGTCCTAGTGTGCCTTACTGTCTGCATGCACTCACACATCGACGACATTTACGCGAGTTTCAATTATGCCATCGGTGAGGTAGGTTAGGTATGTGCTAATATACTAGGAGGTTGCACTTCGTTGTACTAAGGTTTAATGTACGCAGTACGCAATGTGTTTCTATATGGGTCCAAAGCTTCGATTGTCATATTCAAAATGCAAAGTACAATTAACGTCTTTCCATTCTATAGGGTTATTAATTCTAATAGAAAAAATAATAGAAAACTTTGCGATTTTAGTATATTTCTTACATTATTTTCACTGACCATATTTATTATAACCAATTCGAAATTTTCTTGTAGCATCATGTCGTCTGGGCATGACGAGTTTCATCAACTAATATCTCAGGGTGACAGGCGCACTGCAGCGCCGCGCAGAATTTTGAATTTTAAAACATTGGGTGGCCCTGTGTCTGATATGGGCAATCATGATGCTTACCATCAGGCACCTGATTTGCTCGTCTTGTCACTCACTATCATAAAAAAAAATCTTGAGATAAGTCATTATACCACAGAATAAATTATAGTTGATTAAACGGTATATTATTAAGTTTTTTTAAATAAATTAATGTTCTGATGACTTTGTCTACCCTCGTAGCACCTGCTACGGCGGGCATAATGCGCCTTCCGTGATTAAAATGTATGAAAAACTATTCACTATTTATGTTTAAGAAGGAAAAATACGAGGTTTGTATAATATATAGCAAATAAGTTCAGCATAAATCGTATCATTTAATGAAAATATTATCCGTTAATTTTGTTGTTATAAAAATACAAACACAGAGTTCACTTTTATTTATCTAAGAACTTTTATTTTTTATTCGTAAAAAGGTTTTATTACGAGAATATCCAGCCAGTTTCATTTATATAGATAAAGTCAATGTATAGAAACATATTTCGTTATAGGTAGATGTGAAGTGAAAACTTGACATTGGAAAGCTCTCGGGCATAATCAACAAAAGCGGTTTCGAAAATAGTATTTTCTCTAAGGAAACTTAACAGGAAAGTGGACCTCTTAGCAGTTTGACACAATCCTATGAAAAATTTACTAAATCTGTGTATTCCCCTGTTTCCTCCGAATACAGTAAACTTGTTTATTATATTTATATCCTGATATTTTAAAGATGAAGATGAAGAAGTATGTCCCTATCATTTTATTTTTGTTTATAAACTGTACATTTTTTTTTGTATTGAACGTCCAATAACGCGAGTAAAACTGGGATTTTTGGAAGTTCATCTTGAAAATCCAAGGGTTTATAAGAGAAACTAAAATGACAGGGACATAGGTTACTTCACAATAAAAAATATCAGAATATCAAATTATAGAAGGAGTTTATTATATTCGGAGGAAAAAACATCGATTTGGTAAATTTTTCATAGGATTGTGTCAAATTCTTAGAAGGCCGCGCACGATCTTAATCATTCTTAATTCAATCAACTCTTAATAATTTTCAGTACATTTCTGTGCATATTATGTTGATACGGTATGAACCAAAATTGGAATGGGCAATTTGCAGAATTCAACTTTAAATGCATCGATACAAATTCGATAAGCGCCACCTAGCGTCGAGCGGTGATATAATCAGTGTGACGCTTCGACAACAGATGGCTCAAACGTGACATTTGTGACGAAAGTATTCTCAACGGTCGATATTAAACATATTGTATGTACCTATTATGGTATGTATGTAGTGATTTTAGATAAAATATTATTTTTCATATTATTCTTTTGTCATACAGATATGTTTCTATGTAATTTTTATTTAATCGATTACCTATATTTACTCAGTTATTGTATGTATAAATGAGTAGAACATAAAATATTATTAGAATCTACCTATGATTAGAACCAAAATGCTATTTTTAATTACCTAAATTTTATTTATTAAGTACTCATAAAGAGTCGTTTTGCTAATTCAAATATTTTATTATACTACTCGTAATATAATTTACAAGCCATCAAATCTAAGAAGAAGGTACCTATTGACATTTCATTTTTTTCAAGTAATTTTCAAGCCGAAATAATTTTGCATGGGCGTAACTTACACTATTTCATTACCCTCCGCCGTAAAACCATGTAATTTATTACAATTTGTACAATTCTTAATCTAGGTAGTAACTCTGCTTTCTGATCCGCAGGCCCCGGGTTCGATCCCTGGCCAGGTCATACATTTGTGTGCATGAACATGTCTGTTTGATCTGTGTCTGGGTGTTATAAGCGTATATAAGTATGTATATAAGCCATCTGGTTACTTATTATAGTACAGGCTTCTAGCCTAGTTTGGGGCCAGATGACCATGTGCGGAAGTTGTCCCATATTATAAAAAAAATACAGATCCTTCAAACAAAGAAAAATAATAAGTACGTCTTAGATTTAATGGGATATATTATGTATAACTATTTGTGCCCCGCGGTTTCACCCGCGTAGTCTTCGTTCCCGTGGGAATATCGAGATCGTACTACTAATGTTATTTAAACTATCTATATACCGAATTTCAGCCCAATCGGTTGAGTAGTTTTGACGTGAAAGAGAAAACAACACATAAGAGAAAGCGTAAACATCCATCCATCCTCACAAACTTTCGCATATAAATATTAGTAGGAAGTAGGATTACTATAGATGTCCTTAGAATTTAAATGTAAACACTAATTAAGGATTTGGGTGTAATGGAACAAATTTTTGAATGAATGGGAATAACCCGTATTATTCTAGTAGTAAAACCAAGGTAATGAAAAAAAAAAAACAATGTAACCAAATCAAATATTGTAAAACTCGCAGTTGAAAAAATAAACCTTACAAATTTCATAAGCGTTCTTCTTGTAGAGGTATTTTAGTTTTCCGAACGCATGGTAGATTCATAACTATTATTGTTATTGATTTTATTTATTGACGTTTAAAAATTTCTTTTTGGACACACTTAAATAAATTCTCTTTGAGTTTGAGATTTGAACTGTTAAAACTTACAACAAAGTAACATAACGACTTCATGTCCCATTACCCTACCTACCTATTTCATGTCTACAGAGCTCACATACTCCTATCGAATTATGTTCCAAGAAGTTCTGTTTCAACTATGGAGTTAGTCTATATGCGATGACTAATTATTTTCGGGCAAAGTGCCAGGAGACAGGAATATAGGGCGCGGACGTCGGCGGCGAACTTTAGGCATTGAAAGGTTAACTTGCGTGCACTTGCATCATTCGAGGATGAGCTCGCATCGGGGTTTCATTGACATGATTCATATATAAAACAATATTAGCGAGCCCGGCCAGATTTCCTGTAATTAACATAACATAACATACATTCACGCCTTTTTTCCCGAAGGGGTAGGCAGAGGTGTACCTAGGACTCAGTCCCATAGTAGATACAGCCACATTTCGCCAGTATGTTGTTGGTCCCATTAGGGGGCCTATTGCCATCTATCGGGCACAGTTCCAGACTCCAGGCAGTTATTGAGATAATTCCTAATGGAATGGATGGAAATCCAATATTTAACACTTTGCCTGACCTGGGGATCGAACCCGGGACCTCTCCATTTCCTGTAATTATTTATTTATTAATTGGAACACCACCATTAGCTTAAGTTTTAAACATACATTATTATTATTTGTACATGCTAAGTGCCATTAATTTCGCTTAAAATAGCGCAACGAGCTATGGAGATGGCTATGCTCGGGATTTCTCTACGAGATCGCATCAGAAATGAGGAGATCCGAAGACGAACGAAAGTTACCGACATAGCCCAGCGGATTAGCAAGTAGAAGTGGCAATGGCAGATAGCAAGCACATAGCACATAGCACAGAGCACATAGCAAGAAGACCTGATGGCCGATGGGACTGTAAAGTTCTCGAATGGAGACTAAGTAACAGCGAGCGTAGCGTAAGACGTCCACCCACAAGGTGGAGAGACGATCTGATAAAGACAGCAGGATCACGCTGGATGTAGACCGCTTACAACCGGTCTAGTTGGATATCTGTGGCGGATATGTTCAGCATTCAGATATGTTCAGCATTCAGATATGTTCAGCATTCAGATATGTTCAGCATTCAGATATGTTCAGCATTCAGATATGTTCAGCATTCAGATATGTTCAGCAGTGGACGTTCTATGGCTGTGATGATGATGAGGAAGTATAAGTAAAGGTACATATAATACTATAAGACTTTTCTTCAAAGGGTTTATACCATTTAGTATTTAAATAAGGTGATAATAAAATATTATGATATTTAATTGGGTAAAATAATTTTTAAGTCTCCTGATTTTGTCCCATTCACATATCAGATTCAAAAAATGACAACATCTGAAACTTTCGCGTTTTCTAGTTTCGGGATCTCGCAAGTGGAGAGCAATCACTCAAGATAACCCCATTCCGTTGGGAACCGTGTGCGCGGAACACACAAGCCTGCGCCGATAACGTCTTGCATAAAATTGCTTTAGCTAATCAGTTAAAACGGTTAGGTAAGTACCCACCGTATATTAACAAGTGTATAGTCCGCACGGAAGTTGTGTATTGTTCTATTTTACTATATATCTTCTTTAATACGTAATATTGATAATCAATTTAACAGTATGCTGAATTTAAACGTTTTATAAGTATCATATTTCATTTTATAAGTATCAGGATATAAAAATCAGCATGTAAAAGGATTTTTTTCTATTTCATATTTTTTATTTATTTGACAAAATTATAATACAATATGTAAAAATAATTCAATGGTTTTAAATTCGGAGGAAACATAGGAAAATACGACACATCGATTTGGTAAATTTATCATTGCATTAAAAAAAATCAAATAAATGTCAAATAAATTCCTAAAAGATTTACTTTCATTTTCATTCAAATAAAAACATTAAAATCTAGGTGGCTAGAAATAGACGACTTCGGAATCTTGGAAAACCTCTTCCAATATCTCAAATATTTATAAATAAATTGTTAGGGCATATGTATGTGTATGCATAGTGTAGAGTTCCATACCTAGATACCAAGAACATACGACGCCATCGTTCCTTGCGCAAAGTATGGAAATATGCAGTAAAATGGCCTTAACTTTTGATTGCTTTAACTTAGCATCATGATTTTATAACAGCCACAAGGGACGACAAGGGACCGCAGATCTGAGTAGTTCATACCAATTTAAACTTTTCATCATTTCCAATCCATCATTTCCACGCGGTTCCGTTAAAAAGTGCCTTGACAGACGGAAAAAGTGATCCTATATATCTAATATATAAAATATCCTATATATATAAAAGGTTCCTTTTTTCCTTTTGAGGTACGGAACCCTAAAAAGGATTTCATTTTGCGTTCATTGTGTTCACGATGGAATAATATTAAGTGGTTATCTAAGTACTACCTAACCTATCTCTACCTACCTAGCTATAAAAGTTTATAAACTAATTTATAAAGTAAAAAATAGGTCCAAAGTAGGACAACGGAAGTTGTTGCATGAAGCGTGGCCAGTTCTGTGAAATGGCATTTTCTTTTCCGTTAAATGAATTGTTTTATAGGTCGTTTTATTTCTAGAAAGTACGAGAATAAACTTTGTTACTTAAAGCTTATTGAAATGTTACATGAAACCTAAAAGAGTTACTTTGTTGGAAAATTCATATTATTTTCACAATACTTAACTTCAGAAGCTGATTTTTTTACGGATGCATTTTTTCCGCTCCTAATTATACCTATAGATGTTGGAAATTTTAAGTAACTTACTAACCGTAACATGCGGCTTCACACATAGAAAAAACTTTTGGTGGTATTTCAGATTCGTCCTGGACCTTTCAGTATATTTACACATAAATATATATTTACATACTATATATTTACATAAATATTATAATACGATACCTATAATATTACTATGACTATAATATGACTGCCTCGGTGGCGTAGAGGGCGCATGCTCGACTGCCAATCAAGAGGTCCCGGGTTCGATCCCCAGGTCAGGCATAGTGTTAAATATTGGATTTTTCCATTAGGAATTATCTCAATAACTGCCTGGAGTCTGGAGCTCTGCCCGGTAGATGGCAATAGGCTCGCCTCCTATTACATGGGACCAATAACATATTGGCGAAATGTGGGTGTATCTGCTGTGGGACTGAGTCCTGGGTACATCTCTGCCTACCCCTTCGGGAAAAAAGGCGTGAATGTATATGTATAATATTACTAGTAACTGATAACTTTAGTATGACACTGTCTCAGAAAATGACGGTGGTGAGTAATACACAAAATAAGCACACAAAAGATTCATGATGTTCGTTTTTCCCGAAAACTATAACGTGGGTTTGTTCAAGTCAAGAGTGAATAGGTATTTACTGAACAAGCGTGCTCCAACTTAGGCCGCATCATCACTTACCAGCAGGTGCGGTCAAACGCCTGTCTCACATATAAAAAAATCTTGAATATTTGTGTAAAATTCATGTACGAGTACCTCGGTAGAAGGGTATGGGGTGTACGGTTGACAACTCCTGTAATGAATACATTAGATTAGGGACTATAAATATATACACATCTAGGATAACGTGCCTACCCGTACCTACCGTACCTAGCCGTGAGAACCGGCAGAGGGACACATTCGGAGAGTGGGCAGCAGCGCTCTCCATTTCCAAGTATTCCAAAAACTGCGATCACCGCCTGCTAAGCGTGCTGATTATGGCTAAATCCCCCCATATGAATAGTTAATGGCGTTCTATGGGGGAGGCCTATCTTCAGCAGTGAATATGTTCTGGCTGATGATGATGGTGATGCACACCTAAACCGCCGACCCACTAGCATAATCTAGCGGCTTTTTTTCATAAGGATTCCACGATAACAAGAGTCACCAGCATCTATCGATGGCTGAGGTATATACATCTATAGAGAACTTTAGTCGGATATATTGTATTGTATCGCAACATTATATACGACCGCTAAAGAGGTATTATTCAAACTTTATCTCGTGATCTACTAAATAGTTTTTATTAATCAAAGGTAGCGAACAACAGCAGGAAAGCGGCCGTCTAGGTCGACAAACACTAAGGAGGTTACCGTATATCGCTGAAATTAGGTGATTCGTTGTCACTTGTACCTACTCAAGTGTGATATAGGGTGTTCCGTTAATATGAATTGGCATCGATTTTAAGAATATTTGATTTTTTGGGTGCCGTATCCCAAAAGGAACCCTTATAGGGTAATCTAATAAATAAAATAATCTATTTCTATTTTTTTTATTGTTATAATTTTGATTTTAATGCTCAGTCTATTTTAACTTTATATTGTATAAAATGGTTATTTTTTTGCCTGAAATAAATCATTTTTTAATTAATTATAGGATCACTTTGTTGTCCGTCTGTCTTTCTGTCCGTCTGTCAAGACATTTTTTAATGGGAACGCGGGAGGTATCAAGTTAAAATTGATATCAACTACTCACATCTGCGAGTTCCTTGTGGCTGTAAAAAAATTTTACTTCTAAGTTAACGCAATCAAAAGTTATGGCCATATTACTGCAAATTGCCATACTTTGCGCAAGCAACTAGTAGATGGCGCTGTATATTCTTGGTATCTAGGTATGGAACCCTATACTATACATACATACATATGCCTTAACAATTTATTTATTGAACTGATTGATGACTTCAATCCTTTGTACGAGATAATGGTTAAGATATTAAATATAAATTATTTTCACTAGTCTCTTAAGTTAAAGTAGATTTAGAACCATTCAACTTAAGACTCTATGTAAAAATGTCAACTACTTAATTAATTATTATTTAAGTCTCCTTTACCTATTTGCATTGATAAAACTCTCGTTTGGTTTGATTTGAGCAAGGAATAGCTTTGGGTAGAAATATTTTAATAATAGCAGAAGTATTTTAATTAAGCAATTAAGATACACGTAACAGTTTAGTTCAGCGGGAAGACGTCTAATGCTGAATATTGGCCTCTCCCATAGAACGTCATAAATGGATTTTGCAGTAATCACCACGCTTCGCAGGTGGCTTGGTAATCGCAGTAGTTGGAATACTTAGAAAGGGAGAGCGCTGCTGCCCACTCTCCAAATATTCCCCTCTGCCAGATCTCACGGCTCACGGGTTTATAAAAAGGAGTCCTTTTATATAGCCAGGGGTCACACGGTCAGAGTTAGCTTTAGTAATTGTTAAATTTTGGTGGAACTCAGCCCTAAAAATATTATGACATTTTAGCAACCGCCTGTATGTAGTTGATATCCAAAACAGCTATCAGATAGCCGCTAAGATAACGGCCGAACTTGTTGCGACAGACTGTCCTAGAACCCGGCATGAACTCGAGTACCCTCAATACCATGTACCCGAATTGTTATAATAATATACGCTATCAGCATATTGCGCCTTAAAACTGTAACACTTGCCCGTCGCTACCTCATTCTCGATATCAGTTTATGACCGAAAAATAAGGCCTTTTTCTTTGTATAAACAACCGCGATAATCTTTTTTTGGTTTCATACTTAAATCGTACATTGATTCAGGATTTATTGTATTTGCTACACAGTTTGGAAAACTTAAAAAAAAAAGCATATATATTTTAAAATTAAATAATATTTACAGAGCGGATTGTGGAAATTATTTAGGTTCTTTTGTGGTATGTCATACCCAAAAATATATAACATCTTATTAAAATCTAGCCTACTTAAAGGCTGCCTCGGTGGCGTAGAGGGCGCATGCTCGACTGCCAATCAAGAGGGCCCGGGTTCGATCCCCAGGTCAGGCAAAAGTGTTAAATATTGGATTTTTCCATTAGGAATTATCTCAATAACTGCCTGGAGTCTGGAACTGTGCCCTGTGTGGTAGATGGCAATAGGCTCGCCCCCTATTACATGGGACCAATAACATACTGGCGAAATGTGGGTGTATGTACTATGGGACTGAGTCCTGGGTACACCTCTGCCTACCCCTTTGGGAAAATGTGAATGTATGTTATGTATGTACTCGTATGTACGTACTTAAAGGCTAATGAGTAACTTTAAACTGCTACGTAGACATTTAAAACAAAGTTACACGTAATTATTATAGAGGTTAAGCCGAAGCATTTTGTTCATGCGTTCTTGTTAAATAGCACTACACTATAATACTACATTTCACTGTCACTTTCACTACAAACTGTGCTACAAAACAAATCTAAAGATTTCGTCCTTTGAAATCTCCTTACTTAGGTACCTAGTAAGGGACCTAGTAAGGGTATAAAAGGACGAAACCTTTAGGTATTATAAGTAATATAATATGACTAAATGGTCAAGAGCTACCCTTGTAGAATGGTGCGAAAACATCAGACAAATCCTTCTATTTCACGATACTATTGTCGTTGTAGCAAGCTGCAGGTAGCATTTGTCAGTAACGGCACTCAATGACTAAGGTAGGAACGATATTAAATAACATTTTCATTTAGTATAATTGCCAAGGATCCATTTATTTAATTACCATGCTATAACGAAAATAGTGTTGGTTGTGATAGAGAACACTAATCATGCCAGCTTTTCGTTCCTACTTCTTCTATTTGTTATATAAATATGTACGTCCTACTAATCCTTTCCTATATGCTATAAAATATTATAAATGCGAAAGTTTGTGAGGATGGATGGATGGATGATTGTTTGATACTCTTTCACGCAAAAAAAGAATGGATCGGGTTGAAATTTGGTATGTAGGTAACTTAGCCCCGGAATAATACATGGGGTTCTTTTTATCTCGATATTCCCACGGGAACGAAGACTACCCGGGTGGAACCGCTGAGCACAGCTAGTCTTTTATATGAATACGGTATTTGCTAAAAATTAAAAATGCAAGTAAGTCCTTTCGTTTTCAAGGTTGGTATCTTTCAATCTAAGTAATAGTCATTCTATATAATAGAAAATGGTTCTGCATTACGAATCATTCTTAGCATCCATGTTCTAAAGGTAAACTATAGACATGATAGGTAACTATTTTCACAAACGATAACCAACCCTAGAACACGTAATAGAAATAGAAAACTTGTGCATGTGTGCGTGAATTGCACTTGTGGTGTTGTTATGTATGCAATAAATACTTTGTGTAGCCATCTCTTTCCTTCTCGACATTTCACTGATAGCTATGGCCTTGTCTAGTCGCATCTAATGCTGGCGTTAGTCCGTTTGAGCGTCACCAACTGACTTTCCAGTAACTGGATTGATTACTATCGTAATTATATCGCGCTACCAGGAAATATACTGGTATTACTCAAACTTACTGACACAGACACATACTAATTTTGTAGGTCACAGATACAATTAAGCTGTGGGTACAGGTACAATTATGCACACCTCAAAATTATTTTAACGGTCATTGGCACGGCTGTGTGCCTGGGTTTGATAGGTTTATATGAGAATATTAGCTCTGTTCAATATTTAACGTGTTGATTTATAATTTCAGGTAAGTGACTCTCGAGCTTCTACGTGTGAAGACAGGTCTGTGTTTTTCTGCTCTCATTTTAATGAGGTTATCCTCTATGTAATTTATTTCTAAATCCTAAGTATTCACTTGTAGTAAGATCAAATACGAAAGCGAAGTGAAAAAAGCTAAAAGTTCAGCGGCATGAAATGACATTATGATTCTATTGTTTGTGCTATTCCAGTGAATATTCCAGTGCCAGTATCGATCTACTAGATCGAGTATGCTTGCCTCAGCAAATGCACCAAATGTCCCTGTAGCGAGTGTTGACTGTGCCGGAGTGATGACCGGTATGTAGGTTACTCAGCGCGAACCGGCGAGCGGCACCGCGCACCCCTTGCCTCTACCCGCGAACCACGCAACTACTTCTATGATTAGTGCACTTCTATACTATAACATCACATGCACTTTTCATAAGCATAACCAAGAATAACTAAATGAAATATATTTCAAATAAATTTTAGTTCATAAAGACGTTAGACCGTTTTTCCAAGCCTGTAAATATAACGACTACTCGACGAGTTAACGTATTGATTTGCAAATCTCAAATGGCAAAGTGCATCGCTATATTCAACAGCTACCCAACAAGTGGCAACGGCGAGTTAGGTACTTGGGCACAGATTACAAACATCTCAGCTCGACGGCAATGTGCCACGATGACTGCTATTATTGGACGGTGGGCCTATGCATTATATTTATATCAAGTGCTACCAATGGTCACTGGGGCAAGTTCGCTCGCTTCTTCAAACTCGCAATAAAAATCGGGCAAGTTCGCGCTCAAGACCGTGGCCTGTGTAAACACGCCTAATTTTTAAAGATTCGCCAACGTTTTTTTGTGACCCAGATAATTTAATTCGAACTTCCTTTTTATTAATTTTCTTGAATCTTAGGGTTTGGTCGAATGACAAACTGCCCATTAAAGTTATGTAGGTGAACACATTTTACAAAAGTCGACCTCGATCGTTATAATAACGTCATACAAAAGAGATCTACTAACAGATTTATAATACTTATACCTAATAGAATGTGAGCTAAGCGTTTGAGTTATCTCAAGGCGAAATTTTAAACGGAACGATAACAAAGTGACCATCAAATTAGGAGATCGACAACCGGCCGTGACTCTGTTTACGCACACACTAACTTACAGTCTAAAGCTGAAGGATTTTTACGATAAGATGACACAAAAATTAACAGAAACATATTATAACACTCATCCGATACGAATACGTCGCAGTTTGCCCTATATTCCATATCTATGTATTAGCGGTTTTAGTGAAAGTGCGTTTGCTGCAACACTCAAGGTTTCAACACCTGCATTGGTTGCATCGCCATGGAACGCACGCAAACGGGGAATTTCGCTTTCTATTTTAGCTGTGTTAGACTAATTAGGATCAAATGTAGGAGTTATAAACGCTGTTTCAAGAAAGAAGCGTGGCACATTTGGAACGTAGCCAAATATGGCGAGGCGGTAGATTTCAGAGGAACAATTTACAAAACTGTGTGCAATGATCTCTCCTCATTATTATAAATTACCGTTCCGTAGTGAAAACAAAGAGTCACTTTCTAAAGCGCAGTTCGTTTGAATCGCGATACTCTGTAGATGATCTCTAAACGAACCATTAACTAATGCGGATGTATTCGTGTAGATGTGACGATAAACCAAGCCTTATATTTTAATAAAAAGTGATATTATTAAATTAAACTCAAATTCAAAATAAACATTATATAAAAATTCTTTAAAAAAATAATTTTAAACGTCATAAAATAATAAATCCATGCGAAAATATATTACCTCTACAAGAAGAACGCACAAAAAACTTTTAGTGTTTATCCTTTCAAATGCTAGTTTTACAATATAAAATTTGGTTACATAAGTAATTAAATAAATTTTATTGAATTATATCGCATATATTTATTTATTGTTTATACCCTAGGACGATTTAACCACTTTATACCTGACGTTTCAAACACTGCACTATTCGTGGTCTCAGGAATACTTGATGACCTAATATTCATAAAAATTATTATAAAATTTAACAAATAATTGAATTTATCAAACTTGCTGATATTTTTTACACATTACTACCGTTTTTAGGTATCTTTTACATTCGTCAGTTATGGTTTTTAAATCCCATGTCATAGCGGGCAAGCCTTGGCATCTAACAAGCACAGCTTCAGACTCCGGGCTGTCATTGCGAAAATTAGTTATGGAAAAATCCCATAACGAACCACTACACCACCCAGGCATAATGTGTCTTTACCAGTTAAATACATACTGACCAGAAATACATAGAGACTCAGGAAGAGGATTTAAGCCATGTCAATTGTTAACCGACATAGATCTTGATACTTCTTCGAAGCATTATCTGCTTCCCCGAAGCATTTTTCGTGTTGGCCCAAAGTGCGTTCAGAATTTTAAAAGGATATCTGGTACAAGGGAATAAATACTGCGATTTGATGAGATCATAATATACATACTTAATACCCTATAATATGTATTATGTTTATTATGCATGCACTTGTATATTTTTGGAATTAATTAAAAGAAAAGCGACATAAAATATAAATGGACACCCAATGTTAACATTGTAACTTCAATTACACGTTTGTACAACTATATCACATATGAATTCAACAACGTCATACTTAATTTTCTGTCTTTGAATCGTATTTCCATTAAAATAAGAATTATTATTGTGAAACATAACATAAACATAACATACATTCACGCCTTTTTTCCCGAAGGGGTAGGCAGAGGTGTACCCAGGACTCAGTCCCATAGTAGATACTCCTACATTTCGCCAGTACTTATGTTATAGGTCCCATGTAATAGGGGGCGAGCCTATTGCCATCTACCGGGCACAGTTCCAGACTCCACATTACTACCGTTACTACTACTACTACTACTTCTCCAGGCAGTTCGATCGAACCCGGAACCTCTTGATTGGCAGTCGAGCATGCGCCCTCTACGCCACCGAGGCAGTCAACATTGTATTGTGAAACAAAATAATTATATTTTAAATGAAAATTAATAATGTTTCCATTGAAGTATTATTGTAGATCTTAGTGTTACAATGCTGTTACAGCATTGTAACAGCATTGTAACAAAATGGACACAAGGGTTTGTTACCAATAATATTTGGTGTATTGTAACTTCATCTACATTGGAAACATTATAATATATTATAAAATAATTTTATACATAAATAATTTTATGTGTGTATTAATTTTAAGTGGAATATGACTGTATGGTCGAAATAAATAATTTTTGGTTTTTTATTTTGTCTTTTTTTTTATTTTTAATTTTCAATTGCAATAAAATTATTTTCTTTCACAATAATAGTTCTTATTTTCAGTCTGACCTTGTTGAATTCATATGTGATAAAGTTGTACAAATTGACACACAATGTTGTTCATATCATCTGAAAAAAACTTTAAATGTTACATGACCCCTAATGTTAATTTGTTTCGATGTAACGATGCTTTTCATTTAAAAATACTTAAAACCTGTAACATTGTAACATTGCAAAAGTCATACTTGCAGTTGTTTTATCAAAATGACATAATATAGATCATTTTGAAAAAGCTATTAAAATGTGTATATGACACATACTGTACAGAATAACTGCAAGTAAAACACTGTATAGAATAACTAAAAATAAAACAGCTGCAAATAAATTATAAACCTTAAAAAAAATTAAATGACTGTGCTGAAAACTATGTCACATTGAGATACAATGTTATTCATATTGGGTGTCGAAATATATAATAAATTAAGTAAAGTAAACTTTTATTGAATTATTGAAAAGTAAGAAATTTTCCATTCCCCATATTTGTTTTTCTATCAGTGTACTCTGCTATTCGAATGGGGTTTTAGTCATGCATGAATAAAAATATAAACGGCAAACTGTGTAAGTCAGCAAGGCTGCATACATTATAGTAATTTTAAATTTAAATGCCTCCCTGGAGTCACGTTTCTCGTATGTCTGGAATTCTAGATTTCTCTTAACTCAACATATGACTATGAATGACTAACCATAGAACGTTCTCCGATAAAATAAGCAAAAACGAAAACTGGTACAATGTAGGCTGACTATGGAATAAGATTTTATTTATATATTTTACAGGGGTTTAGATTTTTTCTTTAGCTACTTATTATGTCTATAGCCTACACCTACGTGATACAATCATGAATCTGCCGTTTAAATGGAGTAATAAAAAATACCTAACAAGTTTTTAATTAAGAATAAAAATATAATATTATCTTCTTGAGCTTTGAGTTCCTCAAAATGACTAAATTGCTACTGAGACATTAAAAAAAAAATTGAAATCCCAACACATCACATCATTAACCCGAAGATGTCCACTTGCTGAACATAGGCCTCCCCCGTAAAACGCCATAATATGGGGGGGGGGATTTCGCCGTAATCACCACGCCTATGGCAGGCGGCTTGCGATCACAATATTTGGAATTGGTGCCGGAGAGCGCTGTTGCCCACTCTCCGAATATGTCCCTCTGCCAGCTCTCACGGCTCTCACGGGATGAGAAAGGGGTGGTCCTATTATATAGTATAGTAATATACAACCCAACAAATACTGGTAAAAATTAGAATCAAATCATGTCAATACATTATGTAATCAATTACGAAATATAGCCTGTAGGAATATATATATATATATATATTTTTTTATTAGGATAGTGAGTGACAAGACGAGTAAATCAGGTGTCTGATGGTAAGCATCATGATTGCACATATCAGACACAGTGCCACCCAGTGTTTTAAAATTCAAAATACTGCGTGGCACTACACTGCGCCTGTCACCCTGAGATATTAGTTGTTGAATCTCGTCATGCCTAGCAATTTCGCTGGTAACATTGTATTTATAATAATTATGTGATTGGATAGTAATGACATTATATTGTTGCCTGTTATGAGACTGATCATTATTTTTTACTTTAAAAGTGACTTCCAAATACGGTATAGTTTCCGCTGTCGCTTTTACCTTGCACTAGCTGGTAGCGGTCGGCGGCCGGCCTAGTTTCGCGCTAGAAATAGGCGCCGCCCCCGCCTCGCCTGCACTCATAAGCTAAGTACCTAGTCGCTAAAGGACACGGTTCTCCACATTATGTATGCATGCACTGGCCCTTTCACACATCCCTCTCAAAGTTACAGCTTCAAAGGATGACAGCCCCTTTGAGTGAGCGTTTAGGACATAGGAAGTCATTAATAGGATCCTTGGTTGGCAGATTGGTTAAGATTTCAAACTTACTTGTTTTTAAAATTTTAAATGTTTTTTCTGAAATAGTGTAGAAGCACCCATGTGTTTAACAACTACTATATATTATGTACGTCTGGTATAGGTCTGGCCGTTCAAAGCCATCGAACGGCCGTTCGATTGCTGAAAGTCTTAGCTGATTTTTATGTCAACTGCTGGAAATTCCAGTCGGCTATCGAAAGGTCGGCTATTAATTACAGTCAATGGATGCAGTCGGTCTCCCGAATGGCACATTAAATACTAACTCGTGAAGTGAATACAATGAAATTTCAAGCACTCTCAAGTTCAACCACGCATTCACTAAACCACTTGTGAGTTAACGGTCGAACAAAAGAAGTCCCAAAAAGGTAGAAAAGATTATAGTCATATTAACGAGTACTGGGCAACAAAGTGTTAGCACATCAGAGGTACAAAAATGTTAACAGCTCATTGGAACGAATAATTGACGTTGTAAAAACGGTTCAGGAAACTCGGGTGAGAAACCTTTTCAAGTTCAAAGGCAGGCTGTTAAAACTAATTGTAAACAAAAGGGCGATGGAATTGCTTAAATGACTGTCAAATATGTGAGTAAACATACCTTCACACCTACGCCCGCTGCCTTGGGTCGGTAGCTTTTGGACATGTTTTTAACCCTTGACCGAAAAAGGAAGGGAGAATAACTTTGACATGTGTTTCTGTGTGTCTGTCTGTGTCGTAAGTCCTAAACGACTGGACCGATTTTGATGTGATTTTTTGTTTGAAAACTGACCTGATCGAGAGTGATCTATGAAAATCGATTCAGTTTTTTTTTGGAGAGGTTCCCATGGGGGTCCCGGGGAACAGTCTTCCGCCGAGAGCTGGGGCGACATGGGTTCGCGGTTGCATTCACCATCTCGCCTCTGCGGTAGGCCCAGAATGATGACCGGGTCTCAGCGGCTGTAGGGAGGGTGACCCTACACATCTGGCCATCCCCTCGGCTTGTGGGGTCATGTGACCAGGCAAGTCAAAATCGGTTCAGCTGTTTTAAGATTATCTAATGCTGTTAGTATTATTTGCTAATGAGCAACTGCAACGGTCCGATCGATTCGAAATTTGGTATCCTGTTACATCACGAATATTGCAACGATTGGTAACCTTGACCTCATGCTACAGCATCAGGTTCACATAGGCCAGTAGTCAATTATATCGTGTTTGAGTTCATTGACATCACATAAATGTTGCCAGGGGGTCATCATCTATCTGCAACATAATATTATGCTGCACGCAGACCCTTCGGATGATAGAGTAGGAAGAAGAGAAGGAGCGGGTTTTTTAAACTTATAAATTTACACTTGTGTTTTACAACGTAGCGTTTAGTATTATATATGTGCTCATAATTTTGTATTATAATATGACTATAGTATAGGTAATATCCTGAGGTAGTAATATTCTTTTTTTTTTAATAATATATAGTAAAACTGGCCATATCAGACACAGTGCCACCCAGTGTTTTAAAAATCTAAATTCTGCGCGGCACTGCACTGCGCCTGCCACCCTGAGATATTAGTTGTTGAAACTCTTCATGCCCAGTAATTTCGCTGGTAACATTGCTCTTCAGACCGGAACACAGTAATGTTTGCACATTACTGTGGCGGATGAATAATTGGCAAATGTGTGGTACATCTCCAGGCGGCCCTCTGCAAACCACTACAAAAAAAGGGGGTCCAATGTTTAACACTTTGCCTGACCTGGGGATCGAACCTGGGACCTGGATCTGGGACATCGGCAGTAGAGCTTGCGCCTACCACGGCACCGAAGTAGTCGAGGAATAAAATATCACACCTGACCTCAGATCATACAAACAACACCTGACAATAACTACCTCGGTGCCTCGGTGGCGTTGTGGGTGCTAGCTTGACTGCCGACCATGAGGTCCCGGGTTCGATCCCCCATTCATGCAAAGTGTTATTGTATTTTACCATTAGGAATTATCTCATTGATAGCCTGGAGTCTGAAACTGTGCTCGGTAGATGGCAATAGGCTCACCCCCTATTACATGGGACCAATAACTTACTGACGAAATGTGGATGTACCTACTATGGTACTGAGTGCTGGGTACACCTCTGCCTACCCCTTTGGGGAAAAGGCATGATTGTATGTTATGTTATGTGACAATAACTAGTACGAAGTACTGACTACTCGTAACGGATCCTAATTAGCTTAATTAACATAACATAACATAACATACATTCACGCCTTTTTCCCGAAGGGGTAGGCAGAGGTGTATCCAGGACTCAGTCCCATAGTAGATACACCCACATTTCGCCAGTATGTTATTGGTCCCATGTAATAGGGGGCGAGCCTATTGCCATCTACCGGGCACAGTTCCAGACTCCAGGCAGTTATTGAGATAATTCCTAATGGAAAAATCCAATATTTAACACTGCCTGACCTGGGGATCAAACCCGGGACCTCTTGATTGGCAGTCGAGCATGCGCCCTCTACGCCACCGAGGCAGTCAGAGGTAGCTTAATTAAATAACGAAAATATCTTAAAATATAGTTAGTTAATAGTAATATAAATGCTGGAGGAAAAACTGAACCGGCAGGTGTAAGGGGATATTAGTTATCCTCTATTAACCTATAAAAACTCAGATACTTGACTATGATAAGAAATTTTACATCATCATCATCATCTCAGTCGTTGGTAATCCACTACTGAACATAGGCGTCCTCCATAAAGGGGGGGGGTTTGTCAATACTCGACACGCTTGGCAGGTCTAAACTTTAGACCCTGGAATAAAACATAAGGTACTTGTATCCCGATATTCCCACGGGAACGAAGGCTTCGGTTGAAACCGCGGGGCACAGCTAGTGTTTTAGAATAGATAAAATCCAATCACCTAAATTAGACTTTTCTGCACTGACTGTAATGTGTATTTTCAATAGTTATTTAAAGTTTTGTAACAGTAAACTACATCACCCAGTTTGAACGTGACAAGGCTCAGGGCATGAACTTAAACTGCGATAATGTTAGTTTCATTGATTTCCTAGCGACTAGCGAGGTAAAACATTATCGAATGCAGACATTGTGTCGCCACTAAGAATCGTTACTGCTTTCCTTTGTTTCAAATTCCTCCCCGAGGTAAGCGTACAAATAATGACCGTGAAAAATCGCAACACATAAAAAAGAATGACAATAGTCATTCAGACAATGATTCGATAAAACAAATTGCTTGCAGAATTAAAACAAGCCACAAGTTTTGTTAATTGCACACATTCACCGCGATTAATCGTCATACCTTTGCCAATATAAGTCTGATCAAGTTTATTTTGAGAACAAAAACAAATCTCAGATGTCGGTAAGTGGTGAGGCCGTCTAACCCAGATACCATCTCGAAATTCAACGGATCAATACATGGTATGACCCGTAAAAGCTACGGGGTACTTGGATGGAATCCTTTGCTCGTGTAAGCGTGAACTTCGACCTGGGTTTTGGAGGTCATTAACATTTGGGCGGTCGGGTCGCGGAACTGGGTCGTGTGGTGCGCCGCGCCGAGGGCGGTTGCAGCGTTGTCATGGTTACGCTGCCGCCACCTCGTCGGCGCTCGCCACCAGACACGCCAACGATCAATCTGAACGCTCATTCAGTGCCACCAACTTAGCTGTTCAGATGGACAAAATTGGAACTACATTCTCTCAACTGTCATTTTGAGGACTCCCCAGTCAAAAGTTACAACTAGCGACGCTGTTTACTAAGCAGATACAGTGGTCTGTAATGCGCAGAATTCGATACGAGCTACGTGTATGTAATACCCGACGTCAGATGCTGCGCAGGCAACGAGAGCGTGCAGATGTGCGGCTTCATGACGTCATTCATTCTACATTTGATAAGAAAATGTAGGCGACTTTCAGTAATTTCCATAACTTTACATACAATCAAGAAAACCCATCAGGCTAATTTCATCTATTCAATATTGCTATGTTCAATTTAGAGTAACAAATGCATTGAACGTCCAAAAACATATTTAATTTTGATTAATAGTTCCAAATATTCGTTCAGTTTTTGAAACAGTTTCAAGTTCTCATTTTCAAAGGCCCACCACAATCGATGCAATTCAGAGGTGGGGGCCGGATGCGTGCGGTACGACCACTGAAACTGTCGACTATACCATTGTTTTTTACTTTTCTATTTTAATTTTCATTTTTTAATACTAATTAAATGTTTGTACAAACTAACTAACATTACTAACATTAGTTTTTAAGATTTCATATATACTAATCTATCTACTATCATTGGATCATTTGGTCTGAATTAAGAATTTTATTATTATTAAAAAGCAGTCTTGACTGACTGACACTCATCAACTCTTGGACCTAATCCTCGGGCTAAGAAAATTAAAACTTTTCAGGTTTAATCCTAGGAATGGATGTGGACTTTTTTAATGGAAACACTACAAACTTTCTACAACTACGAGCCGGCTACGGCGTAGAGCCTCTACGACACGTAGTAATATAACATAATATTGTTTTCAAAATCCATAACATAGTATAATAAATTAGTATTAAACCATTGACTCTCATCAACAAAAGAAAATATATAATTAATATGTCTGTCCCTTTTGATAGTTTAGTCTATGCTGTCCCACTGCAGGGCAAAGACCTCCTCCAAATCTTTCCTCATATCTCTTTACTGCGCCACCCATTTCCCTTTTGATAATATATTATACCAAAAATACCTCAAGTCTATAATCAAGTAGTCACACTGCGTCCGCGGCTTGCGTCACCGTCCCGCTCCTAGAAGGTACCCGAATATAGGTCAAAGGGGGCCGAGCCACTGTCACTGCCATACTATGTATATATGTACATTATATAGCTGTACTGTTGGGTATAGGTATGGGTATAACGTTGCCACGTGTATCTCTAGGGCGACCTTCGAAATTTTGAGAGGTCAGACCCGGCGTAGCTGGGCTACGCCTTTGATATGAGCGTGAGCCTATTTCGGTCGGTTTGATTTTTAAATTAGGTTAAGACGAACGTCATAATATTATGTTTCTTGTACTTGTTATACTTTGATTGCAATATAATTTGATTTTTTAAGACTTGTTCCTACGTAAATAATAAACAACTGACAGACACATACGTTAATTAAAATTATACAATTTTATCCGAGTAAATTAAAAATAATATTGTTCTTGTATCGTTGAGCAAGTTTCACATATTTTTGCAAACACTTTTAGTTAATATTTTTAGCATTATTTTTGTAGTTGACCCTAATTACTCTACACTATCCCACACAGAAACATGATGTGCACATGTGTTAAACATATTAACATTAAGTAGGTAGTTCATACAAGATTTTAAAAGCTTCAAATTAATTATATGTTTTGCAGTTGATTGTCAATCTAAGCCTCCACAACCAATCAACCACAACCAGTAGTGGTCGGTGACATACAATTTTCGTGGCCGCCGTGTATGTGGCGAGTCCTTACAAAATGCATGAAAAACATGTCATTTTTGTTTAGTTCATATAAAATTTTAAAAGCATGCAAATAATAATACGTTTTAGGTACATCATCAATGTAAGGCTCGGTCCAAACGAGTATTCGATCACAGCCAGCATTGGCCAGTGACATTCAATTTGCGTGGCCGCCGCGTGTGTGGCCAGTCCCTGCGAAATGCGTGTGAACTTTTTGTCACTCTCCACCGTATCTGTGATCGGCGGTTCGTTTGCATCGAGCCTAATTAATTTATTGCACCTAATCAACTTGTTAACAGTTACTAGTAAAACTTATTTATAGTTCAACGTACTAATTAATTTATTAAATTCAATTAACATTGATTAATTATTTATTATATATAATGTTTTTAATTATAGCTGTAACAGGTTTAAGTAATATCTTGTTTAATTTAATCATACTCGAATCTGCAATGATAGTTGCAGCAGCAACGTTCTCGAAAAGAAAAACTGGTAGACAAAATATTACGTTCTGCGTAAACGGAGTATTAAGAAAAGTAATAGTAGAGTAAAAGATGACCTGGTGTTTAATTATAATGAAAAACCTTAGCGACGTTTCTGTAACTCGTGGTAATTCTATTTCCATTGTGTGCCCAGTTTGATAAGCTTCCCAAATTCGGCTGGTCATGAATGAACCCGTCAGCTTGTCCGATTACAAATACAAATGCACCAGAGACAAAATTCTAAGGGCCCCTGACATTGGCTCTGACCTAACCGCACCTTTTGGCACTTGCCTTGGCATTGTAGCACCCGCTCGCTATCAAAATTTATAAAATAAATACCGGCCTCTACCTTAGCCTCTCAATTTTTTTTATATATAACGCGGCTATATATAGATTTTGGCTCGTATATAGTCGCTTTGTTCGCTGTGCTTGACTAAAGGTCAGGTTATAATCAGGTGCTCGATTCTGTTACTTCACCAAGTTAATAGTACCTATCTCAATTGAGTGTCAATTTCAATAAATAAAAAATTAAATTGATAAATTATTATTTCAAGTACCCGTCGTACATGAGATAAATTAATCCGTAATTTTAAAGAAAATGTCGATGTGACGTAAATTTATTACAGGTATTATACAATATACATTAGAATAGCTAAAATAAAGTATCACTGGGGTGTTAATGTTTTTTAAAATGCTTGAGCCAATTTCAGCCTTGTCCATTGCCTGGCCATATTGTATTGAAATGGGTACCGTTGATTTTAGGCAAAGATAAAGAATCTAGTTCCAAATATAAAGCAGGGTACTGTAGGGTTGATGTTATGTTGTGACGCGCATGCTACGGATTCTGTGAACGTTTTGGTGGTTTTATGGAAAGTATTAATGGCAACGTGTGATTTCACGGAGATCTATGGCATGTGCGAGGGCGCGATGGCAACACAGGGAGGGGGATGCCATCGCGACAGATGATTGTAGAGCGAGATTGAAGATGGTGGGCTTGGAATAAATCATGTAAAATATATGCTGAAGTGTTCGAGTATTATTTAATGGAAAAGGCACGATTACAGTACACAATATTTTAATTAATATTGTGTATAGGGCATATAGTGATCGAGTTTTAATTGTAAAACACAAGGTATCAAACAGATTTGAGAACAATAAATTGTCCTTATCATGATATTATTACACCTCTAGTAGGCGTTTAAAGCATATTTACGAGACTTATAGAATATCAGAACCTAGCAGCTTATCACTTAATAACATAGGTAAACGAGTAACTATTATTAAATGCGCAGAAAACTTAGATTTTCCTAGATTGTATTATACAAATTACTTGCTTTGGTCGATTGCAGTTGCAGTACTACACCTACAGAATGATTTCATAATTTATTAATGTTATTGTAATAATCTTCGAATGTTATAATAGCATAAATTACATTATTTTCTTTGTGTGTGGTGTACAATAAAGTATTATCTATCTATCTATCTATCTATATAGCAACATACTGTCAATGTCCCTGGTATTGCAGATCTACTATAAGGCAAAAACTTATGGCATAAATAAAGCTATTTGATTGATAAACATAGCGTGGTGAAAACAACATGTTTTTCGGAACATTGATTGGGTAACCCAGTAGCCCATAGCCCTGAAGGCCTCTGCGGGAATCAAAGCATGTCGAACATCACGTAGGCCAGACCCTTGAGGGAAAGCGAGATTAGTCGCCTATTAGAATCTGCCATAAACTTTCCTATTATTTCTTGCAGTACGTAGACAACAAACATTTAAAAAGATTTGAAGATATTGATCAACATTGCAAATGTCAGGTCATAGTTCGAGCGCGAGTTCGTGCACTCAACTTTGATATAAAAGATGGTGATTCTAGGCATTATCTAGGCAGTGAACGAGAGGATTTTGAGGGTACTTTAAGAGTTCTCGTCTCTCGTTTTCGGGCGCATTTCTAGAAATTAGCAATTCAAAATGGATGCACCGACCTGCGGCGGCTGGGCGCGTGCGCGGCGTCCCAGTTCTACGTCCGAGGTCGCGGGTTCGTTCCCCGATCCGTATTGATCGGGACTCGAGGCCGGAAGTGATACTCCGTTGCAGTGGAACTCAGAGAGAGGATAACACCACCTTCATTCATATTTAATTGTTGTCATAAAGTATTCATAAAAATGCTATGGCTATAAACGATTTAATGGGAAGATTATCTCTGCAATCCCACTTGAACAACAGTTATTGATAAATTATTTTGCTAATAATAATCCTGGAACGTTAAATAAACATGCAATGTTCTACGAACATAGTGAATGTAATGCGAGTCATAATCTAGACACACTTGACATTGACACAAAATTACCAGTGTAGAAGGAAAATATTGTTCAACGTTTGATCTACATAGCTCGCTGTGTCCTTAACATTAACGTTTATGTATCCTTTTAGATAATATCACTTATTTTATTGTTAAGATGATGATTTTATTGAAATTCATAACTAATCGTGTTCTTAGGTTCCTCTGAAAATGGTCCAAATTTTAAGATTTTACAATCTATTACAGTTTTTTGTATTTTTTGCTTGACTATTTTTTATTCACTGCAATCATTAAGAATTAAAAAAAGGATCGCCACATGATCGCTTTAGATCTAAATATAATTAATGAACGATTGATTAATTCAAGTAATCGATTAATTTCATTGATCCACGTTCACGTTCATTCGATTCTCGAGTACATTTGGTACAGTTACGGTTGCGTCAAGGGTTGACCTTCATCAGACACTAATAAATAAATTACATTATCAACAGCGCAGCGAGGTCGTTAGTGTACGTATCCACACCAGCACACATCCTCAAAGTATGCCGCCGTATGCTCAGTACATTACAACTAATCTACGCCTGTATTGTCATTTATTGTTATAATGTATCATAACTATTAGCATAAACACACGCACACAGCTATCGTTATCGGCGGCGGGGGTGTTATCAGTTCGATATAAGTAGGCCCCGGAGGTGGGTCAATGACGTTCGTTCACCCGATGCAACCCGCACGTGTTGGCCTCGCGCCTCGCACTCCCGCCCTCTTCCCTCGCGGCTCTGGGGTGCCTCGCCCCGCTATGAAATTTATGTTGGGTAACCTTTCGGCTAGTCAATAATGCACTTAAGGCGGGTACTGCATAGATCGCGTATATTACTCAATAACCTACGTTACGAGCTTTTAACTACTTCAACCGCTCAATCGTAGCGTAGGTGCGCCCTAATCGAATTAGCTATGTCTTTCAGGAGTCCTATATTATTGTTCGTATTTATATTAGTTTGAGCAAATATACGGGTTCCCTACAAATGGTAAGTATAAGATCTACCTTTGTCTCTCCCTCTGTCACCTTGTTGTAATATTTAATATGTAAGTACATAATATATACATAATATATACATAGTACGTATAATAGAATATACATTGGACGAAGAGTCTATGAAGTACTACGTTCCACATTACCATATTAAAGCTTGCACGGTCATAACCTAGGTCTCTGTATTTCCTCAGCTTAGGTTATTATAAGGCTAGCCTAACATTTTACGCAAGCGGCCATATAAAATACAACATTTTATGGTTTTCTTGCAAAATTTACTTAGTTTTTGTATTCATAAAGTTTGTTATTGTTATAAGTTATTCTTAAAAGTAAACTTAAAAAAACTTAAAAGTTCATTTTACACAACATAAAATCACGCCTTTTCCCGAAGGCAGAAATGTATCCAGGACTTAGTCCCATAGTAGGTACACCCACATTTCGCCAGTATGTTATTGATCCCATGTAACTTTCTAATGGAAAAAGTCAACAATAACACATTGCCTGACCTGGGGATCGAACCCGGGACCTCATGATCGGCAGTCGAGGTTGCGCCCACTACGCCACCGATTCAATTCATTTTGAAGTTACAAAAGCCTAGATGAATAAAATCATAGTCAAAATATTTCGCGGACACACGAGAAGGTTCACATAAAAAAGTCCCGTTCACATAGGTAATTATTGGAATCGTAATGGTTTTAATAAAAAAATAATATAAAATAAGAGTTTATTGCCACAAAATAATAACATAAAAAAATTGAAAAATTACAAGGTAGATAATATTATAATCCCAACAAGATACAAAATAATAATAATATTGACTATTTATCTACGCAGTACCTATATAACCTAAAGTAATAATATTTTATATTTATTATTTAATTATAATTAACTTTTTTTTTTATTTATTATTATTTTGTATATCACTCACAGAGTAGTGACTATGTACCCATTATCATACAAAATATTGTGTTCAGTTGGGCAGTTGCTCCCGTCAATAGATTCAAGGCTGACATCATTCAGTAGTACTACTGCCCCGGTTTGCATGTGCGTCCCAACGTTTCAATCAGAGTATTGATCAACTTGACGAATGAGATTTACTCGTAGTTGACGCACTGGCCGGTAGGGCTGTGCTGTATTGGATTTTAGATTTATAGCATTAATTTCGTCATGTTCTAGGGTAGCGGGTCATGCGTACGGGGAAACTGGGCTTTCTTTGATAAATTTAGAAGAAAAACAGAAGCGAATCTGCCTCAACCAAATAAAGATGAAAGCAAAGAATCTACGTATAGATTCGATCTTATCTATACATTCAGTTATAAACGGGGAAATAGGGAATTTAAAGTTTTTTTTTTTTGCAAATTGTAGAAAAGGTAAAGGTCTAAAAATGCACTCCATCCAATTAAAAAAGAGTAAAAACTGCAAAAACCTGGTTGTCTATGTTTAGTGGAGTGGAATGTGGAGTGCATTTTAAGGTTGGACAATCTCTGACTAGATGCGTGTTTACGTTCCGGGATCGTATTATGTTTCAATCCATACGTCATTCGTCATTTGTTGCGCTTTCGTCTTATTCTCATCTATCACATTAACTCTCGTCATCCGCTCATTATATTTCAAAAATTCTACTCTCTTACGGCTTACTTACTCCCGTAACTCTTTGGTCACAACCATCTCCACAATCTACCTTAGTGGTAAGTGACAGCCCTATCATCACCAAACGTTTTCAATGCCATTTTCCAGGGGATCGTTATATTATCAGCCAGTGCGGTGAGGAGGGGGGGAGAGACTAAGGGGATCGCATCGCGCAGGTACTAGTTGGGTCAATGACGTTCTTTCACCTACTGCACCGAACGCTCTAACTGGGGCGGTACTCGGAGTCAATGTTACATTATGGAACTCTGTCTTTACTGGAGCTATCTTGTAACGTCATGCCAGTCTTTTGTCTCGAGTTATTTAATGAGTACCAGATTTTAAACAGAAAATACTAATAATGAACACTTGATGGACACGCGCTTAGCAGGAAAGGGGATCTCCTAGCAGTTTGATACAATCACCAAATCGATGTTTTGTATTCCCGTGATGTATTTATATCTCGATATATCTATATCCTGATATTTTAAAGATGGAGTAAACTATGTCCTTAATATTTCCGAGAAGTTCACTATGAAATAAATTGTTAAGGCATACGTATGTAAGCATAGTGTAAGGTTCTATACCTAGATATCTGAACAAGACGCTTCCAATCTAAAAACAATCCGCCTTCTAAGAATATACAGCTCCATCTAGTTGCAAACTACAGAAAAAATGGAGAAGTACCCAAGAGCTTTTAGTCCCATGCTCAAAGTATGGAAATATGCAGTAAAATGGCCATAACTTTTGATTGCGTTAACTTAGAAGAGTTTTTTTCAACCACGAGGGACCGTAGACCTGAGTATTTAATACCAATTTCAACTTGATATCTCCACGCGTTCCCGTGCAAAAGTGTCTTGACAGACATACAGACAGACAATAAAGTGATCCTCCTATAAGGGTTCCTTTTTTTTCTATTTTTAAGAAGAATTAAGATGAATGAATGGATAATAAAAGATATAAATTTATAAAATGGATTAATAATATTCGGGGGAAACAGGGGAATACAAAACATCGATTTGGTAATTATTTCATAGGATTGTGTCAAATTTTTCAGATAGCTATGACATGCTCTTACATGTTGGTCGGATTCGGCTCAATAATGATAAATTTATTTATTTATTTATACTTCGTCAGAAAGGCTGCCCAATAACACTACCGAAGTTACAATAATTTCGAAGAAAACTTAGAAATATCTTATAAATAGGTAACAAAAGTGAATAAATATTATTATCCATGCATAAATATATTATCATTCAAAAACTTGCACACATTCTTCTCACGCTTAAATGGGTAAGTTATAAATATAGTTTTTTTATTCACCTAAAGAGTAATATTTGTAGTAATATTCCTTTATTTTATCTTTTTCTCCTTATCGAGTTGGTTAGCTCATGCATGAGGACAAACGTGTATCGTCTATGTCGTTCGGAACCAACAGCCTTACACACTGAAACAAAAGAGTCTAATCACAAGTGTTAATTATTTAAAAAAAACTAGCCACAATTCCTGGTACATATTTCAGCATTTGGTTTTTATGAACAAAAATTAAAATAAAGAATTATGTCCTATAACCCGCGGTTCCACCCGCGTAGGCCACGTTCCCGTGGGAATTTCGAGATATTAAGTCTCCTATGTGTTATTTCAGGGTCTAAAGTACCTACATACCGAATTTCAACCCAATCGGTTCAGAAGTTTTTGAGTGAAAGAGTAACAAACATCCATCCATCTGCCTTAGCTGATGGATGGATGTCCTGTTTCACTTCTTAAAGTGAAACAGGCTTCGAGCAACACTGTGACCGTCTTCTTCGAAAGCAACAGGTGACTAAATATTTGTACCATTGCATTTATTTCTTGGAAATAAAGGCACTTTAAGTCATATGCTTTGCGCTTTTCACTGAGAGTTTATTGACGATCCGCTTCCTTTGCCGGCTTTTTTGTTTAATGACCTGTGCTTTTAGCCTTACATGGCCTCTACAGCTTCACTGGGCAGTGGTGAGTACAGGAGGCGCTCAAAGTTTAGGTTTAAGGGCGATTAGCTCAAGGACACCTAGACGGTACAAACTCGGCTTGGACCGTCGCCAGAATACGTGGGGTCAGATTTTGCCCTGGCACCCCAGAAGGGGAGTGACCTAGGACCCTAGCAATGGATTGATTCATTTGATTATTCGGAGAGCAACTAACCGAACTGAAGGATCTGAGAGATCTTCGACCTCGCCGGCGAGGTCGGTGTTGTGATTGTGTGAGTTGGTGGATCTGATATCCGGCACCAGTACCGAAAACGGTGCGACTGTTGCGTTTATTGTTAGGATTGGGTGAGCCTTGCGACGCCGATGTGACGGCGGCGATAGAGTAGTCCAGGTCACCCACGACGTTGTAAGGGCGTCTACGGAAGGGAGGAGTTCCAGCTTCAACTATCGAGTTTTTCAAGGCTTGGACTACGAGGGGGTTTGCCGGCTTGTTGAAGAATGTGTCTGTTTGCATCGGCGTAGATAAAATGTTGATGCATCTCGACGATAGACTAGCCTATATGATTTGCTGGTGAGCTCGACGAAGGTGGGTCCACTGCAGGGATTGAGTTTTGCAAAGGCTGGTGTCGTCATAGATGGCAATCGGTGGTTGTGCCCGCGTAAAAATTAATTAATTTAGTCTTAACGTTGAATGTTCTGTGTACGATCCCGACCTTCTTTCATATTCCAAATCAGTTGTCGTTATGCAGTATTAAATACATCACGCTCGAATGCACACCGTTGCAATTAGACAATGGATGTTTAATTACTAATTACGTCTATAAGCTTCCAATTAACTCGCAACTGTAAATATTAGCTTGACCTTGGGACATGGGCGCCTTTGAATGTTAATATGCAATGATTACATGTATCCAGTACATGTCGTCGACTATACACCCAAATGAAATGAAAATGAAAAATATCTGGGGGCACGGCAGTGCCCCCGTCAAGTCGAGCAAAAAGCGGCACGGCTGTACCATCTGGTCTCGAAGCAGTTCACGCCATTTATAACTTCCTTCTATAACTTCGTTGTGGATAAAACTAGAATTCTGAATTTTCAGTCAGGCATTTTATAAACACGGTATATTTCATATTTCATTCAATTTGAACTAGTAGGTTAAGAATTATAACTAGTCAAAATTTCTTAAAATATTTTGTAATTTCGGTCCAGATTTCTAGATACACCAACTGATGCATGAAAACACACTGTGTCTCAACAAGTAATACACAAGTAATAGGTACGAGTATAAAAAATCTAATAACAGTTTTGCCTGACTTGGGGATCGTACCCGGGATCTCATGAATAGTAGCAGCACTTGCGCGCTTGCGCACTACGCCACCGAGGCAGTCTCTGTCTCTACATTATATACATAATATTAGTGAAAGTTATTACATAACTCAAAACGACCCTAATCCAGTAAGTCTAGGAATTAGAACAGGTCTATAGTAGGTATATATAGGCACAAATAAGTAGTTAAGCCATACCGATTAAACTATTGCATCGAAGTACAGAATGCACTACTAAGAATACTTGGAGCCTACTAAGTACTCGTAAAAGTAGATAGAATGTCTAAGTCAGCCAGGCCAGTAGGAGCCAAGGCTAGGTTACGCTGTTCTCTCAGAAGAATTTAAACTTTATTTCTTTGGGTAAAGGTTTGAAATTGAATGGTGGATGCAGTCAATGACGTTCATTGACTCCGCACCGTTCATCGTCGTCGGCACAGCGCTGTTTTCCTTCTCTGTTTTCATGCATTGATATTAAAAACTATTGAAGATATTTTCTGTTGTTATTTTTCTTTAATATCAATTTTATATTTATGATTATATTCCAATAAATGTACGTAACCTAGATATGTGAGATCAGATTAATAATACTATACATATTATTTTTAAAACACAGTTATATATACAGTGTGACATTAAAAATTTTATTTATATTGTGCTACCTTGATTTTTGACCCTGAATATATTTTTAGTAGTTAATATTTTTGTAGTTTTGCTATTCAGTTACCTCAAAATCTGGTTAAGGTTTTTATTTACTATACAAATATCAAATAAATACCAGCTCTACTAATTAACTAGGCTAAGGGGTTATGCATAGGTAAAGAGCCTATTTCATCTAGTATATTATAAATACTCATAGCAGGTAGGTATGTATCGATCAATTTTATGTTTAGTTCGTCAAAACTGATGTTATCTCAACAGTTTGCTCTCGAGAGCTTTGGCATCTCAAGGTTTCATCCACAGCCGATTGGTCTTCAGTCATATTCCACGTCCTCTCCATAATTTCGTAATACGCATATTATTGTGAACGGCAGAAGGTTTATTTCATTTGTCGCCTTACTCTAAAGCACCATTTTCCATTGATCCCCGTCCATTCCGCGCATCATTAAGTGCAGTGAGGTATGCGGGTGTCTGTGTAGGCTGGCCGGTGTGTGTGAGGTGGCTCGGAGCTCGTGACCTAATTTCGCAGCTGCTGGTTTCAGCAGCGGCGGTGAGGGGGGGCGAGGGAAGGCGAGTGGGGGGAAGCGGCGCGTGTCAATGCCGTTCGTTGACTCGAAGCATCGACGGCCTCCGCCTTACATAACTATCGACAATGGGCGCTCTAATACGTGTGATGTACCGTGCAACACTGTGCCGCGCCGGTAGGGACCATCTCCTATCACCTGATACACTCCTGGTACTCAGTCTTCGAAACATGATACAACTAGCAGGCAAATGACAGTAAATAACTTCAAGTAGAACGTTCTAGACTATTCTGGATGGTATCGGAACAGTTCTATGTGTGTCACTCGTTAATTAAGTTGAAAAGATATATATCTTAGCTTGTGTTCCCCAGTGTCCTCTCAGATTAATTAATGAAAATACTTAGAATTCAGTTTTCATGCCCTTTTAATCGCGTACATTCTCAGATTCTAGCAACTTCAAATATGAATGTACAATATACAGGGTCGTGGAATGGTAGTCGTCGTTATCGCAACTCGTAAGCATTCAAGCTAATCCTAAATTATAGCTTGTAACAACAACCAGTTCTAGACTTAGAGGTTTGAGAGATTAGTCTGATTTCTGAGCATAAATTAAATTGATATACAAATTTGATATGAAAATTGAATATTATACAAAATTGAACGAATTTTATATGATTTTAATAAAGTAGTTTGAACTCCGTGGTAAATTTGAAGCTGCTTTTTTTCTATAAAAGTTTTTACTCGTTTACAACTCGTAGAAATAAATATTAATTTATTATCATTGGTGTACTACATACATACTACGTACATACTTACTTAATAAGAATACTTAAAATTAACACATTACGTTGTTGACCTAATATGTAATATAGGACATAATATTACCTATTTACATTTTACTTGAAAAAAATTAAATCTTTAGATTTAAATTCTGTTTTTAAATTAATTTTATAACTAAATGCATATTACGACCATTAATTATTTTGTTTATGTATGTATTTCAATATCCATATTATATCATTATTTCCAATAATTCTTACTTTTTTTTTGTAGAATATGGATTTTCAATGGAATTATTATGTTTGTTTATTATTAATTTTAACATACAAGCTCAAGGTTAATTTAAGTTAATAAGTTTAAAAGAAATATATTCAGTAAGCGAGTGCTACGTCACCAGCAGGGCGCAAGAATGCCGCCCTAGCGCCGCCCGACCAGGCTGAAAGCGAAGGAAACTTGGGCGAGGGGATGTGAGGAAGCCGCGCGGGGAGGGCGACACCGCGAGCAAAGCCGCACGCCGTCGCTAGCGCGAATGCAGCGCCGCAACCTCACGCAAACAAAACTTTAGTTACTAACCTACTTCCGTGCGGGCGCGAACGTGGCACGCTACTTGCACGCTCGCCGCGTACTCTATGACACGTTTCAGTGATGGACTGTTCTAAACCGAACTAGGGTACCCTTGTTCCGTTGCGTTTGAATGGACCTGACCGCGAGACAAGCGCAACTGAACAAAATGTTTTATGGTGAGATACTGATAACTGATAGCGATGTCCACGTCTTATTCTGAACGCTTTTTTGTTTTTTTTTTTTGTTGTTGTCACGTTTAGCTTGCACTTTGATGTTTCATTGTAATATCGTTGTTTATTTTTGGACGGCCACGCACACACTGCACGTAGGACACGTGTTTCTATTTTCGGATTATTATAAATAATAATCCTAAATCTTTTAAAAAATAGGAATGATTAGAAACCTTTTTTCACGTAAAAAATACCTTCTTGCCAATTATGATTAACTTGTAAGCATTTTTCGATTTTTCTTTCGATTTTTCACTAGTTTATTGGATATATACAATATTATTATTTTTCAGAGTATATACTGCTAGATTTTTAAAAACAGATCTGGTATTAAATTTGCTACCTATATTATATTATTATATATAAAACTTAACTATTATTATAAACAACAACACAACAAACAACAACAAGTAGGTATTTTGAATTTTAAGCTAATGTAGCCGCTTTATAAAACTAGGTATTAACTGCGTAAGCACTCAACTAATGGTACATTAATTATTAATTGTACTTAATGGAAAATATATTAAATATTGACCATTCATAATTTGAAACACAACGTCATGTACCTGTACATTCGGGGTTACAGTTTTTCTCGATAGAAATCTTTATCCTTTCTTACAGTTAAATATGCTTGAAATTTATTTTTAAATGTTTTAACGTTCAGTGTCGTTCTGCTTATTAATTGTGAATTTGTTCATTTATATATTTATTTATTAACATTTCATGTACCTACTGTTTATAATAGTAGTAATAATATAAAGATTTGCCAGTAATTTCTATGAAATGATTAGCGAATGAGCGGCCATATTGAATTTGACATCACATAAAGTGCTGCCCTCTATCGTTTCGTTTTTAAACTTGGAGCACTTGTAGCAAAACTTCTTTGTTTACAACTTTTAGCAATCGCTTCGCAAAATCATATCACTCAGTGAAAATATAGGTTATCGGCTTATAATGACAATATTATAAAACTTGTATACATGTTTATTGTTATAATAGGTATTATTGTCATACATTTATTATCATAACTTAACATAACATACACTCACGCCTTTTTACCGAAGGGGTAGGCAGAGGTATACCCAGGACTCAGTCATATAGTAGGCACACCTACATTTCGCCAGTGTGTTATTGATTCCATGCAATAGGGGGCCTATTGCCATCTACCGGGCACAATTCCAGACTCCAAGCAGTTATTGAGACGATTATCTGTATAAATCCTTATGGAAAAATCCAATATTTAACACTTTGCCTGATCTGAAGATCGAACCTGGGACCCCCTAATCGTAAGTCGAGCTTGCGCCCACTACGCCACTGAGGCAGTCGATCATTTATTGTCATAATAGCACAAAATGTGCGTAAGCAATTGCAAAGTGTCGTTGTCAAAATATGATACATTGCCTTAATGTAATAATTAACACCTAACCATTATGAAAAATGCCTTTTATTTCATCTTATTTAATAAATAATATCTGCGCGAATTTTAAGTATTTTACTCATTTATTATCATTAAGGAGAATCATCAGTCTCCTGGGGTTTGTATCGAAGAAACACACAGACCTGTATTGCGAGCTCTAATTTGCAAATTCTGTTGAGTATAAACTACCAAACCTTTTTTAGCACTAAAATTTCAGAATTTTCCGAATAGATATTTATTATTTTCCTTTCATGCAATGAAAAATAAATTCAAATTAATTTGCTTTTCAATCACAGGATTCAACAAAAGTCTGATTATCACCAGAGTTTTGCATCACATCGAGAAATATGGATATTATAATAAAATTCGCCAGATAAAGATCGCCAAAGTTGACCGTTTAATACAAAAATTAAGTTTGAAATGTGTTTGTTGATAGGGCTCTTAAGAATAAATAAATCTAATAATTTATGTGGGATAAGTCAGGAATATAAATAGGATGAGTTAGGAAAAAAACTAAATGGAATACACGTCATGGGATGAATACGAAACAATCCACTATTTCTTTCTTGTCTTATAATAGCCGCATAGAATATTATATTACACCCGTATTCAAGAGCAATACGTATGTTAGGCACTGTGTAACCAATTTTATCACCGCGTTCGTGGCAATTGTTTCCAATTGGATTTACCGGCCTGAACGCATAGGGCGTTCGCGCCACAGATCATAAAAACTAGAAGGCTCGGGCCATCATAGTATTGTTCTTAAATACGGGTGTTAGAGTCTTTGCATACGGCGTTATTAATCATCGCCGATGAGGTGCGTATCTTGAACGCGCGTATTTCCATAAAAATAAACCGCTTATGTTATGCGCTGCATCTGCGCGTAATATACAAATATCTGTATAATAAATGTCTGTATATCATAATATTATTATATATCTCAGTTCTCAGTACAATGTGAAAGAGTTACCTTTTTAACATGTAAAGAAAACGCTAGCGTGTTCTAACTCGACTCCCAGTGCCATCTAGCCCTGTTTTTTGTTCCGTTTTCACGCTGAAACTACTGCATCGATTGAGCTGAAATTTTGTATGTAAAGGTATTAGCTTAGACCCTTGAATAACACATGCGGTACTTTTTATCCCGAGATTCCCACGGGAACAAAGACTACGTAGGTGAAAACGCGAAGCACAACTAGTCATCTATATTTTTCTAAAATATTGTGTGCGAAGGCTTTAAAGGTGAAAACACACATGGGCGGGCGCGGAACTAGTCGGGAGTCGGGTGTCAAATGCAAGCACACGTACCCGTGCAGCGCATGTCGGACCCACCATACCACTCGCACGCTATAAATGTGTTGCCCTCCATACAAATACAAGGAATGCAACATCATCCGGCCCGTGCACGACCCGCGCCCGCGGTCATGTGTGCATTGCGCTTTAGACTTTAGAGTGAGTTTTCTTATAGTAGTACCCCATTTCAGGACGTGCAAACATCGTATCCCACCCCACAGCCATGCAAAAACATAAACATCAACGTTGTGTGCGTTGATTGGTCGCTTGCGCTTGTGTGAATTTTTTACTAAAACACGCACACATCCGCACGTTTAGACCCAGTGCCCAGTATTGCCACTTTTAGAACTTACCTTATTGCAAGGTAGAAAAGTATTATGGATTTATCCATTAGGAATTTTTTCAATGACATGACAGCCTGGAGTCTGGAACTGTGTCCGGTAGATGGCAATAGGCTCACCTTCTATTACATGGGACATTTTTACATAGCCGGTAGAGTGTACCTTTTATGAGATTGGGTCCTGGGTATACCTCTGTCTAGCCCTTTGGGAAAAGGCGTGAAACGAACTTTCCACACACGGTCTTCCTGCTTGTACTTTGGTGATCAGAAGACATATAACCATATTCATTTATGCATAAAAGACCCAGACATAGATCAAACAAACATGCTCATTCGCATATAATATGTTTGACCTGCCGGGCAATTGAACTCCCAACCAGCAGCTCACAAGGCACGGTATCTACCTCTGAGCCAACCGGCCATGCGCTGTGCCACTGGACCAAGCACCAATTTTCAACTTTTAATAACTTTTTGGTGGCTTTTCCATTGGGAGAGCTAGCAACACTGGAGCTTATTGGTGCTAGAACAAAACTAGGTCGGTTCAGTGACCCATATGTTTATCTAACGAATGCGCGTCTGGCGCGAAAGGCCTGCTTTGCTCGCCGTGTTATCATTGTCGCGGTTTGTTCGAGTTTTCGTTTAGGTTATCACTCGAGCAACCTGACTTCTTCGATGCACTGATTTATTTTATTATTATTATTTGAACTTCATAATCCTACACATCATGAATTTCACTAAAATCATTAAGTTAACTGGTGAGTTAAGCGATGTGTGATCCTCCATCTTCTTTCATTTCTTTTTAATGGTGGCAACATCCATCCAATTTTCCCAGCTGCCACTGTGATGTAGTCAGCCCATCTTTTCCTTTGTCTTCCCACGCGCCTTTTGCCTGTACAGGCAAATATGCACTGATTTACCAAACTATATCTACGAGTAAAATACTCGTATGAACTTTATACCTATCAGTTTAATAATGACATTATAATATTACACTTGGCTAATAATAAGATTAATCTAGAACAAACTTCACGTTAAAGTTATCCGATGATATTATTATACATATACGCACTATAATGTCTTCCAATAAATATAGATTTAGTCCTAAAATGTACACAAATGTATGTTAAAATTGCATCTCATGGTTGCAATTTTTATATAGTTACATTTTAATAGTTACAATAGAGAGTAACTATTCTATTTATTCTCTATCTCGTACGTCTAGGGCCCGCCTGCGTTATATGTACTGAGTCGAAGTCGTGGGCAGTGAAGATTTTTGTGCACGTTTTTTTTTTTATGATAGTGAGTGATAAGACGAGCAAATCGGACGTTTGCGACTGGGAGTAAATTCATAGAAAATTTTGAAGATTAAACCCCATTTATTATATTTCAATTATTAAAACTGGCATATGATGTCCTTCTACATATGAGTAAAGTTCATGAGTACTCCATAATTCAAAGCTTAAATATTAAAATTTGTCATCACATATATTTTTATCATTTCACAAGCAAATGTAGTAAAATAAATGAATGTGCAATTTAAAAATATCATGTTATCTCTACCTAAATAAAGTTCTTAGACTTTTGACATAATCTTTCCTTATCTGTCAGGAAACTTTTTTGACTTAAATACGAGTAATTACTAATATCAATAAGAGTACCAAGTACTTATGCGTCGGTTACCTTATTAAAAATAACACCGTGACTCGATGGATATGTCTTTTGAAACAGGAAATATTAATTAAGTTGACTTTTTCGGGTTCCGTACCCGGTACAAAATAGTTGGAAATGGTTAAAAAATATTTTGAATATTGAAAATTATTTTGAATTTTTTGGAACTATAGGTGAAATTCTAGTTGTACTCGCGCAATTGGACGTTTACTTAAAAGCGTTTAAGAGCCTACATCCGTTTCCTCCGAATGTAATAAACACATTCTATAAATTTATATCCTGATATTTTATAGTGAAGTAACCTATGTCCCTGTCATTTTAATTTATCTCTTAATAAACCTGTGTTTTCATAGTAAACTTCCAAAAATCGCAGTTTTGTTCGCGTGACAACATAAGTAAAATTAAATGCGCATACTTTACTTCAACTTTAAAATATCAGGATATAAATATATCAAATAGGTTTACTGTATTCAGAGAAAACAGGGAAATACAAAACATCGATTTAGTAAATTATCCATTGAATTGTGTCATACTGCTAAGAGGTCCTTTAACCTGTTAAGAAAGAAAATAAAACTTTATGGACATTTTTTATCCTCAAGTGTCACGATATAAAATATCGCAGGGGTTTATCAGGGAAGTTTATCATATCCAGGGGGATTCTGGAAAAACGACACACTGATTTGGTAAATCTGTCAAATTCCTAAAAGATGTCATTTCTTCTAAACACAAAGTTTAATAAAAAAAAATTTTCATCCTATGAAAAGGCGCTTTTAAGAAACGCTTTCAAATATGAAATTTCTGAATATTAGAAAACCATTATTTATATACCATCTATTTTATTACCTATCTACCTAGATAGTTAATCGACATCATTTCAGTTTTATTAATATTTATGACATAATCTCGATCAATATTAATATTGACGCGAGTTTCACTAACATTATCCAGATAAGATCCTCTTGTAGTATGCAAACGATACATTGTAACATGAAAGAATTATTTTATATAAACACTCATGCCAATCTGAACTTTAATCTAAATTAGATAGAGTATGAAATCGCAAAGTATTAGATGGTTTAAAATGTATGTACACTGCCAACCAAGGACAGTGAAAGTGAAGAGAAAGGATGCTATTCTGACGTCATGCAGTCACGACGATTGTTACATGCCAATAAAACTAAATATGGTGGTGTACCGTGTTATTGTCTTATATGAGAGTTGGGAGTTTTAAGGCTTTATTATGGCAACAGTCATTAAAATATGTGCTATTCAAAGTAACTGAAATAAAGAAATTAGATAATACTGTCACAAACATGCAAAAAAAGTCCACGCCTCAACTCTCCTGTGCCTCTCCTTATACTCTTTTTCAATCTAAATCACGCCTTGAATGACTTCGTAAATAGAGTTTAAATTCAAGTGTAGATGGCAAGGTGCGTATATAACGTCAACTTTAAACTTATTTTTTTATCTAGAAGTTTGTTCGAGACTAATAGTAATAGTGTATTATAATGTCATTGAATAGATTAGTTCTTAAAGTTATTTCTCATTAAAGCCAGCATCACAAAACGTGATTCAACATCACAATCGTGATTTCTAGCGCTGGTTAAACCTAAGACCTTCGAAAACTTGAAACGACTATCGCCCTTCATTTTGGTTAGCGCCGTCTACACTTTGCCTCAGCGAAGGTAAAACTTTAGCTACCATTTCAAATCATCATCTAATGTGTCTCTATCTCATTCTAATTCACCTCAAATCTCACACGCGCGAACGGGATGTATAAATTGGCGGTTGTTATAAGTATTTGTTAGTAAGGTCGCTCGGACAAAACATAGATGCGTCAACGAACGCTGGCAAGGTGACATATTGTCACTAGGAATGTATTATTGTAATAATCGTGTTACGTACGCAATAGGCACAGGACTTTATAATTCCACATAAATAAATGTAACGGATTCTTTCATTGACTTATTCAATGAAATAAATTTGTTAAAATGCAAAATTAAATTAGTAAGGATTTATATTGATCTGGGACGTAAATAACACAATAACGGTATCACTGTTCAATGCAACACATTTGAATAAAATGAATCAGGTAAGTACTGAATAAGACTTGCGTAACAGCTTACAACAAAGCCATAAAAAGTTCTAGATTATACCTAAGTAAAGCTGTGTATCGACAGTGCGAGGGTGGTTCGCAAAGAGAGTTCGCGAACCAACCTCGCAATGCTTACCCGGCATACATCTGCGAAAAAACCTAGAGTGCGTAAATGCACATATTTCTATTATGATGTACCTAGACAAGGAATTCCATCCTACACGAACAAAGTGTCAGGAATTACGCTAATTTGTTATAATATTATTAACGTTTCCTGTTATCGTCTTTTGCGTAAATAAAACATTTTTTAAAAATGTGGGTTGCGTTACTTCAGTTATCTCACTATACGTAACTGCAAACTGCAATACATTATAAAATATTAAGAAATACTAAGAATCGTTAAAACACTGTTTTCTTATAATATAATAAATTTATAATCTCACTGTTTTGTCATAAATAACTATCAATGCGGGATTCAAATATTTTTATTCGCATTATTATTTATTTTCAGCAATATCCTTAATCCTTTATTAAGCAAATGGTACGATATTAGATATAAAATAACCATTATTTATTCTCTACCTCGACTGCCTTGGTGGCGTAGTGGATCGTAAGCACTTCGTTACGGGTTCTATCCCCAGATCAGGTAAAAAGTTGTAATTGAATTTTTCTCAATGACAGCCTGGAGTCTGGAACTGTGCCTGGTAAAAAGATCACTGGCAAAGTTTGGATGTACCTACTATGGGACTGAGGTACACCTCTGACAACTCCGTTGGGAAAGAGTAGGAGTAGGCATTGATTTGCTTGGAAAAATTTGAATTAACTGTTTTGGTTAGGTACATTTTTACCCATTTACGATAAAGCTTGTAAATAGGTTGCAGATGATAAATATATGTGACTGCCACATAGCAAAGTCGGGTTCTAGATAACAAAAAAAAACTTTGTAATGTACCACGTACTAGATTTAGCTTTCCGAACACTCACTTAGTTGGACTAAAGTGTACTGCAATCCGTACACCTTACTTAGTATAGCTTCTTACTAGTGTAGCTTCGACATCCAACAGTGTGAACGCGTACGGAGTTGTGCTAATATTACGGCAAAACAAATCGAGTATTATTTTTCGTTTGATTTGATTACAAACTATTGTTAACGTATTTAAACAAACGCAACTTTAATGAATTAAGTAACATAATTTGAGCAAATTTTTTTAAGAAAGTTCTTATCTATAGTAGAATATACTTCAACGCTTAAACCCAATCGAGTTATAAAATAAAATTCGTAATGGCAAAAGCAGCCGGGAAAAAATAAAAAGTGACACATTCCAAATTCTCCGTACCTCTAAAAGTTCTTCGCATGCTAAACAGAGAATGCAGAACTAAATTAGGTCTCTAGTCCACTAAAGCCATATGTTTCGCGTGCCTATACATCCGCCGAAGGTTAGTCACTAGTCAGTACAAGGCGGGAGGCGATGACTAAAATTAGGGTCAATGATAAGAACATATTTTATAACCGTCATTTAACAATGCGCAGGCGCTGATGTGAATTCTGGGAATTTGTGACGATTCCACTATGCATGTGTTTCAAGTTTGTTATTGTTTCCATAATACTATATTTTTTAATTATTCCGGTACGCGGCCTGGGGCTCGATTCTGTAACTTTAATGTAGCTGTGCCTCGCGGTTATACTCGCGTAGTCTTCGTTCCCGTGGGAATATCGGAATAAAAAGTAATTTTTATGTAATTCCAGGGTCTAAAATATCTACATACCGAATTTCAGCCCAATCGATCCAGTAGTTTTAGCGTGAAAACGGAACAAACACACACAAAAAAACAGTGCTAGCGATGTTTTTGTGTTATCTAAATGGCGCTGGAGTTAAGTTAGAACTTTGTAGCGTTTTGTTTCAGGTGAAACTGTGGGGGTTACGCGCACGAGGAAATAAAATTAATTTTTTACACTACTGATGCCTCATCTCTGATTTAGGATTTTATAATGTTTTTTTTTAATGATAGTGAGTAACAAGTAACAAGACGAGCAAATCAGGTGCGTGATGGTAAGCATCATGATTGCCCATATCAGACACAGTGCCACCCAGTGATTTAATATTCAAAATTCTGCGTGGCACTGCATTGCGCCTGTCACCCTGAGATATTAGTTGTTAAAACTCGTCAGGCCCAGTAATTTCGCGGGTCGGGTCGGGGCGGCGGTAATTTTGCCCTTAAGACCGTAACACAGTAATGTTTGCACATTAATGCTTTCCGGATGAATAACTGGCAAAGGTGGGGTACTTCTCCAGGCGGCTCCCTGCAAAAGAGACCTACCACTACAATATATAGTGAACAGTGATTAAAATTAGTTACTTCATCCTTGGCCATAATGCACCACTGCATTAACTTCCCATGAACCTCAACAACTAAATACACTACGCACCCTGGCGCCGTGCCATAATAGCCCGCCAATTACCACCACTAGCTAGGCTTTGAACAAATTACATTCAAATTAAATTGATATGACTAGTGCTGTGGCAAACTCTGGAGTTACAAAATGATACTAATTTTAATGGCAGTTTCAACACGAATAAGCTGGATATCATTTAGATTTATGACATGGAATGTTAACTGATTTTCTCTACGGCTATTCTGAGGGCCCTTTCATAAATAATGTTGTTACATAAAACGTTACCTCAATAATATCGTTATATCAATGGAAAACTGACGAATCTGCAATAACTGAATTTTTGAGGAGAGTGTTTGATTCATATTAGAAAAGGTAAATTTTTGTAGGCCTTGTTTTGTAGACACTTTTTAAATTTCTGCCAATTTGTAAAAACATATGAAATATGAATTTAATACACATTACAGATTTCCAACAGTTCCTAATTCGAAATTTAAATACATTTTTCATCGGCTGCTTTACTTAATGGCCTATTCTAAAAATTTATCAGTGTGATCCTTGTTAATGAAATGATCTCGCATCTTTTTGCCGATTTCGAAATGTCCGTCCACGAACTAACAATGGGGACGCACTCGAGTACCTACTACAAGAACATTAATCAAAAGTGTCATGGTGTAGGCGATCGGCCATCCGCCTACGGCCCGGTTGAGCTAAACCTAATTTAGGGCTTAGGTACACGAACGAACTTTGGTGAACCTAAGCTTTTAGGGTCAGAGGCCGAGTTTCGGCGCTGTTAAAGATGCCTAGGGCTTTTGAACTTCAGGGATATTAAACGTTGTAATGTCATGTTCGGTCCTTCACCAAGGGATCAAATATTTACGAGTTAGACTAGAAAATACTGTAATTTGACAAAATTACGCTTGCGTTTACCTTATTGGTTCTATGCTTGAACCTTGTTAATAGAACAAACGTATATTTTTTATTTCACAAACGGGTAGGAAAAGGTGTTCACGCAAGACTCAGTCTCATAGTAAATACACTTACAATTTGGCTGTTATGTTTTTAGGTTCCATGGAATAAATGCGGTATCATTGCCATATACCACAGCTGGAGTCTAGGCACAGTTCTAGACTCCAGGATCGCATTGAGAGTTCTAATTACTGAAAATACTAATGGGTGACCTGTCACCTGCGGATAGAACCCGGGATCTCATGATCAGCAATAGCGCTTTCGACCAGAGGTGGCGTAATGCCACCGAGATCACTCTGATTATAAACCCAAAAAAAACTTATTTATAAAACTATCATAAACGGTGTCTCCAGTGTTAAGTAAAAAATATAAGAAAAACATCCCACAAAGCTTTAGAAAAGATCTATAACTATTACTTATGACAAATTCAGCACATGTGGAGGAAGTTCTTCGACAAATTTAATTTGTAATCATCACTCGTCTCACGTACTAGTATGTAGAATTACCTCTTGAAATACGTGTTTGAATGTGATTACACGAGATGTTCAGTAACTCGATAATAATCTGTGAAGCTATAGGTAGATGTGATTTGACTGACAAGGCCAGCCAGGGCATAAGGGTCATTATTTAGAAAAAGACTTGATACGACTCATATCAGCTGACCTTAGATATGCTACTAAGGCAGATTTCCACAAAAATCTTGATGTTTCATGATATGAAAATATGACTATTAATTTATGTCTTAAATCAGTCTATAGTCAAAAGTAGCCAAAACCAGTCAAAAGTACTTTATGGAGTTTTGACTACTTGTAAGTGTTTGAGACTTATGTAATGATTATTTATGTATTGGACAAAAATATAAATTCGGATAAGTGTATATTCCCGTGAATACTACGTCTGAAAGGACCAAATTTTGAGGACCGCGGGACATTCGAACGTATAAACGAAAATCTACTACGTTCCAAAGGACCGGTCATAAAATTTTGTAAACAAATTCAATGACATAAAAATATTAAGTACAGTCAGGTATAAAAAAGTTTAAATGTCCGTACCTGCCTACATACTTAGGAAAAAATGCTGCTGTCGTAGACGCTAATCTAGAATTTAAAAAGAAACTACGAAGTGGTACATGGTATATTCCAATATCAAGCAGCAAAAGAAGTAGGAGTAGTTTCGAATGTAGAAGCAATTAGACAAAGTATAAGCTAATCTGTGGCACAGGTTAGGCCATGACTCGACTGACGTCGCTCGCACAGTTCAGCAGCAAGGCCAGTGGGGCCTACGCTTGCGTGGGAAACCCTACTGTGACTGCACGGATTTTACTAGCCGATTGTTTGTTAATGTTAACCTAGGAATTATAAATATACTCTTCAAAGTATAGAAATTAAATATTATTATCCTATAACTCATTGTAGCTAGCTGCGCCCCCGCGATTTAATCCGCTGTAAAGTACTCCGAAGTACATATAATAGGTTTTTTTTTTAGTTTATTTGAGCTCGCAATGTGGGAGATACAGGGAAAGAATCATGTCAGTGTGTTCCCGCATTTACAGGGAGCCCCACATTTTTTGAAAATTTCGCAATTTTTTTCTTTGAGTATTCGTTCAATTTGAGGGGTAGATGCACCCCCTTAAATATTACTACACCTTTTAATAACATGTGTTAATTTTGTGGGATAGTCGAGTACAATATCCGAGAGTTTCATAAAACTTACTCAATAGACTAACTAATCTAACCATTTCCATACTTATTATGTCAATTGCTCAAACCATCACACGAATGTCATAACCAAAAGCACAATAATATTTCTTCCGCTATCATAAACTATGAAGGGCTTGCAATATTAATTAATAGTTAGTTTCCACACTCTTACTTGAGGTGAACGATCTCAATCGAATTCATCTCGAGGTATTCTAAACTGCTAGTGACTAGTAGCCCACTAAATATAGTGCGGTGACCTTTTGCATGATGCGTCAGCATAGTGATGTAACCAAATACCCAGCTAACGATGCGATGTAGTTACCTGTTGCTTTTGTATGTGTGCGTATATCGAGAGAGAAAGTGGTGAGGTCTCGATGGTAGTTGACCGATGCTTGTGACTAGAGATGTGCATTTTTATCGATAAATCGTACTCAAGAAAAATGTCGATAGAATATACATTATTTTAAGATAAATCGGGTTTGAGCAATCATCAAATTGGGTTATAATAAATCAGCAAATTGTGATGTTGCGATCATAAGGTCCTGGGTCAGGCAAAAAGTGGTATTGGATTTTCCATTAGGAATATTCTCAGTGACGGCCTGGAGTCTGGGATAGTACCCGGTTTATGGCAATAACTCACCCCCAATTACATGGGACATAAAAATATAACTGGCGAAGTGTGGGTGTACCGTACCTACTATGGGATGTTACGTTATGTTATTGCGATTTTATAATAATCTTTTATTTTCTTTCGCATATGATACACTTTGCGTTTAGAAACATTCCAAATCCAAATCACCCAAACAAATATTGGTTCGACTAAACAATTTCTCATATATCTTTCTTACATATGGATATTTTATTTTAACCTAGCCGGACACGTACATCAACCAGTATCGATATCGATATTAAGTATTCAAAGAATCGACATAAATAATTTATTCAATGGACTTCACTAGGACTGCGGTGTAGTACTATTATATATTCTGTGTTGCGGCTAGCGGGAAGGCCACAATAGAACCCGTTACCTCCGTCGACGCCCTACGGGAAGTAACAACTACTATGCCTTACGACTAATTCCGTTACTGCAACGTCATTCAGTTTTTAGTTGAGGCAATTATTTCACACTTTCGGCGAGGGAAAAGCAACTTTCATTGCTTTCAATTGCATAATAGCTTCTTATTTGAGAAATTAAAGAGTGAAAGACTAGCTTGGAATGGACATGTAATGCGGAGGGATGAAAGTCATATAACTAAAAGGACGATGAGGATGAATGTTAGTGGTTATGTGGGAAGGAGGCGTCTAAAAAAGACATGAATGAACTGTTTGAATGAGGATATGAGTGAGTGAAGAGTGAGTGCGGAGATGAAGGATGACTGGAGTGGCGAAAGAGGACGTGTTGTGCCGAGCCTTTAATGTGGAATAAGGGCACGAAGAAGAAGAATGACTTCCTACTTGTGATGACTTTTATGATTTTTAATTAATTTTAAAATATAAAAATTTATAAATAATTTAAATTCATAGCTTAGCTTAGAGAGCTTGGCAGAAAAATCTCCTGATTTATATAGTTCTTGGGATATTTTTTTTGTTACATTCACGTAACTGTTAACTTTAAAAGGTTTATTTATAATACAATATGAATATGGAAAGAAAAATTTCATCCACGAATGGGATTTGAACCCGCCCCTCTCGCACCAATCCGCGTGGTGGGCACTCTATCAATTGAGCAACCGTGCCTATAGGCATAGGCCTATAGGCACGGTACGGTACGGAATATTATAAATAAATATATAGATATTTATTTATAATATTTAATCTCAAAATCGGTCATTCAAGCAGTGTTAAAAATAAATTAAATTAAATAACGCATGCTTACGGGAATTAATAGTACCTAGTACGGCTCGGTTTACACAAGTTACCGTTGGGGGCCGGTGAGCGCCCGCGCCGCGCATAGTAGCCTAGCCGGACTCGTGACCACTCTTACTTTTGATCGCTTCATTAATATTTACAACTGTACCTCTACACTTTTTCATTTCATTTATTCGTGACAAACTTCACAAATTAGCTTTTGGCATCAAAAAAGTTTGTTGACCATGTTCTTATTATATAAAACGAAAGAATCTTTTCAAACTCTCTGCCTACCCAACGGGAACAAGGCGTGACTGTATGTACGTATTTATGTAATATTAGTATTTTCTCTGTATTAATGACTTTTGAAAGATTACAATAATGGGACAAAGTTTATTGAAATTCAAATGAAAATAACTGCAAATTAAACACATTTGCATCTCATTGAAAACAATAAGAACTAAAATCGCTATTTGTTACTGCTCGTTAACTGAGTATTGAGAGTCGTGCGGTGCTGTAACATCCATTACCGTTAGCCGGCTCCGTGCGCCGGCGCAGGCTGGCGGCAATTACTCTCGCTTTCGAAGCCTCTCACAGACAATGAACTTTCTTTGCTCTTATTTATGTCTATTCCGTGATTTATAGTGGGTGGCCGATTCAGTTTCTTTTTAGTCGGAAGAAAGGATTCGGTTCACTTTCTTTGCTATTTAGAGGTTGTTGAACCGATCATAAACTAGGTCGGCATTGACAATGACTTATTAGTGAAACCTACGTTTTGCAATCCTGTCCTTGTTGGCCGTCTGTGTGCATAAAAAGATTGAGCAAAAAAATTTACATTCTCAGCGTAAAAAATCATTTGGCATGCAAGTACGCATGTCACTCAAGATATAAATTAGAATAATATATAACTATAACTACGTGGGCTACGATACATACATTCATAACATGTATACATTATATGTATGTTTTAATTTACATGCCTGTAAAAGGGAACAGTATCGTGCTTGCTAGTTACCGGCATGCAGTATGCCAGTTTGCGTATACACATTGTGTATTATAGCCCTTATCTTACATAGCTATAATAGGATAACATAATATTTTTAATTAACAGATAACTTACGTTAGATACGTACCTACCCAATGTAACTACACATTTTGGACTTCAAATAAAATAAGATTACTTCTGCTTTACTCTGATCGTACTAAACGTACCAGAGGCTCTTACATAAGCATCTTTTTCGAGAATTATTCCGCCAACAATTTCACACCTTAAATAGAGTTTCAGCGTGATTTATATTGTGTAGTTGGTACAAAACGGTCAACCCTCAAGAGGTGGTACGTCAATCAACGTCAGCATCGGTTAAAATAAGATAAAATCGTGATGCAAGCACTCGAAAATATTTAAGAGCCTTGACCACGGCGCTCTGACATTAAGGCCCGCCTTTCACGGCCCCGTCAGGTGGCGGTTGTATAACTCACTTTCCATTTCTTCGAGTGTTAAGACCTCATCTGTATTGATCGGTTTTGCGAGATTTGTAACATAATATATTAAAATGATATCATGTTTTGTATATAAAATGTGGTTTACCTTTCTCCCTCAATTTTATGCTAAAGTAGTTATTTATACATAATAATAATACAGCATTACATAATTACTATTTATATCGGTTTGAGGCCCCAAACCTTTATATCC